>CM042329.1:8465338-8550338 GCA_023566125.1 Zingel zingel | reverse complement strand
TAGATTAGTCGACTAATCGATAAAATAATCGCCCGATTAATCGTTTAATAAATAATCGTTTACCCCAGCCCTAACACACACACACACATATACAGCTAGTCTAACTCCCTCTATTGCTCATTTAGTAAACCTCACCATTGCACATAGTTCTTTTCCCAACGACTGGAAACATGCTATTGTGACTCCTATTTTCAAATCTGGAGACCGTCATGTAGTCAGTAACTATAGACCCATAAGCATATTGCCAGTAGTTTCTAAGGTTGCAGAGAAAGTGGTCATAAAACAACTAACTGACCACATAAACAGCTGTAATCCTGGGTTAAACCCTGCCCAGTTTGGCTTTAGAAAACACTACTCTACAGAAACAGCTATCTTACACCTAACAGAGCAAATTAGATTACATCTTGATAAAGGCGGAATTGTTGGAGCTGTATTCTTAGACTTGCGTAAAGCTTTTGACACCGTTAATCATAACGTTCTTATATCTAAACTCGCCAATTTCAATTTTTCATCTAATACACTTGCTTGGATATCGTCATACCTATCCAACAGAACACAGTGTGTGAAAATCAAAGATGTGTGCTCTAGTAATTTGAAGTGCACAATGGGTGTACCTCAAGGATCTGTATTAGGCCCACTACTTTTTAGTCTTTACATCAACGACCTTCCACAGTACTGTCATGGAGTAGAGGTACAACTATACGCCGACGACACTGTTCTATATACACATGCTAAATCAGCTCAGCTGGCAGCTGAGAAACTAGCTATTGCCCTGGATGGAGTGGTTGAATGGCTAGATCAATCTTGCCTCACCTTAAATGTAAGTAAGACAAAAGGCATGTTCTTTTCTAAAACCAAGTTTCACACCCCAGATGTAAACATCTGTATTAAGGGTGAACAAATTGAGACTGTCACTGAATTCAAATATCTAGGTGTTGTACTAGACTAAAATCTCAATTTCAAAAAGCATATTAAGAAAATGACTAATATTATTAAATACAACATGGTAAATTTTAGACATATTAGATCTTCTCTTTCTACAGACGCTGCAAAGATATTTATCCATGCTCTCATCTTCTCGCACATCTCATACTGTATTACCTGTTGGGGGCAGGCAAGTCCAACAACAATAAAGCCCTTAGAATCCTTGTACAAACAGGCTTTGAAAGTATTTGACAAGTATTTGTGTGTGTGATATGAAAATGTAAAATATTGTTATTTTGTTGCATGTTTTGTTTTACTTATTAAGTGATGTTTTAATTTTTTAAAAATGTTGTATTTGTGTCTTTCGAGGGTCTGCAGATGTAAATTAGCCAAAGGCTAACTCTGGTGTAATGCATCAAATGGTCACATTTATGTTTTAATTGCACATTGTCCCTTTAATAAAAATAAATTGAAATTGAATACACACACACACACACACACACACACACACACACACACTCTCACACACACATACACATACACACACACACACACACACACACACACTCACACACACACATGTACACACACACACACACACACACTCTCTCTCTCACACACACACACACACACACACACACACACACACAAAACTGTAGTTTAAAGATTATTTTTTGGGGCTTTTCCCTTTATTCAATAGTGATAGTGAATAGACAGGAAAGGGGGAGAGAAAGAGAGGGGAGGACATGCAGCAAAGGGCCGCAGGTTGGATTCAAACCCGGGCCACTGCCAAGGACTCAGCCTACATGGGACGCACTCTCTACTGGGTGAGGTAGAGCAGGGGTCTTCAACGTATTTTAGGCCAAGGACCCCTTAACTGAAAGAGAGACGGATCAGAGACCCCCTACTACACATGTTGTATAAAATGAAGTTGCATATTAAACTGGGCCTACAATAACGTGTGGACAGCCTAAAAACGTTATACCCTTTTGCACGGAAATGGAATACTAAGCTATTCAAATAGCCTAATAACTGTGGGCATCATTTTATAAACAATGTCTTAGGATGAACTGTATCTGGGGTTGGATATCTTAGTGACTACCTTACCTATAGGCCAGTAAGCCTATCATCAGTGGGGATTTATATTTGCTAATAGCATGTTAGATTCATGTTAAAACTTTTTAATTTTTGAAAAAAAATTGGAAAAATAATTTGCAATAATTTGGAGGCCCCCCTGCATTGACTCTGAGGACCCCCTAGGGCAGTGGTTCTCAAACTTTTTTCATTAATGTACCCCCTTTGAACAGTTGGACCTGGAGAACATTTAAATGCTAATGGAAAAGGTGAGAAACTTTTTTTAAAAACGACAATACCTTGAAAAAGACGGTAAAAAGAAGGAAGGAAGGAAGGCAAGAATAGGTCGAAAATAGTAATAAAAACATCGGAAACAAAACAGTAGAAAGAAGGAAGGCAACACTAGGGCGACAAAAGTGACAAAAAAATTCAAAATAAGCGACAAACTTTGAAAAAAAGGGACAAAGACCTCGTAGAAAAAAAGACAGTAGAAAGAAGTAAGGAAGAAAGGCACGAATAGGTCGAAACAAACGACAAAAACTGAAAAAACGACAAACTTGGGGACCCCCTGCGGTCCTCCAGAGTTCCCCTAGGGGGACACGTACCCCCTGCAGTCCTCCAGAGTTCCCCTAGGGGGACACGTACCCCCTGCAGTCCTCCAGAGTAACCCTAGGGGGACACGTACCCCCTGCAATCCTCCAGAGTACCACTAGGGGGACACGTACCCCCTGCAGTCCTCCAGAGTTCCCCTAGGGGGACACGTACCCCCTGCAATCCTCCAGAGTACCACTAGGGGGACACGTACCCCCTGCAGTCCTCCAGAGTTCCCCTAGGGGGACACGTACCCCCTGCAGTCCTCCAGAGTTCCCCTATGGGTACAAGAACCCCCTGCAGTCCTCCAGAGTAACCCTAGGGGAACACGTATCCCCTGCAGTCCTCCAGAGTACCACTAGGGGGACACGTACCCCCTGTTGAAGATCCCTGAGCTAGAGGTCGCCCCTAAAAAAACTGTGTATTTAGTGATTAGTTTCTGTCCTTACTTGGTCATAGTGAGCGCCAGGTTGTAGTTGGCCATCTTGATTTTGTTCTGGGCCTCCAGGTGATCACAGGTTACCCTGCGCCGCCTTGCTGCCCGGAGTAATCTGTCCAAAACACACAAAAAAGAATTTTAGATCTTATGCTTTGCTCCGAGAATCTTTAATCAGACACATGATGAGATGGCTTAATTAAAAGAGGCAAAGTCACTCTGTCACTTGTGTCTCACTCACATACACGCACACACACACACACAGCTCCTCCCACCGTGCGATGTTTGGTGTTTTTAGCCCCCAACGTCACCAAGTTATGTTAGTGTTAAGGCAAGAGGGTCAGCTTCTCCTCGGACCGCGTAGCTCCTATGGCGCCATTTTGATGCTATCAAGCCATCACCCCCCGTTAGCATCCCATTGACTGCCATTCATTTTGACGTCACTTTGACAGAGAATAACTTCACATCTGAAGCGTTTAAAGACTCTATTTGTCCGTTGTTTATTTCTAAAGAAACACGACAATGTATAAAAGGCTCCATTACCTTGTAGCTCACGTTATGGCTCCGTAGCAGACGTTTTTATAAAAATAGGCTAACGATTGGGTCATAACCACGAGACTTACTGTCTCATAGTAGAGGAATTACCGTATAGTACAGGAGAAGCTCTCAGGCAGTTTGGACTTCCATTAGCTGTTTAAGTGTAATTACTAATGTTAACTATCATGTTAGTGATCAGTAATTAGCCTGTGCCTATGTTATCTCCTTACATATACCTACGCTCTCCGTCTCTGCTAGATTGGGAATGATTGAGATTTCTCTTGGCACAGCAACCAGAAGACTGCCAACTTTCAGACAAGTTGCTCACGTCACATCTACGTCTTCAAGCTCAGTTGGAGGCTGCTCAGTAACGCTCAGCCAGCACCGGAAAAGAGCTTCTAATATCCTTCACTGGTCTCCGTCCAGAGACACGGGATCTGCTGGTCCATTCTTATATATGTCAATGTGTTAAGGTGAGGGTTAGCTGCCTGTAAGGCGACATTGGAGGCTTAAAACACCGTCGAGCCCACCGTGCACACAGCGTCAGTCTCCATAAAGGAGAGAAGACGGCTGGAAAAATTCACTAGTTCACTAAAAGTTGGTATCTATCTCGTGAACACAATCACACATTCACAAACAAGCGATTGCGCCCGCTTTAGAAGGTTAACTAGTCGCAAGTTTGCGGTAAAATGCAGTCGGGTTGTCGAGGTCAAAACACTATATATAGCAGCTGTGAATCAAATAATCTTATTATAAATAATGTTATGTCATTTTTTACTCTTGTCATCTCCTTTTTGTTTATTTATATCCTGAATGTTGAGGTCACAGCATAGCTCAGCGCACGTCAATCTGCACCTTTCAATCGTTTAATCACGAGAAGCTGCGTGGAAAAGCTTCACCGCTTCACTTGAAAAAAATCTGTCAAATGGGAACAGAATTAATCAATACATCAATGGTTACTGTGTCTTAAACTTAAGTCCCCTTAATCTGAAAATCCCCCTTCAGGAGTGGAGTTTTGACCCTCATTCACACAGTTACACAACAAAAAGGGTCGTAGATTAGTAGATTTAAAAATGCCCCAACTATTGTTCAAAATCTTTTGGAAATTTGTTTAAAGAAGAAAGTCTTTACAGTTGAAATATAATACTGGAAAGTGTTGATATCATATTATCTGTCAATATAACACACACACACGCACACACGCACACACACACACACACACACACACACACACACACACACACGCACACGCACACAGACACACACAGACAGAGACACACACACAGACACACACGCACACACACAGACACACACACACACACACACACACACACGCACACACACACACGCACACACACACAGACACACAGACACACACACAGACACACACACACACGCACACACAGACACACACACACACACACACAGACACACACACACAGACAGACACGCACACACACACACACACGCACACACACACACAGACATACACACACACACACACACACATGCACACACAGACAGAGACAGACACACACAGACACACACGCACACACAGACACACAGACACACACACACACGCACACAGACACACACACACACACACGCACACAGACACACACGCACACACAGACACTGACACACAGACACACACATGCACACACAGACACACACACAAATACACACTGACACACACACACACACACAGACACACACACACACACACACACACACACACACACACACACACACACGCACACTAGCTAGACTATCTGTCCAATCTGAGTTTTCTGTTGCACGACTAAAACTACTTTTGAACGTACAAATATTTGGCCATTTAGCAGAGGCACCGTGGCTCCGTCCGGAGCTTAACCCCGCCCACGATGATTGTGATTGGTTTAAAGAAATGTCAATATACCAGAGCACGTTTTCCTCCCATCCAGGAATGCTGTGCCAGACCTTCCTCCACAGCGCTGTGGAGGAAGGTCTGGTACAGCGAGACTAAAATGGACCAAACTGCTCAGGTGTGAAAGCAACCAAACATTCAGAGACTTGTTACATTTAAAAATGCAGCAAATCCTGTATAAATCTGTAACTGAAAGCATCCAAAATGTGTTTAAAATGAAAGAATGTGAGTTGAGAGGACTGTCGACTGTCTGATTGGTATCAGATGTCAGCTGGGTGCTGCTGGGAGGAGTTCGTGAACTGGTTTCCGCCTCTGTTCTTGCTTGTCTTTTTATATCTTTAGTGACAAATTAGAATGAAATTGCATCTGTTGTGTCAGAGGTTTTTGCACTCGTCTCTTCTCTATTTGTACTGCAACTTCTGCACATCAATTTCTCTCGGGGATTGACAGTTTTTTCTCATCTTTATCTTACGAATGTCTGTACAAGATTTCATCGCAACCCGTCTAATAGCTGCTGAGATATTTCAGTCCGGACCAAAGTGGTGCTCAGACAGATTAGCTGACATGCCGCTATAGCGTGGCTAAAAATAGTTCTCAACTTGAGTTTAAATTAACAATAACGTGAGAATAAACATCATGCACTTCATCACCTGAATCTCTTAAAAAGTGATAAGTGTGTCTTCAGATGGGGAAACATTTAAAAGTGTAGACTTTGTAACTTTTCCCTCACAGAGCCGGTCTGTAGCCTCGAGGCCTCCGTGGCGCCTCCAACACAAGTGGCCATGCCTGAGTGTTAAACCCCGGACAGCTGTCCATGCACCGCTAACCCCCGCTGACTCACATCCACTCACTCTGATTACTCCCCAAAAATCCCTCCCTCTCCTCCCTGCTTTCTCTGTCTTCCTCGTCACTGCTATAAAACCCTGGAAGCTGAGTGACCTTTGGCCTCTATACCTGCCTCCCCAGGCTGTCAGCTATCTTTTATATTAGGGCTGTCAAAATAAAAAAAATAATGCAGATTAATCCATTCCATATTGCCGTTTGACCCGGAGCCGTTCTAGCCACCATTGGACTGTAAAATGAAGGAGGGAGACGATAATGTGCTGCCTGGATCATTGATTGGAACATTTACTTATAAACATCTTCTTCCTGCCAACCCTGGCTACCGAAATCTGGAGCCACTGATATGTCTGCGCTTCTCTCTGATGCTCTGAAACAGACGATACAGGCTACACACACACCGCTGACCGTGACGCTAGTTAACACTATACTCAACAGCAGCTAACGTTAGCCTACCGCTAGCTAGTTAACACTATACTCAACAGCAGCTAACGTTAGTCTACCGCTAGCTAGTTAACACTATACTCAACAACAGCTAACGTTAGTCTACCGCTAGCTAGTTAACACTATACTCGACAGCAGCTAACGTTAGGCTACCGCTAGCTAGTTAACACTATACTCGACAGCAGCTAACGTTAGCCTACCGCTAGCTAGTTAACACTATACTCCACAGCAGCTAACGTTAGCCTACCGCTAGCTAATTAACACTATACTCAACAGCAGCCAACGTTAGCCTACCGCTAGCTAGTTAACACAATACTCGACAGCAGCCAACGTTAGCCTACCGCTAGCTAGTTAACACTATACTCGACAGCAGCCAACGTTAGCCTACCGCTAGCTAGTTAACACTATACTCGACAGCAGCTAACGTTAGCCTACCGCTAGCTAGTAGCTGGATTAAACACGGTTGAAATGCCGACAGCTAACGCTAAACGGTGTAAAGTGTGGCTGTGTTTCACTGTAGAGGATTCAACACCGGGATGTAACAATCTGCAGCTGCTGTTGGACAAACACAGACGGTGCGTTCAATGAAACTGGTAAACTACAGCCTCGTGGTGCATTTGAAGTTATTGTAAATGTCCTTTTCCCATCTGGTGGTTGTTTTTCTCATTCAACAGCTATTTACTAGTGAAATAAGTTATTGTTATTGTTCTACATTATTATTAAATCATTTAATTTTGACCATATTAGCAATGAACAAGCCGTTCTTTAATGTCACCGACTGTTGTTTAATACCCTTCTTTTTCTTTTAATTTCTTATAATTAATCACAGAGTATGTAATTAATTAGATTACATTTTTTAATCGATTGACAGCCCTATTTTATATATATTTTTTATATATCATTGTACGTGTCCTTGTTGCACCGTTGGTCGGAGAGAAACATATCGTCAATTGCTCTGTATGTCTGGCACATATTGCAGAATTGACAATAAAGTTGACTTGCCAAAATATCAATTGAACCCTTCATTTGCATAAAGCAACCTGGGTTCTACTGTAGAATCCAACGTTGCTGTGACACTCCCAGAATGCATTGCCCGGCTGCTTACGTAGACCAGCGTCGGGAGGCATCCTCATGATGGATGAAGAGAAGATTTTCCATATTAGGATTACAGATTTAAGAGATATTCTGCATATTAAAGAGGTGCTGCTGGGATTTGAACTAGACAGGCAACCAACTAAGCCACAGCACCTCTTAGCTTGAATCGTATCGTGAGTTGAGTGTAATGTTACATTACATTCAACTGTGTCTGTTTGACTGTTGGGAGACGAGATATTTGCAGGAATAACCGAAGAAAACACACATGCACGCTCGCAAGTTGTGTAACCATTATCAGAACTAACACAGAGTGCCTTCAACTTGTCACCGTGCTGCAGTTATGTTCAACAGGCTAAGCTTCTCCTCGGACCGCGTAGCTCCTATGGCGCAATTCTGATGCTACCAAGCCATCACCTCCCGTTAGCATCCCATTGACTGCCATTCATTTTGACGCCACTTTGACAGAGAATAACTTTACATCTGAAGCGTTTAAAGACTCTATTTGTCCGTTGTTTATTTCTAAAGAAACACGACAATGTATAAAAGGCTCCATTCCCTTGTAGCTCACGTTATGGCTCCGTAGCAGACGTTTTTATAAAAATAGGCTAACGATTGGGTCATAACCACAAGACTTACTGTCTCATAGTAGAGGAATTACCGTATAGTACAGAAGAAGCTCTCAGGCAGTTTGGACTTCCATTAGCTGTTTAAGTTTAATTACTAATGTTAACTATCATGTTAACATTAGTAAAACACCATCGAGCACACCGTGCACACAGCGTCTGTCTCCATAAAGGAGAGAAGACGGCTGGCGAAATTCACAAGTTCACTAAAGGTTGATATCTATCTTGTGAACACCTTCACACAATCACACATTCATGATCACCGACTTAGCAAACATTGCGCCTGCTTTAGAAAGTTAACTAAGAGACATTATTTTCATCTTTGATCCTTTTTTTTCTACAGACCTCTGTTTGGTCATCACTTTGGTGAGCTCAGGTTGTTTTAAACGTGATATAGAAATACATTTAACTCGACTTGACAAAAAGATGCAAAGCAACTACAAAGCCCTTCTTACAGGAAGAAAGATGATGCTTGTTTTGGGACTGTTTCAGGAGACGTTATGTTACGTTTCTTGCAGGAACGTCGCTCCAAACGACTACAGAAAGACTTAAAACTACAACAAAGAGACGCAAACTACAGCTAACAAAAGACTCAAGCGACCACAAAACAACTTCAAAGCCGCCGTCTCAAGGTTGTTTGATTGGATAACTGGATGTTGGGAATCTAACATTAGTTAGAGTTATACAAAGATAATATTATTTCATCTGGAGTGGGTGTACAGTGTAAGGAGACATCTTCATGATGGCAAGAGATGATGAAACATGACTGACTATATTTAAGAGATAGATTTTCCATATTAGGATTACAGATTTAAGAGATATGTGTATCAAAAAGGTGCTGATGGGATTTGAACCCAGTATCTCCTGTTTACTAGACAGGCGCTTTAACCAATTAAGCCACAGCGCCACCTCATGTTGCAGAAGATTCTGTCTAAAGGGTGCTTGAAGAAGATCAAAAAAGAATCAAAAACTCCTTTTGTAACCCTCCTCTAGGAAACAGACAGCTCCTGTGAAAAAGGTAAAAGAGGCGCTGCGGCCTAGTGGTTAAAACAACCTTCACAGAGCCGACAAAACGACTTAAAAGACTCAAAATGACAACAAAGAGACACTAAATGACAACAAAGAGACTCAAAATGACAACAGAAACTAAATGACAACAAAGAGACTCAAAGAGACACTAAATGACAACAAAGAGACAAAAATGACAACAAAGAGACACTACATGACAACAAAGAGACTCTAAATGACAACACAGACTCAAAATAACAAAGAGACTCAAAATGACAACAAAGAGACTCAAAATGACAACAAAGAGACTCTAAATGACAACAAAGAGACACTAAATGATAACAAAGAGACTCAAAATGGCAACAAGGAGACACTAAATGACTTAAAAGACTCAAAATGACAACAAAGAGACACCTCATGACAACACAGACTCAAAATGACAAAGAGACAAAAATGACAACAAAGAGACACTAAATGACAACAAAGAGACTCTAAATGACAACAAAGAGACTCAAAATGACAACAAAGAGACACTAAATGACAACAAAGAGACTCTAAATGACAACAAAGAGACACTAAATGACAAAAAAGAGACTCAAAATTACAACAAAGAGAACAAAGGGATTGATCGGAGGGATTGTTGCAGTTCTTAGAAATAAACGTTCCTAGAACACTTTTTTCGTTGTGTTCCGACAGGAAACATTTGGAGATTTTTAAGTTCCTCTGGCCGCAGTAGCGTCTTTTTTGTTTCAAAGTTTTCGGAGTTGAGAAGCTCCATGAAGTGAGGCGACAGCCAGCAGGCGCCTGCCCTGGCCGCTAGCTCGTCGCTGGGCCAGTCCTGCCCAGACACCTCGCTGTGAGCTGGAGGTCTCTCAGACCGCTCACACACACACACACACACACACACACACACACACACACACACACACACACACACACACACACACACACACACACACACACACACACACACACACACACACACGTACGTCCACAGCGCAGCAGGCAGAGGCAGGGTCTGTTCCGAGTACCAGTCCCTATGGCCACTTGGCCAGTGGGAATGCAAATGGGAAAAAAATGTTTGAGGGAGAGTAGTTCTTAGAAGTGTACTTTTCCTCTAAAAAGTACAAGTACTATCCGATCGGAAAGCACCTCATGCAGAAAAGGGAAGAGACCCTGCCCTGAAGTAGGAGCTGAAAGAGTTACAGGAACTGTGGCCAGAGGAACTTAATAATCCCCAAATTGGTCCAGTTGGAACAGGAGAAAAACAGGGTTCTAGGAACGTTATGTTCTAGGAACTGCAACAATCCCTCCGTTTGGAAAGAGGCTCATCATCCATTTATGAATGCCTTCCTCTAAGAACAGTTGGACGACTGCAGGAAAACTACGTTGTAGAGAAAGATTCAGTCCATCCAGAAAAACGCAATTATGTGATCGCATAATTCAATGCATAATCAGCCAAAGTGACGTAATTACGTGACATGAACATCATCGAAAAGCTGCAAACTCTGTGATGAAAACGTGCCGCATAATCAAGGATTTTTGCCCGCAACAATCACAAAAAAACTTCTAGTGTCTTCTAGACTCTCCAAATGTTATCAGACCAAATTAATGAAATTCTCCCAGTGAAACGAGTCATTTACAGACGTCTCTTTCTCCATGTGAGTCTGAGGGAAAGTCTTTTTGGGTCAGGCGGCGTCATGTGACAGAAACAGAAGATGTAATTCCACAGTTTGGCCCGGCGCACTCCACTGGTTGAGCCACGTCCGGTTTAGTTCGACTAACTTAAATAGTGATAAAATGATGACTGGTGCAGCTCTCGGGGGCGAGCAGGAGAAGAAAGCGGCGCTGTGGCTTAGCTGGTTAAAGCGCCTGTCTTGTAAACAGGAGGTCCTGGGTTCAAATCCCAGCAGTGCCTGCGCCAGGAGAGCATCCTGAAGACTTATGTAGTTACTTGGCATCTTTTGCGATTGTTTGTGACTCCACCGGAGTGTCCCAAAAGCATGTATATATTGTATATGTATATATACATATATATATACATATATATATACATACATATATACATACACACAGTCACACACAAACAGACACTAAAAAAAACTAAATTAATTAATATAATTTAAAAAAACATCCTTCTTGCAATATCAGTTGTGTTTGGGTTTATATAGGAGAGACACATCACCATTGGGACAGTTTTCAAGAGGCACTGCTGGGATTTGAACCCAGGATCTCCTGTTTACTAGACAGGCACTTTAACCATCTAAGCCACAGCACCTCCATGGACACTACATTGCCCAGCCATAGTCGCAGGAAAGCAGTCACAGGAAAAGCTAACCCTCGCCTTGATTTCACGTTGTGCACAGAGAAGTAGGAAGCTGGAAATGAGTCGGGGGAAATGCAACGCTACCAAGCCACGGCTAAACGGACCAATCACCACATGGTTGTGGTCTGTGTCGCCGCGACGTGTAGTTTCATTTCTGCCTGAGAGCTTACGATGCGATGCTTAACCCCTTGGGTAATTCTCCTGTTTTTATTTTTTTCTTTACATCCTCAAGATCCATGTTGCACTTAAGCTACACCATACGGCCCAGCAGGCCCGGTGTGATGCTCCACCGTACGGCCCAGCAGGCCCGGTGTGATGCTCCACCGTACGGCCCAGCAGGCCCGGTGTGATGCTCCACCATACAGCCCAGCAGGCCCGGTGTGATGCTCCACCGTACGGCCCAGCAGGCCCGGTGTGATGCTCCACCATACAGCCCAGCAGGCCCGGTGTGATGCTCCACCATACAGCCCAGCAGGCCCGGTGTGATGTGTGCGAGAGGAAGCGACTCTGTGCATGACACGTGTTGCATTTTGTAACTGTAGTCCAACTTATGTAACTTTTTGGACATATTTGTTAATTTGGCCTAAATATAGCCTATATAGATAATATTTCTGATTATGGCAGAGCTTTCTCCCCACCCAATTAGGCTTATAAAGTAATGATTAAAAAAACACAAATGCTTGATCAAGGCCCGGGGATAGTGGCGGAAAATAACGGCTCGGGCAGAGAATCTAAACTCTAATACATTGTTCATATTCAAAACGCTGCTGCTCGAGTCCTCAGTAAGACCAAGAAAGTGGATCACATCACTCCGGTTCTTATGTCTCTAAACTGGCTTCCTGTGCCTCAAAGAGTTGATTTCAAAATACTTTTGCTGGTTTATAAATCACTAAATGATTTAGGGCCAAAATACATTTCAGATCTGCTGCCACACTATGACCCCCCCAGACCTCCCAGAGTCAGAACCAAACAAGACTTCAGATACAGTATTAGGGGACCACTAAGGCCTGTATAAAAGAGACTCCAGATACAGTATTAGGGGACCACTAAGGTCTATATAAAAGAGACAACAGATACAGTATTAGGGGACCACTAAGGTCTATATAAAAGAGACAACAGATACAGTATTAGGGGACCACTAAGGCCTATATAAAAGCATCCAAAGAGCACCATGTCATGGGACCTTCAATCACATTAGAGCGACTGTCTGCCATGTAGGCAACATCAAAGATATGGGTAGCTCCACTCCTTCAGGATTAAACTATTTGATCAGTTGTCTTATTGTGTCTTGTGATACAACATATCCTCTCTGTGTTGCGCGTAGGTGTAACCATGGATACCCTTATTGCATCTGTCCATTACGAGCTATTTAAGTTTGCAGGAATACGGCCACCTCTTCCAAGTTTGTGTGGTTTCTCCTTCTGAACAGACTTATCACCATACTGTGTTCACGCGCTAAGAGAGAAAAGAATTTCCTTGTTATTAAAACCGATTCTGAAGTGTAATTTCACGAGTTCATATTGGCCTTCACAGGGCATTTTGTAGAAGACTATAGGTAAAGCTAGTAGTTTGGTTTATTCTCAAAAGTCTGATTTGATTCTTGAAATATAAATTTTTTTCTCGACATTTTGACTTTATTCTCGAAATGAAAAATAAAAACAAAATCTTCCTCCGTAATTTTTTTCCCCTTGATTTTTTCGGGTTACTTTCAAACTTTTTTTTCAACGTTTTTCCTCTGATTTTAAACTTTTTTTTTTTACAGGGGCCAGTAAAAAGTCACTTCGGGCAAGTATAATTTTTTTTTTTTACTTGCCGGAGCGGACAATTGAATAAAAACCTTAGCGTTGAACCCTGACCTCTTCCTTCTCCTTCTCGCCCCCCGAGAGCTACACCAGTCATCATTTTATCTCTATTCAAGTTAGCCGAGTGCTAAACCGGACGTGGCTCAACCAGTGGAGTGCGCCAGGCCAAACTGTGGAATTACATCTTCTGTTCCTGTCACATGACGCGGCCTGACCCCTCAGACTCAGGTGGAGAAAGAGACGTCTGTAAATGACTCGTTTCACTGGGAGAATTGGATTCATTCGGTCTGATAACATTTGGAAAGTCTAAAAGAGCTGCACGAATCTTTCTCTACAACGTAGTTGTCCAACTGTTCTTAGAGGAAGGCATTCATAAATGGATGATGAGCCTCTTTCCAAATGGAGGGATTTTTGAAGTTCCTAGAAGATAACGTTCCTAGAACATTTTTTTTCTCCTGTTCAAACTGGACCAATTTGGGAATTATTGAGTTCCTCTGACCACAGTTCCTGTAACTCTTTCAGCTCCTACCTCAGGGCAGGGTCTCTTCCCTTTTCTGTATAGTGGTGGTTAGATGGCTGTGTTATAATAACAAAAGGTCAGTTCCTATGGCCACTTGGCCAGTGTGAATGCAAATGGCAAACTGGTTTTGGGGGAGAGTAGTTAGTAGAACTGATTAGAAGGGGACTGTTCCTATAACTACAACTAACTACTTGGTCAGAAAGCGGCTACTGTTGTTTCTGATATTATGAAATAGAGAAAAAGAGAAGAGGAGCTGTGGCTCAGTAAGCGCCTGTCTAGTAAACAGGAGGTCTTGGGTTCAAATCCCAGCAGTGCCTCAGCCTGAAGCCTTTAACTAGAGAAGAGTTTGTCAAGTCAAGTTATATTTACTTCTACAGCACATTTAAAACAACCGAGCTGACAAAACAGTGGTCTGTAGTCATATAGTGACATATTGTTCAACCAATCAGTGTCAGCTGGAGACAGTTTGTCATGAAGAAAAGAAACAAACTAGGGTCCAGTTGGTCCAAGGTGCAGCTGGGATTTGAACCTAGGACCTCCTGTTCACTAGAGAGGCGCTTTAACCAACTAAGGTAGAGCTCCTCTCCCACTGTTTCCCTCATTTACAATATCAGAAAACAACTATTGAATGCTAGGTTTCACCAAGAATCCTTCAGACAGCGTCTGCAACAAGTAGACAACAAGTAGACATTTTTATCAGGGGTTTTTGGCGCCTTTTTTTCCGTAATTATTGTCACTTTTCTGACGTTTTTGCCATTTTTTTGTCACTTTGAGTGTTTTTTACACTTTTTTCAACGTTCTTGTTGCTTTGTAGAGAGCAGAGAGAGAACGGCTTCCGTTCCCCGTCGTAAATGGCCGTCTGACAGAACGGTGAGGCTCTGAAAATATTCGTATTGTAACATTTAAGGTGCCATTTTGTTGAAATCAGCAAGAAGACCACATGACAGGAAGTTACATCAGAGAAAAGGACCCCTGATCAGCATAACTGCTGCATCACAAGGTTAATAACTCTCTGATAAATATAAGTTAATTTTTAATATAAGACATTTTTAGGTTAAGTTCAGTTCTTTAGTTCACATGTCAAATGGTATGACCCAAGTAAAACATTGAAAAACATTCTTTTGAATAAAAATTAGTATTTAGTGTTTGATTATTTACACCAAGGCCATATGCTGATATATGTGTCTATTATAATGCCTGATAAATTTGATTTTACATTGAAATGTCAAATGGTGTAACCGGTTACACCATTTGACTCCTATTACAAGCCTCTCAATTTTTGGCCAATCTTTTCAAATATAACTAGTTCAGTTACTGGTCCAAGAGGTTATATGAACTTAATTACTATTTAGAACTGTTGGTATGTGTTCATTGTTTGTATTTTTTAAAAGTGGAGGTAATTTATCCAACACTTTATTAAGATATCTTATTTAGCTAGGCTAGGCTAAATCATTATAGTGCAAGGACTTAGTGTTTAAAAAAGGTTTTACCCTTAAATTAAAATTTCCATATCATTCCTTTGCAATGTTACAATAATTTCTTAACAATGTAATAACATAGAATGAGGCAGTTGAACTGTGACCCCTAATGTGGTACAAGAACAGCAGCTTTAAAATACCTAAAGCATTCAAGGATTATTTAATTTAAGTATAAAATGTTACTTAAATATTAAAAATGCCATTGAAAAAATGCAGTTTATCAAATTGAATTAAGATAAATGCACCAGAATAAGTTAAAGTGCTCATATTATGCTCATTTTCAGGTTAATAATTGCATTTAGAGGTTGTACCTGAATAGTTGTACATGGTTTAATTTTCAAAAAACACCATCTTTTTGTTGTACTACACATTGCTGCAGCTCCTCTTTTCACCCTGTGTGTTGAGCTCTCTGTTTTAGCTACAGAGTGAGACATCTCACTTCTATTCCATCTTTGTTGGGAGTTGCACATGCTCAGTAGCTAGGTAAGGACTACTAGCCAGTCAGAAGCAGAGTATGAGGGCCCTGACAGTACCTAGGTAAGGACTACTAGCCAGTCAGGAGCAGAGTATGAGGGAGTGCCCTGACAGTACCTAGGTAAGGACTACTAGCCAGTCAGAAGCAGAGTATGAGGGAGTGCCCTGACAGTACCTAGGTAAGGACTACTAGCCAGTCAGAAGCAGAGTATGAGGGAGTGCCATGCTAGCAGCTAGACGAGCATTATAACGTGTGTTACAAAGTGACCACGTTCGTCAATGAAGTAAAGGCTGGACTACAATAGAGCTGTTTGGAGCAGTTGGTGAACAGTGATTTCTCTTGGAGATGGTAAGTCACTTTGGGGGGGGGACTTTGGGCTTTTTCACTTTGTAAACCTATGACATCCCAAAAAGCATAATATGAGCGCTTTACCTGTAAACATGTTAAAGAGCATGCACAACCCTAAACAGACTTGCTTCTTCCTCTCTCTTTTACCGATCTATCTACCTCTTTCTCAAACACAAATACTGTTCACACATACACACACAATTTGTTAAGATGTTAGTTGTTTAATTTAATCTAATGAGTTTTAAATATATTTAAATATTTGTCATTGAAATGAGATTAAACGCCAAGTTCAATAAACTACTTTGAGTTTATGTCACTTATAAGCATCACGTCAGGTGGTGTAACTGGTTTGTGTCAAATGGGGAAACCAGTATTTTTCTTGAAAAAATGATAATCTGCAGGTAAATTAATGTTTGATAAAATGTAATACTCTACTCCACTGTAGAAACTAATTTTTAAGACTTTTTACACAGTTTGTCCAAGATTATTTAGAAAACAAATGTTGTTTCCAGCATGTCTACCACTTGATATTGCAATAACAAATATAATTTAAATTTAGAAGTAATCCCAATAAAATCTATTTTTGGGTGAAATTTGGAAATAGGAGTTATATTTGTATGAGTGCACTCACAAACAATGTAGTGGATGAAATATTAAATATTAATCATTCCTTTGTGGTTATACCACTTGACATTTTAGGTCCATTTGGTCCTACCTTTGATAAAAAAGTGGTGAAAATCCTATTTCAAATTAAATAAAATGTACAATAACACAACATATACATTTTAACGAAACTCAAGGATGCCTTTAAAAAAACTTTTTGAAAGTTTTTTAATTTTTTCATCTGGCCAACCCTTATATGTCATTGACCCACATATATATATATATATATATATATATATATATATATATATATATATATATATATATATATATATATATATATAGGCTATATAAAGAGGGGTTCAATTCAGAATATAGGCTAACACCCTTCTAAATGTTTTAAACTAAGTCTCATATGTACTGTATCTGAAATAGTCTAACAAGACTCCAGATCCAGTCTCAGTTTCCCATGAACAAAAAAGACACAATTAAAGCACTTTGTAAAGAGCCTTTACACATTTCTTTTCATTTGTTTCTCTCCCTTTCTGTCTCCGTATGTGTTGTGACACCTCCCCTCTGTGTTCATGTGTGGTACTAAGCACTACAGCAGCCAAGGGGAGGATCAGAGGGTGGAGCTTCACCTCACTGCTCACAGACACAGGTACATTTTTTTAAAGGTTGTTGGCTACAACCAGCAAAGTAAGTACAGGCTGTCTGGAACTTGTCAGTAGTAGAAATGAGGGCCGGTGCTGTGCAGTAAAGACAATGGACAGCACAATCAAGCAGCCAGATGTTGCTCTTCATTAAATGCAAGTTAGATTATAAAGGCCTAATTAACAATGGGAAGTTTTGTGGCTGACCTGCTTCTGCTCTTGCTCATTTCTGCAGGACACGTTTATGGAGGTAATGCGCTGCAGAAGAGACAACATTACTTTTCCTCTTAACTGTGATGCAAAAGTTACAACTGAGAATGATTATGCTACAGGATTGTAGTTGAACGATTTGTTGCGTTGCTATGATATAACTGGTAGCGCTGTAAAACATGATGTGACTGGTAATGCTGTAAACCCCACCTGTCCATTGCACACTATAGGCTACTGTACTTAACTTTTGCTCATACATCTTTGCTTATCCTGCACTAAACCATACAGCCTTCTTCCTTATTGTCAAGCAGTCTTATGGTACATATTTGTTTATTTATATCGTTTCTTTTACATTTATTGTTTATTTCCTTTTAACATTTTTATGTGTGCACCATTTACCAAAGCAAATTCCAAGTGTTATTTACTTGGCAATACATGCTTTTCTGATTGTGATTTATCCTTAAATAGTGATATATATATATATGGCACAGATTATATGGATGCCTTCAGTTGCACAGGGTCACAGGAACCTGATCTGATGTCACACTGCTCACTAAATGTCCTCCTAGACAGTTCAAAGTTTGGTTTATAAGATAGTTTTCCTATAGTGATGTAACTTGCTTAAAATAACAAAACCGTGTCATCATTATCAAGTGGACCCTTACACATCATTCCATGGCACGTTGCAAAATCAATATTCATTTGTTTCTAAATTTGTTTCCACACACAGATCTGTAAGTGGACATTGTCTCACTTAATCAAATCTAAATAACTGCCACTAATATATGAACATTTCCTAACACAAGTTGCTGCATGTGCAGGAGTAGCATTTCATGGTCATCAGCATTGCCTCAGATGATCTTACATGTCTCCTCACACCTGCTCGTGACAGTGCATTACAGACCTACATTCACATTCGAGGAAGATAACTAATAATCCAATGTTCACTTGTATCATAGAGGCAGATTGGAGAGAGATAGACAGACACGGGGTATACTAACAGCAGGCTTATAAGCCTAATGCAGAGTGGCATGCTTGGCTGAGAACTTGTCAATGGGACCAGTCTTATAAAACATTCTGTAATAATAGTCTTGATAATAAAATTATTTTTTAGCAGGCAGTGCATTTACCAACCAGCGTTGCGAAAAGATTAAAAGGCAAGTGAATAATAAGCCATATTTATGCAAAATTATACAGATACAGGCATAACATAATAAACAAAGAAGGATTGAATATAAAAACATTTGGAACACAGAAGACCGGATGTAAAATATAATTGTTTTCTATTTGTTTTTAAAATCAAATGTATGCTTATTTTACATAAAGGAGTCTGTTTTTGATATCGGATGTTAATGTAAAATGATTTATCCTAACATTGGTCAGAAAGCTTACCCCAAATTGTTTTACCTAAATTATTTTGTATTTTCTTCACAAACATTTGACCTGGGTAAAACTTAATTGGCAGAACTTCTGCACGAGTTGAATATTTACAACAAATGATAAGAGAGATAAGCAGATTTTTATTTTTTAAATTGTGTTTTTTATTGTAAGACATGAAACCAACTAGTGTTGGGGAGATGTTGTTAGTGCCCAATTGCTGCATGGTTTAAAGAGAAGTGGGAAGAAACCGGAGCACCCGGAGTAAACCCACGCAAGCCAATCACTGGTCTCCGTCCTACAGCGGCCAATCACTGGTCTCCGTCCTACAGAGGCCAATCACTGGTCTCCGTCCTACAGAGGCCATTCACTGGTCTCCGTCCTACAGAGGCCATTCACTGGTCTCCGTCCTACAGAGGCCAATCACTGGTCTCCGTCCTACAGAGGCCACTCACTGGTCCTCTGTCCTACAGAGCCCAATCACTGGTCTCCGTCCTACAGAGGCCATTCACTGGTCCTCTGTCCTATATACATTATACACTGGTCTCTGCCCTACAAAGGCAATCCTCACAACAGAGGCCAATCGCCGCCATAGTCCAAACAATAAAGAGTCTCTGGCCAAACTTTGGAATGGAGGAGAAGAATCTTTTGATGGTGCTCGTCTTCCTTGGTTTCATCAGGTGGTCTTTGAAGAAGGAGACAATACATTTGTCAACTGCTGGTTCGTCTAGATTCATTGAAACCAGCACGTCCTCTGCACAGCCCCACTTCTTGCACATGTCCTTTAAAATGGCCTTGCTGAGGTGTTTATAAGTGTCACTGGTGATTTGAAAATCTTCTCCCTCGACTTCAGCCCATATCTTTTTGAACAGGCGCTCAAGGATGGTTTCTGAATTTCCAATTGTTGCGTTCACCTTCGCTTTGTTAAAGGTCCGCGAAACCAACTTCTGCACAAGCAGCCTGATGGAAATTTTATTTTTCTCTGCCTGTGCTGTTGAATTCAGCACAGGTCTGGCAGCTGCCTCCTCAGATACTGAGACTTTAGGTGTAGGTTTGGGTGTAGGTGTAGGTGTTGGTGTAGGTGTAGGTTTGGGTGTGGTTGAGGGTGTAGGTGTAGGTGTAGGTTTGGGCGTATGCGTATATGTAGGTTTGGGTGTAGGTTTAAGTGGTGTGGGTGGAGGTATAGGTTTGGGTGTAGGTGTAGGTGTAGGTGGTGTGGGTGTAGGTATAGGTTTGGGTGTAGGTGTAGGTGGTGTAGGTGTGGGTGAGGTTGTCGGTGTAGCGGTGGGTGATAGTGACTCAGTATTCTTGAAAGCCTTTTTCATCTTGTTACTGTGGGTGCCAGCCTGTGTGCACAGCCACCACTTCATCAGTCCAAGGTAACGCCACACTTTACAATGTATTTCACCATACACTGTATCACGGGATGGGGAAGCAGACAGTGTCCTTTCATTTGATCCTGGGACAGTCTCTGGAATCCTCCCCTCAGAGACGTAACTGTAGAGGAGACCAGTAAGCTCTTCTTTGAACACCTGGTCTTTACCGTTGGAAATATCCTGCAATTTACTATAAACAACCTCACTTCCAACTTGTTGTTTTACACCATCCTTTGAAAACAGAGAATCCACATCAGTCACAAAGGACTGCATTGACTTCTCACTTTTAACTTTGGAGTCGGGGTGGAATTGGTTGTCTAGTTGAGTCGCAATGCGATGTATTGACAGTTTGGCAAACTGTGTAGCAAAAAAGAATTTTATCTTGCTCCCCACTCCTTTTAAGGACAGTTTCTCTCTGGATTCTGGGGTGATACATGTCCCTCTGGCTTCTGGGGTGAAACAAATCCCTGTGGCTTCTGGTGTAACCCTTGTCTCTGTGGGTTCTGGACTGGTACTTGTCTCTGTGGGTTCTGGGCTGGTACTTGTCTCTGTGGGTTCTGGGCTGGTACTTGTCTCTGTGGGTTCTGGACTGGTACTTGTCTCTGTGGGTTCTGGACTAATACTTGCAGCATATTGCTCTTCCAGACTGTTTACCTCCTGAACAATTAACTGAGTAATGTCATCTGAAATAATTTGAATCTCCCGTGAGGTGTCAGATCGCAGCTGCTCATACTCCGAGTCGGTCATTTCTTGCAGTAGAGGTTCTGTGAGTCCACTGACCTCATTTGTAATTATTTCCCTCACAGCTGTGGTTGTTACGCTCACAAAGTGCTCTGATGCTCTGGAGACATTGTCTGGGCTTTTTGATTCCACAGATCTGGCTGCTGACTGGCAGCGATCAGTATCTGCCTCCTCTTGATCGTCCATCTCTTGTTGTCCATCAGCGGCCTTCTGTACGGAGATGTCCTGTCTTTTTCGTGGTTTACGTGGTCGACACGAGCACAAAACATTTTTCATCTTGCCCATAAATGCTTTCAACATATTAAAGACATGTCGTACCATCATATTAAGTCTGTGAGGGGGAGTCACACGCTCACTAAATACAGGTTCCAAAGTGTCCGCACTATTGGTGACAGCAGAGTAAATGCTTTGTGCAACCTCTGTAACAAACATGTTGTTTAAGTTCTTTGAGCTGTCACAGTGGACTGGGTCCTTTACTTGAAGAACCTCAGCAAAAGTCAGAAGAAGTGTGTCACCCAGACTGGACTGAACACGCTCCTCGGAGATTATTTGGCTGCATTTATTCTGCAGAGTTGCCAAAATGGATTTAGAAACTAGTGATATTAGGTCCAAAATCATCTCCGCCAACAATGTTGATGTGGCATCATCAGCTGCATCTTGCATCAACAATCTCTGCTGTTCCAATGTCATCCTTTTGAAAAAGGACTCAACCACTGGACGAACATCTTCCACTCTGATCTTCAATATCTCCTCTGTCTGGGAACTTTCCATTTCAGCCATGGTGATTGTATTAGATAGGCTGCGTTTTCTGAATGTCTTGTCTTGTTTTACAGGTACAGGTTTGTCAGAAGCTTTTTGAGCAGATATAAGTAAACCGATGTAGAGTAAACCAAAGTATAGAATGATTTTACCTAATGTCTGAATCTGTCTTATAGGCAAAATGTCATGATGTCATTCATGAAAGGCACATAATGGATGAAAGGCATGATCGAACCTGAGGTCAGATCAAGGGACGTTCCAGCTAAGCCCCGCCCCCCCCCCCCCCCCAGCAGGGAATGCAGCTTTGCAACCGTTGCTAGGCACCAGCCGCACCTCTGACTGCTCTTTATTCTGTTTCAGCTGGAGGCATAGCTAAGTCTTGTAAAGTGAATGGTGTTGGAGAGAGCTAGCCAGTTAGCCAATTAGCTCAAAGAGTCGACAGACAACTAAACGGATATTCTACACTGATAGGCTATGTGTGTCGGTCGGAGGGGAGAAGGCTGCAGCGGCACGTCTTCACTGCCACACTAACAGAGGGAAGCACCGCCTTGTGGCGCTACTAAGCATTGCAGTTATAACCATAGATATCACTGCTCACGTGCTCTTTGGGATCTTGCAGAATAAGGAGTATGACATGCAGTTCTGTTTGTCCAGCATCGAGGACTTTTGCAGCACCACAGAGAGAGAAAAGGCCAAATTTGACTCCATCTGTGAGGACACTGTGCGCGGAGAGTTGGAGATGTGCGCGTAGCGTACCAGCAGCGGCACAGTGAAATCCTGGACAACATTCTCACTCAGCTGAGGAACAGGTTCAAAACTCATGTTCCTTGCCCTTCTGGAACCCAAGAAGTTTGCCTCATACAGAGAAAACTTCCCCAACTCTGAGTTTCAGAGCCTCGCGGAAAACTATACGGGCTTCATTTTGACCTCCCCAGGCTCAAAACTGAACTGACGGTCATGTACAACATGGCAAACTTTGAGGCAAGGAGCCCATCAGACCTGCTGCACTTTCTGACTCTTAAAGAGCTGACTGAGAGCATGCCGCAACTGTATCACCTCACCTGCCTGGTGCGGACCATCCCCGTGTCCACCTCCTCCGTGGAGCGGTCTTTCTCGGCTCTGAAGCGCATCAAGACGCACGCCAGGAACAGTACTGGACAGGATCGCCTGGGAGCTTTGGCACTGATGTCCATAGAGAAATGACTTCTTTTGGAGCTCAAATCAAAGGACAAACTTTATGACGCCGCCATCGCCCACTTCACAAAGAAAGACCGACGAATGGACTTTGTTTTCATGTAAGGTAGGCCTATGTTACAAGCCACCTTGATTATCATTTCAAGGGATCAAGATTACTGGCAAAGTGGGATTTGTATTTATTGCGGAGGTTGTCCCAGCGCAAATAGCCTTTAATTAAATATGTAATCAATCAATCAATCAATCAATATATCAAACGTATCAGAAGTGTGTGGTTGGATTTTTGTTTTTAGAGGGTTTTTATTCCCCCCATGTTCACTTGTCTGCCCCTGTCCCTGTGGAGAATTAAGGAGGTATAGTAGAACCTATACATTAAAATTGTGACTTTAATTTATTGCGCCATGCGTAATTGCGCATGGAGAGGCATTTGCACTTCATTGCAACTTTAAAACATAGTCTTTGTATTACCAGCTTTGTGTAACTTTTGGCGTATTGTGATTTTGAAATTGTATTGTAGATTGATGATGCTCATGAATTAATTTGTCAATGTGTGAATGATTTGTAATGCGCCGTGATTTCATAGCGCTGTCCATGGTGATGAAATGAGCCTCGGTGTCTGTGTCAGCAGCGTCACGGGGTGACATTCTGGGTGACCTAATATCGTTTTTCCAGATTTTGGCTTTAGAGTATGTTTACTTAATTTCAACTATGTAGCCTAAATGGTCTCAGTTTTCTGAAGTTAATGTTGAGAATGTTTCTTGTTGCGGAGAATGTTATTGACGTTATGGTCTATTTGTTTACATCCTTGTCATCGTTAATTAAAGGATTGCACTTTCAATTCATCGTACTGTTGCTTTTTCCCGCGATGATTTATTTTCTCAGCGGTGATGGCCGAGGTGAAGGCCCAGCTGTAGTACTCACGGCTCGCCACGTGTGTGTGTGTGTGTGTGTGTGTGTGTGTGTGTGTGTGTGTGTGTGTGTGTATATATATATATATATATATACAGTGAGGAAAATAAGTATTTGAACACCCTGCTATTTTGCAGGTTCTCCCACTTGGAAATCATGGAGGGGTCTGAAATTGTCATCGTAGGTGCATGTCCACTGTGAGAGACATAATCTAAAAACAAAAATCCAGAAATCACAATGTATGATTTTTTAACTATTTATTTGTATGATACAGCTGCAAATAAGTATTTGAACACCTGAGAAAATCAATGTTAATATTTGGTACAGTAGCCTTTGTTTGCAATTACAGAGGTCAAACGTTTCCTGTAGTTTTTCACCTGGTTTGCACACACTGCAGGAGGGAGTTTGGCCCACTCCTCCACACAGATCTTCTCTAGATCAGTCAGGTTTCTGGGCTGTCGCTGAGAAACACGGAGTTTGAGCTCCCTCCAAAGATTCTCTATTGGGTTTAGGTCTGGAGACTGGCTAGGCCACGCCAGAACCTTGATATGCTTCTTACAGAGCCACTCCTTGGTTATCCTGGCTGTGTGCTTCGGGTCATTGTCATGTTGGAAGACCCAGACTCGACCCATCTTCAATGCTCTAACTGAGGGAAGGAGGTTGTTCCCCAAAATCTCGCAATACATGGCCCCGGTCATCCTCTCCTTAATACAGCGCAGTTGCCCTGTCCCATGTGCAGAAAAACACCCCCAAAGCATGATGCTACCACCCCCATGCTTCACAGTAGGGATGGTGTTCTTGGGATGGTACTCATCATTCTTCTTCCTCCAAACACGGTTAGTGGAATTATGACCAGAAAGTTCTATTTTGGTCTCATCTGACCACATGACTTTCTCCCATGATTCCTCTGGATCATCCACATGGTCATTGGCAAACTTAAGACGGGCCTTGACATGTGCTGGTTTAAGCAGGGGAACCTTCCGTGCCATGCATGATTTCAAACCATGACGTCTTAGTGTATTACCAACAGTAACCTTGGAAACGGTGGTCCCAGCTCTTTTCAGGTCATTGACCAGCTCCTCCCGTGTAGTCCTGGGCTGATTTCTCACCTTTCTTAGGATCATTGAGACCCCACGAGGTGAGATCTTGCATGGAGCCCCAGTCCGAGGGAGATTGACAGTCATGTTTAGCTTCTTCCATTTTCTAATGATTGCTCCAACAGTGGACCTTTTTTCACCAAGCTGCTTGGCAATTTCCCCGTAGCCCTTTCCAGCCTTGTGGAGGTGTACAATTTTGTCTCTAGTGTCTTTGGACAGCTCTTTGGTCTTGACCATGTTAGTAGTTGGATTCTTACTGATTGTATGGGGTGGACAGGTGTCTTTATGCAGCTAACGACCTCAAACAGGTACATCTAATTTAGGATAATAAATGGAGTGGAGGTGGACATTTTAAAGGCAGACTAACAGGTCTTTGAGGGTCAGAATTCTAGCTGAGAGACAGGTGTTCAAATACTTATTTGCAGCTGTATCATACAAATAAATAGTTAAAAAATCATACATTGTGATTTCTGGATTTTTGTTTTTAGATTATGTCTCTTACAGTGGACATGCACCTACGATGACAATTTCAGACCCCTCCATGATTTCCAAGTGGGAGAACTTGCAAAACAGCAGAGTGTTCAAATACTTATTTTCCTCACTGTATGTGACAAATTACTCACGTGCAACATCAATGTACACCTTATTATGCAATATCAATAACTACTCTGTGCAATACTGTGAATACCGTGTTATTAAACTTTCTGTCTGTATACTTGACTGTTTTATTCTTGCATTTTTACTGATGCTTTTCTCATTGCACTTTCCTATTGGTGCAGTATCACTGAAAATGGCCTCCACTGTGGGATTAATTAAGGATTATTTTAAATTTGTATATGTTTGTGTTTTTCAGATCTCTCAATTGCCATGATGACCAAGATATTCAACGGGGAAATGTGGAAAGCTGCCATTTTCCCAGTCCTTACTTTGCCAAATCATCTGTGGTAAGTTTACAAAAATCGTAATTGAAAACGGGAGTAGGAAGTAAAGCGAGGACAGCATAAAATGGCTCCTTTGGTATCAAAAGTAAATACTTTTTAAATAATTGTGATTACTATGAAACCTTGATGTTAGCCCTTTTAGAGAGAAAGTTTGCTATATTCTACTTAATGAAACCGGTCTTCTATTCACATCTGCAAAAAAAATTATATATAACTCAATCACTTCTTAAAAACAAAGGGAGAAGAAACAAAAAATAAAGTAAAAAAAACGTCCATGCATTAAAAGATACTTCTTCGAATAACGCACAAAACTCAAATCTTTTGTTCTTGTCACAGCAGCTCCGAGGAATCCGAAGCTGGCCATCAAGGACTTCCCCGAGTGGCAACACACTGGAGCAGAGGCTGTTGCAGGGACAGCCTTTTTATTTTATTTTATTTTTTTTTTTGCTACTGAAATAATTGACATTATGATAGACAGTGGACAATATAGTGTGACAATTAGTTTTTGTTCTCCAACATGTACGCACTGCTGTTGTGAAGCAGGGATATACAGCTCACGAGTGTGCAGTCAAAAGAGAGAAATACTGTATATTTCAGCAACTCCTACAGATTAAGAAAAATCATGAATTTTCTTAATAAATAAATGTTATTCTTAGCTCAGTTGTTCAGTGTCTTTGGGTTCAGATAACATTACCATGATCCCATAGGCATAAAAAAAATTACGCTTTTTTAAACTGAAACAGGGTGCGTTGGACATCCTGCTGTGTGCGCAAGCGCCTTTTTATTACCACGGTTTACAGACACGTCTCTACTGATTGGGTATTACCTGGAACACAGCCAATAATCGAGAGACACACCCACCAAACGAGAGAAAACATAAGTCAAGCCGTTGCACACCGTTCCCAGGAAACGTGCGTGCCCCAGCTCTTTGCCTCAGGGGAAGCCCACAGTCTCAGAC
Source organism: Zingel zingel (assembly GCA_023566125.1). Classification (NCBI taxonomy): domain Eukaryota; kingdom Metazoa; phylum Chordata; class Actinopteri; order Perciformes; family Percidae; genus Zingel; species Zingel zingel. Next base: position 8,523,093 of record CM042329.1, on the reverse strand, counting down.
TTTAAGAAACACTGGTTTAAGCTTTTAATAGTGTTTTTTGTATTGTTTTTTGTAGTGTTTTATAGACCACAGTAGGATGATTATCCCAAAATCTAGCTACATACAAGAATAGCTTTTAATGTGTTACAGTGTGCTATTTTCTATATTAATTTGAACTTGTGTAAATTGTCTTTGAGTACCCTGGAAAGCGCTTCATAAATAAAATGTATTATTATAAGTAATTGTGTATGATTTATCTATCTTACTTTAGCAATTCAATTTAGTAAATATATTCAAAGTAATTTTGTGAGACGTATACTGACCAGTTTTGTTAAATGGGTTAATGCAGGATCAATTGATCGGCACGTCTTCCTGACATCTGTATTACGTATAGCAGATGTTGGGACGATATATATATATATATATATATATATATATATATATATATATATATATATATATATATATATATATATATATATATATATATATATATATATATATATATACACACACACACACACACACACACACACACACACGTGGCGAACCGTGAGTACTACAGCTGGGCCTTCACCTCGGCCATCACCGCTGAGAAAATAAATCATCGCGGGAAAAAGCAACAGTACGATGAATTGAAAGTGCAATCCTTTAATTAACGATGACAAGGATGTAAACAAATAGACCATAACGTCAATAACATTCTCCGCAACAAGATACATTCTCAACATTAACTTCAGAAAACTGAGACCATTTAGGCTACATAGTTGAAATTAAGTAAACATACTCTAAAGCCAAAATCTGGAAAAACGATATTAGGTCACCCAGAATGTCACCCCGTGACGCTGCTGACACAGACACCGAGGCTCATTTCATCACCATGGACAGCGCTATGAAATCACGGCGCATTACAAATCATTCACACATTGACAAATTAATTCATGAGCATCATCAATCTACAATACAATTTCAAAATCACAATACGCCAAAAGTTACACAAAGCTGGTAATACAAAGACTATGTTTTAAAGTTGCAATGAAGTGCAAATGCCTCTCCATGCGCAATTACGCATGGCGCAATAAATTAAAGTCACAATTTTAATGTATAGGTTCTACTATACCTCCTTAATTCTCCACAGGGAAAGGGGCAGACAAGTGAGCATGGGGGGAATAAAAACCCTCTAAAAACAAAAATCCAACCACACACTTCTGATACGTTTGATATATTGATTGATTGATTACATATTTAATTAAAGGCTATTTGCGCTGGGACAACCTCCGCAATAAATACAAATCCCTGAATGTCCACTTTGCCAGTAATCTTGATCCCTTGAAATGATAATCAAGGTGGCTTGTAACATAGGCCTACCTTACATGAAAACAAAGTCCATTCGTCGGTCTTTCTTTGTGAAGTGGGCGATGGCGGCGTCATAAAGTTTGTCCTTTGATTTGAGCTCCAAAAGAAGTCATTTCTCTATGGACATCAGTGCCAAAGCTCCCAGGCGATCCTGTCCAGTACTGTTCCTGGCGTGCGTCTTGATGCGCTTCAGAGCCGAGAAAGACCGCTCCACGGAGGAGGTGGACACGGGGATGGTCCGCACCAGGCAGGTGAGGTGATACAGTTGCGGCATGCTCTCAGTCAGCTCTTTAAGAGTCAGAAAGTGCAGCAGGTCTGATGGGCTCCTTGCCTCAAAGTTTGCCATGTTGTACATGACCGTCAGTTCAGTTTTGAGCCTGGGGAGGTCAAAATGAAGCCCGTATAGTTTTCCGCGAGGCTCTGAAACTCAGAGTTGGGGAAGTTTTCTCTGTATGAGGCAAACTTCTTGGGTTCCAGAAGGGCAAGGAACATGAGTTTTGAACCTGTTCCTCAGCTGAGTGAGAATGTTGTCCAGGATTTCACTGTGCCGCTGCTGGTACGCTACGCGCACATCTCCAACTCTCCGCGCACAGTGTCCTCACAGATGGAGTCAAATTTGGCCTTTTCTCTCTCTGTGGTGCTGCAAAAGTCCTCGATGCTGGACAAACAGAACTGCATGTCATACTCCTTATTCTGCAAGATCCCAAAGAGCACGTGAGCAGTGATATCTATGGTTATAACTGCAATGCTTAGTAGCGCCACAAGGCGGTGCTTCCCTCTGTTAGTGTGGCAGTGAAGACGTGCCGCTGCAGCCTTCTCCCCTCCGACCGACACACATAGCCTATCAGTGTAGAATATCCGTTTAGTTGTCTGTCGACTCTTTGAGCTAATTGGCTAACTGGCTAGCTCTCTCCAACACCATTCACTTTACAAGACTTAGCTATGCCTCCAGCTGAAACAGAATAAAGAGCAGTCAGAGGTGCGGCTGGTGCCTAGCAACGGTTGCAAAGCTGCATTCCCTGCTGGGGGGCGGGGCTTAGCTGGAACGTCCCTTGATCTGACCTCAGGTTCGATCATGCCTTTCATCCATTATGTGCCTTTCATGAATGACATCATGACATTTTGCCTATAAGACAGATTCAGACATTAGGTAAAATCATTCTATACTTTGGTTTACTCTACATCGGTTTACTTATATCTGCTCAAAAAGCTTCTGACAAACCTGTACCTGTAAAACAAGACAAGACATTCAGAAAACGCAGCCTATCTAATACAATCACCATGGCTGAAATGGAAAGTTCCCAGACAGAGGAGATATTGAAGATCAGAGTGGAAGATGTTCGTCCAGTGGTTGAGTCCTTTTTCAAAAGGATGACATTGGAACAGCAGAGATTGTTGATGCAAGATGCAGCTGATGATGCCACATCAACATTGTTGGCGGAGATGCTTTTGGACCTAATATCACTAGTTTCTAAATCCATTTTGGCAACTCTGCAGAATAAATGCAGCCAAATAATCTCCGAGGAGCGTGTTCGGTCCAGTCTGGGTGACACACTTCTTCTGACTTTTGCTGAGGTTCTTCAAGTAAAGGACCCAGTCCACTGTGACAGCTCAAAGAACTTAAACAACATGTTTGTTACAGAGGTTGCACAAAGCATTTACTCTGCTGTCACCAATAGTGCGGACACTTTGGAACCTGTATTTAGTGAGCGTGTGACTCCCCCTCACAGACTTAATATGATGGTACGACATGTCTTTAATATGTTGAAAGCATTTATGGGCAAGATGAAAAATGTTTTGTGCTCGTGTCGACCACGTAAACCACGAACAAGACAGGACATCTCCGTACAGAAGGCCGCTGATGGACAACAAGAGATGGACGATCAAGAGGAGGCAGATACTGATCGCTGCCAGTCAGCAGCCAGATCTGTGGAATCAAAAACCCCAGACAATGTCTCCAGAGCATCAGAGCACTTTGTGAGCGTAACGACCACAGCTGTGAGGGAAATAATTACAAATGAGGTCAGTGGACTCACAGAACCTCTACTGCAAGAAATGACCGACTCGGAGTATGAGCAGCTGCGATCTGACACCTCACGGGAGATTCAAATTATTTCAGATGACATTACTCAGTTAATTGTTCAGGAGGTCAACAGTCTGGAAGAGCAATATGCTGCAAGTATTAGTCCAGAACCCACAGAGACAAGTACCAGCCCAGAACCCACAGAGACAAGTACCACTCCAGAACCCACAGAGACAAGTACCAGTCCAGAGACCACAGAGACAAGGGTTACCCCAGAAGCCAGAGGGACATGTATCACCCCAGAAGCCAGAGAGAAACTGTCCTTAAAAGGAGTGGGGAGCAAGATAAAATTCTTTTTTGCTACGCAGTTTGCCAAACTGTCAATACATCGCATGGCGACTCAACTAGACAACAAATTCCACCCCGACTCCAAAGTTAAAAGTGAGAAGTCAATGCAGTCCTTTGTGACTGATGTTGATTCTCTGTTTTCAAAAGATGGTGTAAAACAACAAGTTGGAAGTGAGGTTGTTTATAGTAAATTGCAGGATATTTCCAACGGTAAAGACCAGGTGTTCAAAGAAGAGCTTACTGGTCTCCTCTACAGTTACGTCTCTGAGGGGAGGATTCCAGAGACTGTCCCAGGATCAAATGAAAGGACACTGTCTGCTTCCCCATCCCGTGATACAGTGTATGGTGAAATACATTGTAAAGTGTGGCGTTACCTTGGACTGATGAAGTGGTGGCTGTGCACACAGGCTGGCACCCACAGTAACAAGATGAAAAAGGCTTTCAAGAATACTGAGTCACTATCACCCACCGCTACACCGACAACCTCACCCACACCTACACCACCTACACCTACACCCAAACCTATACCTACACCCACACCTATAACTACACCTACACCTACACCACCTACACCTACACCACCTACACCTACACCACCTACACCCAAACCTACACCTACACCCTCAACCACACCCACACCTACACCCAAACCTACACCTACACCTACACCCAAACCTACACCTAAAGTCTCAGTATCTGAGGAGGTAGCTGCCAGTCCTGTGCAGAATTCAACAGCACAGGCAGAGAAAAATAAAATTTCCATCAGGCTACTTGTGCAGAAGTTGGTTTCGCGGACCTTTAACAAAGCGAAGGTGAACGCAACAATTGGAAATTCAGAAACCATCCTTGAGCGCCTGTTCAAAAAGATATGGGCTGAAGTCGAGGGAGAAGATTTTCAAATCACCAGTGACACTTACAAACACCTCAGCAAGGCCATTTTAAAGGACATGTGCAAGAAGTGGGGCTGTGCAGAGGACGTGCTGGTTTCAATGAATCTAGACGAACCAGCAGTTGACAAATGTATTGTCTCCTTCTTCAAAGACCACCTGATGAAACCAAGGAAGATGAGCACCATCAAAAGATTCTTCTCCTCCATTCCAAAGTTTAGCCAGAAACTCTTTATTGATTGGACTATGGCGGTGATTGGCCTCTGTTGTGAGGATTGCCTTTGTAGGGAGGAGACCAGTGTGTAATGTATATAGGACAGAGGACCAGTGAATGGCCTCTGTAGGACGGAGACCAGTGAAAGGGCTCTGTAGGACAGAGGACCAGTGAGTGGCCTCTGTAGGACGGAGACCAGTGATTGGCCTCTGTAGGACGGAGACCAGTGAATGGCCTCTGTAGGACGGAGACCAGTGATTGGCCTCTGTAGGACGGAGACCAGTGATTGGCCGCTGTAGGACGGAGACCAGTGACTGGATTGCGTGGGTTTACTCCGGGTGCTCCGGTTTTTTTCCACTTCTCTTTAAACCATGCAGCAATTGGGCACTAACAACATCTCCCCAACACTAGTTGGTTTCATGTTTTACAATAAACAACACAATTTAAAAAATTAAAATCTGCTTATCTCTCTTATCATTTGTTTTAAATATTCAACTCGTGCAGAAGTTCTGCCAATTAAGTTTTAACATTATTTATATATTATTTATTCACTTGCCTTTTAATCTTCTGTCACAAGCAGGTGTGAGGAGACATGTAAGATCATCTGAGGCAATGCTGATGACCATGAAATGCTACTCCTGCACATGCAGCAACTTGTGTTAGGAAATGTTCATATATTAGTGGCAGTTATTTAGATTTGATTAAGTGAGACAATGTCCACTTACAGATCTGTGTGTGGAAACAAATTTAGAAACAAATGAATACTGATTTTGCAACGTGCCATGGAATGATGTGCAAGGGTCAACTTGATAATGATGACACGGTTTTGTTATTTCAAGCAAGTTACATCACTATAGGAAAACTATCTTATAAACCAAACTTTGAACTGTCTAGGAGGACATTTAGTCATAGACAGTATATAAGAATGGACCAACAGATCCCGTTGCTCTGGACGGAGACCAGTGAAGGCCCTAAGAAGCAGTTTTCCGGTGAGCGCTGGGCGTTACTGCGCAGCCTCCAACTGAGAGAGACGACGTAAATGTGACGTGATCAACCTGTCTGAAAGTTGGAAGTCTTCTGGTAGCTGTGCCAAAAGGAATCTCAATCATTCCCAATCTTGCAGAGACGGAGAGCGTAGGTATATGCAAGGAGTTAACATGGAAACGTGCTAATTATTGCTAAGTAAAATGCTAGTTAACATTAGTAATTAAACTTAAACAGCTAATGTGAGACGAAACTGCCTGCGAGCTTCTCCTGTACTATACGGTAATTTCTCTACTATGCGATAGTAACTTGCGTGGTTATGACACAATTGTTAGCCTAGCCGTTAATGCTAACGGGGGGTGATCGCTTTGTAGCATCAAAATGGCACCATAGGAGATTGGCGGTCCGAGGGGAAGCTTACCCCCTTGCATTTAGAGAGTAGTGTGACATCAGATCAGGTACGCTCTTAGAACAGATGTGTTAAAAACAACACACACACAAATTTTAACACGTGCTGAATCAGCTCACGGACAACACGTGTCTGATGTGACACAACTCATGTGTCCGTTTCTTTAACACATCTATTGTGTCAAAAAGGTCAACACAAAGATGTGTTATTTTTACACAAAGATGTGTTTACTTGTGTTTTGATGGATTAATGTGGAATTACAAATTTATGATTAAAAACATTTCGTGTAGACAATTTACATTTGTGCAATCAAGAAAGAAACATGTACATTTGTTCATGTAAGTTTATTACAGATTGCATTTTAGACTTTCACATTAAAAAAATCATGTAATTAAATCTGTTTCTGTAGTCGGTTATACATTACACTTAACCCAATCATTTATTTTAATTACTAAATTCATATGTGAAGAACATTTGTTTTAGGGACTCTCACCCATATCACAAAATAGCTTGTGCCTATTTTTAACTGTTGTGAATACTTTGGATTGTTAAAAGCATCCACAACCATAAAAACAATGCACTTACATTTACCATGTCTATTCTGATATAATCATGTTGAGACAGAATACATGGCATTGAAAACCATAAAAACAGGTAATAGGCAGCATTTGTCATCTCAGTGTTTTCAACATTAAACAATTGGAAAGTTGCGACCAAAGGGCAAAACATATTTACAGTGTAGTGAACTTAACATCCAAGCTATACAATTTTGTATCTTGGGTTCAAATACAGCTCACTGGTGTCAAAGCTTGTCATAATATCTAAAGGCCGAAAATCTGAAGTTTCAGCCAGTCTAATCAGTTCATATTCTTTTGTTCTTTGCACTGTATAGGCATAAAAATGGTCATCAAAGTACTTGATCCTCACAAACATAAGAATCGAATCATTTACTGCCTGGGGCAAGATATGAATGACTTCACCGAACAAATGTTCTTCTCTATAGTCTGTTCTCAGTGGCAGTATAGAACCAGTTCTATAAGCCTGGCCATACACATCAACACAGTGAGACACAAATAAGGTACTGGTCAAAGAAAGGTCCGTTTCAAGGGTTAACCTCAAGTTTTCTAACAAAACATCAGCTTTTTTCAATGACCCTACACTAACAAGATAGGCATTGGTCACATCTATTTTCTTAGATATATTATCACAATGTTTATAGTGATACATCTGTTGAACCTGATGTTTGAAAGCCAATGTCTTTGACACATTTTTAAAGTTACAAACTGCATGTGCTAGTCTTTTAAATGGATTAAATGGATGCACCAAAGTTTAGACAGAGGTCCAAACAAAATCATCATCCTCGGATAATGTATCATAAAATGATGTTTTGGAAGATTTTTGTCATAAAGTAGTCTGAAGAGAGTATGGTGCTCTTTTAGGTATACAGCAAGCCCATTTGTAAAAACTGGTGCAAAGATGATGCTGCATATTTCCCTAAGTAGAATGAATAAACGCCAATGTTGACTTTTTCTGTCTACAAGACCTCCTAATAAAAAGGGCAAGACCAGTAAAAGGCACCACATTTGAGATGCTGTTTAACTGCATTCTCACTGGACCTCAAGTTCATTATGACACTTGGTTTGTTTTTTACATTTCCATATCCATACTGAAAACTTGAAATTCGGTCATTCAGATGTTCCAAAGTAATCAGCTTCTCCTCATAAATAAAATGGCGCAGAATTAATTTTACCTCTAAAGGGGCTACTCCTTCAAGTATATCATGCATGATATCAACACTTATGTTCTCTGTTACATGAAAATACTGAAGCTTATTCAAGCAGGAGTCCTCTTTCACACCTGTTGTGCTTGGTTCATTTAGGCTGACATGGTGATGATAATTGTCTTTGGTACGCAACTCAACTTCATCCTCATCATATCTAAATTGGGCAGTTTTTTTGTCAACCATGCAAAACTGACAGAATTTGTTTGCAGAAAAACTTTCAAGGTATCCACAAAGTGAATGCATGGCCAAATGATCTGCCGTTAACAGGAAAACTGTGCCATACAGTTGATGGCTTTTACCTCCTAACTCCACTGTTAAACCAGAATTTTCAAGAAATCTTAGGTCATCCAGAAGTGGTTGCAAAATCTTGTCAAATCCAAATACCTCTCTGTCAATTGAGTTGAAAAGAAGACACAGGTGAATATTCTCAAGTGAGGAATTACACTCTGGTGGGAAATTCTTCAAGGTAAAATACACAGCTCCTAGCTTATGTATTTTTGTCTTAGAACCCAAAGGATTTGTTGTTTTGAAGTCATCAAAATAAAGTTGTATTTGAAGAGCATCAGGGTACATATTAAACAACAGGTGTGAGAACTGAGAGCCATCACAGTAATCACGCATTTTGTCATCAGTGCTCTTCTTATTCTGTAGAAACAAGTCCTGCATTTCCTTATGTTTGAATAGAAACGTTAAAGTTTCAATGATAGATATGTACTGACATGTGTCTGCTGCCAAAATCTGTTTCATCTGACCGTCCTTCCTTACGGTATCAGACCTGTGACCCAGGAAAATTTCTTTTGGTTTAACAAAGGAAAACTTCTCAGTGAAGTACTTGTTTATTTTATATTGTGTGTCCACGTCTTTAAATATGTGTTTAGCATGTTCAAACTCCTCCATTAATGCTTGAACAGCCTCACTGTCATGTGGTACATCCAAACTACCCAACAACGAAGCAGTTGACTGCTGCAAACTGTCTACAGTTCTCTCAAGCAACTCCTTTGTACAGTTAACTCTCCTTGTCACATCTGTTAAAGTCACATTTGACGACGCATACATCTGGGCCACAAAAGAGGCTGCACAGTCACCAAGATCAGACCGTTTCCTTGACTCTGATGCTACAGCATCAGTGGACATCTCCAAAACATCAGAAATAGGATCATCAGTTTCAACTAAATTGTTCAACGCTCCTCCCTGGTAAATGGGTTGAACTGAGACAGCGTTTGTTGATGATGGTGTAGAATGAGCTCTATGGAGATGTTTTGAAAATGAATGTAAATTATGATATGTCCTTGGGCGGCCAGCTTGGCTGCATATAATCGTCATGTTTTGTCCATCTGATAAGCAATGTATCTCACGGAGATGCCAAATGAGGTTTCTTACCTCTGTGAACACAGACTCTCCACATTTTGGACAGGTGAACATTTTGCTTTACTTGCATGCTTTAAGCTGTGAAATCAGCTCCAGTACTTTTGTTTTCCTTTGTGCAGAGAATGGCAGGTCGTAGACATACTCAAAGAAGGTGAAGATAGAGCTGAGTGGTGCTGGGTATGGCAAGTTACACACCCAGTACAGTTTGAAAAGCTTGTCCACAGAACACGTCAGGCCATCATCCAGAGGAATGGTTACTTTGTCATTCTTAGCAACAATGACATACTGCTTGGTTGTACTCTTCAGATCACCGATGCATATCAGCTGTGGTTGGTGAGTTGTGGATGGTGCTGCAGGATCACTGCAAAGTGATGCAATACTTGTTCCAGGTTTAAAGAAAGGAAAGAAAAAGATATATGTTAGTTAATTGATCAGCAACGTTGTGACAAATGCTATCTTTGAGTAAATGCAATCTGAACTTTACTAAATACATACTGGTGTAAAATCAACCAGGTGTGTTATTGCAGATCTCAGACTGCAACGACTGGCACCAATCGGGGGCAGCAGGTGTGTTAGCAACACTAGGAAAGTGTAACACGTCTCATCTGTCAACGAAACACAAGTTAAAATACAGAAATGCAAATAATGGAGTGTGCCACTGAAATGACTTTTGTCGTCTCTACTTTTAATGTCACATTAAGAATTCTTTAGTGCCCTCTCTGGTAGAGACTGGTAGAGAAAATGTCATTTGGCTTCTATGTGAAAAAATAATTCCTTATCAGACAAAGCTGGAAAAATGCATATATGACTTTAATTCACTTTCCATAGTGATCACTCTACGCCAACATGAATGAACATAATAAAATTACCCGTCTACCATAGAGGGGTGTCTAACAATTTTAAATAATATAGGCAGCCAGAAATATTTATTAAAAGAATTACAAAATTAATAATGTATAACCCCTTTTAAAATAATTCTCGTGTTGTGTGTCAGCTGCGTGGTGTTTTCTATGTCTTTGCACACCAGAAACGCACTGCTGCTGCTGCTGCTGCTAGCCTTGTCTGGACACATGGATGTTTCCCATAAACACAAATATAGACTGATCTGATTACAGCAAAGACAACGTCGGCAGGATTGACGGCAAAATAGGCTCCAGAATATATATATATATATATATATATATATATATATATATATATATATATATATATATATATTTTTTTTTTTTTTTTTTTTTTTTAAATGACATTTATATCAAAACCTCGAGACTTTTAAACATCTAACATGTACATGCATAAGGCATGCTAGTTAAATACAGTGCATTGATGGCCATGCATTGATTTATTTGTGGCGGCATTATTTGTGTGTGACAATATCAACGCTCACTGCCATATATTGATTTTGAATTTATTTTTTACTATTTAAATGGGTTGAAGTTTGATTGTAGAGCTGCGTGCACCTCCCATCCCAGCGCTGATGTTTTGTGAAGCAGTTAGGTGTGCATGTCACCCTTTGCAGGTACTGTGGAGTTCCATGGTTTCTTTTTGTTTTATATTTGCTGCACAGAAGCCATGCAATCATTTTGTGAGTTCATCCCATTGAGAGGAGTGGGACTAAATAAGCCAGTCACCAAGGAAGGAAGCAACCTACCAGACTTGGCATGTCCAAAAACCGCGGGTAGTCGTTGAATATTTCGGCAACAGTGGGGGAGTCCTTAGTAATCCAGGATCTGCGACATGTGTACGTTTTCTCCATGTCTGACTTGATCGCTGAAAGGTTCTCAGCTGAGGGCCGCAACCGTTTAATCAAGGTGGCCCACTCATTTGTGCTGCTGGCATGCAGCACAAGCCTGTTGTATCAGGCTTCTCGGGTCCAGTGCAGTCATTGGTCACTTTTCGCTTCCTATAATGCCTCTGCCCTTGCTCGAGATTGCGTCAAAGGTTTCACAGTTTAGTCTCTAGGAATCCACAGTGAGAGACTGGATCATAGTAATGCTCCTGAGAATGAAAGGAAACAACAATGTTTCAGTTCTCCTTAGTGGTATGTGGGTCACAAGCAAACAGATTAGACATTTGCTAGGCAATTTTAATTGAAACAGAACAAAGGCTGTGGTTTTAGGCTATGGAAGATATCACCTGTTGTAGAGCAGTAAGACCAACCCTTAAAAAAATAATCATGAGATTAAAGTTACCATAAAATATAGTAAGGGTGCTCCGATCAGGATTTTTGAGGCCGATCACCGATTGCTGTGAGTAGTATCGACCGATGCAGATCACCGATCACCGGTTCTATTTGAAACCTTCTATTTATCATGTCATATATTTATCATATATTAATTTTAAGACTCTTAACAACAATGTATAAGTATTAAAATTAACAGAAGATAATGTTTTGTGAATTGTCAACGGTTTACTTTTATTGACAGGAAACGTTCAACATTCCACTTCCTCTGTTAGAAACAAACAGCTTAAAAACTATTACAAAAACTACTACTTACAAATCCTTCCCCTTGTCCTTCTACTCTGACACTCAGGGATGGGAAGGTGGTAATGATGCTTTTCGCTACAGCCAACTTCTCTGCACTAAGAGGGTAACTGGAAAATAGGACAAGAACATTGCCACTTTCTCATTCAGTGACACAGGTACATTGTTGTTGTTTCAATGCAAAATATTTTGAAAGTTAGATATTCATGCCAAAGTGTGGTATGGTGCAATAATAATAAAAATTTTAGAGCGCGTTTCAAAACAATGTTACAAAGTGCCTTTACAAGAGCAAAGACAATAAAACACATCAAACAAATGACCAGATATAAAGGTAAAAACTTAAGAAACTTAAATAATTACTTAAATAATTACAAAATTAAAATACAGTTAAAATAAAAATAGATACTTACAAACCACACCTCTCCACCAAATCTCCTATGCACGTCTTCACAAGGAGCTTCCCCGACGGCACCAACAGGATACCTGTAGTCTCATACTCTGTAAGAATCTGTGGGGCTTTCTTCTGAAGTAGTGACTGTAGGGGCTGACTGGGTTCTTCCGTGTTAGTGGTAGGCTGTGTAGAGGCAACAAGAGATACATTTTATTGCAGTCATATTCAAGGTCTTGACAAACAGTTAACAGAACTTAGAGGAAAGCATTTACTCAAGAAGCCTAATTCTTATCGTTAGTACATACTGGTCATTCATCTTACTCAGCTGCCCAATATGCTCATCTCAATGTAGTTGTACATTTCTAAAAGAATATCTATTTATGCTTAATTCACTACCTCTACAATGTCATGCAGTTAAAAGATGTTTTTAACAATCATTTCCTAACAAGAATAGCTGACTCTTCATCTGCATACAGTATAAGGTATTAATGTATAAAACTACAGCATGTGTGTGGGGATTGCTTAATCACCATGATGACAATTAAATTAAATGCCTTTGGAAACTGGAGTATTGCAAAGTGTACCTGATTTCGATTAGTCTCCCTAAGGCAGGTTTCCATCTGGGGTCCTCTGGCTGACAGGAAGACATGGAATCTATCAAAGTCCTTCACGTCGACATTGGTGTCAACATCAATATATTCCATGAAATCAGTGTTATACTTTAATAATCTATCAAGCACACAGCCCGTTTGCTGGACTAGGCTTTGATCTACGAGATCCATGGCACTGTTAACATAGAGATTTTTTTTACAAGTCTCTTTCTCACCTTTAAAACTGGTAACAAGGACTTTGATAAATTCCAGGTTCTCATATGTGAGCTGAAAAAAGTAATACATAGCTAAATAAGCAAGGTAATTTGCATGGTTGCTGGTAGCTTAATAAGTCTGATAAGAGAAGGCAGAGAGGCGACATCATGCTAACTTACTCAGAGATTCTTCCTGTTTTTGTGGCAGTAACACAACGCATGGGCACTCCATTGACTAGCTGTGCAATATTCCCAGCACACACACACACACACACACACACACACACACACACACACACACACACACACACACACTTTCTTATAAGGGCCACGACTATCCTTCTAGTGACAGTCACTGCTCCAGCGGACTTTGTTTCCAGCGCGGACAAGCGTTTAACATAACGTTACTGGTTAAAATAACACAGCTACAAGCATACAACGGGCATATGGCTCATAGCAGCCCATGCAACGTTACTGTCAATTACCAATATATGTAACGTTGGCGTTAACCTTATCCTTACGAAATAAAGTAACAACTCAACTGTTAGGTGCACCACTTGTTATGTGGTTTCCAATAACCGCAGAGCAACTGCAGCAACTTCATGTTATCAGACGTTAGCTAACGTTCACATTAATGGCTGTGTTATGAGTCGCCTTTGAACTTCTAACTTCTAACCTAACGTTATTATATTAACGTTACCACGTTTCATGCCGACTTTATCGATAGAGCTGGTAACTTGCTGTCCCACTCCCAAACTGAATTTTACGTGGTGTAATTTAATTTTAATAATAAATATATCAAAAATAAACTTCAAAACCACAATGGACGTTTGGTGTAACTTAAGTAACGTTACTTAATGTTACAGTTAATGCTGAACAAGACGTAAAGGTTATCGTGGATTTACTTAAATACTATTTAGTTAGTTGGTGTATTATAACGTTATACATGCCGAATTTACCTTAACACGTTGTTAGCGTTATAGCTATACAGATTCATGCTCTGGATTGTGATTTCAGCAAATACTACAGCGACACTTGACTGGGATGTGGCTGCTTAACGTTAGCTAAGGTTAAAGCCTGCAGGAATATTAGTTAACATTACTTTAAGTTACTGTTTTTAGCCAAGGTAACGTTAATAATTAGCTAGTTCGAGACATTTGGAACAACAGCCAGCCAGTTAACTGTCAGCAACTAACCTAGCTACATAATAAGTTACATCAGATGTGTTGTATAGAGGAGACAGAGCCATAGAGATAGTAATAGTCTTTCTCTATCACTCTGAGAGGAGACAGGCGACTTTAAGAATCCTCAATACAACTCTATCAGGAAAGCCCGAAACGCTAAAGATGGCCGTTTTCCCGCCCCTCCAGCTAGAAAGCTAATCTGGAATTTAACCCTGCATTAATGATTTACTTGAATATGAGATTTGCGCGGAATGGAGAATCCAGCCAACAACTAACATTAACAACACTTTGAAAAACACTCAATTAAATATGATCAGATTGACTTGATATGTCAATAAAATAGCTAGCTAACAGTTAAGTTACCAATAAAAACCAGTCTAATGGTTAACAAGAATGGTCGCATTAGCACTGGCTCTCTTGCTAACGTTAGCTAGCTAAATTCAGCATTACCTTCTGCCTAATCAACTGTATGGTCCTTACTCCAAAATCCTCATGAATTCCATATTTCATAACGTTGACATATTTTTGATTACATGAAAAATGACATTAAGATCAACTAGTAATGGATACCTACCGAAGTGTCTGACAGCATACCAGGCGACGCAGCCTCCATCGTTGTCTCCTTTGACTTTGTCTCTGTGGCGCAAAGAAAGTTTTTTTTTTCTGTTCTGGCTGCACTAATACGTCATGTTGCTGGACGGGATTAGAATCATTGTGTGGCTTTGTCATTAGCTGCATTTTAATGGTTGTGTATTTTCATTTATTTCACTTTCTACTATTAGGATTGTATTGGCTAGTGTATGTCTAAATTATAACTATGTTTTGTGTGGTTATGGATTATCGATGCCCATCATTTCTATAGGCCTAGTTTCTATGCTAATACCATACTCACAATTGAGAAATATCAGATTAATTAATGTTGGACTGAAAATAACACATCAATTGTGTTAAATTGTCCAACACATGCAGTGTGTTAAGATATTTTTACGCATTTCTACACATTTTATGTTGATATTCGCACAAAATGTGTAAAATGTGTAACAACACATTTTCTGTGTCATTTTTTAACACAACCCTTCTAAGAGGGTACCCATGATCCTGTGCAACTGAAGGCATCCATATAATCTGTGCCATATATATATACAGTATATATAATATATATATTGCCATATGTCTACAGACAATATTAGACTTGATTAAACATTAAGCTACCAACTGTCGTAAACACATTTTAACTTCATCATCTACAACAATACCATTATCTCTTGTGTTGATTGATTAAATCACAATATATATATATATATATATATATATATATATATATATATATATATATATATATATATATATATATATATATATATCACTATTTAAGTATAAATCACAATCAGTAAAGCATGTATTGCCAAGTAAATAACACTTGGAATTTGCCTTGGTAAATGGTGCACACATAAAAATATTAAAAGGAAATAAACAATAAATGTAAAAGAAACGACAAAAATAAACAAATATGTACACATATGTCACATCATGTTTTACAGCGCTACCAGTTATATCATAGCAAAGCAACAAATCGTTCAACCACAATCCTGTAGCATAATCATTTTCAGTTGTAACTTTTGCATCACAGTTAAGAGGAAAAGTAATGTTGTCTCTTCTGCAGCGCATTACCTCCATGAACGTGTCCTGCAGAAATGAGCAAGAGCAGAAGCAGGTCAGCCACAAAACTTCCCATTGTTAATTAGGCCTTTATAATCTAACTTGCATTTAATGAAGAGCAACATCTGGCTGCTTGATTGTGCTGTCCGTTGTCTTTACTGCACAGCACCGGCCCTCATTTCTACTACTGACAAGTTCCAGACAGCCTGTACTTGCTTTGCTGGTTGTAGCTTACAGCCTTTAAAAAAATGTACCTGTGTCTGTGAGCAGTGAGGTGAAGCTCCACCCTCTGATCCTCCCCTTGGCTGCTGTAGTGCTTAGTACCACACATGAACACAGAGGGGAGGTGTCACAACACATACGGAGACAGAAAGGGAGAGAAACAAATGAAAAGAAATGTGCAGAGGTTCTTTACAAAGTGCTTTAATTGTGTCTTTTTTGTTCATGGGAAACTGAGACTGGATCTGGAGTCTTGTTAGACTATTTCAGATACAGTACATACAAGTTCCTCAGTTGTTCGCGGGTCATTTGGAAGCATCGTTTAATGAGCGTCTGAGCGTTTTATTATCATAGAAATCTATACATCGCAGCAACGTATTGACTAGCTATGTATGTTAGATGTCTGACTGACTGCCGTCTCACCTCCATCTCACCTCCGGCTGCTCATAGAGACCAATAATGTTATTTTCTCCAGGTCGGAGGACGGCTCGTTTTGATGAAAATGAGTTTGTAGCTCGTTGTTAGCCTTACTACATTAGGAAAGATGCGTAGTTTGTGTTTTAATAACATTTCGCTATAGAGAATTATCCCAGAAGTTCGAATCTCTGAATATCTTTCTAATTTTGCTTACATTTATAAAACCGAGGGCACGGATTATGAATCCGTGCGCACGGTTTAGTTTTTTTTATCAGCTGACACCAGGGGGGCTCCGTACGCCACAGTCGATAAAGGAAGGGGAAAAACTTGCCAGTCTAGAAGGGTTAGGGATGGAGACTGCTTCGTTGCTGCTGTCAAACCCCATAGTAAGCACTATTTAATCTTAATTTAACGTTAATACAAATATTTCGACGTTTTCTCATGTGGAAGTTGGTGTTCATCTGACAAATAACAAAATGTGTTAGTTAGCTAGTAAGTTAGCTAGCTAGCTACGCCATGTCATGGTTTAAAGTAACTTTAGAGCCGTTAGATCAGGCTAACATCGCACTAGCCCCCTTTTTTAACATTCATTTAAAATTAAAATATCCGTGCTCTATCAAGTTATATGTACTAATCTGACTGAATCGGAATGTAAAGTTAACGTTAGTTATGTCAGTTGCAGTACAGGCCAGTAACGTTAGCTAACGTTAGGCTGCTAGATGGATAGCTAATAGAACGTTACCCGATATCCCTTAACGTTAATTTTAGCTAGCTATCTAGCTAACAGTAACTGAGTGCCGCACCTCAGAAATGCTTTGCTCATATCGGTTAATTTTATTTTGTTTTGGCTTAAATGGAACTGAACCTCAACTGGGAGCATTTAAAGCTGAAGACTTGTTATAGAATCAAAATGTAAAGGTAAATTCGGCATGTAGCGTTAGCTAGCTAGCTAGCTAATCTGCCAACTAACGTTAAATTATATTTAAAAAGGTGAAGAGGTTCAGGGTCCGTCTAATTGCAGGCTAACGTTCGTAGTTGTTACATTGTGATTATAATGTTTTATTTTTACCCTGTGATTACCAAAATGACACTATGTCAAATTAGTTTTAGGAAAGTTTAGCTAGTCGTAGTTTTTCTGTACATTCGGCATTAAATCTGGTTAACAACTGGTTTTAAAAAACGGGGTTCGGAGTGCCAACGGTCATAAAACATCAGTTACTAGATGGTGCCCGTTTTCGTTGGCTAACGTTAGCCTTCAAAACACCCCAATGAGCATCGTCACTTGTTACCATCATTTTCTTACTGATATATCACTAACGTTGATTACTTAAATAAAAACAATTTACCTGGCAAGCTGGCGTTAGCTTAATGTAGTTACTGTCCAGTCACTTAAGCTAACTTTATGTTTTACATTTTGTTGAAGCTAAATTGACCATAAGCCTAGCTACATAAAACTGACATTAGCGGTTTATAATCGGCGTTAACAAGGACTACTAAACACGTTCGATGGACATATTGAATCACATTTGACTTTGAGATCAATACAATTATCAATATCACAAAAAATTGATTTGGTACCTTTCCGTTTCATGTTTATAGCAAGGGTAACTTTGGTAAACTGTTAACTTGTTTGTTTGCTTGTTTGTTTCACTAGCGTCACTGTGTCCACGTTCGGACACTTTTTGGCTAACGTTCTATCACAATATCTGTTCGAATACAAATATAAATGATCTATTAATGTTTTCATTTAATTTAATGGTGTTAAACTAAAGTGTAAGTTCTTACCTTTCTAACGGTATATTGTTTTAACAAGTTACTTAAGCTTTTACTTCATAAGAGTTGGCTAAAGTACGCTAACACCGCTGAATTAGCCGTACGCTACCCCTGGCTTTTTTTTTTTATAAAGAGCTTTATTAAAGTTTCACATTTTACATTGTATAGGCTACATTAAACATACATTATACCAAGATTCAAAAATGAAAACAATTACAAAGTTTATATGAGTACAAATTGAGTAAAGTGACTAATGCAGAGAATCATTCATAAAGTGCATATAGAGTTTCTCATAAAGTGCATAGTCTTCCATAAAGTGCATAAAGTATTTCATAAAGTGCTGTAATTAAAGTGTCAGAGTGTTCCAGGGAAGAAGTTGTTTTTTATCCAGAGTTCTTCTTCTCCTTAGCTCAGTGAGCGTTTGTTTGCACACGTCATCGCTATTTATGACAGTCTGTTGTATAACCATACAGCATCTTGTTTTCCATAACTTGATGCATACAATACATATGATTATTTTTAACAGTTCCTTGTGTTTCTCTGGTAGAGATTCATAAATAATACAGTACATAACGGATTTATATGAAAATATTTTTACTCCATACGCCTTTAATTTGTCCCAGACTTCAGTTGCTCTGTAACAGTCCATTAAAAGGTGCTGTTGTGTCTCATCCTCGTTGCAGTAGATCATTGGACATTTTTTAGTTTTTACATAGCAACTCCAAGACACCACAGCTCTGACGGCGAGTCTGTTGACAGACATCAGCCACCTCACGTCACGAATGCTCTCTGAGAGGTTTTTATTTTTTAAAAATTTCAGGAACTGGGTTCCTTCATCGTGAGTTAAGTTTTTATAATTTATATATCCACCATATTTATAATCGTTAATTTAAAAAAAATCATTTTACTCTGGAGGCCACTCCAGTCAATTTGAAGTTTCTCATAATCATATACAAAATCACCATAAATGAGGTTATATTCTGGACCTTGTCTGGCTCTCCCTCTCCTTTTCCTCCACTTGGAGCGGTCACCGACCCAGAGAGCATTCCTGGACATGGCAGCTGACACGTTTTTAACAAAGGCAATATACAGTTTTATACCCACATCTACTGCCCCTAACCCCCCATATTCTTTACTTTTATACATGATTTCTCTTTTTGTTACTTCTCGAGTTGTACCCCAGACTAAGTTTACACACTGTTTATTTAATTGCATTATCATTTTGTGAGATGGAGGAAAGATATTTGCTAAAAACAGGAGTTTAAGATGAGATGAAAGTTTTAACAATATTCACTCTTGATTTATAATTGGTGTTTTTATTTTCCCATTTTTTAACTTCTTCTTTAACCTCACATAGTTTAGTTTCCCAGTTTTTGTCGCTACAGTTTTGACTACAAATAGTCAGACCTAAGATTTTAATTTCTTCCTTTACTTTAATGTTGATGTTACGTTTCTTACTTTCAGCTCCGATCCAAACTCCCTCCGTTTTATTATGATTTAATTTAGCGCCGGAAGCTAATTCATACAAGTTCAGGTGATTGGTTAAAACATCCATCTCCATCTGGTTTTTAATAACAACTGTGACGTCGTCAGCGTACGCCATGGCAGTTACTTTGGGCGCGAGCCCAACTTGTGTGCCAGATATGAGACTCTCTGTGTTTATGGTTTTAATAAGGGGGCTGATGGCCAGGAAGTAAAGAGCAGCACTCAGAGGGCAGCCCTGTTTCACCCCTCTCTCTACATTAGAAGGATCTGTTAAAACACCATTTACATTTATACACACACTGGATTTAACATACAGACATCTGATCAAATGAATACAATTTTCTGTGAAGCCATAAGTCTTCATTGCGGCCCATAAATATTCTCTGGAGACATAATCAAAGGCTTTTTTTTGGTCCAGCCCGATTATATGGAAGTCTTTTTTTCTCAGGCTTATTGATCATTTCTCTCAATGTGCAGAGATTATCCCACATAAACCGGCCTTTTATAGCACACGTTTGTTCTTTTTCTATAATTTCATCTAATATATCATTTAATCTATTCATAATTACTTTGGCTAATATTTTATAATCAGTGTTCATTATAGTCAGATGTCTGTAGTTATCAATATCACTTTCATCTCCTTTCTTATACAATAAACACATTACGCCCTGATAAAAGGATTCCCCCATACAGCCACTGTTCAGACCTTCATTATACATCTCTGTGAGGACGTTTGTTACATCATCGATATTTAACTGATACAACTCTGTAGGCAGACCATCAGGTCCGGGGCTTTTACCAACATTTAGTTGTCTGATGGCCTGCAGAACTTCATCCCTTCTTATAATTCCCTCAAGCTCTGAAAAGTTCAGAGAGCTGTATGAGGGAAGCCTATCTAATAAAATGTTAACACAGCCTCTTTCTATATCTATTTGTTTATATGCATCTGCACATAATTCTCGGATCACTTGTCTTTTCTGTTTTTCATCACATCACCGTCCTGTTTCTTTATAGATTTGATGAACTTACTTTGAATTTGCTGTTGTCCAGCTTTAAGGGTATGTATTAAATTTCCTCTATTATCTGTATCTGTTTGTTTATAAATGTTATAGAATATTTCATTATTAAAGTTATCTATTTGTGTTTTTAATTCAGACATGATTTCATCATCTGAGTTTGATCTTTTCTTCATCTGTTTTAAGTTAACACATTGTTCCATTAAAGCTTTATACTTCATATTTTTAATCTTATTTATTTCTCTACATTTAAATCTAAAGAAATCTTTTAATCTATGTTTTAATAATTCCCATAATTCAATATTAGATTTAGTTAAACATTTTAGTTCTAAGATTTTATGAATTTCTTGTTTTAATTCTATTAATAAATCTGGATCCTTCAGGCACAGAGTTTAACCTCCAGAAGCCCCTGGTTTCAGAGGATTCAGAGGACACGACGGTTTTAACTAACATATGATCAGAGAAGTCATTAATTACTGTACCATAATGTATAATTTTAAAATGATTAGATACATAAATTCGGTCAATACGGGTCTTTGTCTTGTGGTCAAAGCGGGTGAATTGGACCCCGACAGGATACATGTAGCGACACATCTATTAATTTAGCTTCATCACATATTTCTTTTAAAAGCTTACCTTCAGACCCTAATTTAAAAACATTGGGACTAACTATATCATTTTCGTTAGTAATTGTATTAAAATCTCCACATAAAATAAGTTTGTAGCCAACTGTCAAAAGCTCTCTAAGTCTTTTAAATAGTTTTTTTTTTTTAACTCTTTCAGGAGCAGTGTATACATTTATGACACGATATTTTTCACTCCTATAATAACAATCAATCATAATTAATCTACCTGGGATTATATCTCTTCTTCGTATTACAACAACATCATTCGTTTTAAAGAATATACCAACACCATCAGCTTTGCTTTCCCCAATAGATATTACACTCAATCCTTTGTTCCACATATTACACACATCAGCGACATCATTGTAAGTGCTCAGTCTGAGCTCCTGAGTACACAGGATATCAAAGTCAGTGTCTAAAAGATATTTCAATTTCTTAACTCTAAAAGCATTCGACTGGATGCCGCGAGCGTTCCAGGTGGATATTTTAAGACAGGACATGGTGGTTTGGGGAAAAAGCTAAGTCTATGGCGTCGGTTTATCGTCCAGGCGTTTATTATCTTTTTTATAGGTTGTAGTACGAGATCTTTTCTTTTTAACTTCCTCAAAGGGAAGCTCATGCCGGAACTCTGGAATAGGGAAATCTGGCGTCGGGGAGAATGAGCCAGAGTTTCTGTCACAAGAAGCACTGTCAACGTTATCACGGGAGGGCCGCGGGGTGCTGACTCGCTTGGCCATAACCGGACACCCCTATCTCCTCGCTGTGAAACAATGGACGCTGCTGGTTTTTCGGAGTTGAGTCGCATCAATGCTGTCAAAACTTCGGGGATCATACTTCCGTCCTTCACAATAAAATTCCACACTTCAACAACTCTGAATTATGCAATAAAAGCATGTAATTTCCGTTTTGAGCCTATATCACCACCTGCTGGAGGTTTTGTTAAATTACAAATTCTCATTTTTGATCACTTACAACTATTGCATGAAAATAAGCAATTATGAACATACATTATTATATATATATATATATATATATATATATATATATATATATATATATATATATATATATATATATATATATATATGTATATATATATATATATTTTAAGTATATGCAATAAAATACTATTATTACAAAAAGTGTGTAGCTAAGATTTATAGTAAAAAAAAAAAAGTGTTCGTGATTGTTCAAAAATGATTGAGAAGATGATAAATAATATTTATTTAACAATAATACAGACAAAACATTTAAAAATAAATACAAATAAATTAAATATCTGAGCACCAAAAACACCAAAATTCATTGTTGTTCAGCTCCTCCTCCCAGCCGACACAAGTGGTGTGTGGTTGTCACACTGGACCCACGACACCAATCCCTCTGAAGGCTCTGGAGGTTCGGGTTGCCTGCACCGGCCACACCGCCAGACTGTCGGCTCTAGTCTCCTCTTTGCAGCGGTGTGACCTACTCACAAAAAGAAAAGTGTTTTAAGAATATATATATATAATAATAATAATAATAATAATAATAGATTGACATGCAAAGACTTAACATTGAGTACACTACCGGTGGATGTCGTGGGTCCAACAGACAGGGAGGAGGAGCTGGTTCTTTCTGCTGTATAAATAAAAATGTTTTGTTTACTTTTCACCATGGCTAATGTCACAAACATAAATATAAATGTTGCTTGTTTTTAACAGATTATTTTAAGTATTTACAGTGGGAGGGAGAGGAAGAAGTCGACCCTCGGCAGCACAATCCTGCGCCCGATGTGGAAGGCTCTAAAAGAATAACAATAATATTTTAGGTTAAACAGGGTTTAATACAAGTATTTTGACTGATTGATAAAATTTGCTGACCAGGAGATGGAGGATGGTGGTGTCCCACTGCAGGCAGGCTCATCCGGGATGGTCTGCCGCTGGTGGCAGGCAGCCGGGGACCGTGGGAGGCACAAGAGGGGGCAGAGGGTGCTGAGGGACCAGCGATGGAAATGCTGGAGCTGGTTGCTGGCGCAGCCCCGGGGGGCCGAATTCTTCTGCGGCTGGGGCGGGAGCCGCTAGGCAGGGTAGAGGAAGTGGCTGCCGGGCCGGTGTTTCTGGCCCGCTGCTGCTCTCGGTCTCTTCTGGCCAGAGCTTGGGCCTCCTGCCTTGCAGCACAGTCCTCCACCTCCTCGATGGTGTCGGACATCTCCTGGGCTGTCAGTATCCTGGCCTTGGTGACATTCCTCCTGACCTTGCCAGTGCTTTTGGTGTAGTTTATTTCGGCCAGGAGGTGGGCCAGGTCTACTGTTATCCGGCCTGATGTAACCAGGGGGTGGGTGAGGTAGGGATTGGGATTCGGGGGTAGGGGTGTTATGGGGTGGGTAGGTGGACTCTGGGGTGGGGGTGGGGCTGGGGGTGTTATGGGGTGGATAACATCAGGCCCAGCCCAGGAAGATGCCGATGGGATTGGTGGAGGTGGTGGGGAGGTCCCACGCCCAGACGGCATGACCCGTGACCAGTCAATGGTCATCGGGTCCAGAGGGTAAAGGCCACTCTTCCTAAACCCAGCCACCACAAGTCCCGATCCTTCACCCTCTGGTATGAGTCCCTTAGGACCCTTGAAAACTCCTTCTTGGAAACCATGAAGGAGTGGTTCACTGCCGACAGATCTCCTGTAACACCAGAGAAATCTGCCTTCAAGGGTCCGAAGATACTCACATCCAGTGGCTGAAGGATGTGAGATGTATGTGGTGGCAGGCAAAGAAGAATGACCCCCTCCCTCTGTGCCGCCCGGACGAGCTCCGGATCCAGGTGGGACATGTGGCCATCCATCATGAGCAGCAGCGGGCGTTCCTGTGTGGCGAACTTCAGAAAGTGCCCGACAAACCACTTCCTGAACAGCTCACTGTCTATGTACCCTGCCTGCGACTTCCCGTAGAGGGTATTGGGAACCCCTACTTTGTTGTAGGGCCCCCCTGGATATCCCCCCTTGTAGATAATAAATGGGGGGGATATCCTCCCCAGCCGCGTTCAGGCAGGCCAGGACAGTGATGTGCTCCCTCGTTCCCTGGGGCTGCCTGTATGCATGCTTGGTCCCCCGGGGCACGATGACATGCCGTCTGTTGGAGTCCAGCTGAAACCCCGTCTCGTCGCAGTTATAAATCTGACGGGATTTCTCCCTCAGCACATGCTCCTCCAGGGTGGTGGTGAGGTGCCTGAAGTAGTCCTCTATGGGCCCCCTGTTAGCACAGGATGCCCTCCCACGGTCAATGAAGTCTGGGGTCCGGGAAGTTAGGCGTTGTTTTTGCCGTTCTCTAAAGTTTATCCACCACGTCTGGCCAAGCGCGTTCCTCTGCGCATCCTGGTGGCGGAGGTTGTAGATGGCCAGAGCGTGGGCCAGGACCTGAGGCTTTGTCAGTGGAAACCCATGCAGAGCAGAGTACAAACAGTACTCCACCAGGGAGTCTTCATCTGCATGGGTGAGGAGTGACCACACTGACCCGGTCGATGAGGCTGGACTGAGGGACCCCAAACTTCATGGCTGCCTGCCGTAGAGAGAGCCTACCTGCTTCCACCTCCTGCTTGGCCTGGTCCATGGCTGCTTGGGTCCACTTTCTGGTCTTCCTCTCCCTCTTCCTCATCTGCCTGATGTTTGGCATCTGCAAATGCACATACATTTTTCTTGTTAGAAATACATTAAAATTCAAAATTAGGTTAGGCATGTCATGTCTTGTTTAATAATAAGGTTGATAAAATATATATAAATTGTCACATTACATAGACACAAAAATACTTACCTTCAACCAAAGTGGCAATTTCTATTATCCACCTATTCTTTGGGCATCCTGATGCTCCTGTAAAGGAAATTCTCTCTCTCTCACACACACGCACACACACACACACACACACACACACACACACACACACACACACACACACACACACACACACACACACACAGAAACACACACTGCCTACCTTGTTTTATACTGTTCCTCTTTTTTCTCTTCTTTCTCTTTTCTGCTTCTGTCTCTTTTCTTCCTTATTTTTACCTGCTTCCTTTCTGTCTCTTTTTCTGACTCACTTTCTTTTATCTTTTCAGCCAAGAACATAAATCATACAAGAGTATCTAAGTTACAAACGTTGAGAGCCAAAAAACATTCAATCTTTGTCAATTTAGCTAGAGATAGCTAATATATGCATTATATTGGAGGTTAATCTATAACGTTATAACCACATTTACCAAGCAAGAGCCACTATTTACCAAGCAAGAGCCACTACTGGCTTTTAACACAATATCCCCTCTCTCTTACACACATGCAGTTAGATGATAGCTAGCTAATACATGAATAAACTTGATGTTGCTGGGCTTATGAACATGCGTACTGCCTAGACAGAGTCGTGTTAAAGCTAGCAAAAGAATGCACACTCATGCTAATGCTAAATCATATCAGCAGTACAGTAAAAATATAAACTTTTAAGAGGGAAATATCGTCGCCCGAGCGTTCATACTACTTTCCCTCATCAAAGTCACTTTCATATACTAATTAGACATGTAAATGTCCGTGTACATATACGAAAATTCATACATAGCTTGTTTGATGGGTATGAATCAATTATACTTACATTTTGGACGATGATCGCAAATTAAAAGTACCGCGAAAAGACCGGAAAGTGCGTCACGTCGGAAGTGTCCGGATATGGCCAATAGCAGCGAGTGGTGTCCGAACGTGGACACAGTGACGCTAGCTATCCCTCATTAAATGACAATTCCAGCGCAAAACGAACTCAGGGGTTATTAACAGATGTTTACCCACTCTGTCGCTCTCTGGGACATGTTTTCATGCTAATCAAATGAGTTGGGAGCTTGAAAGACGCTAGCGCGGACCGTTGATTAGCTTACAACGCTAGTATTCAGGGCACAGGGAAAAACAAATCACTATTTATACCACTAAAAATGCTCAAAATATCACCACACTTCAACGGTAGCATAATGAGGGTCCCTAAATGTTAACCGAAGCATTGAGAACTTTGTACGTGTACAGACAGTTTATTGAAAAGATAGATCCCATAGATTCAGAACTCGCGTTCATGTTTACATGCCGCCACCAGTCATGACTTTATAGCTGGCGATGCAAACTAAAATCAAAAGCAATTTGCTCAATATATCTGAAATAATCGCACTCTGCATAACTTGTCTAGTGTACTTACTCAGTGGATAACTGTCCATCTGGTCCCTCCGGTCTGGGTCGCCTAAAAAGCATTAAGTACAGCCCTGTTTATCAGAGAGGGGATATCTTTAGACGGTACAAAACACTGCGTCTCTTGGGCATCGCGACGCAACAGGTCCCACTCCTTGCAACACAGACACTCCTGTTCGGTGGCCATAGCTTTACAATGTCCGCAGGTACACTACCAGTTTCCCGAAGTACGAGGCTGTGTAGCTCTCTTTCTCGTAGCCCTTTCATGGAGCTCCCGCAGCTCTTCGTTCAATAAACTGTCTGTACACTGGTACAAAGTTCTCAATGCTTTGGTTAACATTTAGGGACCCTCATTATGCTACCGTTGAAGTGTGGTGATATTTTGAGCCCATTAGTGGAATAAATAGCGATTTATTTTTACGTTCCCTGTGCCCTGAATACTAGCGTTGTAAGCTAATGGTCCGCGCTAGCGTCTTTTAAGCTCCAAACTCATTCGATTAGCATGAAATCATGTCCCAGAGAGCGAAAGAGTGGGTACACATCTGTTATTAACCCCTAGGTTTGTTTTGCGCCGGAATTGTCCTTTAAAAAGGTGGTTCTTGCTAAGAATATTACCATCTTCTACAAAATGTAAGGAATTGTTGTTGTGTTCATAGCAAAACAGTAGTTTGCAATACTAAAAATACTGCATCCTCACAATAGAGCAGTATTTTTTGATAGTATCTTTCACATAGTGTGTCTGTTTTTATGTTGGTATGATGTATAGTGGAAGATCAGAAAACGTGGACAGGAGTTGGGAGAGAAGGCAATGCAGAGATGAAGGACATCATACCACAATAATAGTTGTGTGTATAGCCTGATCAACAAGTGAAAAGAGTCAGGTATGTTATTGTCGTATTAGTTTGTTGCATGATGCAAATTACACACCTGTAATCCGAATCTATCTAGTATTTGGGGCAGGCGCACTCATGATTCTTATGTGTCGCTCTTTTTTTCAACCCCCTGTGTGTTCAAGGGTTCCTAGACTTTCTCTGTCTATTACATTGTACTTGAATTATTAATTACCTCTGTTTATTAATCTCTTTCAGATGAGAGGAAAGAGTTTGAAAACTGATTTGATGACCACTGCTGAATTGGCCTGGTCAGAGGAAGAGGCACCAATGATTCCAGAAGAGGAAGCTAAAGAAGAAGACCTACACAGACTTTGAAATGGGTAGGTAATAAACTCTTACTAAATCATATCCATCTATCAACAGTATTTTGTATTCAAAATGTAACCCTAAAGTGCAGTGAAGGAGAGATTCCACACGTCCTTCCTGCTGCTGTCAGACATCAGCGCTCCAGACTAACTTTTTTCACTAGGAGCACAGTGGCCCCCAACTGAAAATTTTAGGGGTGCAACCAGAAAATTTAGGGGAACACACCGTAAATAAACATGCTAACCAAATATTCACATTTCTACAAATTTCCACTGTATTACTAATACATACTTTAATAATAGATGCAGAAATTACAATGTGCTGTTTCAAATTCAAGGTTAACTGACAGCACCATCGCTGTCATGAAAAAAATAAAAATAAAGAATATATACCGGTATATACATACCAGCTCTAGTCCACACTGAATTCAACTTAACATTAAACATGCATTGTTTAGGCTACTACTGAACCAATATTGGTACCGATACCTGAAATTCGGTTCCGTTGCCCAACGGTACCTTTTTTTTTGGTACTTTCCCTCTATAATTACAAAACAATTATTTCAGTTGTAAAAATGATTGTCAAACCTATTTATCCTATGTACTTAGAACATTATGTTATTTTATTAATTAAACAAAATCCTCCTCCTCCCAAACCCATCCCTACAACCTATTAAATTGAATAATTATTCATTTCTTACTCACTGTAACTTTTATTCTTTTATTTGTATATTCTTTTTTAGCCTGTTTTATTTTCATGACCGTTTTTAATTGCTCTTTAATGTTTCATGTAAAGCACTTTGAGTTGCCTTGTTGCTGAAAGTCAGTCAGTCCCCAGGGCACAGAACCACTGTTGTGCCTGCTTAGGAGGTGTAACGTCAACAGCACCGCGACCGCTTTCGGCTCTCCATTAATATCATATCGCAGCAAACGCTGTCTGCGTGAAGTTTTGAAAAACTGTAACCACACTTGAAACCACTTTATCGGCATTTCCGTGACTCACTGTGACTTCAACAAATCTGCAGAGCCGACGTAGTTTGCTCCGTCCGCAGCTATGCGTGTGTGTGTGTGTGTGTTTGTGTCGGAGCTCCGCTCTCTGTCAATTTTCAGAGAGACAGATAAGCTTGAGCTTACGCGGTCTCAGGTACCGAAATTTCGACATTTAACGTGTAAAAAGGGGGCAGATTTACTGGTCGCACATGTGCGACTGGATGTAAAATTCAGTCGCATACTCTAAAATTTTGGTTGCAAAATAAAAAAAAAAAAATTTATGAAGACCCAACAATTTCAGTAATTCCCAGTTAATACAGCAATAATTTTTATTTAGCAAAATCAGATGTTTTAAAATGCAAGAAATGAGGAGACTGTCCTCCCAAGATCAGTCAGTCCTTTCAGCAAGTTTCCCTCCTGTAATGTGAAAGAGTTGCTGGTATTACAGTCAACTCTACAGTCTGCAGCGCCCTGTAGCTTTGAGACAATTTTAGCTCATAGTTTTGGTCAGCCACTCTGTAGGGTTGTGTCCCAATAGCTCTCACTGATTCCCGCATATAAGCAGCTGACACTCCATGCTTATGATCTCACACAAGCTAAATGTACACTGCCCAGTGGGAACAAACAAAATAAATGACTGGCTCCAGAAAGTCAAACATCTACCGTCCAACACCCAGGAACAACAACAGCATTTGATTTCTTACTATTTGGTCGACCAAACCAGAGCCAAAAGCTAAGAGATTGTCTGCCTGTTTCTGAGTATGAAAAGCTAAATACAGATAACAATTAGCTTCCATGTGACAAGTGAAAATATTTTGCATGAGCCATTTCTGATCCAAATTCCTTGGAAGAAAAAGTCTTGCAACATGCACCACACACCACAGTTTGTCTGATTTGTCATCGTTTTGGCTGTGTTCACAAACAAGCAGTAATGCTTTAGTAAGCTGCTGGCTTAACAGTATTTATGATCGCACCACAGTGTGATGTGCAACAACTTTTAAATAAACTGTGGATGAGAAGTAATGACAAGAAGGGCAATTCACACGATCATTTCTAATTCATGTAGAATATCTGCATTCTTCCTGTTAATAAGTAAGACAGTTTTGGAAGACAACAATAGCTGATTCATATCTAACTCACTTAATGACCAGGTTGCAGTTTGACCTTGTGACCCTAGTTTTTGTCCATGAGTGTCATTCGTGGCCTCCTAATTAGTTCAACTTTACAATTGGTTCTTTCATATATCCTTCAGACAGCCTGTCTTCCCAGGCTCACTGTTGTTTTAAAAAAAAAAGACAAGACAGTCTGGACGTTGTTGTACTGGTTGTGCTAGTTTAGCTGGAGACGAAGGCATCTCTAAAATTCCAGGTTTGAAAACTAAATGGGGCTTGCCTTAATGCGTCGTCAAGAGCTTTGTCCATCTAGTTGTCTTATAGAAGTAAAAGGACATAAAAAAATAACAAATTTAGCTTTCAACTACTTGATGTATTTAAACGCAGATTGAGTTAATTCTTCTTTATTTCGTCTTTGCATACTGGTTATTACAGTTTTTCTTGATGGCTTTGATGCAGCAGTCAGCTCAAACTCCACATTTTTCAAAACAGTTAACACACAGGCCGAAACAGTGGCACTCATGGTCTAAATGACACATTTTGTTTGCAAAAGGCTCTAACCGTGCCAAAACACAGTGGACTACAAAATACAAAATACAGCACTCAGTGCGAATCAGTGCACCATTGCGTGTCATTGTAGCCTATTACTGTACGTAGCTTTCATGCCAGTGCCATTTGTTGTCAAATTTGCCTTCTGGCTTAGAACTGGATCCAGAATCAGAAATGCTTTGATGCACATTTTATTGATTCCATTGATTCTTATTTTCAAACTGTGCCTAATAAACTGAAATACTGTAAATATTACACAAAATACACGTGAACCAAAATAAATATATTAGAGTATAAGAAATTAAGAAAATAAAAATAAAATCTTTTATCCCTCCATGATTTCCAAGTGGGAGAACTTGCAAAATAGCAGGGTGTTCAAATACTTATTTTCCTCACTGTATGTGACAAATTACTCACGTGCAACATCAATGTACACCTTATTATGCAATATCAATAACTACTCTGTGCAATACTGTGAATACCGTGTTATTAAACTTTCTGTCTGTATACTTGACTGTTTTATTCTTGCATTTTTACTGATGCTTTTCTCATTGCACTTTCCTATTGGTGCAGTATCACTGAAAATGGCCTCCACTGTGGGATTAATTAAGGATTATTTTAAATTTGTATATGTTTGTGTTTTTCAGATCTCTCAATTGCCATGATGACCAAGATATTCAACGGGGAAATGTGGAAAGCTGCCATTTTCCCAGTCCTTACTTTGCCAAATCATCTGTGGTAAGTTTACAAAAATCGTAATTGAAAACGGGAGTAGGAAGTAAAGCGAGGACAGCATAAAATGGCTCCTTTGGTATCAAAAGTAAATACTTTTTAAATAATTGTGATTACTATGAAACCTTGATGTTAGCCCTTTTAGAGAGAAAGTTTGCTATATTCTACTTAATGAAACCGGTCTTCTATTCACATCTGCAAAAAAATTTATATATAACTCAATCACTTCTTAAAAACAAAGGGAGAAGAAACAAAAAATAAAGTAAAAAAAACGTCCATGCATTAAAAGATACTTCTTCGAATAACGCACAAAACTCAAATCTTTTGTTCTTGTCACAGCAGCTCCGAGGAATCCGAAGCTGGCCATCAAGGACTTCCCCGAGTGGCAACACACTGGAGCAGAGGCTGTTGCAGGGACAGCCTTTTTATTTTATTTTATTTATTTTTTTGCTACTGAAATAATTGACATTATGATAGACAGTGGACAATATAGTGTGACAATTAGTTTTTGTTCTCCAACATGTACGCACTGCTGTTGTGAAGCAGGGATATACAGCTCACGAGTGTGCAGTCAAAAGAGAGAAATACTGTATATTTCAGCAACTCCTACAGATTAAGAAAAATCATGAATTTTCTTAATAAATAAATGTTATTCTTAGCTCAGTTGTTCAGTGTCTTTGGGTTCAGATAACATTACCATGATCCCATAGGCATAAAAAAAATTACGCTTTTTTAAACTGAAACAGGGTGCGTTGGACATCCTGCTGTGTGCGCAAGCGCCTTTTTATTACCACGGTTTACAGACACGTCTCTACTGATTGGGTATTACCTGGAACACAGCCAATAATCGAGAGACACACCCACCAAACGAGAGAAAACATAAGTCAAGCCGTTGCACACCGTTCCCAGGAAACGTGCGTGCCCCAGCTCTTTGCCTCAGGGGAAGCCCACAGTCTCAGACTTTAAGAAACACTGGTTTAAGCTTTTAATAGTGTTTTTTGTATTGTTTTTTGTAGTGTTTTATAGACCACAGTAGGATGATTATCCCAAAATCTAGCTACATACAAGAATA
The DNA here is from genome assembly GCA_023566125.1 of Zingel zingel. Lineage (NCBI taxonomy): Eukaryota > Metazoa > Chordata > Actinopteri > Perciformes > Percidae > Zingel > Zingel zingel. The sequence continues at coordinate 8,490,847 of CM042329.1, read as the reverse complement.
GCTTTTAATGTGTTACAGTGTGCTATTTTCTATATTAATTTGAACTTGTGTAAATTGTCTTTGAGTACCCTGGAAAGCGCTTCATAAATAAAATGTATTATTATAAGTAATTGTGTATGATTTATCTATCTTACTTTAGCAATTCAATTTAGTAAATATATTCAAAGTAATTTTGTGAGACCTATACTGACCAGTTTTGTTAAATGGGTTAATGCAGGATCAATTGATCGGCACGTCTTCCTGACATCTGTATTACGTATAGCAGATGTTGGGACGATATATATATATATATATATATATATATATATATATATATATATACACACACACACACACACACACACACACGTGGCGAACCGTGAGTACTACAGCTGGGCCTTCACCTCGGCCATCACCGCTGAGAAAATAAATCATCGCGGAAAAAAGCAACAGTACGATGAATTGAAAGTGCAATCCTTTAATTAACGATGACAAGGATGTAAACAAATAGACCATAACGTCAATAACATTCTCCGCAACAAGATACATTCTCAACATTAACTTCAGAAAACTGAGACCATTTAGGCTACATAGTTGAAATTAAGTAAACATACTCTAAAGCCAAAATCTGGAAAAACGATATTAGGTCACCCAGAATGTCACCCCGTGACGCTGCTGACACAGACACCGAGGCTCATTTCATCACCATGGACAGCGCTATGAAATCACGGCGCATTACAAATCATTCACACATTGACAAATAAATTCATGAGCATCATCAATCTACAATACAATTTCAAAATCACAATACGCCAAAAGTTACACAAAGCTGGTAATACAAAGACTATGTTTTAAAGTTGCAATGAAGTGCAAATGCCTCTCCATGCGCAATTACGCATGGCGCAATAAATTAAAGTCACAATTTTAATTTATAGGTTCTACTATACCTCCTTAATTCTCCACAGGGACAGGGGCAGACAAGTGAACATGGGGGGAATAAAAACCCTCTAAAAACAAAAATCCAACCACACACTTCTGATACGTTTGATATATTGATTGATTGATTGATTACATATTTAATTAAAGGCAATTTGCGCTGGGACAACCTCCGCAATAAATACAAATCCCTGAATGTCCACTTTGCCAGTAATCTTGATCCCTTGAAATAATAATCAAGGTGGCTTGTAACATAGGCCTACCTTACATGAAAACAAAGTCCATTCGTCGGTCTTTCTTTGTGAAGTGGGCGATGGCGGCGTCATAAAGTTTGTCCTTTGATTTGAGCTCCAAAAGAAGTCATTTCTCTATGGACATCAGTGCCAAAGCTCCCAGGCGATCCTGTCCAGTACTGTTCCTGGCGTGCGTCTTGATGCGCTTCAGAGCCGAGAAAGACCGCTCCACGGAGGAGGTGGACACGGGGATGGTCCGCACCAGGCAGGTGAGGTGATACAGTTGCGGCATGCTCTCAGTCAGCTCTTTAAGAGTCAGAAAGTGCAGCAGGTCTGATGGGCTCCTTGCCTCAAAGTTTGCCATGTTGTACATGACCGTCAGTTCAGTTTTGAGCCTGGGGAGGTCAAAATGAAGCCCGTATAGTTTTCCGCGAGGCTCTGAAACTCAGAGTTGGGGAAGTTTTCTCTGTATGAGGCAAACTTCTTGGGTTCCAGAAGGGCAAGGAACATGAGTTTTGAACCTGTTCCTCAGCTGAGTGAGAATGTTGTCCAGGATTTCACTGTGCCGCTGCTGGTACGCTACGCGCACATCTCCAACTCTCCGCGCACAGTGTCCTCACAGATGGAGTCAAATTTGGCCTTTTCTCTCTCTGTGGTGCTGCAAAAGTCCTCGATGCTGGACAAACAGAACTGCATGTCATACTCCTTATTCTGCAAGATCCCAAAGAGCACGTGAGCAGTGATATCTATGGTTATAACTGCAATGCTTAGTAGCGCCACAAGGCGGTGCTTCCCTCTGTTAGTGTGGCAGTGAAGACGTGCCGCTGCAGCCTTCTCCCCTCCGACCGACACACATAGCCTATCAGTGTAGAATATCCGTTTAGTTGTCTGTCGACTCTTTGAGCTAATTGGCTAACTGGCTAGCTCTCTCCAACACCATTCACTTTACAAGACTTAGCTATGCCTCCAGCTGAAACAGAATAAAGAGCAGTCAGAGGTGCGGCTGGTGCCTAGCAACGGTTGCAAAGCTGCATTCCCTGCTGGGGGGCGGGGCTTAGCTGGAACGTCCCTTGATCTGACCTCAGGTTCGATCATGCCTTTCATCCATTATGTGCCTTTCATGAATGACATCATGACATTTTGCCTATAAGACAGATTCAGACATTAGGTAAAATCATTCTATACTTTGGTTTACTCTACATCGGTTTACTTATATCTGCTCAAAAAGCTTCTGACAAACCTGTACCTGTAAAACAAGACAAGACATTCAGAAAACGCAGCCTATCTAATACAATCACCATGGCTGAAATGGAAAGTTCCCAGACAGAGGAGATATTGAAGATCAGAGTGGAAGATGTTCGTCCAGTGGTTGAGTCCTTTTTCAAAAGGATGACATTGGAACAGCAGAGATTGTTGATGCAAGATGCAGCTGATGATGCCACATCAACATTGTTGGCGGAGATGATTTTGGACCTAATATCACTAGTTTCTAAATCCATTTTGGCAACTCTGCAGAATAAATGCAGCCAAATAATCTCCGAGGAGCGTGTTCGGTCCAGTCTGGGTGACACACTTCTTCTGACTTTTGCTGAGGTTCTTCAAGTAAAGGACCCAGTCCACTGTGACAGCTCAAAGAACTTAAACAACATGTTTGTTACAGAGGTTGCACAAAGCATTTACTCTGCTGTCACCAATAGTGCGGACACTTTGGAACCTGTATTTAGTGAGCGTGTGACTCCCCCTCACAGACTTAATATGATGGTACGACATGTCTTTAATATGTTGAAAGCATTTATGGGCAAGATGAAAAATGTTTTGTGCTCGTGTCGACCACGTAAACCACGAACAAGACAGGACATCTCCGTACAGAAGGCCGCTGATGGACAACAAGAGATGGACGATCAAGAGGAGGCAGATACTGATCGCTGCCAGTCAGCAGCCAGATCTGTGGAATCAAAAACCCCAGACAATGTCTCCAGAGCATCAGAGCACTTTGTGAGCGTAACGACCACAGCTGTGAGGGAAATAATTACAAATGAGGTCAGTGGACTCACAGAACCTCTACTGCAAGAAATGACCGACTCGGAGTATGAGCAGCTGCGATCTGACACCTCACGGGAGATTCAAATTATTTCAGATGACATTACTCAGTTAATTGTTCAGGAGGTTAACAGTCTGGAAGAGCAATATGCTGCAAGTATTAGTCCAGAACCCACAGAGACAAGTACCAGTCCAGAACCCAGAGAGACAAGTACCAGTCCAGAACCCAGAGAGACAAGTACCAGCCCAGAACCCAGAGAGACAAGTACCAGTCCAGAACCCAGAGAGACAAGTACCAGCCCAGAACCCAGAGAGACAAGTACCAGTCCAGAACCCAGAGAGACAAGTACCAGCCCAGATGCCACAGAGACAAGGGTTACCCCAGAAGCCAGAGAGAAACTGTCCTTAAAAGGAGTGGGGAGCAAGATAAAATTCTTTTTTGCTACGCAGTTTGCCAAACTGTCAATACATCGCATGGCGACTCAACTAGACAACCAATTCCACCCCGACTCCAAAGTTAAAAGTGAGAAGTCAATGCAGTCCTTTGTGACTGATGTTGATTCTCTGTTTTCAAAAGATGGTGTAAAACAACAAGTTGGAAGTGAGGTTGTTTATAGTAAATTGCAGGATATTTCCAACGGTAAAGACCAGGTGTTCAAAGAAGAGCTTACTGGTCTCCTCTACAGTTACGTCTCTGAGGGGAGGATTCCAGAGACTGTCCCAGGATCAAATGAAAGGACACTGTCTGCTTCCCCATCCCGTGATACAGTGTATGGTGAAATACATTGTAAAGTGTGGCGTTACCTTGGACTGATGAAGTGGTGGCTGTGCACACAGGCTGGCACCCACAGTAACAAGATGAAAAAGGCTTTCAAGAATACTGAGTCACTATCACCCACCGCTACACCGACAACCTCACCCACACCTACACCACCTACACCTACACCCAAACCTATACCTACACCCACACCTATAACTACACCTACACCTACAACTACCCCACCTACACCCAAACCTACATATACGCATACACCCAAACCTACACCTACACCTACACCCTCAACCACACCCACACCTACACCCAAACCTACACCTACACCTACACCCAAACCTACACCTAAAGTCTCAGTATCTGAGGAGGTAGCTGCCAGTCCTGTGCAGAATTCAACAGCACAGGCAGAGAAAAATAAAATTTCCATCAGGCTGCTTGTGCAGAAGTTGGTTTCGCGGACCTTTAACAAAGCGAAGGTGAACGCAACAATTGGAAATTCAGAAACCATCCTTGAGCGCCTGTTCAAAAAGATATGGGCTGAAGTCGAGGGAGAAGATTTTCAAATCACCAGTGACACTTACAAACACCTCAGCAAGGCCATTTTAAAGGACATGTGCAAGAAGTGGGGCTGTGCAGAGGACGTGCTGGTTTCAATGAATCTAGATGAACCAGCAGTTGACAAATGTATTGTCTCCTTCTTCAAAGACCACCTGATGAAACCAAGGAAGACGAGCACCATCAAAAGATTCTTCTCCTCCATTCCAAAGTTTGGCCAGAGACTCTTTATTGATTGGACTATGGCGGTGATTGGCCTCTGTTGTGAGGATTGCCTTTGTAGGGAGGAGACCAGTGTGTAATGTATATAGGACAGAGGATCAGTGAGTGGCCTCTGTAGGACGGAGACCAGTGATTGGCCTCTGTAGGACGGAGACCAGTGAATGGCCTCTGTAGGACGGAGACCAGTGAATGGCCTCTGTAGGACGGAGACCAGTGATTGGCCTCTGTAGGACGGAGACCAGTGATTGGCCGCTGTAGGACGGAGACCAGTGATTGGATTGCGTGGGTTTACTCCGGGTGCTCCGGTTTTTTTCCACTTCTCTTTAAACCATGCAGCAATTGGGCACTAACAACATCTCCCCAACACTAGTTGGTTTCATGTTTTACAATAAACAACACAATTTAAAAAATTAAAATCTGCTTATCTCTCTTATCATTTGTTTTAAATATTCAACTCGTGCAGAAGTTCTGCCAATTAAGTTTTAACATTATTTATATATTATTTATTCACTTGCCTTTTAATCTTCTGTCACGAGCAGGTGTGAGGAGACATGTAAGATCATCTGAGGCAATGCTGATGACCATGAAATGCTACTCCTGCACATGCAGCAACTTGTGTTAGGAAATGTTCATATATTAGTGGCAGTTATTTAGATTTGATTAAGTGAGACAATGTCCACTTACAGATCTGTGTGTGGAAACAAATTTAGAAACAAATGAATACTGATTTTGCAACGTGCCATGGAATGATGTGCAAGGGTCAACTTGATAATGATGACACGGTTTTGTTATTTCAAGCAAGTTACATCACTATAGGAAAACTATCTTATAAACCAAACTTTGAACTGTCTAGGAGGACATTTAGTCATAGACAGTATATAAGAATGGACCAACAGATCCCGTTGCTCTGGACGGAGACCAGTGAAGGCCCTAAGAAGCAGTTTTCCGGTGAGCGCTGGGCGTTACTGCGCAGCCTCCAACTGAGAGAGACGACGTAAATGTGACGTGATCAACCTGTCTGAAAGTTGGAAGTCTTCTGGTAGCTGTGCCAAGAGGAATCTCAATCATTCCCAATCTTGCAGAGACGGAGAGCGTAGGTATATGCAAGGAGTTAACATGGAAACGTGCTAATTATTGCTAAGTAAAATGCTAGTTAACATTAGTAATTAAACTTAAACAGCTAATGTGAGACGAAACTGCCTGCGAGCTTCTCCTGTACTATACGGTAATTTCTCTACTATGCGATAGTAACTTGCGTGGTTATGACACAATTGTTAGCCTAGCCGTTAATGCTAACGGGGGGTGATCGCTTTGTAGCATCAAAATGGCACCATAGGAGATTGGCGGTCCGAGGGGAAGCTTACCCCCTTGCATTTAGAGAGTAGTGTGACATCAGATCAGGTACGCTCTTAGAACAGATGTGTTAAAAACAACACACACACAAATTTTAACACGTGCTGAATCAGCTCACGGACAACACGTGTCTGATGTGACACAACTCATGTGTCCGTTTCTTTAACACATCTATTGTGTCAAAAAGGTCAACACAAAGATGTGTTATTTTTACACAAAGATGTGTTTACTTGTGTTTTGATGGATTAATGTGGAATTACAAATTTATGATTAAAAACATTTCGTGTAGACAATTTACATTTGTGCAATCAAGAAAGAAACATGTACATTTGTTCATGTAAATTTATTACAGATTGCATTTTAGACTTTCACATTAAAAAAATCATGTAATTAAATCTGTTTCTGTAGTCGGTTATACATTACACTTAACCCAATCATTTATTTTAATTACTAAATTCATATGTGAAGAACATTTGTTTTAGGGACTCTCACCCATATCACAAAATAGCTTGTGCCTATTTTTAACTGTTGTGAATACTTTGGATTGTTAAAAGCATCCACAACCATAAAAACAATGCACTTACATTTACCATGTCTATTCTGATATAATCATGTTGAGACAGAATACATGGCATTGAAAACCATAAAAACAGGTAATAGGCAGCATTTGTCATCTCAGTGTTTTCAACATTAAACAATTGGAAAGTTGCGACCAAAGGGCAAAACATATTTACAGTGTAGTGAACTTAACATCCAAGCTATACAATTTTGTATCTTGGGTTCAAATACAGCTCACTGGTGTCAAAGCTTGTCATAATATCTAAAGGCCGAAAATCTGAAGTTTCAGCCAGTCTAATCAGTTCATATTCTTTTGTTCTTTGCACTGTATAGGCATAAAAATGGTCATCAAAGTACTTGATCCTCACAAACATAAGAATCGAATCATTTACTGCCTGGGGCAAGATATGAATGACTTCACCGAACAAATGTTCTTCTCTATAGTCTGTTCTCAGTGGCAGTATAGAACCAGTTCTATAAGCCTGGCCATACACATCAACACAGTGAGACACAAATAAGGTACTGGTCAAAGAAAGGTCCGTTTCAAGGGTTAACCTCAAGTTTTCTAACAAAACATCAGCTTTTTTCAATGACCCTACACTAACAAGATAGGCATTGGTCACATCTATTTTCTTAGATATATTATCACAATGTTTATAGTGATACATCTGTTGAACCTGATGTTTGAAAGCCAATGTCTTTGACACATTTTTAAAGTTACAAACTGCATGTGCTAGTCTTTTAAATGGATTAAATGGATGCACCAAAGTTTAGACAGAGGTCCAAACAAAATCATCATCCTCGGATAATGTATCATAAAATGATGTTTTGGAAGATTTTTGTCATAAAGTAGTCTGAAGAGAGTATGGTGCTCTTTTAGGTATACAGCAAGCCCATTTGTAAAAACTGGTGCAAAGATGATGCTGCATATTTCCCTAAGTAGAATGAATAAACGCCAATGTTGACTTTTTCTGTCTACAAGACCTCCTAATAAAAAGGGCAAGACCAGTAAAAGGCACCACATTTGAGATGCTGTTTAACTGCATTCTCACTGGACCTCAAGTTCATTATGACACTTGGTTTGTTTTTTACATTTCCATATCCATACTGAAAACTTGAAATTCGGTCATTCAGATGTTCCAAAGTAATCAGCTTCTCCTCATAAATAAAATGGCGCAGAATTAATTTTACCTCTAAAGGGGCTACTCCTTCAAGTATATCATGCATGATATCAACACTTATGTTCTCTGTTACATGAAAATACTGAAGCTTATTCAAGCAGGAGTCCTCTTTCACACCTGTTGTGCTTGGTTCATTTAGGCTGACATGGTGATGATAATTGTCTTTGGTACGCAACTCAACTTCATCCTCATCATATCTAAATTGGGCAGTTTTTTTGTCAACCATGCAAAACTGACAGAATTTGTTTGCAGAAAAACTTTCAAGGTATCCACAAAGTGAATGCATGGCCAAATGATCTGCCGTTAACAGGCAAACTGTGCCATACAGTTGATGGCTTTTACCTCCTAACTCCACTGTTAAACCAGAATTTTCAAGAAATCTTAGGTCATCCAGAAGTGGTTGCAAAATCTTGTCAAATCCAAATACCTCTCTGTCAATTGAGTTGAAAAGAAGACACAGGTGAATATTCTCAAGTGAGGAATTACACTCTGGTGGGAAATTCTTCAAGGTAAAATACACAGCTCCTAGCTTATGTATTTTTGTCTTAGAACCCAAAGGATTTGTTGTGTTGAAGTCAGTTTGTTGTGTTGAAGTTGTATTTGAAGAGCATCAAGGTACATATTAAACAACAGGTGTGAGAACTGAGAGCCATCACAGTAATCACGCATTTTGTCATCAGTGCTCTTCTTATTCTGTAGAAACAAGTCCTGCATTTCCTTATGTTTGAATAGAAACGTTAAAGTTTCAATGATAGATATGTACTGACATGTGTCTGCTGCCAAAATCTGTTTCATCTGACCGTCCTTCCTTACGGTATCAGACCTGTGACCCAGGAAAATTTCTTTTGGTTTAACAAAGGAAAACTTCTCAGTGAAGTACTTGTTCATTGTATATTGTGTGTCCATGTCTTTAAATATGTGTTTAGCATGTTCAAACTCCTCCATTAATGCTTGAACAGCCTCACTGTCATGTGGTACATCCAAACTACCCAACAACGAAGCAGTTGACAGCTGCAAACTGTCTACAGTTCTCTCAAGCAACTCCTTTGTACAGTTAACTCTCCTTGTCACATCTGTTAAAGTCACATTTGACGACGCATACATCTGGGCCACAAAAGAGGCTGCACAGTCACCAAGATCAGACCGTTTCCTTGACTCTGATGCTACAGCATCAGTGGACATCTCCAAAACATCAGAAATAGGATCATCAGTTTCAACTAAATTGTTCAACGCTCCTCCCTGGTAAATGGGTTGAACTGAGACAGCGTTTGTTGATGATGGTGTAGAATGAGCTCTATGGAGATGTTTTGAAAATGAACGTAAATTATGATATGTCCTTGGGCGGCCAGCTTGGCTGCATATAATCGTCATGTTTTGTCCATCTGATAAGCAATGTATCTCACGAAGATGCCAAATGTGGAGAGTCTGTGTTCACAGAGGTAAGAAACCTTTCTTACCTCTGTGAACACAGACTCTCCACATTTTGGACAGGTGAACATTTTGCTTTACTTGCATGCTTTAAGCTGTGAAATCAGCTCCAGTACTTTTGTTTTCCTTTGTGCAGAGAATGGCAGGTCGTAGACATACTCAAAGAAGGTGAAGACAGAGCTGAGTGGTGCTGGGTATGGCAAGTTACACACCCAGTACAGTTTGAAAAGCTTGTCCACAGAACACATCAGGCCATCATCCAGAGGAATGGTTACTTTGTCATTCTTAGCAACAATGACATACTGCTTGGTTTTACTCTTCAGATCACCGATGCATATCAGCTGTGGTTGGTGAGTTGTGGATGGTGCTGCAAAGTGATGCAATACTTGTTCCAGGTTTAAAGAAAGGAAATAAAAAGATATATGTTAGTTAATTGATCAGCAACGTTGTGACAAATGCTATCTTTGAGTAAATGCAATCTGAACTTTACTAAATACATACTGGTGTAAAATCAACCAGGTGTGTTATTGCAGATCTCAGACTGCAACGACTGGCACCAATCGGGGGCAGCAGGTGTGTTAGCAACACTAGGAAAGTGTAACACGTCTCATCTGTCAACGAAACACAAGTTAAAATACAGAAATGCAAATAATGGAGTGTGCCACTGAAATGACTTTTGTCGTCTCTACTTTTAATGTCACATTAAGAATTCTTTAGTGCCCTCTCTGGTAGAGACTGGTAGAGAAAATGTCATTTGGCTTCTATGTGAAAAAATAATTCCTTATCAGACAAAAATGCATAGAGAAAAATGCATATATGACTTTAATTCACTTTCCATAGTGATCACTCTACGCCAACATGAATGAACATAATAAAATTACCCGTCTACCATAGAGGGGTGTCTAACAATTTTAAATAATATAGGCAGCCAGAAATATTTATTAAAAGAATTACAAAATTAAAAATGTATAACCCCTTTTAAAATAATTCTCGTGACATATTTTTAACATTCACTTGTTAATTAGCCAAGTAAGGACAGAATAACAAGACAACTTAATTTGAAGTTTGTTTTTTTTTACTTTCTAGCATCACACTCAAGGCTTCTTAATTATTTCTGATTTGGAGGGGTTTGTGTTTACAGAAAAATACCTTCAGTTTTCTCTTCAATACCCTTCACCAGAGAGGACACTCTTGGTTCCAAGGCAGCCACTGATTTCAGTTTGGGAATGATGTTGGCCTCCCATCTTCGTAAAAAGAGGTCCGTCTTTCCGCCTGTAAGTTTGCCAAACTCTGAGTCCAGCTTACACAGAGGAGAATAAAAACACATTACAATCGACCTACCAAATATGAACAAACTCACAGCATTAAATCAGGTAACTGAAAAGTAAAGCTGTATTTATTTTATATTTTGGCCACTTGGTGGCAGCGTAGCAAGCTGAAAACATCTTTCATCAGGTGCGTTTGAATTCATGTGGTGCTGCGCAGAGCTGACTTAGGCCAGTTACACACTGGCTGCGTGAGCGTGGCGTTTCTGTTGTGTGTCAGCTGCGTGGTGTTTTCTATGTCTTTGCACACCAGAAACGCACTGCTGCTGCTGCTGCTGCTAGCCTTGTCTGGACACATGGATGTTTCCCATAAACACAAATATAGACTGATCTGATTACAGCAAAGACAACGTCGGCAGGATTGACGGCAAAATAGGCTCCAGAATATATATATATATATATATATATATATATATATATATATATATATATATATATATACATTTTTTTAAATGACATTTATATCAAAACCTCGAGACTTTTAAACATCTAACATGTACATGCATAAGGCATGCTAGTTAAATACAGTGCATTGATGGCCATGCATTGATTTATTTGTGGCGGCATTATTTGTGTGTGACAATATCAACGCTCACTGCCATATATTGATTTTGAATTCATTTTTTACTATTTAAATGGGTTGAAGTTTGATTGTAGAGCTGCGTGCACCTCCCATCCCAGCGCTGATGTTTTGTGAAGCAGTTAGGTGTGCATGTCACCCTTTGCAGGTACTGTGGAGTTCCATGGTTTCTTTTTGTTTTATATTTGCTGCACAGAAGCCATGCAATCATTTTGTGAGTTCATCCCATTGAGAGGAGTGGGACTAAATAAGCCAGTCACCAAGGAAGGAAGCAACCTACCAGACTTGGCATGTCCAAAAACCGCGGGTAGTCGTTGAATATTTCGGCAACAGTGGGGAAGTCCTTAGTAATCCAGGATCTGCGACAGGTGTACGTTTTCTCCATGCCTGACTTGATCGCTGAAAGGTTCTCAGCTGAGGGCCGCAACCGTTTAATCAAGGTGGCCCACTCATTTGTGCTGCTGGCATGCCCGTCCTCTGTTGTATCAGGCTTCTCGGGTCCAGTGCAGTCATTGGTCACTTTTCGCTTCCTATAATGCCTCTGCCCTTGCTCGAGATTGCGTCAAAGGTTTCACAGTTTAGTCTCTAGGAATCCACAGTGAGAGACTGGATCATAGTAATGCTCCTGAGAATGAAAGGAAACAACAATGTTTCAGTTCTCCTTAGTGGTATGTGGGTCACAAGCAAACAGATTAGACATTTGCTAGGCAGTTTTAATTGAAACAGAAAAAAGGCTGTGGTTTTAGGCTATGGAAGATATCACCTGTTGTAGAGCAGTAAGACCAACCCTTAAAAAAATAATCATGAGATTAAAGTTACCATAAAATATAGTAAGGGTGCTCCGATCAGGATTTTTTAGGCCGATCACCGATTGCTGTGAGTAGTATCGACCGATGCAGATCACCGATCACCGGTTCTATTTGAAACCTTCTATTTATCATGTCATATATTTATCATATATTAATTTTAAGACTCTTAACAACAATGTATAAGTATTAAAATTAACAGAAGATAATGTTTTTGTGAATTGTCAACGGTTTACTATTATTGACACGAAACGTTCAACATTCCACTTCCTCTGTTAGAAACAAACAGCTTAGAGCTTAACATACAGCTAAAGTCTCATCTCCAGTTTATCCTGCATCCACCGTGTGTGTGTGTGTGTGTGTGTGTGTGTGTGTGTGTGTGTGTCGTCAGTGCGGGGTAGAACTGAGCAGCAGAGAGCCAACAGGATTAAAACAGCAGCAGCTTTCAAGCGACTTAAACATCGTTACAGTCTAGCTACATTGACGTTAAAATGTATACAGGTTGGCAGGACGGTCTGAAATGTTTTGCACGGTCTTTCGCTGTACGTTTTGTCAATGCGCCACTTGTTCAAAAAGTACTTTATATTTTTCTTTACTTCGCCCTCAACAGCTTATACATCCATAGCTACTGCTGACTCCGCGGCGGGCCTCTTAACACCGGGGATATGTCGCCACATTTTTTAACAGATAATTTTCCTTTCGTCTGTACCTCTGCTCAGCTAGCTAGCTGCATCCCGGACTAGCGCTGAAAACTAGCTAGCTACTCGACTATGTGTGGTCAAAGCCCCGGCTGTGAACGGTTTCATTTCCTGTACGTTCATCACAATAAAAGTCCTCCGTTATTTTGGCATTTGAATGTTTTTATTAAGAAGCAGCAAAATCCGGAAATGTTGGGGATTCATTAGCGGTAACGTAACGCGACTCCTATAAGCAGTGTGCATTGTTACTTAGCAACAGCATTCTTTGACAAAAACTGTCCAATCCATTACAAGGATACAAGGCTAATGTCCCACCCTCGTTCCGAGGCACTTTTTTGACCAACTCGGGGAGACTGATCAGTCCAACTGCTTTTTCTGCCAACGGTCAGCCGTCTGGTTATTGTGTAACTTAGCTGCATATAGAACATTTTCTCACGAGTAGTGCGTCATCTGATCGGCCTTTATGGAGACCACCGATCAAACTATTTAAAGCCTTTATTGACCGATAACGATCGGTGCCCGATCAATCGGAGCACCCTTAAAATATAGATATGTGATTATCTTCACCTACTAAACACTCACAAAGGATGCTGCACTGCTCTGATGACCTCTTGAAGCACAATAAATTCAACAATGTATTCTGGAGCCTTAGGTAAAATTAATATTATTTTAACAATCAATTCTAAAACAAACTGGGAGCCGTATATACAGTATAATGATGCCAAAATCAAAGGAATGTGAGTGCAGCATTTGGTTTGTTAGAAGCTTGGCAGCAGAGTTTTATTCTAAATTAGATAGGAGAGGAATGTACATTATAAAAATACTAGTACTTAAAAACTATTACAAAAACTACTACTTACAAATCCTTCCCCTTGTCCTTCTACTCTTACACTCAGGGATGGGAAGGTGGTAATGATGCTTTTCGCTACAGCCAACTTCTCTGCACTAAGAGGGTAACTGGAAAATAGGACAACAACATTGCCACTTTCTCATTCAGTGACACAGGTATATTATTGTTGTTTCAGTGCAAAATATTTTAAAGTTAGATATTCATGCCAAAGTGTGGTATGGTGCAATAATAATCAAAATTTTAGAGCGCGTTTCAAAACAATGTTACAAAGTGCCTTTACAAGAGCAAAGACAATAAAACACATCAAACAAATGACCAGATATAAAGGTAAAAACAGCAAGAAACTTAAATCATTACAAAATTAAAATACAGTTAAAATAAAAATAGATACTTACAAACCACACCTCTCCACCAAATCTCCTATGCACGTCTTCACAAGGAGCTTCCCCGATGGCACCAACAGGATACCTGTAGTCTCATACTCTGTAAGAATCTGTGGGGCTTTCTTCTGAAGTAGTGACTGTAGGGGCTGACTGGGTTCTTCCGTGTTAGTGGTAGGCTGTGTAGAGGCAACAAGAGATACATTTTATTGCAGTCATATTCAAGGTCTTGACAAACAGTTAACAGAACTTAGAGGAAAGCATTTACTCAAGAAGCCTAATTCTTATCGTTAGTACATACTGGTCATTCATCTTACTCAGCTGCCCAATATGCTCATCTCAATGTAGTTGTACATTTCTAAAAGAATATCTATTTATGCTTAATTCACTACCTCTACAATGTCATGCAGTTAAAAGATGTTTTTAACAATCATTTCCTAACAAGAATAGCTGACTCTTCATCTGCATACAGAATAAGGTATTCATGTATACAACTACAGCATGTGTGTGGGGATTGCTTAATCACCATGATGACAATTAAATTAAATGCCTTTGGAAACTGGAGTATTGCAAAGTGTACCTGATTTCGATTAGTCTCCCTAAGGCAGGTTTCCATCTGGGGTCCTCTGGCACACAGGAAGGCATGGAATCTATCAAAGTCCTTCACGTCGACATTGGCGTCAACATCAATATATTCCATGAAATCAGTGTTATACTTTAATAATCTATCAAGCACACAGCCCGTTTGCTGGACTAGGCTTTGATCTACGAGATCCATGGCACTGTTAACATAGAGATTTTTTTTACAAGTCTCTTTCTCATCTTTAAAACTGGTAACAAGGACTTTGATAAATTCCAGGTTCTCATATGTGAGCTGAAAAAAGTAATACATAGCTAAATAAGCAAGGTAATTTGCATGGTTGCTGGTAGCTTAATAAGTCTGATAAGAGAAGGCAGAGAGGCGACATCATGCTAACTTACTCAGAAATTCTTCCTGTTTTTGTGGCAGTAACACAACGCATGGGCACTCCATTGTCTAGCTGTGCAATATTCCCAGCACACACACACACACACACACACACACACACACACACACACACACACACACACACACACACACACACACACACACACACACTTTCTTATAAGGGCCACGAATATCCTTCTAGTGACAGTCACTGCTCCAGCGGACTTTGTTTCCAGCGCGGACAAGCGTTTAACATAACGTTACTGGTTAAAATAACACAGCTACAAGCATACAACGGGCATATGGCTCATAGCAGCCCATGCAACGTTATTGTTGCTGCAGTTGCTCTGCGGTTATTGGAAACCACATAACAAGTGGTGCGCCTAACAGTTGAGTTGTTACTTTATTTCGTAAGGATAAGGTTAACGCCAACGTTACATATATTGGTAAGTGTTTTTAGGGCAGGCTGAGAAAGAGTTACAATATGGCTTTAATTAGCAGCCAAAATGTAGCCAAAATTTAGAGTTGAGTGGACATTTAAGCCTTTAATTTTAAAATCCTGTATCAGAATTGTCCAATATTACACATTGACAGTCTGAGATGTGTACACTATCACCCTGAGGTGAAATGAGTCTGGCTAAACAGGAGGTTTTGTTTTTAGAGCAGCCTTAAAAAAAGTTACAATATGACATTAATTAGACGCCAAAATGTAGCCAAAATATAGAGTTGAGTGGTTATTTAAGCCTTTAATTTTAAAATCCTACATCAGAATAGTCTGATATTACTCAATGACAGCCTCCGATGTGTATAATATCACCCTGAGGTGAATTGAGTCTGGCTAAACAGGAGGTTTCGTTTTTAGAGCAGCCTGAAAAAGAAGTTACAATATGGCTTTAATTAGCAGCCAAAATGTTGCCAAAAATAGCTTTGAGTGGACATTTAAGCCTTTAATTTTAAAATCCTGTATCAGAATGCTCCGATATTACACATTGACAGTCTTAGATGTGTACACTATCACCCTGACGTGAAATGAGTCTGGCTAAACAGGAGGTTTTGTTTTTAGAGCAGCCTGAGAAAGAGTTACAATATGGCTTTAATTAGCAGCCAAAATGTTGCCAAAAATAGCTTTTAGTGGACATTTAAGCCTTTAATTTTAAAATCCTATATCAGAATGCTCTGATATTACCCATTGACAGTCTGTGATGTGTATATTACCACCCTGAGGTGAAATGAGTCTGGCTAAATAGGAGGTTTCGTTTTTAGAGCAGCCTGGAAAAGAGATACAATATGGCTTTAAATAGATGCCAAAATGTAGCCAAAATATAGCTTTGAGTGGACATTTAAGGCTTTAATTTTAGAATCCCACATCAGAATAGTCTGATATTACACAGTGACAGTCTGAGATGTGTACACTATCACCCTGAGGTGAAATGAGTCTGGCTAAACAGGAGGTTTTGTATTTTGAGCAGCCTGAAAAAAAGTTACAATATGGCTTTACTTAGACGCCAAAATGTAACCAAAATATAGCGTTGAGTGGACATTTAAGCCTTTATTTTTAAAATCCAACATCAGAATAGTCTGATATTACTCAATGACAGCCTCCAATGTGTATAGTATCACCCTGAGGTGAAATGAGTCTGGCTAAATAGGAGGTTTCGTTTTTAGAACAGCCTGAAAAAGAGTTACAATATGGCTTTAATTAGCAGCCAAAATGTAGCCAAAATATATCTTTGAGTGGACATTTAACCCTTTAATTTTAAAATCCTATATCAAAATGCTCTGATATTACCCAGTGACAGTCTGGGATGTTTACACTATCACCCTGAGGTGAAATGAGTCTGGCTAAACAGGAGGTTTTGTTTTTAGAGCAGCCTGAAAAAAAGTTACAATATGGCTTTAATTAGCAGCCAAAATGTAGCCAAAATATATCTTTGAGTGGACATTTAAACTTTTAATTTTAAAATCCTATATCAGAATGCTCCGATATTACCCAGTGACAGTCTGGGATGTGTACACTATCACCCTGAGGTGAAATGAGTCTGGCTAAACAGGAGGTTTCATTTTTAGAGCAGCCTGAAAAAGAAGTTACAATATGGCTTTAATTAGCAACCAAAATGTAGCCAAAATATATCTTTGAGTGGACATTTAAACCTTTAATTTTAAAATCCTATATCAGAATTGTCCAATATTACACATTGACACTCTGGGATGTGTATACTATCACCCTGAGGTGAAATGAGTCTGGCTAAATAGGAGGTTTCGTTTTTAGAGCAGCCCGGAAAAGAGATACAATATGGCTTGAATTAGATGCCAAAATGTAGCCAAAATATAGCTTTGAGTTGACATTTAAGCCTGTAATTTTAAAATCCTACATCAAAATAGTCTGATATTACTCAATGACAGCCTCCGATGTGTATAGTATCACCCTGAGGTGAAATGAGTCTGGATAAATAGGAGGTTTCGTTTTTAGAACAGCCTGAAAAAGAGTTACAATATGGCTTTAATTTGACGCCAAAATGTAGCCAAAATATAGCTTTGAGTGGACATTTAAGCCTTTAATTTCAAAATCCTATATCAGAATGCTCCGATATTACCCAGTGACAGTCTGGGATGTGTACACTATCACCCTGAGGTGAAATGAGTCTGGCTAAACAGGAGGTTTTGTTTTTAGAGCAGCCTGAAAAAAAGTTACAATATGGCTTTAATTAGCAGCCAAAATGTAGCCAAAATATAGCTTTGAGTGGACATTTAAGCCTTTAATTTTAAAATCCTATATCAGAATTGTCCAATATTACACAGTGACAGTCTGGATTGTGTATACTATCACCGTCAAGTGAAATGAGTCTGGTTAAACAGGACGTTTTCTTTTTTAGAGCAGCCTGAGAAAGAGTGACAATATGGCTTTAATTAGATGCCAAAATGTAGCCAAAATATAGCGTTGAGTGGACATTTAAGCCTTTACTTTTAAAATCCTACATCAGAATAGTCTGATATTTCCCAATGAAAGTCTGGGATGTGTATAGTATCACCCTGAGGTGAAATGAGTCTGACTAAACAGGAGGTTTTGTTTTTAGAGCAGCCTGAAAACAAATTATAATATGGCTTTAATTAGCAGCCAAAATGTAGCCAAAATACAGCTTTGATTGGACATTTAAGCCTTTAATTTTAAAGTCCTACATCAGAATAGTCTGATATTACCCAATGAAAGTCTGGGATGTGTATACTATCACCCTGATGTGAAATAAGTCTGGCTAAATAGGAGGTTTCGTTTTTAGAGCAGCATGAAAACAAGTTACAATATGGCTTTACTTAGACGCCAAAATGTAAACAAAATATAGCGTTGATTGGACATTTAAGCCTTTAATTTTAAAATCCTACATCAGAATAGTCTGATATTACCCAATGACAGCATCCAATGTGTATAGTATCACCCTGAGGGGAAATGAGTCTGGCTAAACAGGAGTTTTTGATTTTAGAGCAGTCTGGAAAAGAGATACAATATGGCTTTAATTAGACGCCAAAATGTAGCCAAAATATAGTTTTGAGTGGACATTTAAGCCTTTAATTTTAAAATCCTACATCAGAATAGTCTGATATTACCCAATGACAGTCTGGGATGGATGTGTATACTATGAACCTTAGGTGAAATGAGTCTGGCTAAATAGGAAGTTTCGTTTTTAGAGACGCCTGCCTCAAGATAGCAATACGCCCAGAATGCACCTGAACACACTTCCCTGTAAGACCAGCATGCCCAGAATGCACCTGAACACACCTCCCTGTAAGACCAGCACGCCCAGAATGCACCTGAACACACCTCCCTGTAAGACCAGCACGCCCATGGGCCACAGATGGGTGCAGGTGCATTTTCTATTTAAACGATGCAGGCGCTGGACGGGAAACTGACAACTGCGTCGGTCTTTGCGCTGCGCCCTGTGTCTGTGGATACATAAACAGAAGCAACCAAAACTATTTCAGCCATGGTTTCATTTGCTTATAGTAATTTTACCCAGCTGTCTATTATTGGACAATGATGTACAGACGATTAAAAAAAGGCAACAGGCAGCACCACGTCATGACACCCACAGAACCAAACCATGCCTTAAAAGGACCAAATGGCAGAGACGAGACACACACGATGCACTCAGCAGGACGGGATACTAACTTGGGAGCAGCGGGGAAAACCTTCAACCGGCAGCAAAGAGAGAGACAGAAAATGAAGTCATTAGAAAACTCATTCTCAGATTGTTGTGTGAGTTGTATCCGGCTACAGAGACAGGGAAGGAGAGTTGTATCCGGCTACAGAGAGATGTATCCGGCTACAGAGACAGGGAAGGAGAGTTGTATCCGGCTACAGAGACAGGGAAGGAGAGTTGTATCCGGCTACAGAGAGATGTATCCGGCTACAGAGACAGGGAAGGAGAGTTGTATCCGGCTACAGAGAGATGTATCCGGCTACAGAGAGATGTATCCGGCTACAGAGAGAGGGAAGGAGAGATGTATCCGGCTACAGAGAGATGTATCCGGCTACAGAGAGAGGGAAGGAGAGTTGTATCCGGCTACAGAGAGATGTATCCGGCTACAGAGAGAGGGAAGGAGAGTTGTATCCGGCTACAGAGAGAGGGAAGGAGAGATGTATCCAGCTACAGAGAGATGTATCCGGCTACAGAGAGAGGGAAGGAGAGTTGTATCCAGCTACTGAGAGATGTATCCGGCTACAGAGAGATGTATCCGGCTACAGAGAGATGTATCCGGCTACAGAGAGAGGGAAGGAGAGTTGTATCCGGCTACAGAGAGATGTATCCGGCTACAGAGAGATGTATCCAGCTACAGAGAGATGTATCCGGCTACAGAGAGATGTATCCGGCTACAGAGAGAGGGAAGGAGAGATGTATCCAGCTACAGAGAGAGAGAAGGAGAGATGTATCCGGCTACAGAGAGAGGGAAGGAGAGTTGTATCCAGCTACAGAGAGATGTATCCGGCTACAGAGAGAGGGAAGGAGAGTTGTATCTGGCTACAGAGAGATGTATCCGGCTACAGAGAGAGGGAAGGAGAGTTGTATCCGGCTACAGAGAGATGTATCCGGCTACAGAGAGAGGGAAGGAGAGTTGTATCCGGCTACAGAGAGAGGGAAGGAGAGATGTATCCAGCTACAGAGAGATGTATCCGGCTACAGAGAGAGGGAAGGAGAGTTGTATCCAGCTACAGAGAGATGTATCCGGCTACAGAGAGATGTATCCGGCTACAGAGAGTGGGAAGGAGAGTTGTATCCGGCTACAGAGAGATGTATCCGGCTACAGAGAGATGTATCCAGCTACAGAGAGATGTATCCGGCTACAGAGAGATGTATCCGGCTACAGAGAGAGGGAAGGAGAGATGTATCCGGCTACAGAGAGAGGGAAGGAGAGTTGTATCCAGCTACAGAGAGATGTATCCGGCTACAGAGAGAGGGAAGGAGAGTTGTATCTGGCTACAGAGAGATGTATCCGGCTACAGAGAGAGGGAAGGAGAGTTGTATCCGGCTACAGAGAGATGTATCCGGCTACAGAGAGAGGGAAGGAGAGTTGTATCCGGCTACAGAGAGAGGGAAGGAGAGATGTATCCAGCTACAGAGAGATGTATCCGGCTACAGAGAGAGGGAAGGAGAGTTGTATCCAGCTACAGAGAGATGTATCCGGCTACAGAGAGATGTATCCGGCTACAGAGAGTGGGAAGGAGAGTTGTATCCGGCTACAGAGAGATGTATCCGGCTACAGAGAGATGTATCCAGCTACAGAGAGATGTATCCGGCTACAGAGAGATGTATCCGGCTACAGAGAGAGGGAAGGAGAGATGTATCCGGCTACAGAGAGAGGGAAGGAGAGTTGTATCCAGCTACAGAGAGATGTATCCGGCTACAGAGAGAGGGAAGGAGAGTTGTATCCAGCTACAGAGAGATGTATCTGGCTACAGAGAGATGTATCCGGCTACAGAGAGAGGGAAGGAGAGTTGTATCCGGCTACAGAGAGATGTATCTGGCTACAGAGAGAGGGAAGGAGAGTTGTATCCGGCTACAGAGAGATGTATCCGGCTGCAGAGAGAGGGAAGGAGAGATGTATCCAGCTACAGAGAAAGGGAAGGAAAGATGTATCCGGCTAGAGAGAGAGGGAAGGAGAGTTGTATCCAGCTACAGAGAGATGTATCCGGCTACAGAGAGAGGGAAGGAGAGTTGTATCCGGCTGCAGAGAGAGGGAAGGAAGGTCAGATATGAAACCAATATCTTCCAACAAGCCTGGAGGCTTCAGCGCTGTGAACAGAGAAATATCTTCCACAGAGTCCGCTCGGGATGCAGACTTTGAGAAGATTAAAACAACAACCAGTCTCCTCCTGACACAGTTCATGAGACATCAAGTTCATGTTCATGTGACTCAAGTTTACTAGCCAGTCCCTCCAGAAAAACGTGACTATGCGATCGCATAATTCAACGCATAATCAGCCAAAGTCTGCATATTTATGCGGACGAAGAGGATGCAGTGGCGATAGTTTGTAGTTTGTTTTTAACCGAAAAAAAAACGAAAAGGCGATGGTCAAAGAAGTGGAGACAACGCTGTTTCCCGGTGCTTTCCTCGCCGCCTCGTCACCTGGCTTTCTGATTGGCTACACGCCACAGTCCACAGGCTGCGTGCTCGTTTGTCCCCGGGGGACACCACACACGAGGAGAAATCGGGCCAAAACAATCCAACATGTTGGATATCCCCGGTTTGAGATGGGAGCGGTCCCGACGTCGTTCCGAGCAGACGAGAGCAGTCTTAACACACCACACACGGCAGGAAATCTGATCAGGTTATTCTACGATAATTTGAGCATCCTTAAGATTGTCGGAAGGGGGGAATCGGGGCTAAAATCGGCCTAATTATCCTGCCGTGGGAACCAGGCTTTAGCAGAAAGTTGAAAAATGTTGCGTTTACTTCACACAAGAGCAGCCATTTCCCCCTGCTGCCATGGGAACGTTATGAAGTGACGTAATTACGCGACGTGAACATCATCGAAAAGCTGCAGACCCCGCAAAGAAGCCATGATGAAACCGCAATTTTTGCAAGTTCCCGCAATTTCATCGCATAAAATTGCATAAATATCCCGCATATTCCATCGCATTTTTTAAGAAAACGTGCCGCATAATCAAGGATTTTTGCCCGCAACAATCACAAAAAAACTCCGCATTTTTCTGGAAGGACTGACTATATTTGAGACACCTAAGGCTGTGTTTGGACGGAAACGATCTGAAGAGAAAACGCAAAAGTGGTGTTGTGTTCTCACTTTTTATTCCGTGTTTAGACGAAAGTTTTGGGGGGGAAATCTGCGTGCATATGGTGACGCAAAAGTGTGTCGTATTCAATGTAGTATGCACGCCAGGCGGCTAGGTGGTAGTGTGAAGAAGAGGTCTGATCGGGCCGAATTTTTCTGTCCGAGCCCGGCCCGAGCCCGAAAATCTATTTTTTTTCTCATACTAATGACACATGTATGTTTGTGTGGAAGCTGTTATTAAGCAGCTGTAGGAAGGCATTCGGAAATGTCAACAGATGAGGTCATCAGCGCACACGGGGCAACAAGCGCACGTTAATAATCAGTTTAATTTAAAATGTTCAACGTGTTAACCTCTCCTGACCGTGGTCAGAACACCAGGAGACTGGTTACCTCCAGGTCCGACGTTATATAACGTTAGGGTTATATCCCGTTTCTGGTGAGACGATGAATGAACTTGGCTTTCCGTCTGGAGTTTATCTCAGACACCACACACACACACACACACACACACACACACACACACACGCACTGAGCTCTCTTAAAGGAGCCGCAGCACCATTTTACAACAAATGCCTTATCGCGCTGATGTGACCGAGCCCGACACGAATCCGACCATCATTTCTAAATATCTGTCCGAACCTGTCGGGACACGTCGGGACCCGTCGGGCTCGGGTCGGGTATCTATGCCTTAGTGTGAAGCACTGCCACACAACACCACCAAGTCGGCGCGCCTTCGTAGAACCTTCCTTCTACTTCTCTCCTTAATAGAGCTCAACAGTCCCGCCCACAGCGGGTTCCAGAAGTAAAAATACAACGCAATTTCTCCATTGACATTTGCAGTATAAGCCATAAAATGGTAACCGTCGATGGTAGACTTAAAACCAGCTTGCGTACATGACTCAGCGATTGTATATGCTCATTTAGACGCAAAAGATCATGGGGCACTAACCTTGTTTAGAGATAAATGTCTTTTATTCGCGATGTCTTGGATAAGTACTTCATTACCCACAATCCCACAGTGATGCCTCTGATTGGTGGAGCTCATGCTGGTGAGGAGGGGGGGGTGTCAGTACCCGATCTGTGCTGCCTGCACAATCCGTCACGAGGATTTACGACACTGCACGAATCACGATCTGTTCCCACGCTTCTGACGTTAGCCTCTGCCGGGAAGCTAACGTTAGTTTAGCTAACAGCTAATTTGGCTAACCGCTAGCTGACAGCTTGATTCAGTCTAAAATGACGTTAACTCAAACTTAACACTGCATAAAGCCGTCTACAGCTGACGTAACAGCCGTTATATATGTTAACGGTTATTTTCAGGTTTTATTTTGAGGGTCTTTTAAAGTTATTACATGCTATCTCAGCTAGCGGTTAGCCGAATTAGCTGTTAGCTAAACTAACGTTAGCTTCTCTGATCGCTACAAATCAACAAGAACGTTGAAAATAGCGTCAAAAACGTTGGAAAAAGCAACAAAACATAAATAAAGCTGCAAAATGTCGAGTGGCAAAAACATTGGGAAGAAAAAGGCGACAAAAACGACGACGACACCTAAAAAACATCTCTATCAGTTTAGATGATGCTATATTTTACGTTACTTATACGTTGCTGAGGAAACACCACAGGCATGCTGGGTAACTGTGTGTGTGTGTATGTGTGTGTGTGTGTGTGAGTGTGTGTGTGTGTGAGTGTGTGTGTGTGTGTATGTGAGTGAGTGTGTGTGTATGTGAGTGTGTGTGTGTGTGCGTGTGTGTGTCTGCATGTGTCTGTGTGTGTATGTGTGTGTGTGTGTGTGAGTGTGTGTGTGTCTGCGTGTGTGTGTGTCTGCGTGTGTATGTGAGTGTGTGTGTGTCTGCGTGTGTCTGTATGCGTGTGTGTTTATGTTTGTGCGTGTGTGTGTATGCGTGTGTGCATGTATGAGTATGCGTGTGTGTGTGTGTGCTGTCAGACAGCCCATTACGACGGGGAACTGAAGTCGTTATCTCTCTTCAACGCCACCAGACTCCTTTAATAAAAACAGAGATTTAACCTCCCAGAACACAGAGCTGCTGCTCTACTCTGGTCTTCATCCATCAGTTATTTTGGGACTACACGAATCAGAAGCAAAGTGCTGTAGTTCACCACAGCACTGCTGGGATTCAAACCGAGGACCTCCTGTTTACTAGACAGGAGCTTTAACCAACTAAGCCACAGCACCTTGAGAACCTAATCTTTAAAATTCATAAAGAGGTACGATACAGTGCCTTTTTTAAACAAAAAACATTTAAATGCTACATTTCAAATGTTTAGAATCCATCACTTAATTCAATCATTATTATAGTAGGCTATAATTATTTTAGGAATTATGCATGACATATTTTTTAATTAGCATTTTTGCAAACATTTCACGTACCCCTTGAAGTCCTCCAAAGGTGAACTGAAGTTCCCCGTCGACTGTCTGACAGCAACATAAGTATAAGTAACGTAAAGAATAGCATCCATTTAAACTGATAGAGATGTTTTTTAGGTGCCTTTTTTGAAGTGTTTCCTTAAGTGTCTTTTTTATTCATTTTTATCGGGTATGTTTTCCGCCATTTTTGCCACTTTTTTCCCAACGTTTTTGCCACTCGACATTTTGCAGCTTTCTTTACATTTTTGTTGCTTTTTCCGACTCTTTGCCTCTTTTTTGACGATTTTGCCGACATTTTTGTCACTTTTTTGCCATTTTTAATCGCTTTCTTGAATGCTTTTGACGCTATTTTCAACATTCTTGTTGCTTTGTAGAGCGCAGAGAGAGAGCGGCTTCCGTTCCCCGTCGTAAAGGGACGTCTGACAGAACGGTAAAGCTCTGCAAATATTCTTAATACAGCGTCCATGTACAGATCTCAAGGTGCTGTGGCTTCGTTGGTTAAAGCGCCTGTCTAGTAAACAGAAGGTCCTGGGTTTAAATTCCAGCAGTGCCTCTTTAATACACAAAATATCTAATGTTTAATAACCTTTCCTTCCATCACGAAGATGCTTCCCTCCACTCTAGAAGACACAGAAGTATTTCTATATAACTCCAACTAATGTTCACACAGAGACAAGTTAACTCTGAGCATATCTCTTCATTTCACTAGGAGATTAAAGGGACAGTCCATTTTGTACGTGGGAGTGGCTGCTCTACGGATGCCTCCATTGGTCAGTTATTTTGTTAGTTTCTTACCCTTTTAAACAATTAACTAACTAACTATCTGATGAAGACAGGAGTAGAGCAGCAGCTCCGTGTTCGGCGAGGTTAAATGACCTTACAACTGGAACAGCAGTCAGAGGAACCAACAGGTGTTTGGCCTCCTCAGTGACACAGTAACCCAATCACACTGTTACAGTAACTGAGGAAACACCACA
>CM042329.1:8425338-8460338 GCA_023566125.1 Zingel zingel | reverse complement strand
GCCCTGGATGGAGTGGTTGAATGGCTAGATCAATCTTGCCTCACCTTAAATGTAAGTAAGACAAAAGGCATGTTCTTTTCTAAAACCAAGTTTCACACCCCAGATGTAAACATCTGTATTAAGGGTGAACAAATTGAGACTGTCACTGAATTCAAATATCTAGGTGTTGTACTAGACTAAAATCTCAATTTCAAAAAGCATATTAAGAAAATGACTAATATTATTAAATACAACATGGTAAATTTTAGACATATTAGATCTTCTCTTTCTACAGACGCTGCAAAGATATTTATCCATGCTCTCATCTTCTCGCACATCTCATACTGTATTACCTGTTGGGGGCAGGCAAGTCCAACAACAATAAAGCCCTTAGAATCCTTGTACAAACAGGCTTTGAAAGTATTTGACAAGTATTTGTGTGTGTGATATGAAAATGTAAAATATTGTTATTTTGTTGCATGTTTTGTTTTACTTATTAAGTGATGTTTTAATTTTTTTAAAATGTTGTATTTGTGTCTTTCGAGGGTCTGCAGATGTAAATTAGCCAAAGGCTAACTCTGGTGTAATGCATCAAATGGTCACATTTATGTTTTAATTGCACATTGTCCCTTTAATAAAAATAAATTGAAATTGAATACACACACACACACACACACACACACACTCTCACACACACATACACACACACACACACACACACACACACACACACTCACACACACACATGTAGACACACACACACACACACACACTCTCTCTCACACACACACACACACACACACACACACACACACACACAAAACTGTAGTTTAAAGATTATTTTTTGGGGCTTTTCCCTTTATTCAATAGTGATAGTGAATAGACAGGAAAGGGGGAGAGAAAGAGAGGGGAGGACATGCAGCAAAGGGCCGCAGGTTGGATTCAAACCCGGGCCACTGCCAAGGACTCAGCCTACATGGGACGCACTCTCTACTGGGTGAGGTAGAGCAGGGGTCTTCAACGTATTTTAGGCCAAGGACCCCTTAACTGAAAGAGAGACGGATCAGAGACCCCCTACTACACATGTTGTATAAAATGAAGTTGCATATTAAACTGGGCCTACAATAACGTGTGGACAGCCTAAAAACGTTATACCCTTTTGCACGGAAATGGAATACTAAGCTATTCAAATAGCCTAATAACTGTGGGCATCATTTTATAAACAATGTCTTAGGATGAACTGTATCTGGGGTTGGATATCTTAGTGACTACCTTACCTATAGGCCAGTAAGCCTATCATCAGTGGGGATTTATATTTGCTAATAGCATGTTAGATTCATGTTAAAACTTTTTAATTTTTGAAAAAAAATTGGAAAAATAATTTGCAATAATTTGGAGGCCCCCCTGCATTGACTCTGAGGACCCCCTAGGGCAGTGGTTCTCAAACTTTTTTCATTAATGTACCCCCTTTGAACAGTTGGACCTGGAGAACATTTAAATGCTAATGGAAAAGGTGAGAAACTTTTTTTAAAAACGACAATACCTTGAAAAAGACGGTAAAAAGAAGGAAGGAAGGAAGGCAAGAATAGGTCGAAAATAGTAATAAAAACATCGGAAACAAAACAGTAGAAAGAAGGAAGGCAACACTAGGGCGACAAAAGTGACAAAAAAATTCAAAATAAGCGACAAACTTTGAAAAAAAGGGACAAAGACCTCGTAGAAAAAAAGACAGTAGAAAGAAGTAAGGAAGAAAGGCACGAATAGGTCGAAACAAACGACAAAAACTGAAAAAACGACAAACTTGGGGACCCCCTGCGGTCCTCCAGAGTTCCCCTAGGGGGACACGTACCCCCTGCAGTCCTCCAGAGTTCCCCTAGGGGGACACGTACCCCCTGCAGTCCTCCAGAGTAACCCTAGGGGGACACGTACCCCCTGCAATCCTCCAGAGTACCACTAGGGGGACACGTACCCCCTGCAGTCCTCCAGAGTTCCCCTAGGGGGACACGTACCCCCTGCAATCCTCCAGAGTACCACTAGGGGGACACGTACCCCCTGCAGTCCTCCAGAGTTCCCCTAGGGGGACACGTACCCCCTGCAGTCCTCCAGAGTAACCCTAGGGGGACACGTACCCCCTGCAGTCCTCCAGAGTACCCCTAGGGGGACACGGACCCCCTGCAGTCCTCCAGAGTACCCCAAGGTGGACACGTACCCCCTGCAGTCCTCCAGAGTTCCCCTATGGGTACAAGAACCCCCTGCAGTCCTCCAGAGTAACCCTAGGGGAACACGTATCCCCTGCAGTCCTCCAGAGTAACCCTAGGGGAACACGTACCCCCTGCAGTCCTCCAGAGTTCCCCTATGGGTACAAGAACCCCCTGCAGTCCTCCAGAGTAACCCTAGGGGGACACGTATCCCCTGCAGTCCTCCAGAGTACCACTAGGGGGACACGTACCCCCTGTTGAAGATCCCTGAGCTAGAGGTCGCCCCTAAAAAAACTGTGTATTTAGTGATTAGTTTCTGTCCTTACTTGGTCATAGTGAGCGCCAGGTTGTAGTTGGCCATCTTGATTTTGTTCTGGGCCTCCAGGTGATCACAGGTTACCCTGCGCCGCCTTGCTGCCCGGAGTAATCTGTCCAAAACACACAAAAAAGAATTTTAGATCTTATGCTTTGCTCCGAGAATCTTTAATCAGACACATGATGAGATGGCTTAATTAAAAGAGGCAAAGTCACTCTGTCACTTGTGTCTCACTCACATACACACACACACACACACACACAGCTCCTCCCACCGTGCGATGTTTGGTGTTTTTAGCCCCCAACGTCACCAAGTTATGTTAGTGTTAAGGCAAGAGGGTCAGCTTCTCCTCGGACCGCGTAGCTCCTATGGCGCCATTTTGATGCTATCAAGCCATCACCCCCCGTTAGCATCCCATTGACTGCCATTCATTTTGACGTCACTTTGACAGAGAATAACTTCACATCTGAAGCGTTTAAAGACTCTATTTGTCCGTTGTTTATTTCTAAAGAAACACGACAATGTATAAAAGGCTCCATTACCTTGTAGCTCACGTTATGGCTCCGTAGCAGACGTTTTTATAAAAATAGGCTAACGATTGGGTCATAACCACGAGACTTACTGTCTCATAGTAGAGGAATTACCGTATAGTACAGGAGAAGCTCTCAGGCAGTTTGGACTTCCATTAGCTGTTTAAGTGTAATTACTAATGTTAACTATCATGTTAGTGATCAGTAATTAGCCTGTGCCTATGTTATCTCCTTACATATACCTACGCTCTCCGTCTCTGCTAGATTGGGAATGGTTGAGATTTCTCTTGGCACAGCAACCAGAAGACTTCCAACTTTCAGACAGGTTGCTCACGTCACATCTACGTCTTCAAGCTCAGTTGGAGGCTGCTCAGTAACGCTCAGCCAGCACCGGAAAAGAGCTTCTAATATCCTTCACTGGTCTCCGTCCAGAGACACGGGATCTGCTGGTCCATTCTTATATATGTCAATGTGTTAAGGTGAGGGTTAGCTGCCTGTAAGGCGACATTGGAGGCTTAAAACACCATCGAGCCCACCGTGCACACAGCGTCAGTCTCCATAAAGGAGAGAAGACGGCTGGAAAAATTCACTAGTTCACTAAAAGTTGGTATCTATCTCGTGAACACGATCACACATTCACAAACAAGCGATTGCGCCCGCTTTAGAAGGTTAACTAGTCGCAAGTTTGCGGTAAAATGCAGTCGGGTTGTCGAGGTCAAAACACTATATATAGCAGCTGTGAATCAAATAATCTTATTATAAATAATGTTATGTCATTTTTTACTCTTGTCATCTCCTTTTTGTTTATTTATATCCTGAATGTTGAGGTCACAGCATAGCTCAGCGCACGTCAATCTGCACCTTTCAATCGTTTAATCACGAGAAGCTGCGTGGAAAAGCTTCACCGCTTCACTTGAAAAAAATCTGTCAAATGGGAACAGAATTAATCAATACGTCAATGGTTACTGTGTCTTAAACTTAAGTCCCCTTAATCTGAAAATCCCCCCTCAGGAGTGGAGTTTTGACCCTCATTCACACAGTTACACAACAAAAAGGGTCGTAGATTAGTAGATTTAAAAATGCCCCAACTATTGTTCAAAATCTTTTGGAAATTTGTTTAAAGAAGAAAGTCTTTACAGTTGAAATATAATACTGGAAAGTGTTGATATCATAATATCTGTCAATATAACACACACACACGCACACACGCACACACACACACACGCACACGCACACAGACACACACAGACAGAGACACACACACAGACACACACGCACACACACAGACACACACACACACACACACACACACACGCACACACACACACGCACACACACACAGACACACAGACACACACACAGACACACACACACACGCACACACAGACACACACACACACACACAGACACACACACACAGACAGACACGCACACACACACACACACGCAAATACACACACACACACACACGCACACACACACACAGACATACACACACACACACACACACACACACATGCACACACAGACAGAGACAGACACACACAGACACACACGCACACACAGACACACAGACACACACACACACGCACACAGACACACACACACACACACACACGCACACAGACACACACGCACACACAGACACTGACACACAGACACACACATGCACACACAGACACACACACAAATACACACTGACACACACACACACACACACAGACACACACACACACACACACACACACACACACACACACACACACACACACGCACACTAGCTAGACTATCTGTCCAATCTGAGTTTTCTGTTGCACGACTAAAACTACTTTTGAACGTACAAATATTTGGCCATTTAGCAGAGGCACCGTGGCTCCGTCCGGAGCTTAACCCCGCCCACGATGATTGTGATTGGTTTAAAGAAATGTCAATATACCAGAGCACGTTTTCCTCCCATCCAGGAATGCTGTGCCAGACCTTCCTCCACAGCGCTGTGGAGGAAGGTCTGGTACAGCGAGACTAAAATGGACCAAACTGCTCAGGTGTGAAAGCAACCAAACATTCAGAGACTTGTTACATTTAAAAATGCAGCAAATCCTGTATAAATCTGTAACTGAAAGCATCCAAAATGTGTTTAAAATGAAAGAATGTGAGTTGAGAGGACTGTCGACTGTCTGATTGGTATCAGATGTCAGCTGGGTGCTGCTGGGAGGAGTTCGTGAACTGGTTTCCGCCTCTGTTCTCGCTTGTCTTTTTATATCTTTAGTGACAAATTAGAATGAAATTGCATCTGTTGTGTCAGAGGTTTTTGCACTCGTCTCTTCTCTATTTGTACTGCAACTTCTGCACATCAATTTCTCTCGGGGATTGACAGTTTTTTCTCATCTTTATCTTACGAATGTCTGTACAAGATTTCATCGCAACCCGTCTAATAGCTGCTGAGATATTTCAGTCCGGACCAAAGTGGTGCTCAGACAGATTAGCTGACATGCCGCTATAGCGTGGCTAAAAATAGTTCTCAACTTGAGTTTAAATTAACAATAACGTGAGAATAAACATCATGCACTTCATCACCTGAATCTCTTAAAAAGTGATAAGTGTGTCTTCAGATGGGGAAACATTTAAAAGTGTAGACTTTGTAACTTTTCCCTCACAGAGCCGGTCTGTAGCCTCGAGACCTCCGTGGCGCCTCCAACACAAGTGGCCATGCCTGAGTGTTAAACCCCGGACAGCTGTCCATGCACCGCTAACCCCCGCTGACTCACATCCACTCACTCTGATTACTCCCCAAAAATCCCTCCCGCTCCTCCCTGCTTTCTCTGTCTTCCTCGTCACTGCTATAAAACCCTGGAAGCTGAGTGACCTTTGGCCTCTATACCTGCCTCCCCAGGCTGTCAGCTATCTTTTATATTAGGGCTGTCAAAATAAAAAAAATAATGCAGATTAATCCATTCCATATTGCCGTTTGACCCGGAGCCGTTCTAGCCACCATTGGACTGTAAAATGAAGGAGGGAGACGAGAATGTGCTGCCTGGATCATTGATTGGAACATTTACTTATAAACATCTTCTTCCTGCCAACCCTGGCTACCGAAATCTGGAGCCACTGATATGTCTGCTCTTCTCTCTGATGCTCTGAAACAGACGATACAGGCTACACACACACCGCTGACCGTGACGCTAGTTAACACTATACTCAACAGCAGCTAACGTTAGCCTACCGCTAGCTAGTTAACACTATACTCAACAGCAGCTAACGTTAGTCTACCGCTAGCTAGTTAACACTATACTCAACAACAGCTAACGTTAGTCTACCGCTAGCTAGTTAACACTATACTCGACAGCAGCTAACGTTAGGCTACCGCTAGCTAGTTAACACTATACTCGACAGCAGCTAACGTTAGCCTACCGCTAGCTAGTTAACACTATACTCCACAGCAGCTAACGTTAGCCTACCGCTAGCTAATTAACACTATACTCAACAGCAGCCAACGTTAGCCTACCGCTAGCTAGTTAACACAATACTCGACAGCAGCCAACGTTAGCCTACCGCTAGCTAGTTAACACTATACTCGACAGCAGCCAACGTTAGCCTACCGCTAGCTAGTTAACACTATACTCGACAGCAGCTAACGTTAGCCTACCGCTAGCTAGTAGCTGGATTAAACACGGTTGAAATGCCGACAGCTAACGCTAAACGGTGTAAAGTGTGGCTGTGTTTCACTGTAGAGGATTCAACACCGGGATGTAACAATCTGCAGCTGCTGTTGGACAAACACAGACGGTGCGTTCAATGAAACTGGTAAACTACAGCCTCGTGGTGCATTTGAAGTTATTGTAAATGTCCTTTTCCCATCTGGTGGTTGTTTTTCTCATTCAACAGCTATTTACTAGTGAAATAAGTTATTGTTATTGTTCTACATTATTATTAAATCATTTAATTTTGACCATATTAGCAATGAACAAGCCGTTCTTTAATGTCACCGACTGTTGTTTAATACCCTTCTTTTTCTTTTAATTTCTTATAATTAATCACAGAGTATGTAATTAATTAGATTACATTTTTTAATCGATTGACAGCCCTATTTTATATATATTTTTTATATATCATTGTACGTGTCCTTGTTGCACCGTTGGTCGGAGAGAAACATATCGTCAATTGCTCTGTATGTCTGGCACATATTGCAGAATTGACAATAAAGTTGACTTGCCAAAATATCAATTGAACCCTTCATTTGCATAAAGCAACCTGGGTTCTACTGTAGAATCCAACGTTGCTGTGACACTCCCAGAATGCATTGCCCGGCTGCTTACGTAGACCAGCGTCGGGAGGCATCCTCATGATGGATGAAGAGAAGATTTTCCATATTAGGATTACAGATTTAAGAGATATTCTGCATATTAAAGAGGTGCTGCTGGGATTTGAACTAGACAGGCACTTTAACCAACTAAGCCACAGCACCTCTTAGCTTGAATCGTATCGTGAGTTGAGTGTAATGTTACATTACATTCAACTGTGTCTGTTTGACTGTTGGGAGACGAGATATTTGCAGGAATAACCGAAGAAAACACACATGCACGCTCGCAAGTTGTGTAACCATTATCAGAACTAACACAGAGTGCCTTCAACTTGTCACCGTGCTGCAGTTATGTTCAACAGGCTAAGCTTCTCCTCGGACCGCGTAGCTCCTATGGCGCAATTCTGATGCTACCAAGCCATCACCTCCCGTTAGCATCCCATTGACTGCCATTCATTTTGACGCCACTTTGACAGAGAATAACTTTACATCTGAAGCGTTTAAAGACTCTATTTGTCCGTTGTTTATTTCTAAAGAAACACGACAATGTATAAAAGGCTCCATTCCCTTGTAGCTCACGTTATGGCTCCGTAGCAGACGTTTTTATAAAAATAGGCTAACGATTGGGTCATAACCACAAGACTTACTGTCTCATAGTAGAGGAATTACCGTATAGTACAGAAGAAGCTCTCAGGCAGTTTGGACTTCCATTAGCTGTTTAAGTTTAATTACTAATGTTAACTATCATGTTAACATTAGTAAAACACCATCGAGCACACCGTGCACACAGCGTCAGTCTCCATAAAGGAGAGAAGACGGCTGGCGAAATTCACAAGTTCACTAAAGGTTGATATCTATCTTGTGAACACCTTCACACAATCACACATTCATGATCACCGACTTAGCAAACATTGCGCCTGCTTTAGAAAGTTAACTAAGAGACATTATTTTCATCTTTGATCCTTTTTTTTCTACAGACCTCTGTTTGGTCATCACTTTGGTGAGCTCAGGTTGTTTTAAACGTGATATAGAAATACATTTAACTCGACTTGACAAAAAGATGCAAAGCAACTACAAAGCCCTTCTTACAGGAAGAAAGATGATGCTTGTTTTGGGACTGTTTCAGGAGACGTTATGTTACGTTTCTTGCAGGAACGTCGCTCCAAACGACTACAGAAAGACTTAAAACTACAACAAAGAGACGCAAACTACAGCTAACAAAAGACTCAAGCGACCACAAAACAACTTCAAAGCCGCCGTCTCAAGGTTGTTTGATTGGATAACTGGATGTTGGGAATCTAACATTAGTTAGAGTTATACAAAGATAATATTATTTCATCTGGAGTGGGTGTACAGTGTAAGGAGACATCTTCATGATGGCAAGAGATGATGAAACATGACTGACTATATTTAAGAGATAGATTTTCCATATTAGGATTACAGATTTAAGAGATATGTGTATCAAAAAGGTGCTGATGGGATTTGAACCCAGTATCTCCTGTTTACTAGACAGGCGCTTTAACCAATTAAGCCACAGCGCCACCTCATGTTGCAGAAGATTCTGTCTAAAGGGTGCTTGAAGAAGATCAAAAAAGAATCAAAAACTCCTTTTGTAACCCTCCTCTAGGAAACAGACAGCTCCTGTGAAAAAGGTAAAAGAGGCGCTGCGGCCTAGTGGTTAAAACAACCTTCACAGAGCCGACAAAACGACTTAAAAGACTCAAAATGACAACAAAGAGACACTAAATGACAACAAAGAGACTCAAAATGACAACAGAAACTAAATGACAACAAAGAGACTCAAAGAGACACTAAATGACAACAAAGAGACAAAAATGACAACAAAGATACACTAAATGATAACAAAGATACTCAAAATGACAACAAGGAGACACTAAATGACTTAAAAGACTCAAAGTGACAACAAAGAGACACTACATGACAACAAAGAGACTCTAAATGACAACACAGACTCAAAATAACAAAGAGACTCAAAATGACAACAAAGAGACTCAAAATGACAACAAAGAGACTCTAAATGACAACAAAGAGACTCTAAATGACAACAAAGAGACACTAAATGATAACAAAGAGACTCAAAATGGCAACAAGGAGACACTAAATGACTTAAAAGACTCAAAATGACAACAAAGAGACACCTCATGACAACACAGACTCAAAATGACAAAGAGACAAAAATGACAACAAAGAGACTCTAAATGACAACAAAGAGACACTAAATGACAAAAAAGAGACTCAAAATTACAACAAAGAGAACAAAGGGATTGATCGGAGGGATTGTTGCAGTTCTTAGAAATAAACGTTCCTAGAACACTTTTTTCGTTGTGTTCCGACAGGAAACATTTGGAGATTTTTAAGTTCCTCTGGCCGCAGTAGCGTCTTTTTTGCTTCAAAGTTTTCGGAGTTGAGAAGCTCCATGAAGTGAGGCGACAGCCAGCAGGCGCCTGCCCTGGCCGCTAGCTCGTCGCTGGGCCAGTCCTGCCCAGACACCTCGCTGTGAGCTGGAGGTCTCTCAGACCGCTCACACACACACACACACACACACACACACACACACACACACACACACACACACACACACACACACGTACGTCCACAGCGCAGCAGGCAGAGGCGGGGTCTGTTCCGAGTACCAGTCCCTATGGCCACTTGGCCAGTGGGAATGCAAATGGGAAAAAAGATTTTGAGGGAGAGTAGTTCTTAGAAGTGTACTTTTCCTCTAAAAAGTACAAGTACTATCCGATCGGAAAGCACCTCATGCAGAAAAGGGAAGAGACCCTGCCCTGAAGTAGGAGCTGAAAGAGTTACAGGAACTGTGGCCAGAGGAACTTAATAATCCCCAAATTGGTCCAGTTGGAACAGGAGAAAAACAGGGTTCTAGGAACGTTATGTTCTAGGAACTGCAACAATCCCTCCGTTTGGAAAGAGGCTCATCATCCATTTATGAATGCCTTCCTCTAAGAACAGTTGGACGACTGCAGGAAAACTACGTTGTAGAGAAAGATTCAGTCCATCTAGAAAAACGCAATTATGCGATCGCATAATTCAATGCATAATCAGCCAAAGTGACGTAATTACGTGACATGAACATCATCGAAAAGCTGCAAACTCTGTGATGAAAACGTGCCGCATAATCAAGGATTTTTGCCCGCAACAATCACAAAAAAACTTCTAGTGTCTTCTAGACTCTCCAAATGTTATCAGACCAAATTAATGAAATTCTCCCAGTGAAACGAGTCATTTACAGATGTCTCTTTCTCCACGTGAGTCTGAGGGAAAGTCTTTTTGGGTCAGGCGGCGTCATGTGACAGAAACAGAAGATGTAATTCCACAGTTTGGCCCGGCGCACTCCACTGGTTGAGCCACGTCCGGTTTAGTTCGACTAACTTAAATAGTGATAAAATGATGACTGGTGCAGCTCTCGGGGGCGAGCAGGAGAAGAAAGCGGCGCTGTGACTTAGCTGGTTAAAGCGCCTGTCTTGTAAACAGGAGGTCCTGGGTTCAAATCCCAGCAGTGCCTGCGCCAGGAGAGCATCCTGAAGACTTATGTAGTTACTTGGCATCTTCTGCGATTGTTTGTGACTCCACCGGAGTGTCCCAAAAGCATGTATATATATTGTATATATACATATATATATACATATATATATACATATATACAGTCACACACAAACACACAGACACTAAAAAAAACTAAATTAATTAATATAATTTAAAAAAAAACATCCTTCTTGCAATATCAGTTGTGTTTGGGTTTATATAGGAGAGACACATCACCATTGGGACAGTTTTCAAGAGGCACTGCTGGGATTTGAACCCAAGATCTCCTGTTTACTAGACAGGCACTTTAACCATCTAAGCCACAGCACCTCCATGGACACTACATTGCCCAGCCATAGTCGCAGGAAAGCAGTCACAGGAAAAGCTAACCCTCGCCTTGATTTCACGTTGTGCACAGAGAAGTAGGAAGCTGGAAATGAGTCGGGGGAAATGCAACGCTACCAAGCCACGGCTAAACGGACCAATCACCACATGGTTGTGGTCTGTGTCGCCGTGACGTGTAGTTTCATTTCTGCCTGAGAGCTTACGATGCGATGCTTAACCCCTTGGGTAATTCTCCTGTTTTTATTTTTTTCTTTACATCCTCAAGATCCATGTTGCACTTAAGCTACACCGTACGGCCCAGCAGGCCCGGTGTGATGCTCCACCATACAGCCCAGCAGGCCCGGTGTGATGCTCCACCATACAGCCCAGCAGGCCCGGTGTGATGCTCCACCATACAGCCCAGCAGGCCCGGTGTGATGCTCCACCATATGGCCCAGCAGGCCCGGTGTGATGCTCCACCATACGGCCCAGCAGGCCCGGTGTGATGCTCCACCGTACGGCCCAGCAGGCCCGGTGTGATGCTCCACCATACGGCCCAGCAGACCCGGTGTGATGCTCCACCATACGGCCCAGCAGACCCGGTGTAATGTGTGCGAGAGGAAGCGACTCTGTGCATGACACGTGTTGCATTTTGTAACTGTAGTCCAACTTATGTAACTTTTTGGACATATTTGTTAATTTGGCCTAAATATAGCCTATATAGATAATATTTCTGATTATGGCAGAGCTTTCTCCCCACCCAATTAGGCTTATAAAGTAATGATTAAAAAAACACAAATGCTTGATCAAGGCCCGGGGATAGTGGCGGAAAATAACGGCTCGGGCAGAGAATCTAAACTCTAATACATTGTTCATATTCAAAACGCTGCTGCTCGAGTCCTCAGTAAGACCAAGAAAGTGGATCACATCACTCCGGTTCTTATGTCTCTAAACTGGCTTCCTGTGCCTCAAAGAGTTGATTTCAAAATACTTTTGCTGGTTTATAAATCACTAAATGATTTAGGGCCAAAATACATTTCAGATCTGCTGCCACACTATGACCCCCCCAGACCTCCCAGAGTCAGAACCAAACAAGACTTCAGATACAGTATTAGGGGACCACTAAGGCCTGTATAAAAGAGACTTCAGATACAGTATTAGGGGACCACTAAGGCCTGTATAAAAGAGACTTCAGATACAGTATTAGGGGACCACTAAGGCCTGTATAAAAGAGACTTCAGATACAGTATTAGGGGACCACTTAGGCCTATATAAAAGAGACTTCAGATACAGTATTAGGGGACCACTAAGGTCTATATAAAAGAGACTTCAGATACAGTATTAGGGGACCACTAAGGTCTATATAAAAGAGACTTCAGATACAGTATTAGGGGACCACTAAGGCCTATATAAAAGAGACTCCAGATACAGTATTAGGGGACCACTAAGGTCTATATAAAAGAGACAACAGATACAGTATTAGGGGACCACTAAGGCCTATATAAAAGCATCCAAAGAGCACCATGTCATGGGACCTTCAATCACATTAGAGCGACTGTCTGCCATGTAGGCAACATCAAAGATATGGGTAGCTCCACTCCTTCAGGATTAAACTATTTGATCAGTTGTCTTATTGTGTCTTGTGATACAACATATCCTCTCTGTGTTGCGCGTAGGTGTAACCATGGATACCCTTATTGCATCTGTCCATTACGAGCTATTTCAGTTTGCAGGAATACGGCCACCTCTTCCAAGTTTGTGTGGTTTCTCCTTCTGAACAGACTTATCACCATACTGTGTTCACGCGCTAAGAGAGAAAAGAATTTCCTTGTTATTAAAACCGATTCTGAAGTGTAATTTCACGAGTTCATATTGGCCTTCACAGGGCATTTTGTAGAAGACTATAGGTAAAGCTAGTAGTTTGGTTTATTCTCAAAAGTCTGATTTGATTCTTGAAATATAAATTTTTTTCTCGACATTTTGACTTTATTCTCGAAATGAAAAATAAAAACAAAATCTTCCTCCGTAATTTTTTTCCCCTTGATTTTTTCGGGTTACTTTCAAACTTTTTTTTCAACGTTTTTCCTCTGATTTTAAACTTTTTTTTTACAGGGGCCAGTAAAAAGTCACTTCGGGCAAGTATAATTTTTTTTTACTTGCCGGAGCGGACAATTGAATAAAAACCTTAGCGTTGAACCCTGACCTCTTCCTTCTCCTTCTCGCCCCCCGAGAGCTACACCAGTCATCATTTTATCTCTATTCAAGTTAGCCGAGTGCTAAACCGGACGTGGCTCAACCAGTGGAGTGCGCCGGGCCAAACTGTGGAATTACATCTTCTGTTCCTGTCACATGACGCGGCCTGACCCCTCAGACTCAGGTGGAGAAAGAGACGTCTGTAAATGACTCGTTTCACTGGGAGAATTGGATTCATTCGGTCTGATAACATTTGGAAAGTCTAAAAGAGCTGCACGAATCTTTCTCTACAACGTAGTCGTCCAACTGTTCTTAGAGGAAGGCATTCATAAATGGATGATGAGCCTCTTTCCAAACGGAGGGATTTTTGAAGTTCCTAGAAGATAACGTTCCTAGAACATTTTTTTTCTCCTGTTCAAACTGGACCAATTTGGGAATTATTGAGTTCCTCTGACCACAGTTCCTGTAACTCTTTCAGCTCCTACCTCAGGGCAGGGTCTCTTCCCTTTTCTGTATAGTGGTGGTTAGATGGCTGTGTTATAATAACAAAAGGTCAGTTCCTATGGCCACTTGGCCAGTGTGAATGCAAATGGCAAACTGGTTTTGGGGGAGAGTAGTTAGTAGAACTGATTAGAAGGGGACTGTTCCTATAACTACAACTAACTACTTGGTCAGAAAGCGGCTACTGTTGTTTCTGATATTATGAAATAGAGAAAAAGAGAAGAGGAGCTGTGGCTCAGTAAGCGCCTGTCTAGTAAACAGGAGGTCTTGGGTTCAAATCCCAGCAGTGCCTCAGCCTGAAGCCTTTAACTAGAGAAGAGTTTGTCAAGTCAAGTTATATTTACTTCTACAGCACATTTAAAACAACCGAGCTGACAAAACAGAGGTCTGTAGTCATATAGTGACATATTGTTCAACCAATCAGTGTCAGCTGGAGACAGTTTGTCATGAAGAAAAGAGACAAACTAGGGTCCAGTTGGTCCAAGGTGCAGCTGGGATTTGAACCTAGGACCTCCTGTTCACTAGAGAGGCGCTTTAACCAACTAAGGTAGAGCTCCTCTCCCACTGTTTCCCTCATTTACAATATCAGAAAACAACTATTGAATGCTAGGTTTCACCAAGAATCCTTCAGACAGCGTCTGCAACAAGTAGACAACAAGTAGACATTTTTATCAGGGGTTTTTGGCGCCTTTTTTTCCGTAATTATTGTCACTTTTCTGACGTTTTTGCCATTTTTTTGTCACTTTGAGTGTTTTTTACACTTTTTTCAACGTTCTTGTTGCTTTGTAGAGAGCAGAGAGAGAACGGCTTCCGTTCCCCGTCGTAAATGGCCGTCTGACAGAACGGTGAGGCTCTGAAAATATTCGTATTGTAACATTTAAGGTGCCATTTTGTTGAAATCAGCAAGAAGACCACATGACAGGAAGTTACATCAGAGAAAAGGACCCCTGATCAGCATAACTGCTGCATCACAAGGTTAATAACTCTCTGATAAATATAAGTTAATTTTTAATATAAGACATTTTTAGGTTAAGTTCAGTTCTTTAGTTCACATGTCAAATGGTATGACCCAAGTAAAACATTGAAAAACATTCTTTTGAATAAAAATTAGTATTTAGTGTTTGATTATTTACACCAAGGCCATATGCTGATATATGTGTCCATTATAATGCCTGATAAATTTGATTTTACATTGAAATGTCAAATGGTGTAACCGGTTACACCATTTGACTCCTATTACAAGCCTCTCAATTTTTGGCCAATCTTTTCAAATATAACTAGTTCAGTTACTGGTCCAAGAGGTTATATGAACTTAATTACTATTTAGAACTGTTGGTATGTGTTCATTGTTTGTATTTTTTAAAAGTGGAGGTAATTTATCCAACACTTTATTAAGATAGCTTATTTAGCTAGGCTAGGCTAAATCATTATAGTGCAAGGACTTAATGTTTAAAAAAGGTTTTACCCTTAAATTAAAATGTCCATATCATTCCTTTGCAATGTTACAATAATTTCTTAACAATGTAATAACATAGAATGAGGCAGTTGAACTGTGACCCCTAATGTGGTACAAGAACAGCAGCTTTAAAATACCTAAAGCATTCAAGGATTATTTAATTTAAGTATAAAATGTTACTTAAATATTAAAAATGCCATTGAAAAAATGCAGTTTATCAAATTGAATTAAGATAAATGCACCAGAATAAGTTAAAGTGCTCATATTATGCTCATTTTCAGGTTAATAATTGCATTTAGAGGTTGTACCTGAATAGTTGTACATGGTTTAATTTTCAAAAAACACCATCTTTTTGTTGTACTACACATTGCTGCAGCTCCTCTTTTCACCCTGTGTGTTGAGCTCTCTGTTTTAGCTACAGAGTGAGACATCTCACTTCTATTCCATCTTTGTTGGGAGTTGCACATGCTCAGTAGCTAGGTAAGGACTACTAGCCAGTCAGAAGCAGAGTATGAGGGCCCTGACAGTACCTAGGTAAGGACTACTAGCCAGTCAGGAGCAGAGTATGAGGGAGTGCCCTGACAGTACCTAGGTAAGGACTACTAGCCAGTCAGAAGCAGAGTATGAGGGAGTGCCCTGACAGTACCTAGGTAAGGACTACTAGCCAGTCAGAAGCAGAGTATGAGGGAGTGCCATGACAGTACCTAGGTAAGGACTACTAGCCAGTCAGAAGCAGAGTATGAGGGAGTGCCCTGACAGTACCTAGGTAAGGACTACTAGCCAGTCAGAAGCAGAGTATGAGGGCCCTGACAGTACCTAGGTAAGGACTACTAGCCAGTCAGAAGCAGAGTATGAGGGAGTGCCATGCTAGCAGCTAGACGAGCATTATAACGTGTGTTACAAAGTGACCACGTTCGTCAATGAAGTAAAGGCTGGACTACAATAGAGCTGTTTGGAGCAGTTGGTGAACAGTGATTTCTCTTGGAGATGGTAAGTCACTTTGGGGGGGGACTTTGGGCTTTTTCACTTTGTAAACCTATGACATCCCAAAAAGCATAATATGAGCGCTTTACCTGTAAACATGTTAAAGAGCATGCACAACCCTAAACAGACTTGCTTCTTCCTCTCTCTTTTACCGATCTATCTACCTCTTTCTCAAACACAAATACTGTTCACACATACACACACAATTTGTTAAGATGTTAGTTGTTTAATTTAATCTAATGAGTTTTAAATATATTTAAATATTTGTCATTGAAATGAGATTAAACGCCAAGTTCAATAAACTACTTTGAGTTTATGTCACTTATAAGCATCACGTCAGGTGGTGTAACTGGTTTGTGTCAAATGGGGTAACCAGTATTTTTCTTGAAAAAATGATAATCTGCAGGTAAATTAATGTTTGATAAAATGTAATACTCTACTCCACTGTAGAAACTAATTTTTAAGACTTTTTACACAGTTTGTCCAAGATTATTTAGAAAACAAATGTTGTTTCCAGCATGTCTACCACTTGATATTGCAATAACAAATATAATTTAAATTTAGAAGTAATCCCAATAAAATCTATTTTTGGGTGAAATTTGGAAATAGGAGTTATATTTGTATGAGTGCACTCACAAACAATGTAGTGGATGAAATATTAAATATTAATCATTCCTTTGTGGTTATACCACTTGACATTTTAGGTCCATTTGGTCCTACCTTTGATAAAAAAGTGGTGAAAATCCTATTTCAAATTAAATAAAATGTACAATAACACAAAATATACATTTTAACGAAACTCAAGGATGCCTTTAAAAAAGCTTTTTGAAAGTTTTTTAATTTTTTCATCTGGCCAACCCTTATATGTCATTGACCCACATATATATATATATATATATATATATATATATATATATATATATATATATATATATATATATATATATATATAGGCTATATAAAGAGGGGTTCAATTCAGAATATAGGCTAACACCCTTCTAAATGTTTTAAACTAAGTCTCATATGTACTGTATCTGAAATAGTCTAACAAGACTCCAGATCCAGTCTCAGTTTCCCATGAACAAAAAAGACACAATTAAAGCACTTTGTAAAGAGCCTTTACACATTTCTTTTCATTTGTTTCTCTCCCTTTCTGTCTCCGTATGTGTTGTGACACCTCCCCTCTGTGTTCATGTGTGGTACTACAGCAGCCAAGGGGAGGATCAGAGGGTGGAGCTTCACCTCACTGCTCACAGACACAGGTACATTTTTTTAAAGGTTGTTGGCTACAACCAGCAAAGTAAGTACAGGCTGTCTGGAACTTGTCAGTAGTAGAAATGAGGGCCGGTGCTGTGCAGTAAAGACAATGGACAG
The DNA here is from genome assembly GCA_023566125.1 of Zingel zingel. Taxonomy (NCBI): domain Eukaryota; kingdom Metazoa; phylum Chordata; class Actinopteri; order Perciformes; family Percidae; genus Zingel; species Zingel zingel. The sequence goes on along the minus strand of CM042329.1, from coordinate 8,442,625 downwards.
CACAATCAAGCAGCCAGATGTTGCTCTTCATTAAATGCAAGTTAGATTATAAAGGCCTAATTAACAATGGGAAGTTTTGTGGCTGACCTGCTTCTGCTCTTGCTCATTTCTGCAGGACACGTTTATGGAGGTAATGCGCTGCAGAAGAGACAACATTACTTTTCCTCTTAACTGTGATGCAAAAGTTACAACTGAGAATGATTATGCTACAGGATTGTAGTTGAACGATTTGTTGCGTTGCTATGATATAACTGGTAGCGCTGTAAAACATGATGTGACTGGTAATGCTGTAAACCCCACCTGTCCATTGCACACTATAGGCTACTGTACTTAACTTTTGCTCATACATCTTTGCTTATCCTGCACTAAACCATACAGCCTTCTTCCTTATTGTCAAGCAGTCTTATGGTACATATTTGTTTATTTATATCGTTTCTTTTACATTTATTGTTTATTTCCTTTTAACATTTTTATGTGTGCACCATTTACCAAAGCAAATTCCAAGTGTTATTTACTTGGCAATACATGCTTTTCTGATTGTGATTTATCCTTAAATAGTGATATATATATATATATATATGGCACAGATTATATGGATGCCTTCAGTTGCACAGGGTCACAGGAACCTGATCTGATGTCACACTGCTCACTAAATGTCCTCCTAGACAGTTCAAAGTTTGGTTTATAAGATAGTTTTCCTATAGTGATGTAACTTGCTTAAAATAACAAAACCGTGTCATCATTATCAAGTGGACCCTTACACATCATTCCATGGCACGTTGCAAAATCAATATTCATTTGTTTCTAAATTTGTTTCCACACACAGATCTGTAAGTGGACATTGTCTCACTTAATCAAATCTAAATAACTGCCACTAATATATGAACATTTCCTAACACAAGTTGCTGCATGTGCAGGAGTAGCATTTCATGGTCATCAGCATTGCCTCAGATGATCTTACATGTCTCCTCACACCTGCTCGTGACAGTGCATTACAGACCTACATTCACATTCGAGGAAGATAACTAATAATCCAATGTTCACTTGTATCATAGAGGCAGATTGGAGAGAGATAGACAGACACGGGGTATACTATCAGCAGGCTTATAAGCCTAATGCAGAGTGGCATGCTTGGCTGAGAACTTGTCAATGGGACCAGTCTTATAAAACATTCTGTAATAATAGTCTTGATAATAAAATTATTTTTTAGCAGGCAGTGCATTTACCAACCAGCGTTGCGAAAAGATTAAAAGGCAAGTGAATAATAAGCCATATTTATGCAAAATTATACAGATACAGGCATAACATAATAAACAAAGAAGGATTGAATATAAAAACATTTGGAACACAGAAGACCGGATGTAAAATATAATTGTTTTCTATTTGTTTTTAAAATCAAATGTATGCTTATTTTACATAAAGGAGTCTGTTTTTGATATCGGATGTTAATGTAAAATGATTTATCCTAACATTGGTCAGAAAGCTTACCCCAAATTGTTTTACCTAAATTATTTTGTATTTTCTTCACAAACATTTGACCTGGGTAAAACTTAATTGGCAGAACTTCTGCACGAGTTGAATATTTACAACAAATGATAAGAGAGATAAGCAGATTTTTATTTTTTAAATTGTGTTTTTTATTGTAAGACATGAAACCAACTAGTGTTGGGGAGATGTTGTTAGTGCCCAATTGCTGCATGGTTTAAAGAGAAGTGGGAAGAAACCGGAGCACCCGGAGTAAACCCACGCAAGCCAATCACTGGTCTCCGTCCTACAGCGGCCAATCACTGGTCTCCGTCCTACAGAGGCCAATCACTGGTCTCCGTCCTACAGAGGCCATTCACTGGTCTCCGTCCTACAGAGGCCATTCACTGGTCTCCGTCCTACAGAGGCCAATCACTGGTCTCCGTCCTACAGAGGCCACTCACTGGTCCTCTGTCCTACAGAGCCCAATCACTGGTCTCCGTCCTACAGAGGCCATTCACTGGTCCTCTGTCCTATATACATTATACACTGGTCTCTGCCCTACAAAGGCAATCCTCACAACAGAGGCCAATCGCCGCCATAGTCCAAACAATAAAGAGTCTCTGGCCAAACTTTGGAATGGAGGAGAAGAATCTTTTGATGGTGCTCGTCTTCCTTGGTTTCATCAGGTGGTCTTTGAAGAAGGAGACAATACATTTGTCAACTGCTGGTTCGTCTAGATTCATTGAAACCAGCACGTCCTCTGCACAGCCCCACTTCTTGCACATGTCCTTTAAAATGGCCTTGCTGAGGTGTTTATAAGTGTCACTGGTGATTTGAAAATCTTCTCCCTCGACTTCAGCCCATATCTTTTTGAACAGGCGCTCAAGGATGGTTTCTGAATTTCCAATTGTTGCGTTCACCTTCGCTTTGTTAAAGGTCCGCGAAACCAACTTCTGCACAAGCAGCCTGATGGAAATTTTATTTTTCTCTGCCTGTGCTGTTGAATTCAGCACAGGTCTGGCAGCTGCCTCCTCAGATACTGAGACTTTAGGTGTAGGTTTGGGTGTAGGTGTAGGTGTTGGTGTAGGTGTAGGTTTGGGTGTGGTTGAGGGTGTAGGTGTAGGTGTAGGTTTGGGCGTATGCGTATATGTAGGTTTGGGTGTAGGTTTAAGTGGTGTGGGTGGAGGTATAGGTTTGGGTGTAGGTGTAGGTGTAGGTGGTGTGGGTGTAGGTATAGGTTTGGGTGTAGGTGTAGGTGGTGTAGGTGTGGGTGAGGTTGTCGGTGTAGCGGTGGGTGATAGTGACTCAGTATTCTTGAAAGCCTTTTTCATCTTGTTACTGTGGGTGCCAGCCTGTGTGCACAGCCACCACTTCATCAGTCCAAGGTAACGCCACACTTTACAATGTATTTCACCATACACTGTATCACGGGATGGGGAAGCAGACAGTGTCCTTTCATTTGATCCTGGGACAGTCTCTGGAATCCTCCCCTCAGAGACGTAACTGTAGAGGAGACCAGTAAGCTCTTCTTTGAACACCTGGTCTTTACCGTTGGAAATATCCTGCAATTTACTATAAACAACCTCACTTCCAACTTGTTGTTTTACACCATCCTTTGAAAACAGAGAATCCACATCAGTCACAAAGGACTGCATTGACTTCTCACTTTTAACTTTGGAGTCGGGGTGGAATTGGTTGTCTAGTTGAGTCGCAATGCGATGTATTGACAGTTTGGCAAACTGTGTAGCAAAAAAGAATTTTATCTTGCTCCCCACTCCTTTTAAGGACAGTTTCTCTCTGGATTCTGGGGTGATACATGTCCCTCTGGCTTCTGGGGTGAAACAAATCCCTGTGGCTTCTGGTGTAACCCTTGTCTCTGTGGGTTCTGGACTGGTACTTGTCTCTGTGGGTTCTGGGCTGGTACTTGTCTCTGTGGGTTCTGGGCTGGTACTTGTCTCTGTGGGTTCTGGACTGGTACTTGTCTCTGTGGGTTCTGGACTAATACTTGCAGCATATTGCTCTTCCAGACTGTTTACCTCCTGAACAATTAACTGAGTAATGTCATCTGAAATAATTTGAATCTCCCGTGAGGTGTCAGATCGCAGCTGCTCATACTCCGAGTCGGTCATTTCTTGCAGTAGAGGTTCTGTGAGTCCACTGACCTCATTTGTAATTATTTCCCTCACAGCTGTGGTTGTTACGCTCACAAAGTGCTCTGATGCTCTGGAGACATTGTCTGGGCTTTTTGATTCCACAGATCTGGCTGCTGACTGGCAGCGATCAGTATCTGCCTCCTCTTGATCGTCCATCTCTTGTTGTCCATCAGCGGCCTTCTGTACGGAGATGTCCTGTCTTTTTCGTGGTTTACGTGGTCGACACGAGCACAAAACATTTTTCATCTTGCCCATAAATGCTTTCAACATATTAAAGACATGTCGTACCATCATATTAAGTCTGTGAGGGGGAGTCACACGCTCACTAAATACAGGTTCCAAAGTGTCCGCACTATTGGTGACAGCAGAGTAAATGCTTTGTGCAACCTCTGTAACAAACATGTTGTTTAAGTTCTTTGAGCTGTCACAGTGGACTGGGTCCTTTACTTGAAGAACCTCAGCAAAAGTCAGAAGAAGTGTGTCACCCAGACTGGACTGAACACGCTCCTCGGAGATTATTTGGCTGCATTTATTCTGCAGAGTTGCCAAAATGGATTTAGAAACTAGTGATATTAGGTCCAAAATCATCTCCGCCAACAATGTTGATGTGGCATCATCAGCTGCATCTTGCATCAACAATCTCTGCTGTTCCAATGTCATCCTTTTGAAAAAGGACTCAACCACTGGACGAACATCTTCCACTCTGATCTTCAATATCTCCTCTGTCTGGGAACTTTCCATTTCAGCCATGGTGATTGTATTAGATAGGCTGCGTTTTCTGAATGTCTTGTCTTGTTTTACAGGTACAGGTTTGTCAGAAGCTTTTTGAGCAGATATAAGTAAACCGATGTAGAGTAAACCAAAGTATAGAATGATTTTACCTAATGTCTGAATCTGTCTTATAGGCAAAATGTCATGATGTCATTCATGAAAGGCACATAATGGATGAAAGGCATGATCGAACCTGAGGTCAGATCAAGGGACGTTCCAGCTAAGCCCCGCCCCCCCCCCCCCCCCCCCCCCCCCAGCAGGGAATGCAGCTTTGCAACCGTTGCTAGGCACCAGCCGCACCTCTGACTGCTCTTTATTCTGTTTCAGCTGGAGGCATAGCTAAGTCTTGTAAAGTGAATGGTGTTGGAGAGAGCTAGCCAGTTAGCCAATTAGCTCAAAGAGTCGACAGACAACTAAACGGATATTCTACACTGATAGGCTATGTGTGTCGGTCGGAGGGGAGAAGGCTGCAGCGGCACGTCTTCACTGCCACACTAACAGAGGGAAGCACCGCCTTGTGGCGCTACTAAGCATTGCAGTTATAACCATAGATATCACTGCTCACGTGCTCTTTGGGATCTTGCAGAATAAGGAGTATGACATGCAGTTCTGTTTGTCCAGCATCGAGGACTTTTGCAGCACCACAGAGAGAGAAAAGGCCAAATTTGACTCCATCTGTGAGGACACTGTGCGCGGAGAGTTGGAGATGTGCGCGTAGCGTACCAGCAGCGGCACAGTGAAATCCTGGACAACATTCTCACTCAGCTGAGGAACAGGTTCAAAACTCATGTTCCTTGCCCTTCTGGAACCCAAGAAGTTTGCCTCATACAGAGAAAACTTCCCCAACTCTGAGTTTCAGAGCCTCGCGGAAAACTATACGGGCTTCATTTTGACCTCCCCAGGCTCAAAACTGAACTGACGGTCATGTACAACATGGCAAACTTTGAGGCAAGGAGCCCATCAGACCTGCTGCACTTTCTGACTCTTAAAGAGCTGACTGAGAGCATGCCGCAACTGTATCACCTCACCTGCCTGGTGCGGACCATCCCCGTGTCCACCTCCTCCGTGGAGCGGTCTTTCTCGGCTCTGAAGCGCATCAAGACGCACGCCAGGAACAGTACTGGACAGGATCGCCTGGGAGCTTTGGCACTGATGTCCATAGAGAAATGACTTCTTTTGGAGCTCAAATCAAAGGACAAACTTTATGACGCCGCCATCGCCCACTTCACAAAGAAAGACCGACGAATGGACTTTGTTTTCATGTAAGGTAGGCCTATGTTACAAGCCACCTTGATTATTATTTCAAGGGATCAAGATTACTGGCAAAGTGGGATTTGTATTTATTGCGGAGGTTGTCCCAGCGCAAATAGCCTTTAATTAAATATGTAATCAATCAATCAATCAATCAATATATCAAACGTATCAGAAGTGTGTGGTTGGATTTTTGTTTTTAGAGGGTTTTTATTCCCCCCATGCTCACTTGTCTGCCCCTGTCCCTGTGGAGAATTAAGGAGGTATAGTAGAACCTATACATTAAAATTGTGACTTTAATTTATTGCGCCATGCGTAATTGCGCATGGAGAGGCATTTGCACTTCATTGCAACTTTAAAACATAGTCTTTGTATTACCAGCTTTGTGTAACTTTTGGCGTATTGTGATTTTGAAATTGTATTGTAGATTGATGATGCTCATGAATTAATTTGTCAATGTGTGAATGATTTGTAATGCGCCGTGATTTCATAGCGCTGTCCATGGTGATGAAATGAGCCTCGGTGTCTGTGTCAGCAGCGTCACGGGGTGACATTCTGGGTGACCTAATATCGTTTTTCCAGATTTTGGCTTTAGAGTATGTTTACTTAATTTCAACTATGTAGCCTAAATGGTCTCAGTTTTCTGAAGTTAATGTTGAGAATGTTTCTTGTTGCGGAGAATGTTATTGACGTTATGGTCTATTTGTTTACATCCTTGTCATCGTTAATTAAAGGATTGCACTTTCAATTCATCGTACTGTTGCTTTTTCCCGCGATGATTTATTTTCTCAGCGGTGATGGCCGAGGTGAAGGCCCAGCTGTAGTACTCACGGCTCGCCACGTGTGTGTGTGTGTGTGTGTGTGTGTGTGTGTGTGTGTGTGTGTGTGTGTGTGTGTGTGTGTGTGTGTGTGTATATATATATATATATATATATATATATATATATATATATATATATATATATACAGTGAGGAAAATAAGTATTTGAACACTCTGCTATTTTGCAGGTTCTCCCACTTGGAAATCATGGAGGGGTCTGAAATTGTCATCGTAGGTGCATGTCCACTGTGAGAGACATAATCTAAAAACAAAAATCCAGAAATCACAATGTATGATTTTTTAACTATTTATTTGTATGATACAGCTGCAAATAAGTATTTGAACACCTGAGAAAATCAATGTTAATATTTGGTACAGTAGCCTTTGTTTGCAATTACAGAGGTCAAACGTTTCCTGTAGTTTTTCACCTGGTTTGCACACACTGCAGGAGGGAGTTTGGCCCACTCCTCCACACAGATCTTCTCTAGATCAGTCAGGTTTCTGGGCTGTCGCTGAGAAACACGGAGTTTGAGCTCCCTCCAAAGATTCTCTATTGGGTTTAGGTCTGGAGACTGGCTAGGCCACGCCAGAACCTTGATATGCTTCTTACAGAGCCACTCCTTGGTTATCCTGGCTGTGTGCTTCGGGTCATTGTCATGTTGGAAGACCCAGACTCGACCCATCTTCAATGCTCTAACTGAGGGAAGGAGGTTGTTCCCCAAAATCTCGCAATACATGGCCCCGGTCATCCTCTCCTTAATACAGCGCAGTTGCCCTGTCCCATGTGCAGAAAAACACCCCCAAAGCATGATGCTACCACCCCCATGCTTCACAGTAGGGATGGTGTTCTTGGGATGGTACTCATCATTCTTCTTCCTCCAAACACGGTTAGTGGAATTATGACCAGAAAGTTCTATTTTGGTCTCATCTGACCACATGACTTTCTCCCATGATTCCTCTGGATCATCCACATGGTCATTGGCAAACTTAAGACGGGCCTTGACATGTGCTGGTTTAAGCAGGGGAACCTTCCGTGCCATGCATGATTTCAAACCATGACGTCTTAGTGTATTACCAACAGTAACCTTGGAAACGGTGGTCGCAGCTCTTTTCAGGTCATTGACCAGCTCCTCCCGTGTAGTCCTGGGCTGATTTCTCACCTTTCTTAGGATCATTGAGACCCCACGAGGTGAGATCTTGCATGGAGCCCCAGTCCGAGGGAGATTGACAGTCATGTTTAGCTTCTTCCATTTTCTAATGATTGCTCCAACAGTGGACCTTTTTTCACCAAGCTGCTTGGCAATTTCCCCGTAGCCCTTTCCAGCCTTGTGGAGGTGTACAATTTTGTCTCTAGTGTCTTTGGACAGCTCTTTGGTCTTGACCATGTTAGTAGTTGGATTCTTACTGATTGTATGGGGTGGACAGGTGTCTTTATGCAGCTAACGACCTCAAACAGGTACATCTAATTTAGGATAATAAATGGAGTGGAGGTGGACATTTTAAAGGCAGACTAACAGGTCTTTGAGGGTCAGAATTCTAGCTGAGAGACAGGTGTTCAAATACTTATTTGCAGCTGTATCATACAAATAAATAGTTAAAAAATCATACATTGTGATTTCTGGATTTTTGTTTTTAGATTATGTCTCTCACAGTGGACATGCACCTACGATGACAATTTCAGACCCCTCCATGATTTCCAAGTGGGAGAACTTGCAAAACAGCAGAGTGTTCAAATACTTATTTTCCTCACTGTATGTGACAAATTACTCACGTGCAACATCAATGTACACCTTATTATGCAATATCAATAACTACTCTGTGCAATACTGTGAATACCGTGTTATTAAACTTTCTGTCTGTATACTTGACTGTTTTATTCTTGCATTTTTACTGATGCTTTTCTCATTGCACTTTCCTATTGGTGCAGTATCACTGAAAATGGCCTCCACTGTGGGATTAATTAAGGATTATTTTAAATTTGTATATGTTTGTGTTTTTCAGATCTCTCAATTGCCATGATGACCAAGATATTCAACGGGGAAATGTGGAAAGCTGCCATTTTCCCAGTCCTTACTTTGCCAAATCATCTGTGGTAAGTTTACAAAAATCGTAATTGAAAACGGGAGTAGGAAGTAAAGCGAGGACAGCATAAAATGGCTCCTTTGGTATCAAAAGTAAATACTTTTTAAATAATTGTGATTACTATGAAACCTTGATGTTAGCCCTTTTAGAGAGAAAGTTTGCTATATTCTACTTAATGAAACCGGTCTTCTATTCACATCTGCAAAAAAATTTATATATAACTCAATCACTTCTTAAAAACAAAGGGAGAAGAAACAAAAAATAAAGTAAAAAAAACGTCCATGCATTAAAAGATACTTCTTCGAATAACGCACAAAACTCAAATCTTTTGTTCTTGTCACAGCAGCTCCGAGGAATCCGAAGCTGGCCATCAAGGACTTCCCCGAGTGGCAACACACTGGAGCAGAGGCTGTTGCAGGGACAGCCTTTTTATTTTATTTTATTTTTTTTTTTGCTACTGAAATAATTGACATTATGATAGACAGTGGACAATATAGTGTGACAATTAGTTTTTGTTCTCCAACATGTACGCACTGCTGTTGTGAAGCAGGGATATACAGCTCACGAGTGTGCAGTCAAAAGAGAGAAATACTGTATATTTCAGCAACTCCTACAGATTAAGAAAAATCATGAATTTTCTTAATAAATAAATGTTATTCTTAGCTCAGTTGTTCAGTGTCTTTGGGTTCAGATAACATTACCATGATCCCATAGGCATAAAAAAAATTACGCTTTTTTAAACTGAAACAGGGTGCGTTGGACATCCTGCTGTGTGCGCAAGCGCCTTTTTATTACCACGGTTTACAGACACGTCTCTACTGATTGGGTATTACCTGGAACACAGCCAATAATCGAGAGACACACCCACCAAACGAGAGAAAACATAAGTCAAGCCGTTGCACACCGTTCCCAGGAAACGTGCGTGCCCCAGCTCTTTGCCTCAGGGGAAGCCCACAGTCTCAGACTTTAAGAAACACTGGTTTAAGCTTTTAATAGTGTTTTTTGTATTGTTTTTTGTAGTGTTTTATAGACCACAGTAGGATGATTATCCCAAAATCTAGCTACATACAAGAATAGCTTTTAATGTGTTACAGTGTGCTATTTTCTATATTAATTTGAACTTGTGTAAATTGTCTTTGAGTACCCTGGAAAGCGCTTCATAAATAAAATGTATTATTATAAGTAATTGTGTATGATTTATCTATCTTACTTTAGCAATTCAATTTAGTAAATATATTCAAAGTAATTTTGTGAGATGTATACTGACCAGTTTTGTTAAATGGGTTAATGCAGGATCAATTGATCGGCACGTCTTCCTGACATCTGTATTACGTATAGCAGATGTTGGGACGATATATATATATATATATATATATATATATATATATATATATATATATATATATATATATATATATATATATATATACACACACACACACACACACACACACACACACACGTGGCGAACCGTGAGTACTACAGCTGGGCCTTCACCTCGGCCATCACCGCTGAGAAAATAAATCATCGCGGGAAAAAGCAACAGTACGATGAATTGAAAGTGCAATCCTTTAATTAACGATGACAAGGATGTAAACAAATAGACCATAACGTCAATAACATTCTCCGCAACAAGAAACATTCTCAACATTAACTTCAGAAAACTGAGACCATTTAGGCTACATAGTTGAAATTAAGTAAACATACTCTAAAGCCAAAATCTGGAAAAACGATATTAGGTCACCCAGAATGTCACCCCGTGACGCTGCTGACACAGACACCGAGGCTCATTTCATCACCATGGACAGCGCTATGAAATCACGGCGCATTACAAATCATTCACACATTGACAAATTAATTCATGAGCATCATCAATCTACAATACAATTTCAAAATCACAATACGCCAAAAGTTACACAAAGCTGGTAATACAAAGACTATGTTTTAAAGTTGCAATGAAGTGCAAATGCCTCTCCATGCGCAATTACGCATGGCGCAATGAATTAAAGTCACAATTTTAATGTATAGGTTCTACTATACCTCCTTAATTCTCCACAGGGAAAGGGGCAGACAAGTGAGCATGGGGGGAATAAAAACCCTCTAAAAACAAAAATCCAACCACACACTTCTGATACGTTTGATATATTGATTGATTGATTACATATTTAATTAAAGGCTATTTGCGCTGGGACAACCTCCGCAATAAATACAAATCCCTGAATGTCCACTTTGCCAGTAATCTTGATCCCTTGAAATGATAATCAAGGTGGCTTGTAACATAGGCCTACCTTACATGAAAACAAAGTCCATTCGTCGGTCTTTCTTTGTGAAGTGGGCGATGGCGGCGTCATAAAGTTTGTCCTTTGATTTGAGCTCCAAAAGAAGTCATTTCTCTATGGACATCAGTGCCAAAGCTCCCAGGCGATCCTGTCCAGTACTGTTCCTGGCGTGCGTCTTGATGCGCTTCAGAGCCGAGAAAGACCGCTCCACGGAGGAGGTGGACACGGGGATGGTCCGCACCAGGCAGGTGAGGTGATACAGTTGCGGCATGCTCTCAGTCAGCTCTTTAAGAGTCAGAAAGTGCAGCAGGTCTGATGGGCTCCTTGCCTCAAAGTTTGCCATGTTGTACATGACCGTCAGTTCAGTTTTGAGCCTGGGGAGGTCAAAATGAAGCCCGTATAGTTTTCCGCGAGGCTCTGAAACTCAGAGTTGGGGAAGTTTTCTCTGTATGAGGCAAACTTCTTGGGTTCCAGAAGGGCAAGGAACATGAGTTTTGAACCTGTTCCTCAGCTGAGTGAGAATGTTGTCCAGGATTTCACTGTGCCGCTGCTGGTACGCTACGCGCACATCTCCAACTCTCCGCGCACAGTGTCCTCACAGATGGAGTCAAATTTGGCCTTTTCTCTCTCTGTGGTGCTGCAAAAGTCCTCGATGCTGGACAAACAGAACTGCATGTCATACTCCTTATTCTGCAAGATCCCAAAGAGCACGTGAGCAGTGATATCTATGGTTATAACTGCAATGCTTAGTAGCGCCACAAGGCGGTGCTTCCCTCTGTTAGTGTGGCAGTGAAGACGTGCCGCTGCAGCCTTCTCCCCTCCGACCGACACACATAGCCTATCAGTGTAGAATATCCGTTTAGTTGTCTGTCGACTCTTTGAGCTAATTGGCTAACTGGCTAGCTCTCTCCAACACCATTCACTTTACAAGACTTAGCTATGCCTCCAGCTGAAACAGAATAAAGAGCAGTCAGAGGTGCGGCTGGTGCCTAGCAACGGTTGCAAAGCTGCATTCCCTGCTGGGGGGGGGGGGCGGGGCTTAGCTGGAACGTCCCTTGATCTGACCTCAGGTTCGATCATGCCTTTCATCCATTATGTGCCTTTCATGAATGACATCATGACATTTTGCCTATAAGACAGATTCAGACATTAGGTAAAATCATTCTATACTTTGGTTTACTCTACATCGGTTTACTTATATCTGCTCAAAAAGCTTCTGACAAACCTGTACCTGTAAAACAAGACAAGACATTCAGAAAACGCAGCCTGTCTAATACAATCACCATGGCTGAAATGGAAAGTTCCCAGACAGAGGAGATATTGAAGATCAGAGTGGAAGATGTTCGTCCAGTGGTTGAGTCCTTTTTCAAAAGGATGACATTGGAACAGCAGAGATTGTTGATGCAAGATGCAGCTGATGATGCCACATCAACATTGTTGGCGGAGATGATTTTGGACCTAATATCACTAGTTTCTAAATCCATTTTGGCAACTCTGCAGAATAAATGCAGCCAAATAATCTCCGAGGAGCGTGTTCGGTCCAGTCTGGGTGACACACTTCTTCTGACTTTTGCTGAGGTTCTTCAAGTAAAGGACCCAGTCCACTGTGACAGCTCAAAGAACTTAAACAACATGTTTGTTACAGAGGTTGCACAAAGCATTTACTCTGCTGTCACCAATAGTGCGGACACTTTGGAACCTGTATTTAGTGAGCGTGTGACTCCCCCTCACAGACTTAATATGATGGTACGACATGTCTTTAATATGTTGAAAGCATTTATGGGCAAGATGAAAAATGTTTTGTGCTTGTGTCGACCACGTAAACCACGAACAAGACAGGACATCTCCGTACAGAAGGCCGCTGATGGACAACAAGAGATGGACGATCAAGAGGAGGCAGATACTGATCGCTGCCAGTCAGCAGCCAGATCTGTGGAATCAAAAAGCCCGGACAATGTCTCCAGAGCATCAGAGCACTTTGTGAGCGTAACGACCACAGCTGTGAGGGAAATAATTACAAATGAGGTCAGTGGACTCACAGAACCTCTACTGCAAGAAATGACCGACTCGGAGTATGAGCAGCTGCGATCTGACACCTCACGGGAGATTCAAATTATTTCAGATGACATTACTCAGTTAATTGTTCAGGAGGTTAACAGTCTGGAAGAGCAATATGCTGCAAGTATTAGTCCAGAACCCACAGAGACAAGTACCAGCCCAGAACCCACAGAGACAAGTACCAGTCCAGAACCCACAGAGACAAGTACCAGCCCAGAACCCACAGAGACAAGTACCAGCCCAGAACCCAGAGAGACAAGTACCAGCCCAGAACCCACAGAGACAAGGGTTACCCCAGAAGCCACAGGGATTTGTTTCACCCCAGAAGCCAGAGGGACATGTATCACCCCAGAATCCAGAGAGAAACTGTCCTTAAAAGGAGTGGGGAGCAAGATAAAATTCTTTTTTGCTACGCAGTTTGCCAAACTGTCAATACATCGCATGGCGACTCAACTAGACAACCAATTCCACCCCGACTCCAAAGTTAAAAGTGAGAAGTCAATGCAGTCCTTTGTGACTGATGTTGATTCTCTGTTTTCAAAAGATGGTGTAAAACAACAAGTTGGAAGTGAGGTTGTTTATAGTAAATTGCAGGATATTTCCAACGGTAAAGACCAGGTGTTCAAAGAAGAGCTTACTGGTCTCCTCTACAGTTACGTCTCTGAGGGGAGGATTCCAGAGACTGTCCCAGGATCAAATGAAAGGACACTGTCTGATTCCCCATCCCGTGATACAGTGTATGGTGAAATACATTGTAAAGTGTGGCGTTACCTTGGACTGATGAAGTGGTGGCTGTGCACACAGGCTGGCACCCACAGTAACAAGATGAAAAAGGCTTTCAAGAATACTGAGTCACTATCACCCACCGCTACACCGACAACCTCACCCACACCTACACCACCTACACCTACACCCAAACCTATACCTACACCCACACCACTTAAACCTACACCCAAACCTACATATACGCATACGCCCAAACCTACACCTACACCTACACCCTTAACCACACCCACACCTACACCCAAACCTACACCTACACCCTCAACCACACCCACACCTACACCCAAACCTACACCTACACCAACACCTACACCTACACCCAAACCTACACCTAAAGTCTCAGTATCTGAGGAGGCAGCTGCCAGACCTGTGCAGAATTCAACAGCACAGGCAGAGAAAAATAAAATTTCCATCAGGCTGCTTGTGCAGAAGTTGGTTTCGCGGACCTTTAACAAAGCGAAGGTGAACGCGACAATTGGAAATTCAGAAACCATCCTTGAGCGCCTGTTCAAAAAGATATGGGCTGAAGTCGAGGGAGAAGATTTTCAAATCACCAGTGACACTTACAAACACCTCAGCAAGGCCATTTTAAAGGACATGTGCAAGAAGTGGGGCTGTGCAGAGGACGTGCTGGTTTCAATGAATCTAGACGAACCAGCAGTTGACAAATGTATTGTCTCCTTCTTCAAAGACCACCTGATGAAACCAAGGAAGACAAGCACCATCAAAAGATTCTTCTCCTCCATTCCAAAGTTTAGCCAGAGACTCTTTATTGATTGGACTATGGCGGTGATTGGCCTCTGTTGTGAGGATTGCCTTTGTAGGGCAGAGACCAGTGTGTAATGTATATAGGACAGAGGACCAGTGAATGGCCGCTGTAGGACGGAGACCAGTGAAAGGGCTCTGTAGGACAGAGACCAGTGATTGGCCTCTGTAGGACGGAGACCAGTGATTGGCCGCTGTAGGACGGAGACCAGTGATTGGCCTCTGTAGGACGGAGACCAGTGATTGGCCTCTGTAGGACGGAGCCCAGTGATTGGCCTCTGTAGGACGGAGACCAGTGATTGGCCGCTGTAGGACGGAGACCAGTGAATGGCCTCTGTAGGACGGAGACCAGTGATTGGCCTCTGTAGGACGGAGACCAGTGATTGGCCTCTGTAGGACGGAGACCAGTGATTGGCTTACGTGGGTTTACTCCGGGTGCTCCGGTTTCTTCCCACTTCTCTTTAAACCATGCAGCAATTGGGCACTAACAACATCTCCCCAACACTAGTTGGTTTCATGTTTTACAATAAACAACACAATTTAAAAAATACAAATCTGCTTAGCTCTCTTATCATTTGTTGTAAATATTCAACTCGTGCAGAAGTTCTGCCAATTAAGTTTTACCCAGGTCAAATGTTTGTGAAGAAAATACAAAAGAATTTAGGCAAAACAATTTGGGGTAAGCTTTCTGACCAATGTTAGGATAAATCATTTTACATTAACATCCGATATCAAAAACAGACTCCTTCATGTAAAATAAGTATAAATCTGCTTTAAAAACAAATAGAAAACAATTATATTTTACATCCGGTCTTCTGTGTTCCAAATGTTTTTATATTCAATCCTTCTTTGTTTATTATGTTATGCCTGTATCTGTATAATTTTGCATAAATATGGCTTATTATTCACTTGCCTTTTAATCTTTTCGCAACGCTGGTTGGTAAATGCACTGCCTGCTAAAAAATAATTTTATTATCAAGACTATTATTACAGAATGTTTTATAAGACTGGTCCCATTGACAAGTTCTCAGCCAAGCATGCCACTCTGCATTAGGCTTATAAGCCTGCTGATAGTATACCCCGTGTCTGTCTATCTCTCTCCAATCTGCCTCTATGATACAAGTGAACATTGGATTATTAGTTATCTTCCTCGAATGTGAATGTAGGTCTGTAATGGACTGTCACGAGCAGGTGTGAGGAGACATGTAAGATCATCTGAGGCAATGCTGATGACCATGAAATGCTACTCCTGCACATGCAGCAACTTGTGTTAGGAAATGTTCATATATTAGTGGCAGTTATTTAGATTTGATTAAGTGAGACAATGTCCACTTACAGATCTGTGTGTGGAAACAAATTTAGAAACAAATGAATATTGATTTTGCAACGTGCCATGGAATGATGTGCAAGGGTCAACTTGATAATGATGACACGGTTTTGTTATTTTAAGCAAGTTACATCACTATAGGAAAACTATCTTATAAACCAAACTTTGAACTGTCTAGGAGGACATTTAGTGAGCAGTGTGACATCAGATCAGGTTCCTGTGACCCTGTGCAACTGAAGGCATCCATATAATCTGTGCCATATATATATATATATATATATATATATATATATATATATATATATATATATATATATATATATATATATATATATCACTATTTAAGGATAAATCACAATCAGAAAAGCATGTATTGCCAAGTAAATAACACTTGGAATTTGCCTTGGTAAATGGTGCACACATAAAAATATTAAAAGGAAATAAACAATAAATGTAAAAGAAACGACAAAAATAAACAAATATGTACCATAAGACTGCTTGACAATAAGAAAGAAGGCTGTATGGTTTAGTGCAGGATAAGCAAAGATGTATGAGCAAAAGTTAAGTACAGTAGCCTATAGTGTGCAATGGACAGGTGGGGTTTACAGCATTACCAGTCACATCATGTTTTACAGCGCTACCAGTTATATCATAGCAACGCAACAAATCGTTCAACTACAATCCTGTAGCATAATCATTCTCAGTTGTAACTTTTGCAACACAGTTAAGAGGAAAAGTAATGTTGTCTCTTCTGCAGCGTATTACCTCCATAAAGGTGTCCTGCAGAAATGAGCAAGAGCAGAAGCAGGTCAGCCACAAAACTTCCCATTGTTAATTAGGCCTTCATAATCTAGCTTGCATTTAATGAAGAGCAACATCTGGCTGCTTGATTGTGCTGTCCATTGTCTTTACTGCACAGCACCGGCCCTCATTTCTACTACTGACAAGTTCCAGACAGCCTGTACTTGCTTTGCTGGTTGTAGCTTACAGCCTTTAAAAAAATGTACCTGTGTCTGTGAGCAGTGAGGTGAAGCTCCACCCTCTGATCCTCCCCTTGGCTGCTGTAGTGCTTAGTACCACACATGAACACAGAGGGGAGGTGTCACAACACATACGGAGACAGAAAGGGAGAGAAACAAATGAAAAGAAATGTGCAGTGGCGGCTGGCCAATAGAGGGCGCTAGGGCGCCGCCCCCCTTAAGCCACAAAAAAAAAATAATAATAATAATAATGATAAAAACATCAGTATGTCAATATTTGTATGTATGAAATATGGAATGCACCCAGTAACATTGTGTAAAATATGATAGAAAATCATATTCGCAACCTTTCCTCTGCCTGTCTGAATGCCGCATCAGCTCTGGGGCGATAGAGAAAGCGCCCCCAGGAGGCGGGTCTATGTAGCAGTTGAGCCAATTCCTAATTTAAGATATGAATGTATTGACATAGAATTTAGCCAATCAGCGTTCTTAAATCGAATCCAAGAAGGGCGATTATTTTATCGCCCCAAGCTCCCCCCTGATAAAATAAG
>CM042329.1:8362838-8415338 GCA_023566125.1 Zingel zingel | reverse complement strand
ACAGACTTAATATGATGGTACGACATGTCTTTAATATGTTGAAAGCATTTATGGGCAAGATGAAAAATGTTTTGTGCTCGTGTCGACCACGTAAACCACGAACAAGACAGGACATCTCCGTACAGAAGGCCGCTGATGGACAACAAGAGATGGACGATCAAGAGGAGGCAGATACTGATCGCTGCCAGTCAACAGCCAGATCTGTGGAATCAAAAAGCCCGGACAATGTCTCCAGAGCATCAGAGCACTTTGTGAGTGTAACAACCACAGCTGTGAGGGAAATAATTACAAATGAGGTCAGTGGACTCACAGAACCTCTACTGCAAGAAATGACCGACTCGGAGTATGAGCAGCTGCGATCTGACACCTCACGGGACATTCAAATGATTTCAGATGACATTACTCAGTTAATTGTTCAGGAGGTCAACAGTCTGGAAGAGCAATATGCTGCAAGTATTAGTCCAGAACCCACAGAGACAAGTACCAGCCCAGAACCCAGAGAGACAAGTACCAGCCCAGAACCCACAGAGACAAGGGTTACCCCAGAAGCCACAGGGATTTGTGTCACCCCAGAATCCAGAGGGACATGTATCACCCCAGAATCCAGAGAGAAACTGTCCTTAAAAGGAGTGGGGAGCAAGATAAAATTCTTTTTTGCTACGCAGTTTGCCAAACTGTCAATACATCGCATGGCGACTCAACTAGACAACCAATTCCACCCCGACTCCAAAGTTAAAAGTGAGAAGTCAGTGCAGTCCTTTGTGACTGATGTGGATTCTCTGTTTTCAAAGGATGGTGTAAAACAACAAGTTGGAAGTGAGGTTGTTTATAGTAAATTGCAGGATATTTCCAACGGTAAAGACCAGGTGTTCAAAGAAGAGCTTACTGGTCTCCTCTACAGTTACGTCTCTGAGGGGAGGATTCCAGAGACTGTCCCAGGATCAAATGAAAGGACACTGTCTGCTTCCCCATCCCGTGATACAGTGTATGGTGAAATACATTGTAAAGTGTGGCGTTACCTTGGACTGATGAAGTGGTGGCTGTGCACACAGGCTGGCACCCACAGTAACAAGATGAAAAAGGCTTTCAAGAATACTGAGTCACTATCACCCACCGCTACACCGACAACCTCACCCACACCTACACCACCTACACCCAAACCTACACCTACACCCAAACCTACAAATACGCATACGCCCAAACCTACACCTACACCCACACCCTCAACCACACCCAAACCTACACCTACACCAACACCTACACCCAAACCTACACCTAAAGTCTCAGTATCTGAGGAGGCAGCTGCCAGACCTGTGCTGAATTCAACAGCACAAGCAGAGAAAAATAAAATTTCCATCAGGCTGCTTGTGCAGAAGTTGGTTTCGCGGACCTTTAACAAAGCAAAGGTGAACACAACAATTGGAAATTCAGAAACCATCATTGAGCGCCTGTTCATAAAGATATGGGCTGAAGTCGAGGGAGAAGATTTTCAAATCACCAGTGACACTTACAAACACCTCAGCAAGGCCATTTTAAAGGACATGTGCAAGAAGTGGGGCTGTGCAGAGGACGTGCTGGTTTCAATGAATCTAGATGAACCAGCAGTTGACAAATGTATTGTCTCCTTCTTTAAAGACCACCTGATGAAACCCAGGAAGACAAGCACCATCAAAAGATTCTTCTCCTCCATTCCAAAGTTTGGCCAGAGACTCTTTGTTGTTTGGACTATGGCAGCGATTGGCCTCTGTTGTGAGGATTGCCTTTGTAGGGCAGAGACCAGTGTATAATGTATATAGGACAGAGGACCAGTGAATGGCCTCTGTAGGACGGAGACCAGTGAGTGGCCTCTGTAGGACAGAGGACCAGTGAGTGGCCTCTGTACGACGGAGACCAGTGAATGGCCTCTGTAGGACGGAGACCAGTGATTGGCCTCTGTAGGACGGAGACCAGTGATTGGCCGCTGTAGGACGGAGACCAGTGATTGGCCTCTGTAGGACGGAGACCAGTGAATGGCCGCTGTAGGACGGAGACCAGTGATTGGCCGCTGTAGGATGGAGACCAGTGAATGGCCTCTGTAGGACGGAGACCAGTGAATGGCCTCTGTAGGACGGAGACCAGTGATTGGCCTCTGTAGGACGGAGACCAGTGATTGGCTTGCGTGGGTTTACTCCGGGTGCTCCGGTTTCTTCCTACTTCTCTTTAAACCATGCAGCAATTGGGCACTAACAACATCTCCACAACACTAGTTGGTTTCATGTTTTACAATAAACAACACAATTTAAAAAATAAAAATCTGCTTATCTCTCTTATCATTTGTTGTAAATATTCAACTCGTGCAGAAGTTCTGCCAATTAAGTTTTACCCAGGTCAAATGTTTGTGAAGAAAATACAAAAGAATTTAGGTAAAACAATTTGGGGTAAGCTTTCTGACCAATGTTAGGATAAATCATTTTACATTAACATCCGATATCAAAAACAGACTCCTTTATGTAAAATAAGCATACATTTGCTTTTAAAAACAAATAGAAAACAATTATATTTTACATCCGGTCTTCTGTGTTCCAAATGTTTTTATATTCAATCCTTCTTTGTTTATTATGTTATGCCTGTATCTGTATAATTTTGCATAAATATGGCTTATTATTCACTTGCCTTTTAATCTTTTCGCAACGCTGGTTGGTAAATGCACTGCCTGCTAAAAAATAATTTTATTATCAAGACTATTATTACAGTATGTGTTATAAGACTGGTCCCATTGACAAGTTCTCAGCCAAGCATGCCACTCTGCATTAGGCTTATAAGCCTGCTGTTAGTATACCCCGTGTCTGTCTATCTCTCTCCAATCTGCCTCTATGATACAAGTGAACATTGGATTATTAGTTATCTTCCTCGAATGTGAATGTAGGTCTGTAATGGACTGTCACGAGCAGGTGTGAGGAGACATGTAAGATCATCTGAGGCAATGCTGATGACCATGAAATGCTACTCCTGCACATGCAGCAACTTGTGTTAGGAAATGTTCATATATTAGTGGCAGTTATTTAGATTTGATTAAGTGAGACAATGTCCACTTACAGATCTGTGTATGGAAACAAATTTAGAAACAAATGAATATTGATTTTGCAACGTGCCATGGAATGATGTGCAAGGGTCAACTTGATAATGATGACACGGTTTTGTTATTTTAAGCAAGTTACATCACTATAGGAAAACTATCTTATAAACCAAACTTTGAACTGTCTAGGAGGACATTTAGTCATAGACAGTATATAAGAATGGACCAACAGATCCCGTTGCTCTGGACGGAGACCAGTGAAGGCCCTAAGAAGCAGTTTTCCGGTGAGCGCTGGGCGTTACTGCGCAGCCTCCAACTGAGAGAGACGACGTAAATGTGACGTGATCAACCTGTCTGAAAGTTGGAAGTCTTCTGGTAGCTGTGCCAATAGGAATCTCAATCATTCCCAATCTTGCAGAGACGGAGAGCGTAGGTATATGCAAGGAGTTAACATGGACACGTGCTAATTATTGCTAAGTAAAATGCTTGTTAACATTAGTAATTAAACTTAAAACAGCTAATATGAGACGAAACTGCCTGCGAGCTTCTCCTGTACTATACGGTAATTTCTCTACTATGCGACAGTAACTCGCGTGGTTATGACACAATCGTTAGCCTATTTTTACAAAAACGTCTGCTACGGAGCCATAACGTGAGGTAAAAGGTAATTGAGCCTTTTATAGCATCAAAATGGCACCATAGGAGATTGGCGGTCCGAGGGGAAGCTTACCCCCTTGCATTTAGTGAGTAGTGTGACATCAGATCAGGTACGCTCTTAGAACAGATGTGTTAAAAACAACACACACACACACACACACACACACACACACACACATTTTAACACGTGCTGAATCAGCTCACGTGTCAGATGTGACACAACTCATGTGTCCGTTTCTTTAACACATCTATTGTGTCAAAAAGGTCAACACAAAGATGTGTTATTTTTACACAAAGATGTGTTTACTTGTGTTTTGATGGATTAATGTGGAATTACAAATTTATGATTAAAAACATTTCGTGTAGACAATTTACATTTGTGCAATCAAGAAAGAAACATGTACATTTGTTCATGTAAGTTTATTACAGATTGCATTTTAGACTTTCACATTAAAAAAATCATGTAATTAAATCTGTTTCTGTAATCGGTAATACATTACACTTAACCCAATCATTTATTTTAATTACTAAATTCATATGTGAAGAACATTTGTTTTAGGGACTCTCACCCATATCACAAAATAGCTTGTGCCTATTTTTAACTGTTGTGAATACTTTGGATTGTTAAAAGCATCCACAACCATAAAAACAATGCACTTACATTTGCCATGTCTATTCTGATATAATCATGTTGAGACAGAATACATGGCATTGAAAACCATAAAAACAGGTAATAGGCAGCATTTGTCATCTCAGTGTTTTCAACATTAAACAATTGGAAAGTTGCGACCAAAGGGCAAAACATATTTACAGTGTAGTGAACTTAACATCCAAGCTATACAATTTTGTATCTTGGGTTCAAATACAGCTCACTGGTGTCAAAGCTTGTCATAATATCTAAAGGCCGAAAATCTGAAGTTTCAGCCAGTCTAATCAGTTCATATTCTTTTGTTCTTTGCACTGTATAGGCATAAAAATGGTCATCAAAGTACTTGACTTTTAGGATCCTCACAAACATAAGAATCGAATCATTTACTGCCTGGGGCAAGATATGAATGACTTCACCGAACAAATGTTCTTCTCTATAGTCTGTTCTCAGTGGCAGTATAGAACCAGTTCTATAAGCCTGGCCATACACATCAACACAGTGAGACACAAATAAGGTACTGGTCAAAGAAAGGTCCGTTTCAAGGGTTAAGCTCAAGTTTTCTAACAAAACATCAGCTTTTTTCAATGACCCTACACTAACAAGATAGGCATTGGTCACATCTATTTTCTTAGATATATTATCACAATGTTTATAGTGATACATCTGTTGAACCTGATGTTTGAAAGCCAATGTCTTTGACACATTTTTAAAGTTACAAACTGCATGTGCTAGTCTTTTAAATGGATTAAATGGATGCACCAAAGTTTAGACAGAGGTCCAAACAAAATCATCATCCTCGGATAATGTATCATAAAATGATGTTTTGGAAGATTTTTGTCATAAAGTAGTCTGAAGAGAGTATGGTGCTCTTTTAGGTATACAGCAAGCCCATTTGTAAAAACTGGTGCAAAGATGATGCTGCATATTTCCCTAAGTAGAATGAATAAACGCCAATGTTGACTTTTTCTGTCTACAAGACCTCCTAATAAAAAGGGCAAGACCAGTAAAAGGCACCACATTTGAGATGCTGTTTAACTGCATTCTCACTGGACCTCAAGTTCATTATGACACTTGGTTTGTTTTTTACATTTCCATATCCATACTGAAAACTTGAAATTCGGTCATTCAGATGTTCCAAAGTAATCAGCTTCTCCTCATAAATAAAATGGCGCAGAATTAATTTTACCTCTAAAGGGGCTACTCCTTCAAGTATATCATGCATGATATCAACACTTATGTTCTCTGTTACATGAAAATACTGAAGCTTATTCAAGCAGGAGTCCTCTTTCACACCTGTTGTGCTTGGTTCATTTAGGCTGACATGGTGATGATAATTGTCTTTGGTACGCAACTCAACTTCATCCTCATCATATCTAAATTGGGCAGTTTTTTTGTCAACCATGCAAAACTGACAGAATTTGTTTGCAGAAAAACTTTCAAGGTATCCACAAAGTGAATGCATGGCCAAATGATCTGCTGTTAACAGGCAAACTGTGCCATACAGTTGATGGCTTTTACCTCCTAACTCCACTGTTAGACCAGAATTTTCAAGAAATCTTAGGTCATCCAGAAGTGGTTGCAAAATCTTGTCAAATCCAAATACCTCTCTGTCAATTGAGTTGAAAAGAAGACACAGGTGAATATTCTCAAGTGAGGAATTACACTCTGGTGGGAAATTCTTCAAGGTAAAATACACAGCTCCTAGCTTATGTATTTTTGTCTTAGAACCCAAAGGATTTGTTGTGTTGAAGTCAGTTTGTTGTGTTGAAGTTGTATTTGAAGAGCATCAGGGTACATATTAAACAACAGGTGTGAGAACTGAGAGCCATCACAGTAATCACGCATTTTGTCATCAGTGCTCTTCTTATTCTGTAGAAACAAGTCCTGCATTTCCTTATGTTTGAATAGAAACGTTAAAGTTTCAATGATAGATATGTACTGACATGTGTCTGCTGCCAAAATCTGTTTCATCTGACCGTCCTTCCTTACGGTATCAGACCTGTGACCCAGGAAAATTTCTTTTGGTTTAACAAAGGAAAACTTCTCAGTGAAGTACTTGTTTATTTTATATTGTGTGTCCACGTCTTTAAATATGTGTTTAGCATGTTCAAACTCCTCCATTAATGCTTGAACAGCCTCACTGTCATGTGGTACATCCAAACTACCCAACAACGAAGCAGTTGACTGCTGCAAACTGTCTACAGTTCTCTCAAGCAACTCCTTTGTACAGTTAACTCTCCTTGTCACATCTGTTAAAGTCACATTTGACGACGCATACATCTGGGCCACAAAAGAGGCTGCACAGTCACCAAGATCAGACCGTTTCCTTGACTCTGATGCTACAGCATCAGTGGACATCTCCAAAACATCAGAAATAGGATCATCAGTTTCAACTAAATTGTTCAACGCTCCTCCCTGGTAAATGGGTTGAACTGAGACAGCGTTTGTTGATGATGGTGTAGAATGAGCTCTATGGAGATGTTTTGAAAATTAATGTAAATTATGATATGTCCTTGGGCGGCCAGCTTATAATCGTCATGTTTTGTCCATCTGATAAGCAATGTATCTCACGGAGATGCCAAATGAGGTTTCTTACCTCTGTGAACACAGACTCTCCACATTTTGGACAGGTGAACATTTTGCTTTACTTGCATGCTTTAAGCTGTGAAATCAGCTCCAGTACTTTTGTTTTCCTTTGTGCAGAGAATGGCAGGTCGTAGACATACTCAAAGAAGGTGAAGACAGAGCTGAGTGGTGCTGGGTATGGCAAGTTACACACCCAGTACAGTTTGAAAAGCTTGTCCACAGAACACGTCAGGCCATCATCCAGAGGAATGGTTACTTTGTCATTCTTAGCAACAATGACATACTGCTTGGTTGTACTCTTCAGATCACCGATGCATATCAGCTGTGGTTGGTGAGTTGTGGATGGTGCTGCAGGATCACTGCAAAGTGATGCAATACTTGTTCCAGGTTTAAAGAAAGGAAAGAAAAAGATATATGTTAGTTAATTGATCAGCAACGTTGTGACAAATGCTATCTTTGAGTAAATGCAATCTGAACTTTACTAAATACATACTGGTGTAAAATCAACCAGGTGTGTTATTGCAGATCTCAGACTGCAACGACTGGCACCAATCGGGGGCAGCAGGTGTGTTAGCAACACTAGGAAAGTGTAACACGTCTCATCTGTCAACGAAACACAAGTTAAAATACAGAAATGCAAATAATGGAGTGTGCCACTGAAATGACTTTTGTCGTCTCTACTTTTAATGTCACATTAAGAATTCTTTAGTGCCCTCTCTGGTAGAGACTGGTAGAGAAAATGTCATTTGGCTTCTATGTGAAAAAATAATTCCTTATCAGACAAAGCTGGAAAAATGCATATATGACTTTAATTCACTTTCCATAGTGATCACTCTACGCCAACATGAATGAACATAATAAAATTACCCGTCTACCATAGAGGGGTGTCTAACAATTTTAAATAATATAGGCAGCCAGAAATATTTATTAAAAGAATTACAAAATTAAAAATGTATAACCCCTTTTAAAATAATTCTCGTGACATATTTTTAACATTCACTTGTTAATTAGCCAAGTAAGGACAGAATAACAAGACAACTTAATTTGAAGTTTGTTTTTTTTACTTTCTAGCATCACACTCAAGGCTTCTTAATTATTTCTGATTTGGAGGGGTTTGTGTTTACAGAAAAATACCTTCAGTTTTCTCTTCAATACCCTTCACCAGAGAGGACACTCTTGGTTCCAAGGCAGCCACTGATTTCAGTTTGGGAATGATGTTGGCCTCCCATCTTCGTAAAAAGAGGTCCGTCTTTCCGCCTGTAAGTTTGCCAAACTCTGAGTCCAGCTTACACAGAGGAGAATAAAAACACATTACAATCGACCTACCAAATATGAACAAACTCACAGCATTAAATCAGGTAACTGAAAAGTAAAGCTGTATTTATTTTATATTTTGGCCACTTGGTGGCAGCGTAGCAAGCTGAAAACATCTTTCATCAGGTGCGTTTGAATTCATGTGGTGCTGCGCAGAGCTGACTTAGGCCAGTTACACACTGGCTGCGTGAGCGTGGCGTTTCTGTTGTGTGTCAGCTGCGTGGTGTTTTCTATGTCTTTGCACACCAGAAACGCACTGCTGCTGCTGCTGCTGCTAGCCTTGTCTGGACACATGGATGTTTCCCATAAACACAAATATAGACTGATCTGATTACAGCAAAGACAACGTCGGCAGGATTGACGGCAAAATAGGCTCCAGAATATATATATATATATATATATATATATATATATATATATATATACACATTTTTTTAAATGACATTTATATCAAAACCTCGAGACTTTTAAACATCTAACATGTACATGCATAAGGCATGCTAGTTAAATACAGTGCATTGATGGCCATGCATTGATTTATTTGTGGCGGCATTATTTGTGTGTGACAATATCAACGCTCACTGCCATATATTGATTTTGAATTCATTTTTTACTATTTAAATGGGTTGAAGTTTGATTGTAGAGCTGCGTGCACCTCCCATCCCAGCGCTGATGTTTTGTGAAGCAGTTAGGTGTGCATGTCACCCTTTGCAGGTACTGTGGAGTTCCATGGTTTCTTTTTGTTTTATATTTGCTGCACAGAAGCCATGCAATCATTTTGTGAGTTCATCCCATTTGAGAGGAGTGGGACTAAATAAGCCAGTCACCAAGGAAGGAAGCAACCTACCAGACTTGGCATGTCCAAAAACCGCGGGTAGTCGTTGAATATTTCGGCAACAGTGGGGAAGTCCTTAGTAATCCAGGATCTGCGACATGTGTACGTTTTCTCCATGCCTGACTTGATCGCTGAAAGGTTCTCAGCTGAGGGCCGCAACCGTTTAATCAAGGTGGCCCACTCATTTGTGCTGCTGGCATGCTCGTCCTCTGTTGTATCAGGCTTCTCGGGTCCAGTGCAGTCATTGGTCACTTTTCGCTTCCTATAATGCCTCTGCCCTTGCTCGAGATTGCGTCTAAGGTTTCACAGTTTAGTCTCTAGGAATCCACAGTGAGAGACTGGATCATAGTAATGCTCCTGAGAATGAAAGGAAACAACAATGTTTCAGTTCTCCTTAGTGGTATGTGGGTCACAAGCAAACAGATTAGACATTTGCTAGGCAGTTTTAATTGAAACAGAAAAAAGGCTGTGGTTTTAGGCTATGGAAGATATCACCTGTTGTAGAGCAGTAAGACCAACCCTTAAAAAAATAATCATGAGATTAAAGTTACCATAAAATATAGTAAGGGTGCTCCGATCAGGATTTTTTAGGCCGATCACCGATTGCTGTGAGTAGTATCGACCGATGCAGATCACCGATCACCGGTTCTATTTGAAACCTTCTATTTATCATGTCATATATTTATCATATATTAATTTTAAGACTCTTAACAACAATGTATAAGTATTAAAATTAACAGAAGATAATGTTTTTGTGAATTGTCAACGGTTTACTATTATTGACAGGAAACGTTCAACATTCCACTTCCTCTGTTAGAAACAAACAGCTTAAAAACTATTACAAAAACTACTACTTACAAATCCTTCCCCTTGTCCTTCTACTCTGACACTCAGGGATGGGAAGGTGGTAATGATGCTTTTCGCTACAGCCAACTTCTCTGCACTAAGAGGGTAACTGGAAAATAGGACAAGAACATTGCCACTTTCTCATTCAGTGACACAGGTACATTGTTGTTGTTTCAATGCAAAATATTTTTAAAGTTAGATATTCATGCCAAAGTGTGGTATGGTGCAATAATAATAAAAATTTTAGAGCGCGTTTCAAAACAATGTTACAAAGTGCCTTTACAAGAGCAAAGACAATAAAACACATCAAACAAATGACCAGATATAAAGGTAAAAACTTAAGAAACTTAAATAATTACTTAAATAATTACAAAATTAAAATACAGTTAAAATAAAAATAGATACTTACAAACCACACCTCTCCACCAAATCTCCTATGCACGTCTTCACAAGGATCTTCCCCGACGGCACCAACAGGATACCTGTAGTCTCATACTCTGTAAGAATCTGTGGGGCTTTCTTCTGAAGTAGTGACTGTAGGGGCTGACTGGGTTCTTCCGTGTTAGTGGTAGGCTGTGTAGAGGCAACAAGAGATACATTTTATTGCAGTCATATTCAAGGTCTTGACAAACAGTTAACAGAACTTAGAGGAAAGCATTTACTCAAGAAGCCTAATTCTTATCGTTAGTACATACTGGTCATTCATCTTACTCAGCTGCCCAATATGCTCATCTCAATGTAGTTGTACATTTCTAAAAGAATATCTATTTATGCTTAATTCACTACCTCTACAATGTCATGCAGTTAAAAGATGTTTTTAACAATCATTTCCTAACAAGAATAGCTGACTCTTCATCTGCATACAGTATAAGGTATTAATGTATAAAACTACAGCATGTGTGTGGGGATTGCTTAATCACCATGATGACAATTAAATTAAATGCCTTTGGAAACTGGAGTATTGCAAAGTGTACCTGATTTCGATTAGTCTCCCTAAGGCAGGTTTCCATCTGGGGTCCTCTGGCTGACAGGAAGACATGGAATCTATCAAAGTCCTTCACGTCGACATTGGTGTCAACATCAATATATTCCATGAAATCAGTGTTATACTTTAATAATCTATCAAGCACACAGCCCGTTTGCTGGACTAGGCTTTGATCTACGAGATCCATGGCACTGTTAACATAGAGATTTTTTTTACAAGTCTCTTTCTCATCTTTAAAACTGGTAACAAGGACTTTGATAAATTCCAGGTTCTCATATGTGAGCTGAAAAAAGTAATACATAGCTAAATAAGCAAGGTAATTTGCATGGTTGCTGGTAGCTTAATAAGTCTGATAAGAGAAGGCAGAGAGGCGACATCATGCTAACTTACTCAGAGATTCTTCCTGTTTTTGTGGCAGTAACACAACGCATGGGCACTCCATTGACTAGCTGTGCAATATTCCCAGCACACACACACACACACACACACACACACACACACACACACACACACACTTTCTTATAAGGGCCACGACTATCCTTCTAGTGACAGTCACTGCTCCAGCGGACTTTGTTTCCAGCGCGGACAAGCGTTTAACATAACGTTACTGGTTAAAATAACACAGCTACAAGCATACAACGGGCATATGGCTCATAGCAGCCCATGCAACGTTACTGTCAATTACCAATATATGTAACGTTGGCGTTAACCTTATCCTTACGAAATAAAGTAACAACTCAACTGTTAGGTGCACCACTTGTTATGAGGTTTCCAATAACCGCAGAGCAACTGCAGCAACTTCATGTTATCAGACGTTAGCTAACGTTCACATTAATGGCTGTGTTATGAGTCGCCTTTGAACTTCTAACTTCTAACCTAACGTTATTATATTAACGTTACCACGTTTCATGCCGACTTTATCGATAGAGCTGGTAACTTGCTGTCCCACTCCCAAACTGAATTTTACGTGGTGTAATTTAATTTTAATAATAAATATATCAAAAATAAACTTCAAAACCACAATGGACGTTTGGTGTAACTTAAGTAACGTTACTTAATGTTACAGTTAATGCTGAACAAGACGTAAAGGTTATCGTGGATTTACTTAAATACTATTTAGTTAGTTGGTGTATTATAACGTTATACATGCCGAATTTACCTTAACACGTTGTTAGCGTTATAGCTATACAGATTCATGCTCTGGATTGTGATTTCAGCAAATACTACAGCGACACTTGACTGGGATGTGGCTGCTTAACGTTAGCTAAGGTTAAAGCCTGCAGGAATATTAGTTAACATTACTTTAAGTTACTGTTTTTAGCCAAGGTAACGTTAATAATTAGCTAGTTCGAGACATTTGGAACAACAGCCAGCCAGTTAACTGTCAGCAACTAACCTAGCTACATAATAAGTTACATCAGATGTGTTGTATAGAGGAGACAGAGCCATAGAGATAGTAATAGTCTTTCTCTATCACTCTGAGAGGAGACAGGCGACTTTAAGAATCCTCAATACAACTCTATCAGGAAAGCCCGAAACGCTAAAGATGGCCGTTTTCCCGCCCCTCCAGCTAGAAAGCTAATCTGGAATTTAACCCTGCATTAATGATTTACTTGAATATGAGATTTGCGCGGAATGGAGAATCCAGCCAACAACTAACATTAACAACACTTTGAAAAACACTCAATTAAATATGATCAGATTGACTTGATATGTCAATAAAATAGCTAGCTAACAGTTAAGTTACCAAGAAAAACCAGTCTAATGGTTAACAAGAATGGTCGCATTAGCACTGGCTCTCTTGCTAACGTTAGCTAGCTAAATTCAGCATTACCTTCTGCCTAATCAACTGTATGGTCCTTACTCCAAAATCCTCATGAATTCCATATTTCATAACGTTGACATATTTTTGATTACATGAAAAATGACATTAAGATCAACTAGTAATGGATACCTACCGAAGTGTCTGACAGCATACCAGGCGACGCAGCCTCCATCGTTGTCTCCTTTGACTTTGTCTCTGTGGCGCAAAGAAAGTTTTTTTTTTCTGTTCTGGCTGCACTAATACGTCATGTTGCTGGACGGGATTAGAATCATTGTGTGGCTTTGTCATTAGCTGCATTTTAATGGTTGTGTATTTTCATTTATTTCACTTTCTACTATTAGGATTGTATTGGCTAGTGTATGTCTAAATTATAACTATGTTTTGTGTGGTTATGGATTATCGATGCCCATCATTTCTATAGGCCTAGTTTCTATGCTAATACCATACTCACAATTGAGAAATATCAGATTAATTAATGTTGGACTGAAAATAACACATCAATTGTGTTAAATTGTCCAACACATGCAGTGTGTTATGATATTTTTACGCATTTCTACACATTTTATGTTGATATTCGCACAAAATGTGTAAAATGTGTAACAACACATTTTCTGTGTCATTTTTTAACACAACCCTTCTAAGAGGGTACCCATGATCCTGTGCAACTGAAGGCATCCATATAATCTGTGCCATATATATATATACAGTATATATAATATATATATTGCCATATGTCTACAGACAATATTAGACTTGATTAAACATTAAGCTACCAACTGTCGTAAACACATTTTAACTTCATCATCTACAACAATACCATTATCTCTTGTGTTGATTGATTAAATCACAATATATATATATATATATATATATATATATATATATATATATATATATATATATATACTATTTAAGTATAAATCACAATCAGTAAAGCATGTATTGCCAAGTAAATAACACTTGGAATTTGCCTTGGTAAATGGTGCACACATAAAAATATTAAAAGGAAATAAACAATAAATGTAAAAGAAACGACAAAAATAAACAAATATGTACACATATGTCACATCATGTTTTACAGCGCTACCAGTTATATCATAGCAACGCAACAAATCGTTCAACTACAATCCTGTAGCATAATCATTCTCAGTTGTAACTTTTGCATCACAGTTAAGAGGAAAAGTAATGTTGTCTCTTCTGCAGCGCATTACCTCCATAAAGGTGTCCTGCAGAAATGAGCAAGAGCAGAAGCAGGTCAGCCACAAAACTTCCCATTGTTAATTAGGCCTTTATAATCTAACTTGCATTTAATGAAGAGCAACATCTGGCTGCTTGATTGTGCTGTCCGTTGTCTTTACTGCACAGCACCGGCCCTCATTTCTACTACTGACAAGTTCCAGACAGCCTGTACTTGCTTTGCTGGTTGTAGCTTACAGCCTTTAAAAAAATGTACCTGTGTCTGTGAGCAGTGAGGTGAAGCTCCACCCTCTGATCCTCCCCTTGGCTGCTGTAGTGCTTAGTACCACACATGAACACAGAGGGGAGGTGTCACAACACATACGGAGACAGAAAGGGAGATAAACAAATGAAAAGAAATGTGCAGAGGTTCTTTACAAAGTGCTTTAATTGTGTCTTTTTTGTTCATGGGAAACTGAGACTGGATCTGGAGTCTTGTTAGACTATTTCAGATACAGTACATACAAGTTCCTCAGTTGTTCGCGGGTCATTTGGAAGCATCGTTTAATGAGCGTCTGAGCGTTTTATTAGCATAGAAATCTATACATCGCAGCAACGTATTAACTAGCTATGTATGTTAGATGTCTGACTGACTGCCGTCTCACCTCCATCTCACCTCCGGCTGCTCATAGAGACCAATAATGTTATTTTCTCCAGGTCGGAGGACGGCTCGTTTTGATGAAAATGAGTTTGTAGCTCGTTGTTAGCCTTACTACATTAGGAAAGATGCGTAGTTTGTGTTTTAATAACATTTCGCTATAGAGAATTATCCCAGAAGTTCGAATCTCTGAATATCTTTCTAATTTTGCTTACATTTATAAAACCGAGGGCACGGATTATGAATCCGTGCGCACGGTTTAGTTTTTTTTATCAGCTGACACCAGGGGGGCTCCGTACGCCACAGTCGATAAAGGAAGGGGAAAAACTTGCCAGTCTAGAAGGGTTAGGGATGGAGACTGCTTCGTTGCTGCTGTCAAACCCCATAGTAAGCACTATTTAATCTTAATTTAACGTTAATACAAATATTTCGACGTTTTCTCATGTGGAAGTTGGTGTTCATCTGACAAATAACAAAATGTGTTAGTTAGCTAGTAAGTTAGCTAGCTAGCTACGCCATGTCATGGTTTAAAGTAACTTTAGAGCCGTTAGATCAGGCTAACATCGCACTAGCCCCCTTTTTTAACATTCATTTAAAATTAAAATATCCGTGCTCTATCAATTTATATGTACTAATCTGACTGAATCGGAATGTAAAGTTAACGTTAGTTATGTCAGTTGCAGTACAGGCCAGTAACGTTAGCTAACGTTAGGCTGCTAGATGGATAGCTAATAGAACGTTACCCGATATCCCTTAACGTTAATTTTAGCTAGCTATCTAGCTAACAGTAACTGAGTGCCGCACCTCAGAAATGCTTTGCTCATATCGGTTAATTTTATTTTGTTTTGGCTTAAATGGAACTGAACCTCAACTGGGAGCATTTAAAGCTGAAGACTTGTTATAGAATCAAAATGTAAAGGTAAATTCGGCATGTAGCGTTAGCTAGCTAGCTAGCTAGCTAATCTGCCAACTAACGTTAAATCATATTTAAAAAGGTGAAGAGGTTCAGGGTCCGTCTAATTGCAGGCTAACGTTCGTAGTTGTTACATTGTGATTATAATGTTTTATTTTTACCCTGTGATTACCAAAATGACACTATGTCAAATTAGTTTTAGGAAAGTTTAGCTAGTCGTAGTTTTTCTGTACATTCGGCATTAAATCTGGTTAACAACTGGTTTTAAAAAACGGGGTTCGGAGTGCCAACGGTCATAAAACATCAGTTACTAGATGGTGCCCGTTTTCGTTGGCTAACGTTAGCCTTCAAAACACCCCAATGAGCATCGTCACTTGTTACCATCATTTTCTTACTGATATATCACTAACGTTGATTACTTAAATAAAAACAATTTACCTGGCAAGCTGGCGTTAGCTTAATGTAGTTACTGTCCAGTCACTTAACTTTATGTTTTACATTTTGTTGAAGCTAAATTGACCATAAGCCTAGCTACATAAAACTGACATTAGCGGTTTATAATCGGCGTTAACAAGGACTACTAAACACGTTCGATGGACATATTGAATCACATTTGACTTTGAGATCAATACAATTATCAATATCACAAAAAATTGATTTGGTACCTTTCCGTTTCATGTTTATAGCAAGGGTAACTTTGGTAAACTGTTAACTTGTTTGTTTGCTTGTTTGTTTCACTAGCGTCACTGTGTCCACGTTCGGACACTTTTTGGCTAACGTTCTATCACAATATCTGTTCGAATACAAATATAAATGATCTATTAATGTTTTCATTTAATTTAATGGTGTTAAACTAAAGTGTAAGTTCTTACCTTTCTAACGGTATATTGTTTTAACAAGTTACTTAAGCTTTTACTTCATAAGAGTTGGCTAAAGTACGCTAACACCGCTGAATTAGCCGTACGCTACCCTTGGCTTTTTTTTTTTTATAAAGAGCTTTATTAAAGTTTCACATTTTACATTGTATAGGCTACATTAAACATACATTATACCAAGATTCAAAAATGAAAACAATTACAAAGTTTAAATGAGTACAAATTGAGTAAAGTGACTAATGCAGAGAATCATTCATAAAGTGCATATAGAGTTTCTCATAAAGTGCATAGTCTTCCATAAAGTGCATAAAGTATTTCATAAAGTGCTGTAATTAAAGTGTCAGAGTGTTCCAGGGAAGAAGTTGTTTTTTATCCAGAGTTCTTCTTCTCCTTAGCTCAGTGAGCGTTTGTTTGCACACGTCATCGCTATTTATGACAGTCTGTTGTATAACCATACAGCATCTTGTTTTCCATAACTTGATGCATACAATACATATGATTATTTTTAACAGTTCCTTGTGTTTCTCTGGTAGAGATTCATCAATAATACAGTACATAACGGATTTATATGAAAATATTTTTACTCCATACGCCTTTAATTTGTCCCAGACTTCAGTTGCTCTGTAACAGTCCATTAAAAGGTGCTGTTGTGTCTCATCCTCGTTGCAGTAGATCATTGGACATTTTTTAGTTTTTACATAGCAACTCCAAGACACCACAGCTCTGACGGCGAGTCTGTTGACAGACATCAGCCACCTCACGTCACGAATGCTCTCTGAGAGGTCATTTTACTCTGGAGGCCACTCCAGTCAATTTGAAGTTTCTCATAATCATATACAAAATCACCATAAATGAGGTTATATTCTGGACCTTGTCTGGCTCTCCCTCTCCTTTTCCTCCACTTGGAGCGGTCACCGACCCAGAGAGCATTCCTGGACATGGCAGCTGACACGTTTTTAACAAAGGCAATATACAGTTTTATACCCACATCTACTGCCCCTAACCCCCCATATTCTTTACTTTTATACATGATTTCTCTTTTTGTTACTTCTCGAGTTGTACCCCAGACTAAGTTTACACACTGTTTATTTAATTGCATTATCATTTTGTGAGATGGAGGAAAGATATTTGCTAAAAACAGGAGTTTAAGATGAGATGAAAGTTTTAACAATATTCACTCTTGATTTATAATTGGTGTTTTTATTTTCCCATTTTTTAACTTCTTCTTTAACCTCACATAGTTTAGTTTCCCAGTTTTTGTCGCTACAGTTTTGACTACAAATAGTCAGACCTAAGATTTTAATTTCTTCCTTTACTTTAATGTTGATGTTACGTTTCTTACTTTCAGCTCCGATCCAAACTCCCTCCGTTTTATTATGATTTAATTTAGCGCCGGAAGCTAATTCATACAAGTTCAGGTGATTGGTTAAAACATCCATCTCCATCTGGTTTTTAATAACAACTGTGACGTCGTCAGCGTACGCCATGGCAGTTACTTTGGGCGCGAGCCCAACTTGTGTGCCAGATATGAGACTCTCTGTGTTTATGGTTTTAATAAGGGGGCTGATGGCCAGGAAGTAAAGAGCAGCACTCAGAGGGCAGCCCTGTTTCACCCCTCTCTCTACATTAGAAGGATCTGTTAAAACACCATTTACATTTATACACACACTGGATTTAACATACAGACATCTGATCAAATGAATACAATTTTCTGTGAAGCCATAAGTCTTCATTACGGCCCATAAATATTCTCTGGAGACATAATCAAAGGCTTTTTTTTGGTCCAGCCCGATTATATGGAAGTCTTTTTTTCTCAGGCTTATTGATCATTTCTCTCAATGTGCAGAGATTATCCCACATAAACCGGCCTTTTATAGCACACGTTTGTTCTTTTTCTATAATTTCATCTAATATATCATTTAATCTATTCATAATTACTTTGGCTAATATTTTATAATCAGTGTTCATTATAGTCAGATGTCTGTAGTTATCAATATCACTTTCATCTCCTTTCTTATACAATAAACACATTACGCCCTGATAAAAGGATTCCCCCATACAGCCACTGTTCAGACCTTCATTATACATCTCTGTGAGGACGTTTGTTACATCATCGATATTTAACTGATACAACTCTGTAGGCAGACCATCAGGCCCGGGGCTTTTACCAACATTTAGTTGTCTGATGGCCTGCAGAACTTCATCCCTTCTTATAATTCCCTCAAGCTCTGAAAAGTTCAGAGAGCTGTATGAGGGAAGCCTATCTAATAAAATGTTAACACAGCCTCTTTCTATATCTATTTGTTTATATGCATCTGCACATAATTCTCGGATCACTTGTCTTTTCTGTTTTTCATCACATCACCGTCCTGTTTCTTTATAGATTTGATGAACTTACTTTGAATTTGCTGTTGTCCAGCTTTAAGGGTATGTATTAAATTTCCTCTATTATCTGTATCTGTTTGTTTATAAATGTTATAGAATATTTCATTATTAAAGTTATCTATTTGTGTTTTTAATTCAGACATGATTTCATCATCTGAGTTTGATCTTTTCTTCATCTGTTTTAAGTTAACACATTGTTCCATTAAAGCTTTATACTTCATATTTTTAATCTTATTTATTTCTCTACATTTAAATCTAAAGAAATCTTTTAATCTATGTTTTAATAATTCCCATAATTCAATATTAGATTTAGTTAAACATTTTAGTTCTAAGATTTTATGAATTTCTTGTTTTAATTCTATTAATAAATCTGGATCCTTCAGGCACAGAGTTTAACCTCCAGAAGCCCCTGGTTTCAGAGGATTCAGAGGACAAGACGGTTTTAACTAACATATGATCAGAGAAGTCATTAATTACTGTACCATAATGTATAATTTTAAAATGATTAGATACATAAATTCGGTCAATACGGGTCTTTGTCTTGTGGTCAAAGCGGGTGAATTGGACCCCGACAGGATACATGTAGCGACACATCTATTAATTTAGCTTCATCACATATTTCTTTTAAAAGCTTACCTTCAGACCCTAATTTAAAAACATTGGGACTAACTATATCATTTTCGTTAGTAATTGTATTAAAATCTCCACATAAAATAAGTTTGTAGCCAACTGTCAAAAGCTCTCTAAGTCTTTTAAATAGTTTTTTTTTTTTTAACTCTTTCAGGAGCAGTGTATACATTTATGACACGATATTTTTCACTCCTATAATAACAATCAATCATAATTAATCTACCTGGGATTATATCTCTTCTTCGTATTACAACATCATTCGTTTTAAAGAATATACCAACACCATCAGCTTTGCTTTCCCCAATAGATATTACACTCAATCCTTTGTTCCACATATTACACACATCAGCGACATCATTGTAAGTGCTCAGTCTGAGCTCCTGAGTACACAGGATATCAAAGTCAGTGTCTAAAAGATATTTCAATTTCTTAACTCTAAAAGCATTCGACTGGATGCCGCGAGCGTTCCAGGTGGATATTTTAAGACAGGACATGGTGGTTTGGGGAAAAAGCTAAGTCTATGGCGTCGGTTTATCGTCCAGGCGTTTATTATCTTTTTTATAGGTTGTAGTACGAGATCTTTTCTTTTTAACTTCCTCAAAGGGAAGCTCATGCCGGAACTCTGGAATAGGGAAATCTGGCGTCGGGGAGAATGAGCCAGAGTTTCTGTCACAAGAAGCACTGTCAACGTTATCACGGGAGGGCCGCGGGGTGCTGACTCGCTTGGCCATAACCGGACACCCCTATCTCCTCGCTGTGAAACAATGGACGCTGCTGGTTTTTCGGAGTTGAGTCGCATCAATGCTGTCAAAACTTCGGGGATCATACTTCCGTCCTTCACAATAAAATTCCACACTTCAACAACTCTGAATTATGCAATAAAAGCATGTAATTTCCGTTTTGAGCCTATATCACCACCTGCTGGAGGTTTTGTTAAATTACAAATTCTCATTTTTGATCACTTACAACTATTGCATGAAAATAAGCAATTATGAACATACATTATTATATATATATATATATATATATATATATATATATATATATATATATATATATATATATATATATATATATTTTAAGTATATGCAATAAAATACTATTATTACAAAAAGTGTGTAGCTAAGATTTATAGTAAAAAAAAAAAAGTGTTCGTGATTGTTCAAAAATGATTGAGAAGATGATAAATAATATTTATTTAACAATAATACAGACAAAACATTTAAAAATAAATACAAATAAATTAAATATCTGAGCACCAAAAACACCAAAATTCATTGTTGTTCAGCTCCTCCTCCCAGCCGACACAAGTGGTGTGTGGTTGTCACACTGGACCCACGACACCAATCCCTCTGAAGGCTCTGGAGGTTCGGGTTGCCTGCACCGGCCACACCGCCAGACTGTCGGCTCTAGTCTCCTCTTTGCAGCGGTGTGACCTACTCACAAAAAGAAAAGTGTTTTAAGAATATATATATATAATAATAATAATAATAATAATAATAGATTGACATGCAAAGACTTAACATTGAGTACACTACCGGTGGATGTCGTGGGTCCAACAGACAGGGAGGAGGAGCTGGTTCTTTCTGCTGTATAAATAAAAATGTTTTGTTTACTTTTCACCATGGCTAATGTCACAAACATAAATATAAATGTTGCTTGTTTTTAACAGATTATTTTAAGTATTTACAGTGGGAGGGAGAGGAAGAAGTCGACCCTCGGCAGCACAATCCTGCGCCCGATGTGGAAGGCTCTAAAAGAATAACAATAATATTTTAGGTTAAACAGGGTTTAATACAAGTATTTTGACTGATTGATAAAATTTGCTGACCAGGAGATGGAGGATGGTGGTGTCCCACTGCAGGCAGGCTCATCCGGGATGGTCTGCCGCTGGTGGCAGGCAGCCGGGGACCGTGGGAGGCACAAGAGGGGGCAGAGGGTGCTGAGGGACCAGCGATGGAAATGCTGGAGCTGGTTGCTGGCGCAGCCCCGGGGGGCCGAATTCTTCTGCGGCTGGGGCGGGAGCCGCTAGGCAGGGTAGAGGAAGTGGCTGCCGGGCCGGTGTTTCTGGCCCGCTGCTGCTCTCGGTCTCTTCTGGCCAGAGCTTGGGCCTCCTGCCTTGCAGCACGGTCCTCCACCTCCTCGATGGTGTCGGACATCTCCTGGGCTGTCAGTATCCTGGCCTTGGTGACATTCCTCCTGACCTTGCCAGTGCTTTTGGTGTAGTTTATTTCGGCCAGGAGGTGGGCCAGGTCTACTGTTATCCGGCCTGATGTAACCAGGGGGTGGGTGAGGTAGGGATTGGGATTCGGGGGTAGGGGTGTTATGGGGTGGGTAGGTGGACTCTGGGGTGGGGGTGGGGCTGGGGGTGTTATGGGGTGGATAACATCAGGCCCAGCCCAGACGGCATGACCCGTGACCAGTCAATGGTCATCGGGTCCAGA
Organism: Zingel zingel; assembly: GCA_023566125.1. Taxonomy (NCBI): domain Eukaryota; kingdom Metazoa; phylum Chordata; class Actinopteri; order Perciformes; family Percidae; genus Zingel; species Zingel zingel. Next base: position 8,393,505 of record CM042329.1, on the reverse strand, counting down.
GGGTAAAGGCCACTCTTCCTAAACCCAGCCACCACAAGTCCCGATCCTTCACCCTCTGGTATGAGTCCCTTAGGACCCTTGAAAACTCCTTCTTGGAAACCATGAAGGAGTGGTTCACTGCCGACAGATCTCCTGTAACACCAGAGAAATCTGCCTTCAAGGGTCCGAAGAAACTCACATCCAGTGGCTGAAGGATGTGAGATGTATGTGGTGGCAGGCAAAGAAGAATGACCCCCTCCCTCTGTGCCGCCCGGACGAGCTCCGGATCCAGGTGGGACATGTGGCCATCCATCATGAGCAGCAGCGGGCGTTCCTGTGTGGCGAACTTCAGAAAGTGCCCGACAAACCACTTCCTGAACAGCTCACTGTCTATGTACCCTGCCTGCGACTTCCCGTAGAGGGTATTGGGAACCCCTACTTTGTTGTAGGGCCCCCCTGGATATCCCCCCTTGTAGATAATAAATGGGGGGGATATCCTCCCCAGCCGCGTTCAGGCAGGCCAGGACAGTGATGTGCTCCCTCGTTCCCTGGGGCTGCCTGTATGCATGCTTGGTCCCCCGGGGCACGATGACATGCCGTCTGTTGGAGTCCAGCTGAAACCCCGTCTCGTCGCAGTTATAAATCTGACGGGATTTCTCCCTCAGCACATGCTCCTCCAGGGTGGTGGTGAGGTGCCTGAAGTAGTCCTCTATGGGCCCCCTGTTAGCACAGGATGCCCTCCCACGGTCAATGAAGTCTGGGGTCCGGGAAGTTAGGCGTTGTTTTTGCCGTTCTCTAAAGTTTATCCACCACGTCTGGCCAAGCGCGTTCCTCTGCGCATCCTGGTGGCGGAGGTTGTAGATGGCCAGAGCGTGGGCCAGGACCTGAGGCTTTGTCAGTGGAAACCCATGCAGAGCAGAGTACAAACAGTACTCCACCAGGGAGTCTTCATCTGCATGGGTGAGGAGTGACCACACTGACCCGGTCGATGAGGCTGGACTGAGGGACCCCAAACTTCATGGCTGCCTGCCGTAGAGAGAGCCTACCTGCTTCCACCTCCTGCTTGGCCTGGTCCATGGCTGCTTGGGTCCACTTTCTGGTCTTCCTCTCCCTCTTCCTCATCTGCCTGATGTTTGGCATCTGCAAATGCACATACATTTTTCTTGTTAGAAATACATTAAAATTCAAAATTAGGTTAGGCATGTCATGTCTTGTTTAATAATAAGGTTGATAAAATATATATAAATTGTCACATTACATAGACACAAAAATACTTACCTTCAACCAAAGTGGCAATTTCTATTATCCACCTATTCTTTGGGCATCCTGATGCTCCTGTAAAGGAAATTCTCTCTCTCTCACACACACGCACACACACACACACACACACACACACACACACACACACACACACACACACACACACACACACACACACACAGAAACACACACTGCCTACCTTGTTTTATACTGTTCCTCTTTTTTTCTCTTCTTTCTCTTTTCTGCTTCTGTCTCTTTTCTTCCTTATTTTTACCTGCTTCCTTTCTGTCTCTTTTTCTGACTCACTTTCTTTTATCTTTTCAGCCAAGAACATAAATCATACAAGAGTATCTAAGTTACAAACGTTGAGAGCCAAAAAACATTCAATCTTTGTCAATTTAGCTAGAGATAGCTAATATATGCATTATATTCTATTGGCGGTTAATCTATAACGTTATAACCACATTTACCAAGCAAGAGCCACTATTTACCAAGCAAGAGCCACTACTGGCTTTTAACACAATATCCCCTCTCTCTTACACACATGCAGTTAGATGATAGCTAGCTAATACATGAATAAACTTGATGTTGCTGGGCTTATGAACATGCGTACTGCCTAGACAGAGTCGTGTTAAAGCTAGCAAAAGAATGCACACTCATGCTAATGCTAAATCATATCAGCAGTACAGTAAAAATATAAACTTTTAAGAGGGAAATATCGTCGCCCGAGCGTTCATACTACTTTCCCTCATCAAAGTCACTTTCATATACTAATTAGACATGTAAATGTCCGTGTACATATACGAAAATTCATACATAGCTTGTTTGATGGGTATGAATCAATTATACTTACATTTTGGACGATGATCGCAAATTAAAAGTACCGCGAAAAGACCGGAAAGTGCGTCACGTCGGAAGTGTCCGGATATGGCCAATAGCAGCGAGTGGTGTCCGAACGTGGACACAGTGACGCTAGCTATCCCTCATTAAATGACAATTCCAGCGCAAAACGAACTCAGGGGTTATTAACAGATGTTTACCCACTCTGTCGCTCTCTGGGACATGTTTTCATGCTAATCGAATGAGTTGGGAGCTTGAAAGACGCTAGCGCGGACCGTTGATTAGCTTACAACGCTAGTATTCAGGGCACAGGGAAAAACAAATCACTATTTATACCACTAAAAATGCTCAAAATATCACCACACTTCAACGGTAGCATAATGAGGGTCCCTAAATGTTAACCGAAGCATTGAGAACTTTGTACGTGTACAGACAGTTTATTGAAAAGATAGATCCCATAGATTCAGAACTCGCGTTCATGTTTACATGCCGCCACCAGTCATGACTTTATAGCTGGCGATGCAAACTAAAATCAAAAGCAATTTGCTCAATATATCTGAAATAATCGCACTCTGCATAACTTGTCTAGTGTACTTACTCAGTGGATAACTGTCCATCTGGTCCCTCCGGTCTGGGTCGCCTAAAAAGCATTAAGTACAGCCCTGTTTATCAGAGAGGGGATATCTTTAGACTGTACAAAACACTGCGTCTCTTGGGCATCGCGACGCAACAGGTCCCACTCCTTGCAACACAGACACTCCTGTTCGGTGGCCATAGCTTTACAATGTCCGCAGGTACACTACCAGTTTCCCGAAGTACGAGGCTGTGTAGCTCTCTTTCTCGTAGCCCTTTCATGGAGCTCCCGCAGCTCTTCGTTCAATAAACTGTCTGTACACTGGTACAAAGTTCTCAATGCTTTGGTTAACATTTAGGGACCCTCATTATGCTACCGTTGAAGTGTGGTGATATTTTGAGCCTTTTAGTGGAATAAATAGCGATTTATTTTTACGTTCCCTGTGCCCTGAATACTAGCGTTGTAAGCTAATGGTCCGCGCTAGCGTCTTTTAAGCTCCAAACTCATTCGATTAGCATGAAATCATGTCCCAGAGAGCGAAAGAGTGGGTACACATCTGTTATTAACCCCTAGGTTTGTTTTGCGCCGGAATTGTCCTTTAAAAAGGTGGTTCTTGCTAAGAATATTACCATCTTCTACAAAATGTAAGGAATTGTTGTTGTGTTCATAGCAAAACAGTAGTTTGCAATACTAAAAATACTGCATCCTCACAATAGAGCAGTATTTTTTGATAGTATCTTTCACATAGTGTGTCTGTTTTTATGTTGGTATGATGTATAGTGGAAGATCAGAAAACGTGGACAGGAGTTGGGAGAGAAGGCAATGCAGAGATGAAGGACATCATACCACAATAATAGTTGTGTGTATAGCCTGATCAACAAGTGAAAAGAGTCAGGTATGTTATTGTCGTATTAGTTTGTTGCATGATGCAAATTACACACCTGTAATCCGAATCTATCTAGTATTTGGGGCAGGCGCACTCATGATTCTTATGTGTCGCTCTTTTTTTCAACCCCCTGTGTGTTCAAGGGTTCCTAGACTTTCTCTGTCTATTACATTGTACTTGAATTATTAATTACCTCTGTTTATTAATCTCTTTCAGATGAGAGGAAAGAGTTTGAAAACTGATTTGATGACCACTGCTGAATTGGCCTGGTCAGAGGAAGAGGCACCAATGATTCCAGAAGAGGAAGCTAAAGAAGAAGACCTACACAGACTTTGAAATGGGTAGGTAATAAACTCTTACTAAATCATATCCATCTATCAACAGTATTTTGTATTCAAAATGTAACCCTAAAGTGCAGTGAAGGAGAGATTCCACACGTCCTTCCTGCTGCTGTCAGACATCAGCGCTCCAGACTAACTTTTTTCACTAGGAGCACAGTGGCCCCCAACTGAAAATTTTAGGGGTGCAACCAGAAAATTTAGGGGAACACACCGTAAATAAACATGCTAACCAAATATTCACATTTCTACAAATTTCCACTGTATTACTAATACATACTTTAATAATAGATGCAGAAATTACAATGTGCTGTTTCAAATTCAAGGTTAACTGACAGCACCATCGCTGTCATGAAAAAAATAAAAATAAAGAATATATACCGGTATATACATACCAGCTCTAGTCCACACTGAATTCAACTTAACATTAAACATGCATTGTTTAGGCTACTACTGAACCAATATTGGTACCGATACCTGAAATTCGGTTCCGTTGCCCAACGGTACCTTTTTTTTTGGTACTTTCCCTCTATAATTACAAAACAATTATTTCAGTTGTAAAAATTATTGTCAAACCTATTTATCCTATGTACTTAGAACATTATGTTATTTTATTAATTAAACAAAATCCTCCTCCTCCCAAACCCATCCCTACAACCTATTAAATTGAATAATTATTCATTTCTTACTCACTGTAACTTTTATTCTTTTATTTGTATATTCTTTTTTAGCCTGTTTTATTTTCATGACCGTTTTTAATTGCTCTTTAATGTTTCATGTAAAGCACTTTGAGTTGCCTTGTTGCTGAAAGTCAGTCAGTCCCCAGGGCACAGAACCACTGTTGTGCCTGCTTAGGAGGTGTAACGTCAACAGCACCGCGACCGCTTTCGGCTCTCCATTAATATCATATCGCAGCAAACGCTGTCTGCGTGAAGTTTTGAAAAACTGTAACCACACTTGAAACCACTTTATCGGCATTTCCGTGACTCACTGTGACTTCAACAAATCTGCAGAGCCGACGTAGTTTGCTCCGTCCGCAGCTATGCGTGTGTGTGTGTGTGTTTGTGTCGGAGCTCCGCTCTCTGTCAATTTTCAGAGAGACAGATAAGCTTGAGCTTACGCGGTCTCAGGTACCGAAATTTCGACATTTAACGTGTAAAAAGGGGGCAGATTTACTGGTCGCACATGTGCGACTGGATGTAAAATTCAGTCGCATACTCTAAAATTTTGGTTGCAAAATAAAAAAAAAAAAATTTATGAAGACCCAACAATTTCAGTAATTCCCAGTTAATACAGCAATAATTTTTATTTAGCAAAATCAGATGTTTTAAAATGCAAGAAATGAGGAGACTGTCCTCCCAAGATCAGTCAGTCCTTTCAGCAAGTTTCCCTCCTGTAATGTGAAAGAGTTGCTGGTATTACAGTCAACTCTACAGTCTGCAGCGCCCTGTAGCTTTGAGACAATTTTAGCTCATAGTTTTGGTCAGCCACTCTGTAGGGTTGTGTCCCAATAGCTCTCACTGATTCCCGCATATAAGCAGCTGACACTCCATGCTTATGATCTCACACAAGCTAAATGTACACTGCCCAGTGGGAACAAACAAAATAAATGACTGGCTCCAGAAAGTCAAACATCTACCGTCCAACACCCAGGAACAACAACAGCATTTGATTTCTTACTATTTGGTCGACCAAACCAGAGCCAAAAGCTAAGAGATTGTCTGCCTGTTTCTGAGTATGAAAAGCTAAATACAGATAACAATTAGCTTCCATGTGACAAGTGAAAATATTTTGCATGAGCCATTTCTGATCCAAATTCCTTGGAAGAAAAAGTCTTGCAACATGCACCACACACCACAGTTTGTCTGATTTGTCATCGTTTTGGCTGTGTTCACAAACAAGCAGTAATGCTTTAGTAAGCTGCTGGCTTAACAGTATTTATGATCGCACCACAGTGTGATGTGCAACAACTTTTAAATAAACTGTGGATGAGAAGTAATGACAAGAAGGGCAATTCACACGATCATTTCTAATTCATGTAGAATATCTGCATTCTTCCTGTTAATAAGTAAGACAGTTTTGGAAGACAACAATAGCTGATTCATATCTAACTCACTTAATGACCAGGTTGCAGTTTGACCTTGTGACCCTAGTTTTTGTCCATGAGTGTCATTCGTGGCCTCCTAATTAGTTCAACTTTACAATTGGTTCTTTCATATATCCTTCAGACAGCCTGTCTTCCCAGGCTCACTGTTGTTTTAAAAAAAAAAGACAAGACAGTCTGGACGTTGTTGTACTGGTTGTGCTAGTTTAGCTGGAGACGAAGGCATCTCTAAAATTCCAGGTTTGAAAACTAAATGGGGCTTGCCTTAATGCGTCGTCAAGAGCTTTGTCCATCTAGTTGTCTTATAGAAGTAAAAGGACATAAAAAAATAACAAATTTAGCTTTCAACTACTTGATGTATTTAAACGCAGATTGAGTTAATTCTTCTTTATTTCGTCTTTGCATACTGGTTATTACAGTTTTTCTTGATGGCTTTGATGCAGCAGTCAGCTCAAGCTCCACATTTTTCAAAACAGTTAACACACAGGCCGAAACAGTGGCACTCATGGTCTAAATGACACATTTTGTTTGCAAAAGGCTCTAACCGTGCCAAAACACAGTGGACTACAAAATACAAAATACAGCACTCAGTGCGAATCAGTGCACCATTGCGTGTCATTGTAGCCTATTACTGTACGTAGCTTTCATGCCAGTGCCATTTGTTGTCAAATTTGCCTTCTGGCTTAGAACTGGATCCAGAATCAGAAATGCTTTGATGCACATTTTATTGATTCCATTGATTCTTATTTTCAAACTGTGCCTAATAAACTGAAATACTGTAAATATTACACAAAATACACGTGAACCAAAATAAATATATTAGAGTATAAGAAATTAAGAAAATAAAAATAAAATCTTTTATCCCTCCATGATTTCCAAGTGGGAGAACTTGCAAAATAGCAGGGTGTTCAAATACTTATTTTCCTCACTGTATGTGACAAATTACTCACGTGCAACATCAATGTACACCTTATTATGCAATATCAATAACTACTCTGTGCAATACTGTGAATACCGTGTTATTAAACTTTCTGTCTGTATACTTGACTGTTTTATTCTTGCATTTTTACTGATGCTTTTCTCATTGCACTTTCCTATTGGTGCAGTATCACTGAAAATGGCCTCCACTGTGGGATTAATTAAGGATTATTTTAAATTTGTATATGTTTGTGTTTTTCAGATCTCTCAATTGCCATGATGACCAAGATATTCAACGGGGAAATGTGGAAAGCTGCCATTTTCCCAGTCCTTACTTTGCCAAATCATCTGTGGTAAGTTTACAAAAATCGTAATTGAAAACGGGAGTAGGAAGTAAAGCGAGGACAGCATAAAATGGCTCCTTTGGTATCAAAAGTAAATACTTTTTAAATAATTGTGATTACTATGAAACCTTGATGTTAGCCCTTTTAGAGAGAAAGTTATGGTATATTTTATGGGACGATGTATAACGTGCTATTTAAAGCTTTCATTTACAAAGTGATCTAAATACATATTGTCAGAATGGCACTTTAACAGCGGTTGAGGCTAGATGGGATACAGCTACGGTGACAACACGGCACCAAAACGACTAGTTAAGTTCAGGAAACAGATCGCGGTTTGAATTAAAACTCTAGAGGAACGAAACACGTTTTCCTGGCTGAAAGTATAACAAATATATTATTAGATTATTAGATTTTGCGGGATTTTTGCGTAACTTTTGGCCGTAGCTGTATCCCTTCTACCGTAAACAGCCCACCTGTTGTGGATCTTGAACTTCATCCAAAATGAAACTGCACAGACTGCAGCCCCCTACTGACCAAATGGCCTTACTGTTCAGTTATATTGAAAGGCTGAATTGGAGCTTCTGAGGAAAATTTAGCAGATAATTTAACTGTTAACGACATTTGGCTTGCTATATTCTACTTAATGAAACCGGTCTTTTATTCACATCTGCAAAAAAATGTATATATAACTCAATCACTTCTTAAAAACAAAGGGAGAAGAAACAAAAAATAAAGTAAAAAAAACGTCCATGCATTAAAAGATACTTCTTCGAATAACGCACAAAACTCAAATCTTTTGTTCTTGTCACAGCAGCTCCGAGGAATCCGAAGCTGGCCATCAAGGACTTCCCCGAGTGGCAACACACTGGAGCAGAGGCTGTTGCAGGGACAGCCTTTTTATTTTTTTTTTTTTGCTACTGAAATAATTGACATTATGATAGACAGTGGACAATATAGTGTGACAATTAGTTTTTGTTCTCCAACATGTACGCACTGCTGTTGTGAAGCAGGGATATACAGCTCACGAGTGTGCAGTCAAAAGAGAGAAATACTGTATATTTCAGCAACTCCTACAGATTAAGAAAAATCATGAATTTTCTTAATAAATAAATGTTATTCTTAGCTCAGTTGTTCAGTGTCTTTGGGTTCAGATAACATTACCATGATCCCATAGGCATAAAAAAAATTACGCTTTTTTTAAACTGAAACAGGGTGCGTTGGACATCCTGCTGTGTGCGCAAGCGCCTTTTTATTACCACGGTTTACAGACACGTCTCTACTGATTGGGTATTACCTGGAACACAGCCAATAATCGAGAGACACACCCACCAAACGAGAGAAAACATAAGTCAAGCCGTTGCACACCGTTCCCAGGAAACGTGCGTGCCCCAGCTCTTTGCCTCAGGGGAAGCCCACAGTCTCAGACTTTAAGAAACACTGGTTTAAGCTTTTAATAGTGTTTTTTGTATTGTTTTTTGTAGTGTTTTATAGACCACAGTAGGATGATTATCCCAAAATCTAGCTACATACAAGAATAGCTTTTAATGTGTTACAGTGTGCTATTTTCTATAATAATTTTAACTTGTGTAAATTGTCTTTGAGTACCCTGGAAAGCGCTTCATAAATAAAATGTATTATTATAAGTAATTGTGTATGATTTATCTATCTTACTTTAGCAATTCAATTTAGTAAATATATTCAAAGTAATTTTGTGAGACCTATACTGACCAGTTTTGTTAAATGGGTTAATGCAGGATCAATTGATCGGCACGTCTTCCTGACATCTGTATTACGTATAGCAGATGTTGGGACGATGTATGTGAGCCTTAATCTGTACGACATATAACATACGTTGGGACGATGTGTGTGTGTGTGTGTCTGTGTGTGTGTGTGTGTGTGTGTGTGTGTGTGTATGTATATATATATATATATATATATATATATATATATATATATATATACACACACACACACACACGTGGCGAACCGTGAGTACTACAGCTGGGCCTTCACCTCGGCCTTCACCGCTGAGAAAATAAATCATCGCGGAAAAAAGCAACAGTACGATGAATTGAAAGTGCAATCCTTTAATTAACGATGACAAGGATGTAAACAAATAGACCATAACGTCAATAACATTCTCCGCAACAAGAAACATTCTCAACATTAACTTCAGAAAACTGAGACCATTTAGGCTACATAGTTGAAATTAAGTAAACATACTCTAAAGCCAAAATCTGGAAAAACGATATTAGGTCACCCAGAATGTCACCCCGTGACGCTGCTGACACAGACACCGAGGCTCATTTCATCACCATGGACAGCGCTATGAAATCACGGCGCATTACAAATCATTCACACATTGACAAATAAATTCATGAGCATCATCAATCTACAATACAATTTCAAAATCACAATACGCCAAAAGTTACACAAAGCTGGTAATACAAAGACTATGTTTTAAAGTTGCAATGAAGTGCAAATGCCTCTCCATGCGCAATTACGCATGGCGCAATAAATTAAAGTCACAATTTTAATGTATAGGTTCTACTATACCTCCTTAATTCTCCACAGGGAAAGGGGCAGACAAGTGAACATGGGGGGAATAAAAACCCTCTAAAAACAAAAATCCAACCACACACTTCTGATACGTTTGATATATTGATTGATTGATTGATTACATATTTAATTAAAGGCAATTTGCGCTGGGACAACCTCCGCAATAAATACAAATCCCTGAATGTCCACTTTGCCAGTAATCTTGATCCCTTGAAATAATAATCAAGGTGGCTTGTAACATAGGCCTACCTTACATGAAAACAAAGTCCATTCGTCGGTCTTTCTTTGTGAAGTGGGCGATGGCGGCGTCATAAAGTTTGTCCTTTGATTTGAGCTCCAAAAGAAGTCATTTCTCTATGGACATCAGTGCCAAAGCTCCCAGGCGATCCTGTCCAGTACTGTTCCTGGCGTGCGTCTTGATGCGCTTCAGAGCCGAGAAAGACCGCTCCACGGAGGAGGTGGACACGGGGATGGTCCGCACCAGGCAGGTGAGGTGATACAGTTGCGGCATGCTCTCAGTCAGCTCTTTAAGAGTCAGAAAGTGCAGCAGGTCTGATGGGCTCCTTGCCTCAAAGTTTGCCATGTTGTACATGACCGTCAGTTCAGTTTTGAGCCTGGGGAGGTCAAAATGAAGCCCGTATAGTTTTCCGCGAGGCTCTGAAACTCAGAGTTGGGGAAGTTTTCTCTGTATGAGGCAAACTTCTTGGGTTCCAGAAGGGCAAGGAACATGAGTTTTGAACCTGTTCCTCAGCTGAGTGAGAATGTTGTCCAGGATTTCACTGTGCCGCTGCTGGTACGCTACGCGCACATCTCCAACTCTCCGCGCACAGTGTCCTCACAGATGGAGTCAAATTTGGCCTTTTCTCTCTCTGTGGTGCTGCAAAAGTCCTCGATGCTGGACAAACAGAACTGCATGTCATACTCCTTATTCTGCAAGATCCCAAAGAGCACGTGAGCAGTGATATCTATGGTTATAACTGCAATGCTTAGTAGCGCCACAAGGCGGTGCTTCCCTCTGTTAGTGTGGCAGTGAAGACGTGCCGCTGCAGCCTTCTCCCCTCCGACCGACACACATAGCCTATCAGTGTAGAATATCCGTTTAGTTGTCTGTCGACTCTTTGAGCTAATTGGCTAACTGGCTAGCTCTCTCCAACACCATTCACTTTACAAGACTTAGCTATGCCTCCAGCTGAAACAGAATAAAGAGCAGTCAGAGGTGCGGCTGGTGCCTAGCAACGGTTGCAAAGCTGCATTCCCTGCTGGGGGGCGGGGCTTAGCTGGAACGTCCCTTGATCTGACCTCAGGTTCGATCATGCCTTTCATCCATTATGTGCCTTTCATGAATGACATCATGACATTTTGCCTATAAGACAGATTCAGACATTAGGTAAAATAATTCTATACTTTGGTTTACTCTACATCGGTTTACTTATATCTGCTCAAAAAGCTTCTGACAAACCTGTACCTGTAAAACAAGACAAGACATTCAGAAAACGCAGCCTATCTTATACCATCACCATGGCTGAAATGGAAAGTTCCCAGACAGAGGAGATATTGAAGATCAGAGTGGAAGATGTTCGTCCAGTGGTTGAGTCCTTTTTCAAAAGGATGACATTGGAACAGCAGAGATTGTTGATGCAAGATGCAGCTGATGATGCCACATCAACATTGTTGGCGGAGATGATTTTGGACCTAATATCACTAGTTTCTAAATCCATTTTGGCAACTCTGCAGAATAAATGCAGCCAAATAATCTCCGAGGAGCGTGTTCGGTCCAGTCTGGGTGACACACTTCTTCTGACTTTTGCTGAGGTTCTTCAAGTAAAGGACCCAGTCCACTGTGACAGCTCAAAGAACTTAAACAACATGTTTGTTACAGAGGTTGCACAAAGCATTTACTCTGCTGTCACCAATAGTGCGGACACTTTGGAACCTGTATTTAGTGAGCGTGTGACTCCCCCTCACAGACTTAATATGATGGTACGACATGTCTTTAATATGTTGAAAGCATTTATGGGCAAGATGAAAAATGTTTTGTGCTCGTGTCGACCACGTAAACCACGAAAAAGACAGGACATCTCCGTACAGAAGGCCGCTGATGGACAACAAGAGATGGACGATCAAGAGGAGGCAGATACTGATCGCTGCCAGTCAGCAGCCAGATCTGTGGAATCAAAAAGCCCGGACAATGTCTCCAGAGCATCAGAGCACTTTGTGAGCGTAACGACCACAGCTGTGAGGGAAATAATTACAAATGAGGTCAGTGGACTCACAGAACCTCTACTGCAAGAAATGACCGACTCGGAGTATGAGCAGCTGCGATCTGACACCTCACGGGAGATTCAAATGATTTCAGATGACATTACTCAGTTAATTGTTCAGGAGGTAAACAGTCTGGAAGAGCAATATGCTGCAAGTATTAGTCCAGAACCCACAGAGACAAGTACCAGTCCAGAACCCACAGAGACAAGTACCAGCCCAGAACCCACAGAGACAAGGGTTACCCCAGAAGCCACAGGGATTTGTTTCACCCCAGAAGCCAGAGGGACATGTATCACCCCAGAATCCAGAGAGAAACTGTCCTTAAAAGGAGTGGGGAGCAAGATAAAATTCTTTTTTGCTACACAGTTTGCCAAACTGTCAATACATCGCATTGCGACTCAACTAGACAACCAATTCCACCCCGACTCCAAAGTTAAAAGTGAGAAGTCAATGCAGTCCTTTGTGACTGATGTGGATTCTCTGTTTTCAAAGGATGGTGTAAAACAACAAGTTGGAAGTGAGGTTGTTTATAGTAAATTGCAGGATATTTCCAACGGTAAAGACCAGGTGTTCAAAGAAGAGCTTACTGGTCTCCTCTACAGTTACGTCTCTGAGGGGAGGATTCCAGAGACTGTCCCAGGATCAAATGAAAGGACACTGTCTGCTTCCCCATCCCGTGATACAGTGTATGGTGAAATACATTGTAAAGTGTGGCGTTACCTTGGACTGATGAAGTGGTGGCTGTGCACACAGGCTGGCACCCACAGTAACAAGATGAAAAAGGCTTTCAAGAATACTGAGTCACTATCACCCACCGCTACACCGACAACCTCACCCACACCTACACCACCTACACCTACACCCAAACCTACACCTACACCCAAACCTATACCTACACCCAAACCTACATATACGCATACGCCCAAACCTACACCTACACCTACACCCTCAACCACACCCACACCTACACCCAAACCTACACCTACACCAACACCTACACCTACACCCAAACCTACACCTAAAGTCTCAGTATCTGAGGAGGTAGCTGCCAGTCCTGTGCTGAATTCAACAGCACAGGCAGAGAAAAATAAAATTTCCATCAGGCTGCTTGTGCAGAAGTTGGTTTCGCGGACCTTTAACAAAGCGAAGGTGAACGCAACAATTGGAAATTCAGAAACCATCCTTGAGCGCCTGTTCAAAAAGATATGGGCTGAAGTCGAGGGAGAAGATTTTCAAATCACCAGTGACACTTATAAACACCTCAGCAAGGCCATTTTAAAGGACATGTGCAAGAAGTGGGGCTGTGCAGAGGACGTGCTGGTTTCAATGAATCTAGACGAACCAGCAGTTGACAAATGTATTGTCTCCTTCTTCAAAGACCACCTGATGAAACCAAGGAAGACAAGCACCATCAAAAGATTCTTCTCCTCCATTCCAAAGTTTGGCCAGAGACTCTTTATTGTTTGGACTATGGCGGTGATTGGCCTCTGTTGTGAGGATTGCCTTTGTAGGGCAGAGACCAGTGTATAATGTATATAGGACAGAGGACCAGTGAATGGCCTCTGTAGGACGGAGACCAGTGATTGGGCTCTGTAGGACAGAGGACCAGTGAGTGGCCTCTGTAGGACGGAGACCAGTGATTGGCCTCTGTAGGACGGAGACCAGTGAATGGCCTCTGTAGGACGGAGACCAGTGAATGGCCTCTGTAGGACGGAGACCAGTGATTGGCCTCTGTAGGACGGAGACCAGTGATTGGCCGCTGTAGGACGGAGACCAGTGATTGGCTTGCGTGGGTTTACTCCGGGTGCTCCGGTTTCTTCCCACTTCTCTTTAAACCATGCAGCAATTGGGCACTAACAACATCTCCCCAACACTAGTTGGTTTCATGTTTTACAATAAACAACACAATTTAAAAAATAAAAATCTGCTTATCTCTCTTATCATTTGTTGTAAATATTCAACTCGTGCAGAAGTTCTGCCAATTAAGTTTTACCCAGGTCAAATGTTTGTGAAGATAATACAAAAGAATTTAGGTAAAACAATTTGGGGTAAGCTTTCTGACCAATGTTAGGATAAATCATTTTACATTAACATCCGATATCAAAAACAGACTCCTTTATGTAAAATAAGCATACATTTGCTTTTAAAAACAAATAGAAAACAATTATATTTTACATCCGGTCTTCTGTGTTCCAAATGTTTTTATATTCAATCCTTCTTTGTTTATTATGTTATGCCTGTATCTGTATAATTTTGCATAAATATGGCTTATTATTCACTTGCCTTTTAATCTTTTCGCAACGCTGGTTGGTAAATGCACTGCCTGCTAAAAAATAATTTTATTATCAAGACTATTATTACAGAATGTTTTATAAGACTGGTCCCATTGACAAGTTCTCAGCCAAGCATGCCACTCTGCATTAGGCTTATAAGCCTGCTGATAGTATACCCCGTGTCTGTCTATCTCTCTCCAATCTGCCTCTATGATACAAGTGAACATTGGATTATTAGTTATCTTCCTCGAATGTGAATGTAGGTCTGTAATGCACTGTCACGAGCAGGTGTGAGGAGACATGTAAGATCATCTGAGGCAATGCTGATGACCATGAAATGCTACTCCTGCACATGCAGCAACTTGTGTTAGGAAATGTTCATATATTAGTGGCAGTTATTTAGATTTGATTAAGTGAGACAATGTCCACTTACAGATCTGTGTGTGGAAACAAATTTAGAAACAAATGAATATTGATTTTGCAACGTGCCATGGAATGATGTGTAAGGGTCCACTTGATAATGATGACACGGTTTTGTTATTTTAAGCAAGTTACATCACTATAGCAAAACTATCTTATAAACCAAACTTTGAACTGTCTAGGAGGACATTTAGTGAGCAGTGTGACATCAGATCAGGTTCCTGTGACCCTGTGCAACTGAAGGCATCCATATAATCTGTGCCATATATATATATATCACTATTTAAGGATAAATCACAATCAGAAAAGCATGTATTGCCAAGTAAATAACACTTGGAATTTGCTTTGGTAAATGGTGCACACATAAAAATGTTAAAAGGAAATAAACAATAAATGTAAAAGAAACGATATAAATAAACAAATATGTACCATAAGACTGCTTGACAATAAGGAAGAAGGCTGTATGGTTTAGTGCAGGATAAGCAAAGATGTATGAGCAAAAGTTAAGTACAGTAGCCTATAGTGTGCAATGGACAGGTGGGGTTTACAGCATTACCAGTCACATCATGTTTTACAGCGCTACCAGTTATATCATAGCAACGCAACAAATCGTTCAACTACAATCCTGTAGCATAATCATTCTCAGTTGTAACTTTTGCATCACAGTTAAGAGGAAAAGTAATGTTGTCTCTTCTGCAGCGCATTACCTCCATAAACGTGTCCTGCAGAAATGAGCAAGAGCAGAAGCAGGTCAGCCACAAAACTTCCCATTGTTAATTAGGCCTTTATAATCTAACTTGCATTTAATGAAGAGCAACATCTGGCTGCTTGATTGTGCTGTCCATTGTCTTTACTGCACAGCACCGGCCCTCATTTCTACTACTGACAAGTTCCAGACAGCCTGTACTTACTTTGCTGGTTGTAGCCAACAACCTTTAAAAAAATGTACCTGTGTCTGTGAGCAGTGAGGTGAAGCTCCACCCTCTGATCCTCCCCTTGGCTGCTGTAGTGCTTAGTACCACACATGAACACAGAGGGGAGGTGTCACAACACATACGGAGACAGAAAGGGAGAGAAACAAATGAAAAGAAATGTGTAAAGGCTCTTTACAAAGTGCTTTAATTGTGTCTTTTTTGTTCATGGGAAACTGAGACTGGATCTGGAGTCTTGTTAGACTATTTCAGATACAGTACATATGAGACTTAGTTTAAAACATTTAGAAGGGTGTTAGCCTATATTCTGAATTGAACCCCTCTTTATATAGCCTATATATATATATATATATATATATATATATATATATATATATATATATATATATATATATATATATATATATATATATATATATATATATATATGTGGGTCAATGACATATAAGGGTTGGCCAGATGAAAAAATTAAAAAACTTTCAAAAAGTTTTTTTAAAGGCATCCTTGAGTTTCGTTAAAATGTATATGTTGTGTTATTGTACATTTTATTTAATTTGAAATAGGATTTTCACCACTTTTTTATCAAAGGTAGGACCAAATGGACCTAAAATGTCAAGTGGTATAACCACAAAGGAATGATTAATATTTAATATTTCATCCACTACATTGTTTGTGAGTGCACTCATACAAATATAACTCCTATTTCCAAATTTCACCCAAAAATAGATTTTATTGGGATTACTTCTAAATTTAAATTATATTTGTTATTGCAATATCAAGTGGTAGACATGCTGGAAACAACATTTGTTTTCTAAATAATCTTGGACAAACTGTGTAAAAAGTCTTAAAAATTAGTTTCTACAGTGGAGTAGAGTATTACATTTTATCAAACATTAATTTACCTGCAGATTATCATTTTTTCAAGAAAAATACTGGTTTCCCCATTTGACACAAACCAGTTACACCACCTGACGTGATGCTTATAAGTGACATAAACTCAAAGTAGTTTATTGAACTTGGCGTTTAATCTCATTTCAATGACAAATATTTAAATATATTTAAAACTCATTAGATTAAATTAAACAACTAACATCTTAACAAATTGTGTGTGTATGTGTGAACAGTATTTGTGTTTGAGAAAGAGGTAGATAGATCGGTAAAAGAGAGAGGAAGAAGCAAGTCTGTTTAGGGTTGTGCATGCTCTTTAACATGTTTACAGGTAAAGCGCTCATATTATGCTTTTTGGGATGTCATAGGTTTACAAAGTGAAAAAGCCCAAAGTCCCCCCCCAAAGTGACTTACCATCTCCAAGAGAAATCACTGTTCACCAACTGCTCCAAACAGCTCTATTGTAGTCCAGCCTTTACTTCATTGACGAACGTGGTCACTTTGTAACACACGTTATAATGCTCGTCTAGCTGCTAGCATGGCACTCCCTCATACTCTGCTTCTGACTGGCTAGTAGTCCTTACCTAGGTACTGTCAGGGCACTCCCTCATACTCTGCTTCTGACTGGCTAGTAGTCCTTACCTAGGTACTGTCAGGGCACTCCCTCATACTCTGCTTCTGACTGGCTAGTAGTCCTTACCTAGGTACTGTCAGGGCACTCCCTCATACTCTGCTCCTGACTGGCTAGTAGTCCTTACCTAGGTACTGTCAGGGCCCTCATACTCTGCTTCTGACTGGCTAGTAGTCCTTACCTAGCTACTGAGCATGTGCAACTCCCAACAAAGATGGAATAGAAGTGAGATGTCTCACTCTGTAGCTAAAACAGAGAGCTCAACACACAGGGTGAAAAGAGGAGCTGCAGCAATGTGTAGTGCAACAAAAAGATGGTGTTTTTTGAAAATTAAACCATGTACAACTATTCAGGTACAACCTCTAAATGCAATTATTAACCTGAAAATGAGCATAATATGAGCACTTTAACTTATTCTGGTGCATTTATCTTAATTCAATTTGATAAACTGCATTTTTTCAATGGCATTTTTAATATTTAAGTAACATTTTATACTTAAATTAAATCCTTGAATGCTTTAGGTATTTTAAAGCTGCTGTTCTTGTACCACATTAGGGGTCACAGTTCAACTGCCTCATTCTATGTTATTACATTGTTAAGAAATTATTGTAACATTGCAAAGGAATGATATGGAAATTTTAATTTAAGGGTAAAACCTTTTTTAAACACTAAGTCCTTGCACTATAATGATTTAGCCTAGCCTAGCTAAATAAGATATCTTAATAAAGTGTTGGATAAATTACCTCCACTTTTAAAAAATACAAACAATGAACACATACCAACAGTTCTAAATAGTAATTAAGTTCATATAACCTCTTGGACCAGTAACTGAACTAGTTATATTTGAAAAGATTGGCCAAAAATTGAGAGGCTTGTAATAGGAGTCAAATGGTGTAACCGGTTACACCATTTGACATTTCAATGTAAAATCAAATTTATCAGGCATTATAATAGACACATATATCAGCATATGGCCTTGGTGTAAATAATCAAACACTAAATACTAATTTTTATTCAAAAGAATGTTTTTCAATGTTTTACTTGGGTCATACCATTTGACATGTGAACTAAAGAACTGAACTTAACCTAAAAATGTCTTATATTAAAAATTAACTTATATTTATCAGAGAGTTATTAACCTTGTGATGCAGCAGTTATGCTGATCAGGGGTCCTTTTCTCTGATGTAACTTCCTGTCATGTGGTCTTCTTGCTGATTTCAACAAAATGGCACCTTAAATGTTACAATACGAATATTTTCAGAGCCTCACCGTTCTGTCAGACGGCCATTTACGACGGGGAACGGAAGCCGTTCTCTCTCTGCTCTCTACAAAGCAACAAGAACGTTGAAAAAAGTGTAAAAAACACTCAAAGTGACAAAAAAATGGCAAAAACGTCAGAAAAGTGACAATAATTACGGAAAAAAAGGCGCCAAAAACCCCTGATAAAAATGTCTACTTGTTGTCTACTTGTTGCAGACGCTGTCTGAAGGATTCTTGGTGAAACCTAGCATTCAATAGTTGTTTTCTGATATTGTAAATGAGGGAAACAGTGGGAGAGGAGCTCTACCTTAGTTGGTTAAAGCGCCTCTCTAGTGAACAGGAGGTCCTAGGTTCAAATCCCAGCTGCACCTTGGACCAACTGGACCCTAGTTTGTCTCTTTTCTTCATGACAAACTGTCTCCAGCTGACACTGATTGGTTGAACAATATGTCACTATATGACTACAGACCACTGTTTTGTCAGCTCGGTTGTTTTAAATGTGCTGTAGAAGTAAATATAACTTGACTTGACAAACTCTTCTCTAGTTAAAGGCTTCAGGCTGAGGCACTGCTGGGATTTGAACCCAGGACCTCCTGTTTACTAGACAGGCGCTTACTGAGCCACAGCTCCTCTTCTCTTTTTCTCTATTTCATAATATCAGAAACAACAGTAGCCGCTTTCTGACCAAGTAGTTAGTTGTAGTTATAGGAACAGTCCCCTTCTAATCAGTTCTACTAACTACTCTCCCCCAAAACCAGTTTGCCATTTGCATTCACACTGGCCAAGTGGCCATAGGAACTGACCTTTTGTTATTATAACACAGCCATCTAACCACCACTATACAGAAAAGGGAAGAGACCCTGCCCTGAGGTAGGAGCTGAAAGAGTTACAGGAACTGTGGTCAGAGGAACTCAATAATTCCCAAATTGGTCCAGTTTGAACAGGAGAAAAAAAATGTTCTAGGAACGTTATGTTCTAGGAACTTCAAAAATCCCTCCATTTGGAAAGAGGCTCATCATCCATTTATGAATGCCTTCCTCTAAGAACAGTTGGACAACTACGTTGTAGAGAAAGATTCGTGCAGCTCTTTTAGACTTTCCAAATGTTATCAGACCGAATGAATCCAATTCTCCCAGTGAAACGAGTCATTTACAGACGTCTCTTTCTCCACCTGAGTCTGAGGGGTCAGGCCGCGTCATGTGACAGGAACAGAAGATGTAATTCCACAGTTTGGCCCGGCGCACTCCACTGGTTGAGCCACGTCCGGTTTAGCACTCGGCTAACTTGAATAGAGATAAAATGATGACTGGTGTAGCTCTCGGGGGGCGAGAAGGAGAAGGAAGAGGTCAGGGTTCAACGCTAAGGTTTTTATTCAATTGTCCGCTCCGGCAAGTAAAAAAAAAAAATTATACTTGCCCGAAGTGACTTTTTACTGGCCCCTGTAAAAAAAAAAGTTTAAAATCAGAGGAAAAACGTTGAAAAAAAAGTTTGAAAGTAACCCGAAAAAATCAAGGGGAAAAAAATTACGGAGGAAGATTTTGTTTTTATTTTTCATTTCGAGAATAAAGTCAAAATGTCGAGAAAAAAATTTATATTTCAAGAATCAAATCAGACTTTTGAGAATAAACCAAACTACTAGCTTTACCTATAGTCTTCTACAAAATGCCCTGTGAAGGCCAATATGAACTCGTGAAATTACACTTCAGAATCGGTTTTAATAACAAGGAAATTCTTTTCTCTCTTAGCGCGTGAACACAGTATGGTGATAAGTCTGTTCAGAAGGAGAAACCACACAAACTTGGAAGAGGTGGCCGTATTCCTGCAAACTGAAATAGCTCGTAATGGACAGATGCAATAAGGGTATCCATGGTTACACCTACGCGCAACACAGAGAGGATATGTTGTATCACAAGACACAATAAGACAACTGATCAAATAGTTTAATCCTGAAGGAGTGGAGCTACCCATATCTTTGATGTTGCCTACATGGCAGACAGTCGCTCTAATGTGATTGAAGGTCCCATGACATGGTGCTCTTTGGATGCTTTTATATAGGCCTTAGTGGTCCCCTAATACTGTATCTGTTGTCTCTTTTATATAGACCTTAGTGGTCCCCTAATACTGTATCTGGAGTCTCTTTTATATAGGCCTTAGTGGTCCCCTAATACTGTTTCTGAAGTCTCTTTTATATAGACCTTAGTGGTCCCCTAATACTGTATCTGAAGTCTCTTTTATACAGGCCTTAGTGGTCCCCTAATACTGTATCTGAAGTCTCTTTTATATAGACCTTAGTGGTCCCCTAATACTGTATCTGAAGTATCTTTATATAGGCCTTAGTGGTCCCCTAATACTGTATCTGAAGTCTTGTTTGGTTCTGACTCTGGGAGGTCTGGGGGGGTCATAGTGTGGCAGCAGATCTGAAATGTATTTTGGCCCTAAATCATTTAGTGATTTATAAACCAGCAAAAGTATTTTGAAATCAACTCTTTGAGGCACAGGAAGCCAGTTTAGAGACATAAGAACCGGAGTGATGTGATCCACTTTCTTGGTCTTACTGAGGACTCGAGCAGCAGCGTTTTGAATATGAACAATGTATTAGAGTTTAGATTCTCTGCCCGAGCCGTTATTTTCCGCCACTATCCCCGGGCCTTGATCAAGCATTTGTGTTTTTTTAATCATTACTTTATAAGCCTAATTGGGTGGGGAGAAAGCTCTGCCATAATCAGAAATATTATCTATATAGGCTATATTTAGGCCAAATTAACAAATATGTCCAAAAAGTTACATAAGTTGGACTACAGTTACAAAATGCAACACGTGTCATGCACAGAGTCGCTTCCTCTCGCACACATTACACCGGGCCTGCTGGGCCGTATGGTGGAGCATCACACCGGGCCTGCTGGGCCGTACGGTGGAGCATCACACCGGGCCTGCTGGGCCGTACGGTGGAGCATCACACCGGGCCTGCTGGGCCATATGGTGGAGCATCACACCGGGCCTGCTGGGCAGTACGGTGGAGCATCACACCGGGCCTGCTGGGCCGTACGGTGGAGCATCACACCGGGCCTGCTGGGCCGTATGGTGGAGCATCACACCGGGCCTGCTGGGCCGTACGGTGTAGCTTAAGTGCAACATGGATCTTGAGGATGTAAAGAAAAAAATAAAAACAGGAGAATTACCCAAGGGGTTAAGCATCGCATCGTAAGCTCTCAGGCAGAAATGAAACTACACGTCGCGGCGACACAGACCACAACCATGTGGTGATTGGTCCGTT
Source organism: Zingel zingel (assembly GCA_023566125.1). Classification (NCBI taxonomy): domain Eukaryota; kingdom Metazoa; phylum Chordata; class Actinopteri; order Perciformes; family Percidae; genus Zingel; species Zingel zingel. The sequence continues at coordinate 8,371,763 of CM042329.1, read as the reverse complement.
TAGCCGTGGCTTGGTAGCGTTGCATTTCCCCCGACTCATTTCCAGCTTCCTACTTCTCTGTGCACAACGTGAAATCAAGGCGAGGGTTAGCTTTTCCTGTGACTGCTTTCCTGCGACTATGGCTGGGCAATGTAATTTCCATGGAGGTGCTGTGGCTTAGATGGTTAAAGTGCCTGTCTAGTAAACAGGAGATCCTGGGTTCAAATCCCAGCAGTGCCTCTTGAAAACTGTCCCAATGGTGATGTGTCTCTCCTATATAAACCCAAACACAACTGATATTGCAAGAAGGATGTTTTTTTTAAATTATATTAATTAATTTAGTTTTTTTTAGTGTTTGTCTGTTTGTATGTATATATGTATGTACAATATATACATGTATATATACATGCTTTTGGGACACTCCGGTGGAGTCACAAACAATCGCAAAAGATGCCAAGTAACTACATAAGTCTTCAGGATGCTCTCCTGGCACAGGCACTGCTGGGATTTGAACCCAGGACCTCCTGTTTACAAGACAGGCGCTTTAACCAGCTAAGCCACAGCGCCGCTTTCTTCGCCTGCTCGCCCCCGAGAGCTGCACCAGTCACCATTTTATCACTATTTAAGTTAGTCGAACTAAACCGGACGTGGCTCAACCAGTGGAGTGCGCCGGGCCAAACTGGAATTACATCTTCTGTTTCTGTCACATGACGCCGCCTGACCCAAAAAGACTTTCCCTCAGACTCACGTGGAGAAAGAGACATCTGTAAATGACTCGTTTCACTGGGAGAATTTCATTAATTTGGTCTGATAACATTTGGAGAGTCTAGAAGACACTAGAAGTTTTTTTGTGATTGTTGCGGGCAAAAATCCTTGATTATGCGGCACGTTTTCATCACAGAGTTTGCAGCTTTTCGATGATGTTCATGTCACGTAATTACGTCACTTTGGCTGATTATGCATTGAATTATGCAATCGCATAATTGCGTTTTTCTGGATGGACTGAATCTTTCTCTACAACGTAGTTTTCCTGCAGTCGTCCAACTGTTCTTAGAGGAAGGCATTCATAAATGGATGATGAGCCTCTTTCCAAACGGAGGGATTGTTGCAGTTCCTAGAACATAACGTTCCTAGAACCCTGTTTTTCTCCTGTTCCAACTGGACCAATTTGGGGATTATTAAGTTCCTCTGGCCACAGTTCCTGTAACTCTTTCAGCTCCTACTTCAGGGCAGGGTCTCTTCCCTTTTCTGCATGAGGTGCTTTCCGATCTGATAGTACTTGTACTTTTTAGAGGAAAAGTACACTTCTAAGAACTACTCTCCCTCAAAATCTTTTTTCCCATTTGCATTCCCACTGGCCAAGTGGCCATAGGGACTGGTACTCGGAACAGACCCTGCCTCTGCCTGCTGCGCTGTGGACGTACGTGTGTGTGTGTGTGTGTGTGTGTGTGTGTGTGTGTGTGTGTGTGTGTGTGTGTGTGTGTGTGTGTGTGTGAGCGGTCTGAGAGACCTCCAGCTCACAGCGAGGTGTCTGGGCAGGACTGGCCCAGCGACGAGCTAGCGGCCAGGGCAGGCGCCTGCTGGCTGTCGCCTCACTTCATGGAGCTTCTCAACTCCGAAAACTTTGAAGCAAAAAGGACGCTACTGCGGCCAGAGGAACTTAAAAATCTCCAAATGTTTCCTGTCGGAACACAACGAAAAAAGTGTTCTAGGAACGTTTATTTCTAAGAACTGCAACAATCCCTCCGATCAATCCCTTTGTTCTCTTTGTTGTAATTTTGAGTCTCTTTTTTGTCATTTAGTGTCTCTTTGTTGTCATTTAGAGTCTCTTTGTTGTCATTTAGTGTCTCTTTGTTGTCATTTTGAGTCTCTTTGTTGTCATTTAGAGTCTCTTTGTTGTCATTTAGTGTCTCTTTGTTGTCATTTTTGTCTCTTTGTCATTTTGAGTCTGTGTTGTCATGAGGTGTCTCTTTGTTGTCATTTTGAGTCTTTTAAGTCATTTAGTGTCTCCTTGTTGCCATTTTGAGTCTCTTTGTTATCATTTAGTGTCTCTTTGTTGTCATTTAGAGTCTCTTTGTTGTCATTTTGAGTCTCTTTGTTATCATTTAGTGTCTCTTTGTTGTCATTTAGAGTCTCTTTGTTGTCATTTTGAGTCTCTTTGTTGTCATTTTGAGTCTCTTTGTTATTTTGAGTCTGTGTTGTCATTTAGAGTCTCTTTGTTGTCATGTAGTGTCTCTTTGTTGTCACTTTGAGTCTTTTAAGTCATTTAGTGTCTCCTTGTTGTCATTTTGAGTATCTTTGTTATCATTTAGTGTCTCTTTGTTGTCATTTTTGTCTCTTTGTTGTCATTTAGTGTCTCTTTGAGTCTCTTTGTTGTCATTTAGTTTCTGTTGTCATTTTGAGTCTCTTTGTTGTCATTTAGTGTCTCTTTGTTGTCATTTTGAGTCTTTTAAGTCATTTTGTCGGCTCTGTGAAGGTTGTTTTAACCACTAGGCCGCAGCGCCTCTTTTACCTTTTTGACAGGAGCTGTCTGTTTCCTAGAGGAGGGTTACAAAAGGAGTTTTTGATTCGTTTTTGATCTTCTTCAAGCACCCTTTAGACAGAATCTTCTGCAACATGAGGTGGCGCTGTGGCTTAATTGGTTAAAGCGCCTGTCTAGTAAACAGGAGATACTGGGTTCAAATCCCATCAGCACCTTTTTGATACACATATCTCTTAAATCTGTAATCCTAATATGGAAAATCTATCTCTTAAATATAGTCAGTCATGTTTCATCATCTCTTGCCATCATGAAGATGTCTCCTTACACTGTACAACCCACTCCAGATGAAATAATATTATCTTTGTATAACTCGCTTGCTAAGTCGGTGATCATGAATGTGTGATTGTGTGAAGGTGTTCACAAGATAGATATCAACCTTTAGTGAACTTGTGAATTTCGCCAGCCGTCTTCTCTCCTTTATGGAGACAGACGCTGTGTGCACGGTGTGCTCGATGGTGTTTTACTAATGTTAACATGATAGTTAACATTAGTAATTAAACTTAAACAGCTAATGGAAGTCCAAACTGCCTGAGAGCTTCTTCTGTACTATACGGTAATTCCTCTACTATGAGACAGTAAGTCTTGTGGTTATGACCCAATCGTTAGCCTATTTTTATAAAAACGTCTGCTACGGAGCCATAACGTGAGCTACAAGGGAATGGAGCCTTTTATACATTGTCGTGTTTCTTTAGAAATAAACAACGGACAAATAGAGTCTTTAAACGCTTCAGATGTAAAGTTATTCTCTGTCAAAGTGGCGTCAAAATGAATGGCAGTCAATGGGATGCTAACGGGAGGTGATGGCTTGGTAGCATCAGAATTGCGCCATAGGAGCTACGCGGTCCGAGGAGAAGCTTAGCCTGTTGAACATAACTGCAGCATGGTGACAAGTTGAAGGCACTCTGTGTTAGTTCTGATAATGGTTACACAACTTGCGAGCGTGCATGTGTGTTTTCTTCGGTTATTCCTGCAAATATCTCGTCTCCCAACAGTCAAACAGACACAGTTGAATGTAATGTAACATTACACTCAACTCACGATACGATTCAAGCTAAGAGGTGCTGTGGCTTAGTTGGTTAAAGTGCCTGTCTAGTTCAAATCCCAGCAGCACCTCTTTAATATGCAGAATATCTCTTAAATCTGTAATCCTAATATGGAAAATCTTCTCTTCATCCATCATGAGGATGCCTCCCGACGCTGGTCTACGTAAGCAGCCGGGCAATGCATTCTGGGAGTGTCACAGCAACGTTGGATTCTACAGTAGAACCCAGGTTGCTTTATGCAAATGAAGGGTTCAATTGATATTTTGGCAAGTCAACTTTATTGTCAATTCTGCAATATGTGCCAGACATACAGAGCAATTGACGATATGTTTCTCTCCGACCAACGGTGCAACAAGGACACGTACAATGATATATAAAAAATATATATAAAATAGGGCTGTCAATCGATTAAAAAATGTAATCTAATTAATTACATACTCTGTGATTAATTATAAGAAATTAAAAGAAAAAGAAGGGTATTAAACAACAGTCGGTGACATTAAAGAACGGCTTGTTCATTGCTAATATGGTCAAAATTAAATGATTTAATAATAATGTAGAACAATAACAATAACTTATTTCACTAGTAAATAGCTGTTGAATGAGAAAAACAACCACCAGATGGGAAAAGGACATTTACAATAACTTCAAATGCACCATGAGGCTGTAGTTTACCAGTTTCATTGAACGCACCGTCTGTGTTTGTCCAACAGCAGCTGCAGATTGTTACATCCCGGTGTTGAATCCTCTACAGTGAAACACAGCCACACTTTACACCGTTTAGCGTTAGCTGTCGGCATTTCAACCGTGTTTAATCCAGCTACTAGCTAGTGGTAGGCTAACGTTAGCTGCTGTCGAGTATAGTGTTAACTAGCTAGCGGTAGGCTAACGTTGGCTGCTGTCGAGTATAGTGTTAACTAGCTAGCGGTAGGCTAACGTTGGCTGCTGTCGAGTATAGTGTTAACTAGCTAGCGGTAGGCTAACGTTGGCTGCTGTTGAGTATAGTGTTAATTAGCTAGCGGTAGGCTAACGTTAGCTGCTGTGGAGTATAGTGTTAACTAGCTAGCGGTAGGCTAACGTTAGCTGCTGTCGAGTATAGTGTTAACTAGCTAGCGGTAGCCTAACGTTAGCTGCTGTCGAGTATAGTGTTAACTAGCTAGCGGTAGACTAACGTTAGCTGTTGTTGAGTATAGTGTTAACTAGCTAGCGGTAGACTAACGTTAGCTGCTGTTGAGTATAGTGTTAACTAGCTAGCGGTAGGCTAACGTTAGCTGCTGTTGAGTATAGTGTTAACTAGCGTCACGGTCAGCGGTGTGTGTGTAGCCTGTATCGTCTGTTTCAGAGCATCAGAGAGAAGAGCAGACATATCAGTGGCTCCAGATTTCGGTAGCCAGGGTTGGCAGGAAGAAGATGTTTATAAGTAAATGTTCCAATCAATGATCCAGGCAGCACATTCTCGTCTCCCTCCTTCATTTTACAGTCCAATGGTGGCTAGAACGGCTCCGGGTCAAACGGCAATATGGAATGGATTAATCTGCATTATTTTTTTTATTTTGACAGCCCTAATATAAAAGATAGCTGACAGCCTGGGGAGGCAGGTATAGAGGCCAAAGGTCACTCAGCTTCCAGGGTTTTATAGCAGTGACGAGGAAGACAGAGAAAGCAGGGAGGAGCGGGAGGGATTTTTGGGGAGTAATCAGAGTGAGTGGATGTGAGTCAGCGGGGGTTAGCGGTGCATGGACAGCTGTCCGGGGTTTAACACTCAGGCATGGCCACTTGTGTTGTAGGCGCCACGGAGGCCTCGAGGCTACAGACCGTCTCTGTGAGGGAAAAGTTACAAAGTCTACACTTTTAAATGTTTCCCCATCTGAAGACACACTTATCACTTTTTAAGAGATTCAGGTGATGAAGTGCATGATGTTTATTCTCACGTTATTGTTAATTTAAACTCAAGTTGAGAACTATTTTTAGCCACGCTATAGCGGCATGTCAGCTAATCTGTCTGAGCACCACTTTGGTCCGGACTGAAATATCTCAGCAGCTATTAGACGGGTTGCGATGAAATCTTGTACAGACATTCGTAAGATAAAGATGAGAAAAAACTGTCAATCCCCGAGAGAAATTGATGTGCAGAAGTTGCAGTACAAATAGAGAAGAGACGAGTGCAAAAACCTCTGACACAACAGATGCAATTTCATTCTAATTTGTCACTAAAGATATAAAAAGACAAGCGAGAACAGAAGCGGAAACCAGTTCACGAACTCCTCCCAGCAGCACCCAGCTGACATCTGATACCAATCAGACAGTCGACAGTCCTCTCAACTCACATTCTTTCATTTTAAACACATTTTGGATGCTTTCAGTTACAGATTTATACAGGATTTGCTGCATTTTTAAATGTAACAAGTCTCTGAATGTTTGGTTGCTTTCACACCTAAGCAGTTTGGTCCATTTTAGTCTCGCTGTACCAGACCTTCCTCCACAGCGCTGTGGAGGAAGGTCTGGCACAGCATTCCTGGATGGGAGGAAAACGTGCTCTGGTATATTGACATTTCTTTAAACCAATCACAATCATCGTGGGCGGGGTTAAGCTCCGGACGGAGCCACGGTGCCTCTGCTAAATGGCCAAATATTTGTACGTTCAAAAGTAGTTTTAGTCGTGCAACAGAAAACTCAGATTGGACAGATAGTCTAGCTAGTGTGCGTGTGTGTGTGTGTGTGTGTGTGTGTGTGTCTGTGTGTGTGTGTGTGTGTCAGTGTGTATTTGTGTGTGTGTCTGTGTGTGCATGTGTGTGTCTGTGTGTCAGTGTCTGTGTGTGCGTGTGTGTGTGTCTGTGTGTCTGTGTGTGCGTGTGTGTCTGTGTGTGTCTGTGTGTCTGTGTGTGCGTGTGTGTCTGTGTGTGTCTGTCTCTGTCTGTGTGTGCATGTGTGTGTGTGTGTGTGTGTGTGTATGTCTGTGTGTGTGTGTGCGTGTGTGTGTGTGTGTGTATTTGCGTGTGTGTGTGTGTGTTTGTGCGTGTCTGTCTGTGTGTGTGTGTCTGTGTGTGTGTGTGTGTGTGTGTCTGTGTGTGCGTGTGTGTGTGTGTCTGTGTGTGTGTCTGTGTGTCTGTGTGTGTGTGCGTGTGTGTGTGTGCGTGTGTGTGTGTGTGTGTGTGTGTCTGTGTGTGTGCGTGTGTGTCTGTGTGTGTGTCTCTGTCTGTGTGTGTCTGTGTGCGTGTGCGTGTGTGTGTGTGTGTGTGTGTGTGTGTGTGTGCGTGTGTGCGTGTGTGTGTGTTATATTGACAGATAATATGATATCAAGACTTTCCAGTATTATATTTCAACTGTAAAGACTTTCTTCTTTAAACAAATTTCCAAAAGATTTTGAACAATAGTTGGGGCATTTTTAAATCTACTAATCTACGACCCTTTTTGTTGTGTAACTGTGTGAATGAGGGTCAAAACTCCACTCCTGAAGGGGGATTTTCAGATTAAGGGGACTTAAGTTTAAGACACAGTAACCATTGATGTATTGATTAATTCTGTTCCCATTTGACAGATTTTTTTCAAGTGAAGCGGTGAAGCTTTTCCACGCAGCTTCTCGTGATTAAACGATTGAAAGGTGCAGATTGACGTGCGCTGAGCTATGCTGTGACCTCAACATTCAGGATATAAATAAACAAAAAGGAGATGACAAGAGTAAAAAATGACATAACATTATTTATAATAAGATTATTTGATTCACAGCTGCTATATATAGTGTTTTGACCTCGACAACCCGACTGCATTTTACCGCAAACTTGCGACTAGTTAACCTTCTAAAGCGGGCGCAATCGCTTGTTTGTGAATGTGTGATTGTGTTCACAAGATAGATACCAACTTTTAGTGAACTAGTGAATTTTTCCAGCCGTCTTCTCTCCTTTATGGAGACTGACGCTGTGTGCACGGTGGGCTCGATGGTGTTTTAAGCCTCCAATGTCGCCTTACAGGCAGCTAACCCTCACCTTAACACATTGACATATATAAGAATGGACCAGCAGATCCCGTGTCTCTGGACGGAGACCAGTGAAGGATATTAGAAGCTCTTTTCCGGTGATGGCTGAGCGTTACTGAGCAGCCTCCAACTGAGCTTGAAGACGTAGATGTGACGTGAGCAACCTGTCTGAAAGTTGGCAGTCTTCTGGTTGCTGTGCCAAGAGAAATCTCAATCATTCCCAATCTAGCAGAGACGGAGAGCGTAGGTATATGTAAGGAGATAACATAGGCACAGGCTAATTACTGATCACTAACATGATAGTTAACATTAGTAATTACACTTAAACAGCTAATGGAAGTCCAAACTGCCTGAGAGCTTCTCCTGTACTATACGGTAATTCCTCTACTATGAGACAGTAAGTCTCGTGGTTATGACCCAATCGTTAGCCTATTTTTATAAAAACGTCTGCTACGGAGCCATAACGTGAGCTACAAGGTAATGGAGCCTTTTATACATTGTCGTGTTTCTTTAGAAATAAACAACGGACAAATAGAGTCTTTAAACGCTTCAGATGTGAAGTTATTCTCTGTCAAAGTGACGTCAAAATGAATGGCAGTCAATGGGATGCTAACGGGAGGTGATGGCTTGATAGCATCAAAATGGCGCCATAGGAGCTACGCGGTCCGAGGAGAAGCTGACCCTCTTGCCTTAACACTAACATAACTTGGTGACGTTGGGGGCTAAAAACACCAAACATCGCACGGTGGGAGGAGCTGTGTGTGTGTGTGTGCGTGTATGTGAGTGAGACACAAGTGACAGAGTGACTTTGCCTCTTTTAATTAAGCCATCTCATCATGTGTCTGATTAAAGATTCTCGGAGCAAAGCATAAGATCTAAAATTCTTTTTTGTGTGTTTTGGACAGATTACTCCGGGCAGCAAGGCGGCGCAGGGTAACCTGTGATCACCTGGAGGCCCAGAACAAAATCAAGATGGCCAACTACAACCTGGCGCTCACTATGACCAAGTAAGGACAGAAACTAATCACTAAATACACAGTTTTTTTAGGGGCGACCTCTAGCTCAGGGATCTTCAACAGGGAGTACGTGTCCCCCTAGTGGTACTCTGGAGGACTGCAGGGGATACGTGTCCCCCTAGGGTTACTCTGGAGGACTGCAGGGGGTACGTGTCCCCTTTGGGGTACTCTGGAGGACTGCAGGGGGTCCGTGTCCCCCTAGGGTTACTCTGGAGGACTGCAGGGGGTACGTGTCCCCCTTGGGGTACTCTGGAGGACTGCAGGGGGTCCGTGTCCCCCTAGGGTTACTCTGGAGGACTGCAGGGGGTACGTGTCCCCCTAGTGGTACTCTGGAGGATTGCAGGGGGTACGTGTCCCCCTAGGGGAACTCTG
>CM042329.1:8295338-8355338 GCA_023566125.1 Zingel zingel | reverse complement strand
AGAAAGCTGCAAAATGTCGAGTGGCAAAAACGGGAAAAAAGTGGCAAAAATGGCGGAAAACATACCCGATAAAAATGAATAAAAAAGACACTTAAGGAAACACTTCAAAAAAGGCACCTAAAAACATCTCTATCAGTTTAAATGGATGCTATTCTTTACGTTACTTATACTTATGTTGCTGTCAGACAGTCGACGGGGAACTTCAGTTCCCCTTTGGAGGACTTCAAGGGGTACGTGAAATGTTTGCAAAAATGCTAATTAAAAAATATGTCATGCATAATTCCTAAAATAATTATAGCCTACTATAATAATGATTGAATTAAGTGATGGATTCTAAACATTTGAAATGTAGCATTTAAATGTTTTTTGTTTAAAAAAGGCACTGTATCGTACCTCTTTATGAATTTTAAAGATTAGGTTCTCAAGGTGCTGTGGCTTAGTTGGTTAAAGCTCCTGTCTAGTAAACAGGAGGTCCTCGGTTTAAATCCCAGCAGTGCTGTGGTGAACTACAGCACTTTGCTTCTGATTAGTGTAGTCCCAAAATAACTGATGGATGAAGACCAGAGTAGAGCAGCAGCTCTGTGTTCTGGGAGGTTAAATCTCTGTTTTTATTAAAGGAGTCTGGTGGCGTTGAAGAGAGATAACGGCTTCAGTTCCCCGTCGTAATGGGCTGTCTGACAGCACACACACACACACACACACGCATACACGTATACACACTCACACACGCATACACACACATACATGCACACACGCATACACACACACGCACAAACATAAACACACACGCATACAGACACACGCAGACACACACACACTCACATACACACACACACGCAGACACACACACACGCAGACACACACACACTCACACACACACACACACACACACATACACACACAGACACATGCAGACACACACACACGCACCCACACACACACTCACATACACACACACTCACTCACATACACACACACACACACACACAAACACACTCACATACACACACACTCACACACACACACACACATACACACACACACAGTTACCCAGCATGCCTGTGGTGTTTCCTCAGCAACGTATAAGTAATGTAAAGTATAGCATCATCTAAACTGATAGATATGTTTTTTAGGTGTCGTCGTCGTTTTTGTCGCCTTTTTCTTCCCAATGTTTTTGCCACTCGACATTTTGCAGCTTTATTTATGTTTTGTTGCTTTTTCCAACGTTTTTGACGCTATTTTCAACGTTCTTGTTGATTTGTAGCGATCAGAGAAGCTAACGTTAGTTTAGCTAACAGCTAATTCGGCTAACCGCTAGCTGAGATAGCATGTAATAACTTTAAAAGACCCTCAAAATAAAACCTGAAAATAACCGTTAACATATATAACGGCTGTTACGTCAGCTGTAGACGGCTTTATGCAGTGTTAAGTTTGAGTTAACGTCATTTTAGACTGAATCAAGCTGTCAGCTAGCGGTTAGCCAAATTAGCTGTTAGCTAAACTAACGTTAGCTTCCCGGCAGAGGCTAACGTCAGAAGCGTGGGAACAGATCGTGATTCGTGCAGTGTCGTAAATCCTCGGGACGGATTGTGCAGGCAGCACAGATCGGGTACTGACACCCCCCCCCCTCCTCACCAGCATGAGCTCCACCAATCAGAGGCATCACTGTGGGATTGTGGGTAATGAAGTACTTATCCAAGACATCGCGAATAAAAGACATTTATCTCTAAACAAGGTTAGTGCCCCATGATCTTTTGCGTCTAAATGAGCATATACAATCGCTGAGTCATGTACGCAAGCTGGTTTTAAGTCTACCATCGACGGTTACCATTTTATGGCTTATACTGCAAATGTCAATGGAGAAATTGCGTTGTATTTTTACTTCTGGAACCCGCTGTGGGCGGGACTGTTGAGCTCTATTAAGGAGAGAAGTAGAAGGAAGGTTCTACGAAGGCGCGCCGACTTGGTGGTGTTGTGTGGCAGTGCTTCACACTAAGGCATAGATACCCGACCCGAGCCCGACGGGTCCCGACGTGTCCCGACAGGTTCGGACAGATATTTAGAAATGATGGTCGGATTCGTGTCGGGCTCGGTCACATCAGCGCGATAAGGCATTTGTTGTAAAATGGTGCTGCGGCTCCTTTAAGAGAGCTCAGTGCGTGTGTGTGTGTGTGTGTGTGTGTGTGTGTGTGTGTGTGTGTGTGTGTGTGTGGTGTCTGAGATAAACTCCAGACGGAAAGCCAAGTTCATTCATCGTCTCACCAGAAACGGGATATAACCCTAACGTTATATAACGTCGGACCTGGAGGTAACCAGTCTCCTGGTGTTCTGACCACGGTCAGGAGAGGTTAACACGTTGAACATTTTAAATTAAACAGATTATTAACGTGCGCTTGTTGCCCCGTGTGCGCTGATGACCTCATCTGTTGACATTTCCGAATGCCTTCCTACAGCTGCTTAATAACAGCTTCCACACAAACATACATGTGTCATTAGTATGAGAAAAAAAATAGATTTTCGGGCTCGGGCCGGGCTCGGACAGAAAAATTCGGCCCGATCAGACCTCTACTTCACACTACCACCTAGCCGCCTGGCGTGCATACTACATCGAATACGACACACTTTTGCGTCACCATATGCACGCAGATTTCCCCCCCAAAACTTTCGTCTAAACACGGAATAAAAAGTGAGAACACAACACCACTTTTGCGTTTTCTCTTCAGATCGTTTCCGTCCAAACACAGCCTTAGGTGTCTCAAATATAGTCAGTCCTTCCAGAAAAATGCGGAGTTTTTTTGTGATTGTTGCGGGCAAAAATCCTTGATTATGCGGCACGTTTTCTTAAAAAATGCGATGGAATATGCGGGATATTTATGCAATTTTATGCGATGAAATTGCGGGAACTTGCAAAAATTGCGGTTTCATCATGGCTTCTTTGCGGGGTCTGCAGCTTTTCGATGATGTTCACGTCGCGTAATTACGTCACTTCATAACGTTCCCATGGCAGCAGGGGAAAATGGCTGCTCTTGTGTGAAGTAAACGCAACATTTTTCAACTTTCTGCTAAAGCCTGGTTCCCACGGCAGGATAATTAGGCCGATTTTAGCCCTGATTACCCCCTTCCGACAATCTTAAGGATGCTCCAATTATCGTAGAATAACCTGATCAGATTTCCTGCCGTGTGTGGTGTGTTAAGACTGCTCTCGTCTGCTCGGAACGACGTCGGGACCGCTCCCATCTCAAACCGGGGATATCCAACATGTTGGATTGTTTTGGCCCGATTTCTCCTCGTGTGTGGTGTCCCCCGGGGACAAACGAGCACGCAGCCTGTGGACTGTGGCGTGTAGCCAATCAGAAAGCCAGGTGACGAGGCGGCGAGGAAAGCACCGGGAAACAGCGTTGTCTCCACTTCTTTGACCATCGCCTTTTCGTTTTTTTTTTCGGTTAAAAACAAACTACAAACTATCGCCACTGCATCCTCTTCGTCCGCATAAATATGCAGACTTTGGCTGATTATGCGTTGAATTATGCGATCGCATAGTCACGTTTTTCTGGAGGGACTGGCTAGTAAACTTGAGTCACATGAACATGAACTTGATGTCTCATGAACTGTGTCAGGAGGAGACTGGTTGTTGTTTTAATCTTCTCAAAGTCTGCATCCCGAGCGGACTCTGTGGAAGATATTTCTCTGTTCACAGCGCTGAAGCCTCCAGGCTTGTTGGAAGATATTGGTTTCATATCTGACCTTCCTTCCCTCTCTCTGCAGCCGGATACAACTCTCCTTCCCTCTCTCTGTAGCCGGATACATCTCTCTGTAGCTGGATACAACTCTCCTTCCCTCTCTCTGTAGCCGGATACATCTCTCTGTAGCTGGATACAACTCTCCTTCCCTCTCTCTGTAGCCGGATACATCTCTCTGTAGCTGGATACAACTCTCCTTCCCTCTCTCTCTAGCCGGATACATCTTTCCTTCCCTTTCTCTGTAGCTGGATACATCTCTCCTTCCCTCTCTCTGCAGCCGGATACATCTCTCTGTAGCCGGATACAACTCTCCTTCCCTCTCTCTGTAGCCAGATACATCTCTCTGTAGCCGGATACAACTCTCCTTCCCTCTCTCTGTAGCCGGATACATCTCTCTGTAGCCGGATACATCTCTCTGTAGCTGGATACAACTCTCCTTCCCTCTCTCTGTAGCCGGATACATCTCTCTGTAGCTGGATACAACTCTCCTTTCCTCTCTCTGTAGCCGGATACATCTCTCCTTCCCTCTCTCTGTAGCCGGATACATCTCTCTGTAGCCGGATACATCTCTCTGTAGCTGGATACATCTCTCTGTAGCCGGATACATCTCTCTGTAGCCGGATACAACTCTCCTTCCCACTCTCTGTAGCCGGATACATCTCTCTGTAGCCGGATACATCTCTCAGTAGCTGGATACAACTCTCCTTCCCTCTCTCTGTAGCCGGATACATCTCTCTGTAGCTGGATACATCTCTCCTTCCCTCTCTCTGTAGCCAGATACAACTCTCCTTCCCTCTCTCTGTAGCCGGATACATCTCTCTGTAGCTGGATACAACTCTCCTTCCCTCTCTCTGTAGCCAGATACATCTCTCTGTAGCTGGATACAACTCTCCTTCCCTCTCTCTGTAGCCGGATACATCTCTCTGTAGCCGGATACATCTCTCCTTCCCTCTCTCTGTAGCCGGATACATCTCTCTGTAGCCGGATACATCTCTCTGTAGCCGGATACAACTCTCCTTCCCTGTCTCTGTAGCCGGATACATCTCTCTGTAGCCGGATACAACTCTCCTTCCCTGTCTCTGTAGCCGGATACATCTCTCAGTAGCTGGATACAACTCTCCTTCCCTCTCTCTGTAGCCGGATACATCTCTCTGTAGCTGGATACATCTCTCCTTCCCTCTCTCTGTAGCCGGATACAACTCTCCTTCCCTCTCTCTGTAGCCGGATACATCTCTCTGTAGCCAGATACAACTCTCCTTCCCTCTCTCTGTAGCCGGATACATCTCTCTGTAGCTGGATACAACTCTCCTTCCCTCTCTCTGTAGCAGGATACATCTCTCTGTAGCCGGATACATCTCTCCTTCCCTCTCTCTGTAGCCGGATACATCTCTCTGTAGCCGGATACATCTCTCTGTAGCCGGATACAACTCTCCTTCCCTGTCTCTGTAGCCGGATACATCTCTCTGTAGCCGGATACAACTCTCCTTCCCTGTCTCTGTAGCCGGATACAACTCTCCTTCCCTGTCTCTGTAGCCGGATACATCTCTCTGTAGCCGGATACAACTCTCCTTCCCTGTCTCTGTAGCCGGATACAACTCACACAACAATCTGAGAATGTGTTTTCTAATGACTTCATTTTCTGTCTCTCTCTTTGCTTCCGGTTGAAGGTTTTCCCCGCTGCTCCCAAGTTAGTATCCCGTCCTGCTGAGTGCATCGTGTGTGTCTCGTCTCTGCCGTTTGGTCCTTTTAAGGCATGGTTTGGTTCTGTGGGTGTCATGACGTGGTGCTGCCTGTTGCCTTTTTTTAATCGTCTGTACATCATTGTCCAATAATAGACAGCTGGGTAAAATTACTATAAGCAAATGAAACCATGGCTGAAATAGTTTTGGTTGCTTCTGTTTATGTATCCACAGACACAGGGCGCAGCGCAAAGACCGACGCAGTTGTCAGTTTCCCGTCCAGCGCCCGCATCGTTTAAATAGAAAATGCACCTGCACCCATCTGTGGCCCATGGGCGTGCTGGTCTTACAGGGAGGTGTGTTCAGGTGCATTCTGGGCGTGCTGGTCTTACAGGGAGGTGTGTTCAGGTGCATTCTGGGCATGCTGGTCTTACAGGGAAGTGTGTTCAGGTGCATTCTGGGCGTATTGCTATCTTGAGGCAGGCGTCTCTAAAAACGAAACTTCCTATTTAGCCAGACTCATTTCACCTAAGGTTCATAGTATACACATCCATCCCAGACTGTCATTGGGTAATATCAGACTATTCTGATGTAGGATTTTAAAATTAAAGGCTTAAATGTCCACTCAAAACTATATTTTGGCTACATTTTGGCGTCTAATTAAAGCCATATTGTATCTCTTGTCCAGACTGCTCTAAAATCAAAAACTCCTGTTTAGCCAGACTCATTTCACCTCAGGGTGATACTATACACATTGGATGCTGTCATTGGGTAATATCAGACTATTCTGATGTAGGATTTTAAAATTAAAGGCTTAAATGTCCAATCAACGCTATATTTTGTTTACATTTTGGCGTCTAAGTAAAGCCATATTGTAACTTTTTTTCATGCTGCTCTAAAAACGAAACCTCCTATTTAGCCAGACTTATTTCACATCAGGGTGATAGTATACACATCCCAGACTTTCATTGGGTAATATCAGACTATTCTGATGTAGGATTTTAAAATTAAAGGCTTAAATGTCCAATCAAAGCTGTATTTTGGCTACATTTTGGCTGCTAATTAAAGCCATATTATAATTTTTTTTCAGGCTGCTCTAAAAACAAAACCTCCTGTTTAGTCAGACTCATTTCACCTCAGGGTGATACTATACACATCCCAGACTTTCATTGGGAAATATCAGACTATTCTGATGTAGGATTTTAAAAGTAAAGGCTTAAATGTCCACTCAACGCTATATTTTGGCTACATTTTGGCATCTAATTAAAGCCATATTGTCACTCTTTCTCAGGCTGCTCTAAAAAAGAAAACGTCCTGTTTAACCAGACTCATTTCACTTGACGGTGATAGTATACACAATCCAGACTGTCACTGTGTAATATTGGACAATTCTGATATAGGATTTTAAAATTAAAGGTTTAAATGTCCACTCAAAGATATATTTTGGCTACATTTTGGTTGCTAATTAAAGCCATATTGTAACTTCTTTTTCAGGCTGCTCTAAAAATGAAACCTCCTGTTTAGCCAGACTCATTTCACCTCCGGGTGATAGTGTACACATCCCAGACTGTCACTGGGTAATATCGGAGCATTCTGATATAGGATTTTAAAATTAAAGGTTTAAATGTCCACTCAAAGATATATTTTGGCTACATTTTGGCTGCTAATTAAAGCCATATTGTAACTTTTTTTCAGGCTGCTCTAAAAACAAAACCTCCTGTTTAGCCAGACTCATTTCACCTCAGGGTGATAGTGTACACATCCCAGACTGTCACTGGATAATATCAGAGCATTCTGATATAGGATTTTAAAATTAAAGGCTTAAATGTCCACTCAAAGATATATTTTGGCTACATTTTGGCTGCTAATTAAAGCCATATTGTAACTCTTTTTCAGGCTGTTCTAAAAACGAAACCTCCTATTTAGCCAGACTCATTTCACCTCAGGGTGATACTATACACATTGGAGGCTGTCATTGAGTAATATCAGACTATTCTGATGTTGGATTTTAAAAATAAAGGCTTAAATGTCCACTCAACGCTATATTTTGGTTACATTTTGGCGTCTAAGTAAAGCCATATTGTAACTTTTTTTCAGGCTGCTCAAAATACAAAACCTCCTGTTTAGCCAGACTCATTTCACCTCAGGGTGATAGTGTACACATCTCAGACTGTCACTGTGTAATATCAGACTATTCTGATGTGGGATTCTAAAATTAAAGCCTTAAATGTCCACTCAAAGCTATATTTTGGCTACATTTTGGCTGCTAATTAAAGCCATATTGTATCTCTTTTCCAGGCTGCTCTAAAAACGAAACCTCCTATTTAGCCAGACTCATTTCACCTCAGGGTGGTAATATACACATCCCAGACTGTCACTGTGTAATATTGGAGCATTCTGATATAGGATTTTGAAATTAAAGGCTTAAATATCCACTCAACTCTTTATTTTGGCTACATTTTGGCGTCTAATTAAAGTCATATTGTAACTTTTTTTCAGGCTGCTCTAAAAACAAAACCTCCTGTTTAGCCAGACTCATTTCACCTCAGGGTGATAGTGTACACATCTAAGACTGTCAATGTGTAATATCGGAGCATTCTGATACAGGATTTTAAAATTAAAGGCTTAAATGTCCACTCAAAGCTATTTTTGGCAACATTTTGGCTGCTAATTAAAGCCATATTGTAACTTCTTTTTCAGGCTGCTCTAAAAACGAAACCTCCTGTTTAGCCAGACTCAATTCACCTCAGGGTGATATTATACACATCGGAGGCTGTCATTGAGTAATATCAGACTATTCTGATGTAGGATTTTAAAATTAAAGGCTTAAATAACCACTCAACTCTATATTTTGGCTACATTTTGGCGTCTAATTAATGTCATATTGTAACTTTTTTTAAGGCTGCTCTAAAAACAAAACCTCCTGTTTAGCCAGACTCATTTCACCTCAGGGTGATAGTGTACACATCTCAGACTGTCAATGTGTAAAATCGGAGCATTCTGATTCAGGATTTTGAAATTAAAGGTTTAAATGTCCATTCAAAGCTATATTTTGGCTACATTTTGGCTGCTAATTAAAGCCATATTGTAACTTTTTTTCAGCCTGCTCTAAAAACACTTACCAATATATGTAACGTTGGCGTTAATCTTATCCTTACGAAATAAAGTAACAACTCAACTGTTAGGCGCACCACTTGTTATGTGGTTTCCAATAACCGCAGAGCAACTGCAGCAACAATAACGTTGCATGGGCTGCTATGAGCCATATGCCCGTTGTATGCTTGTAGCTGTGTTATTTTAACCAGTAACGTTATGTTAAACGCTTGTCCGCGCTGGAAACAAAGTCCGCTGGAGCAGTGACTGTCACTAGAAGGATATTCGTGGCCCTTATAAGAAAGTGTGTGTGTGTGTGTGTGTGTGTGTGTGTGTGTGTGTGTGTGTGTGTGTGCTGGGAATATTGCACAGCTAGACAATGGAGTGCCCATGCGTTGTGTTACTGCCACAAAAACAGGAAGAATTTCTGAGTAAGTTAGCATGATGTCGCCTCTCTGCCTTCTCTTATCAGACTTATTAAGCTACCAGCAACCATGCAAATTACCTTGCTTATTTAGCTATGTATTACTTTTTTCAGCTCACATATGAGAACCTGGAATTTATCAAAGTCCTTGTTACCAGTTTTAAAGATGAGAAAGAGACTTGTAAAAAAAATCTCTATGTTAATAGTGCCATGGATCTCGTAGATCAAAGCCTAGTCCAGCAAACGGGCTGTGTGCTTGATAGATTATTAAAGTATAACACTGATTTCATGGAATATATTGATGTTGACGCCAATGTCGACGTGAAGGACTTTGATAGATTCCATGCCTTCCTGTCAGCCAGAGGACCCCAAATGGAAACCTGCCTTAGGGAGACTAATCGAAATCAGGTACACTTTGCAATACTCCAGTTTCCAAAGGCATTTCATTTAATTGTCATCATGGTGATTAAGCAATCCCCACACACATGCTGTAGTTGTATACATTAATACCTTATTCTGTATGCAGATGAAGAGTCAGCTATTCTTGTTAGGAAATGATTGTTAAAAACATCTTTTAACTGCATGACATTGTAGAGGTAGTGAATTAAGCATAAATAGATATTCTTTTAGAAATGTACAACTACATTGAGATGAGCATATTGGGCAGCTGAGTAAGATGAATGACCAGTATGTACTAACGATAAGAATTAGGCTTCTTGAGTAAATGCTTTCCTCTAAGTTCTGTTAACGGTTTGTCAAGACCTTGAATATGACTGCAATAAAATGTATCTCTTGTTGCCTCTACACAGCCTACCACTAACACGGAAGAACCCAGTCAGCCCCTACAGTCACTACTTCAGAAGAAAGCCCCACAGATTCTTACAGAGTATGAGACTACAGGTATCCTGTTGGTGCCATCGGGGAAGCTCCTTGTGAAGACGTGCATAGGAGATTTGGTGGAGAGGTGTGGTTTGTAAGTATCTATTTTTATTTTAACTGTATTTTAATTTTGTAATGATTTAAGTTTCTTGCTGTTTTTACCTTTATATCTGGTCATTTGTTTGATGTGTTTTATTGTCTTTGCTCTTGTAAAGGCACTTTGTAACATTGTTTTGAAACGCGCTCTAAAATTTTTATTATTATTGCACCATACCACACTTTGGCATGAATATCTAACTTTAAAAATATTTTGCACTGAAACAACAACAATATACCTGTGTCACTGAATGAGAAAGTGGCAATGTTGTTGTCCTATTTTCCAGTTACCCTCTTAGTGCAGAGAAGTTGGCTGTAGCGAAAAGCATCATTACCACCTTCCCATCCCTGAGTGTCAGAGTAGAAGGACAAGGGGAAGGATTTGTAAGTAGTAGTTTTTGTAATAGTTTTTAAGTACTAGTATTTTTATAATGTACATTCCTCTCCGATCTAATTTAGAATAAAACTCTGCTGCCAAGCTTCTAACAAACCAAATGCTGCACTCACATTCCTTTGATTTTGGCATCATTATACTGTATATACGGCTCCAAGTTTGTTTTAGAATTGATTTTTAAAATAATAATAATAATTTTACCTAAGGCTCCAGAATACATTGTTGAATTTATTGTGCTTCAAGAGGTCATCAGAGCAGTGCAGCATCCTTTGTGAGTGTTTAGTAGGTGAAGATAATCACATATCTATATTTTAAGGGTGCTCCGATTGATCGGGCACCGATCGTTATCGGTCAATAAAGGCTTTAAATAGTTTGATCGGTGGTCTCCATAAAGGCCGATCAGATGACGCACTACTCGTGAGAAAATGTTCTATATGCAGCTAAGTTACACAATAACCAGACGGCTGACCGTTGGCAGAAAAAGCAGTTGGACTGATCAGTCTCCCCGAGTTGGTCAAAAAAGTGCCTCGGAACCAGGGTGGGACATTAGCCTTGTATCCTTGTAATGGATTGGACAGTTTTTGTCAAAGAATGCTGTTGCTAAGTAACAATGCACACTGCTTATAGGAGTCGTGTTACGTTACCGCTAATGAATCCCCAACATTTCCGGATTTTGCTGCTTCTTAATAAAAACATTCAAATGCCAAAATAACGGAGGACTTTTATTGTGATGAACGTACAGGAAATGAAACCGTTCACAGCCGGGGCTTTGACCACACATAGTCGAGTAGCTAGCTAGTTTTCAGCGCTAGTCCGGGATGCAGCTAGCTAGCTGAGCAGAGGTACAGACGAAAGGAAAATTATCTGTTAAAAAATGTGGCGACATATCCCCGGTGTTAAGAGGCCCGCCGCGGAGTCAGCAGTAGCTATGGATGTATAAGCTGTTGAGGGCGAAGTAAAGAAAAATATAAAGTACTTTTTGAACAAGTGGCGCATTGACAAAACGTACAGCGAAAGACCGTGCAAAACATTTCAGACCGTCCTGCCAACCTGTATACATTTTAACGTCAATGTAGACTGTAACGATGTTTAAGTCGCTTGAAAGCTGCTGCTGTTTTAATCCTGTTGGCTCTCTGCTGCTCAGTTCTACCCCGCACTGACGACACACACACACACACACACACACACACGGTGGATGCAGGATAAACTGGAGATGAGACTTTAGCTGTATGTTAAGCTCTAAGCTGTTTGTTTCTAACAGAGGAAGTGGAATGTTGAACGTTTCGTGTCAATAATAGTAAACCGTTGACAATTCACAAAAACATTATCTTCTGTTAATTTTAATACTTATACATTGTTGTTAAGAGTCTTAAAATTAATATATGATAAATAGAAGGTTTCAAATAGAACCGGTGATCGGTGATCTGCATCGGTCGATACTACTCACAGCAATCGGTGATCGGCCTAAAAAATCCTGATCGGAGCACCCTTACTATATTTTATGGTAACTTTAATCTCATGATTATTTTTTTAAGGGTTGGTTTTACTGCTCTACAACAGGTGATATCTTCCATAGCCTAAAACCACAGCCTTTTTTCTGTTTCAATTAAAATTGCCTAGCAAATGTCTAATCTGTTTGCTTGTGACCCACATACCACTAAGGAGAACTGAAACATTGTTGTTTCCTTTCATTCTCAGGAGCATTACTATGATCCAGTCTCTCACTGTGGATTCCTAGAGACTAAACTGTGAAACCTTTGACGCAATCTCGAGCAAGGGCAGAGGCATTATAGGAAGCGAAAAGTGACCAATGACTGCACTGGACCCGAGAAGCCTGATACAACAGGCTTGTGCTGCATGCCAGCAGCACAAATGAGTGGGCCACCTTGATTAAACGGTTGCGGCCCTCAGCTGAGAACCTTTCAGCGATCAAGTCAGGCATGGAGAAAACGTACACCTGTCGCAGATCCTGGATTACTAAGGACTTCCCCACTGTTGCCGAAATATTCAACGACTACCCGCGGTTTTTGGACATGCCAAGTCTGGTAGGTTGCTTCCTTCCTTGGTGACTGGCTTATTTAGTCCCACTCCTCTCAATGGGATGAACTCACAAAATGATTGCATGGCTTCTGTGCAGCAAATATAAAACAAAAAGAAACCATGGAATTCCACAGTACCTGCAAAGGGTGACATGCACACCTAACTGCTTCACAAAACATCAGCGCTGGGATGGGAGGTGCACGCAGCTCTACAATCAAACTTCAACCCATTTAAATAGTAAAAAATGAATTCAAAATCAATATATGGCAGTGAGCGTTGATATTGTCACACACAAATAATGCCGCCACAAATAAATCAATGCATGGCCATCAATGCACTGTATTTAACTAGCATGCCTTATGCATGTACATGTTAGATGTTTAAAAGTCTTGAGGTTTTGATATAAATGTCATTTAAAAAAAAAAAAAAATATATATATATATATATATATATATATATATATATATATATATATATATATATATATATTCTGGAGCCTATTTTGCCGTCAATCCTGCCGACGTTGTCTTTGCTGTAATCAGATCAGTCTATATTTGTGTTTATGGGAAACATCCATGTGTCCAGACAAGGCTAGCAGCAGCAGCAGCAGTGCGTTTCTGGTGTGCAAAGACATAGAAAACACCACGCAGCTGACACACAACAGAAACGCCACGCTCACGCAGCCAGTGTGTAACTGGCCTAAGTCAGCTCTGCGCAGCACCACATGAATTCAAACGCACCTGATGAAAGATGTTTTCAGCTTGCTACGCTGCCACCAAGTGGCCAAAATATAAAATAAATACAGCTTTACTTTTCAGTTACCTGATTTAATGCTGTGAGTTTGTTCATATTTGGTAGGTCGATTGTAATGTGTTTTTATTCTCCTCTGTGTAAGCTGGACTCAGAGTTTGGCAAACTTACAGGCGGAAAGACGGACCTCTTTTTACGAAGATGGGAGGCCAACATCATTCCCAAACTGAAATCAGTGGCTGCCTTGGAACCAAGAGTGTCCTCTCTGGTGAAGGGTATTGAAGAGAAAACTGAAGGTATTTTTCTGTAAACACAAACCCCTCCAAATCAGAAATAATTAAGAAGCCTTGAGTGTGATGCTAGAAAGTAAAAAAAACAAACTTCAAATTAAGTTGTCTTGTTATTCTGTCCTTACTTGGCTAATTAACAAGTGAATGTTAAAAATATGTCACGAGAATTATTTTAAAAGGGGTTATACATTTTTAATTTTGTAATTCTTTTAATAAATATTTCTGGCTGCCTATATTATTTAAAATTGTTAGACATCCCTCTATGGTAGACGGGTAATTTTATTATGTTCATTCATGTTGGCGTAGAGTGATCACTATGGAAAGTGAATTAAAGTCATATATGCATTTTTCCAGCTTTGTCTGATAAGGAATTCTTTTTTCACATAGAAGCCAAATGACATTTTCTCTACCAGTCTCTACCAGAGAGGGCACTAAAGAATTCTTAATGTGACATTAAAAGTAGAGACGACAAAAGTCATTTCAGTGGCACACTCCATTATTTGCATTTCTGTATTTTAACTTGTGTTTCGTTGACAGATGAGACGTGTTACACTTTCCTAGTGTTGCTAACACACCTGCTGCCCCCGATTGGTGCCAGTCGTTGCAGTCTGAGATCTGCAATAACACACCTGGTTGATTTTACACCAGTATGTATTTAGTAAAGTTCAGATTGCATTTACTCAAAGATAGCATTTGTCACAACGTTGCTGATCAATTAACTAACATATATCTTTTTCTTTCCTTTCTTTAAACCTGGAACAAGTATTGCATCACTTTGCAGTGATCCTGCAGCACCATCCACAACTCACCAACCACAGCTGATATGCATCGGTGATCTGAAGAGTACAACCAAGCAGTATGTCATTGTTGCTAAGAATGACAAAGTAACCATTCCTCTGGATGATGGCCTGACGTGTTCTGTGGACAAGCTTTTCAAACTGTACTGGGTGTGTAACTTGCCATACCCAGCACCACTCAGCTCTGTCTTCACCTTCTTTGAGTATGTCTACGACCTGCCATTCTCTGCACAAAGGAAAACAAAAGTACTGGAGCTGATTTCACAGCTTAAAGCATGCAAGTAAAGCAAAATGTTCACCTGTCCAAAATGTGGAGAGTCTGTGTTCACAGAGGTAAGAAACCTCATTTGGCATCTTCGTGAGATACATTGCTTATCAGATGGACAAAACATGACGATTATATGCAGCCAAGCTGGCCGCCCAAGGACATATCATAATTTACATTCATTTTCAAAACATCTCCATAGAGCTCATTCTACACCATCATCAACAAACGCTGTCTCAGTTCAACCCATTTACCAGGGAGGAGCGTTGAACAATTTAGTTGAAACTGATGATCCTATTTCTGATGTTTTGGAGATGTCCACTGATGCTGTAGCATCAGAGTCAAGGAAACGGTCTGATCTTGGTGACTGTGCAGCCTCTTTTGTGGCCCAGATGTATGCGTCGTCAAATGTGACTTTAACAGATGTGACAAGGAGAGTTAACTGTACAAAGGAGTTGCTTGAGAGAACTGTAGACAGTTTGCAGCAGTCAACTGCTTCGTTGTTGGGTAGTTTGGATGTACCACATGACAGTGAGGCTGTTCAAGCATTAATTTAGGAGTTTGAACATGCTAAACACATATTTAAAGACGTGGACACACAATATAAAATAAACAAGTACTTCACTGAGAAGTTTTCCTTTGTTAAACCAAAAGAAATTTTCCTGGGTCACAGGTCTGATACCGTAAGGAAGGACGGTCAGATGAAACAGATTTTGGCAGCAGACACATGTCAGTACATATCTATCATTGAAACTTTAACGTTTCTATTCAAACATAAGGAAATGCAGGACTTGTTTCTACAGAATAAGAAGAGCACTGATGACAAAATGCGTGATTACTGTGATGGCTCTCAGTTCTCACACCTGTTGTTTAATATGTACCCTGATGCTCTTCAAATACAACTTTATTTTGATGACTTCAAAACAACAAATCCTTTGGGTTCTAAGACAAAAATACATAAGCTAGGAGCTGTGTATTTTACCTTGAAGAATTTCCCACCAGAGTGTAATTCCTCACTTGAGAATATTCACCTGTGTCTTCTTTTCAACTCAATTGACAGAGAGGTATTTGGATTTGACAAGATTTTGCAACCACTTCTGGATGACCTAAGATTTCTTGAAAATTCTGGTTTAACAGTGGAGTTAGGAGGTAAAAGCCATCAACTGTATGGCACAGTTTTCCTGTTAACGGCAGATCAGTTGGCCATGCATTCACTTTGTGGATACCTTGAAAGTTTTTCTGCAAACAAATTCTGTCAGTTTTGCATGGTTGACAAAAAAACTGCCCAATTTAGATATGATGAGGATGAAGTTGAGTTGCGTACCAAAGACAATTATCATCACCATGTCAGCCTAAATGAACCAAGCACAACAGGTGTGAAAGAGGACTCCTGCTTGAATAAGCTTCAGTATTTTCATGTAACAGAGAACATAAGTGTTGATATCATGCATGATATACTTGACGGAGTAGCCCCTTTAGAGGTAAAATTAATTCTGCGCCATTTTATTTATGAGGAGAAGCTGATTACTTTGGAACATCTGAATGACCGAATTTCAAGTTTTCAGTATGGATATGGAAATGTAAAAAACAAACCAAGTGTCATAATGAACTTGAGGTCCAGTGAGAATGCAGTTAAACAGCATCTCAAATGTGGTGCCTTTTACTGGTCTTGCCCTTTTTATTAGGAGGTCTTGTAGACAGAAAAAGTCAACATTGGCGTTTATTCATTCTACTTAGGGAAATATGCAGCATCATCTTTGCACCAGTTTTTACAAATGGGCTTGCTGTATACCTAAAAGAGCACCATACTCTCTTCAGACTACTTTATGACAAAAATCTTCCAAAACATCATTTTATGATACATTATCCGAGGATGATGATTTTGTTTGGACCTCTGTCTAAACTTTGGTGCATCCATTTAATCCATTTAAAAGACTAGCACATGCAGTTTGTAACTTTAAAAATGTGTCAA
The DNA here is from genome assembly GCA_023566125.1 of Zingel zingel. Taxonomy (NCBI): domain Eukaryota; kingdom Metazoa; phylum Chordata; class Actinopteri; order Perciformes; family Percidae; genus Zingel; species Zingel zingel. The sequence continues at coordinate 8,338,919 of CM042329.1, read as the reverse complement.
AGACATTGGCTTTCAAACATCAGGTTCAACAGATGTATCACTATAAACATTGTGATAATATATCTAAGAAAATAGATGTGACCAATGCCTATCTTGTTAGTGTAGGGTCATTGAAAAAAGCTGATGTTTTGTTAGAAAACTTGAGGTTAACCCTTGAAACGGACCTTTCTTTGACCAGTACCTTATTTGTGTCTCACTGTGTTGATGTGTATGGCCAGGCTTATAGAACTGGTTCTATACTGCCACTGAGAACAGACTATAGAGAAGAACATTTGTTCGGTGAAGTCATTCATATCTTGCCCCAGGCAGTAAATGATTCGATTCTTATGTTTGTGAGGATCAAGTACTTTGATGACCATTTTTATGCCTATACAGTGCAAAGAACAAAAGAATATGAACTGATTAGACTGGCTGAAACTTCAGATTTTCGGCCTTTAGATATTATGACAAGCTTTGACACCAGTGAGCTGTATTTGAACCCAAGATACAAAATTGTATAGCTTGGATGTTATGTTCACTACACTGTAAATATGTTTTGCCCTTTGGTCGCAACTTTCCAATTGTTTAATGTTGAAAACACTGAGATGACAAATGCTGCCTATTACCTGTTTTTATGGTTTTCAATGCCATGTATTCTGTCTCAACATGATTATATCAGAATAGACATGGTAAATGTAAGTGCATTGTTTTTATGGTTGTGGATGCTTTTAACAATCCAAAGTATTCACAACAGTTAAAAATAGGCACAAGCTATTTTGTGATATGGGTGAGAGTCCCTAAAACAAATGTTCTTCACATATGAATTTAGTAATTAAAATAAATGATTGGGTTAAGTGTAATGTATAACCGACTACAGAAACAGATTTAATTACATGATTTTTTTAATGTGAAAGTCTAAAATGCAATCTGTAATAAACTTACATGAACAAATGTACATGTTTCTTTCTTGATTGCACAAATGTAAATTGTCTACACGAAATGTTTTTAATCATAAATTTGTAATTCCACATTAATCCATCAAAACACAAGTAAACACATCTTTGTGTAAAAATAACACATCTTTGTGTTGACCTTTTTGACACAATAGATGTGTTAAAGAAACGGACACATGAGTTGTGTCACATCGGACACGTGTTGTCCGTGAGCTGATTCAGCACGTGTTAAAATTTGTGTGTGTGTTGTTTTTAACACATCTGTTCTAAGAGCGTACCTGATCTGATGTCACACTACTCTCTAAATGCAAGGGGGTAAGCTTCCCCTCGGACCGCCAATCTCCTATGGTGCCATTTTGATGCTACAAAGCGATCACCCCCCGTTAGCATTAACGGCTAGGCTAACAATTGTGTCATAACCACGCAAGTTACTATCGCATAGTAGAGAAATTACCGTATAGTACAGGAGAAGCTCGCAGGCAGTTTCGTCTCACATTAGCTGTTTAAGTTTAATTACTAATGTTAACTAGCATTTTACTTAGCAATAATTAGCACGTTTCCATGTTAACTCCTTGCATATACCTACGCTCTCCGTCTCTGCAAGATTGGGAATGATTGAGATTCCTATTGGCACAGCTACCAGAAGACTTCCAACTTTCAGACAGGTTGATCACGTCACATTTACGTCGTCTCTCTCAGTTGGAGGCTGCGCAGTAACGCCCAGCGCTCACCGGAAAACTGCTTCTTAGGGCCTTCACTGGTCTCCGTCCAGAGCAACGGGATCTGTTGGTCCATTCTTATATACTGTCTATGACTAAATGTCCTCCTAGACAGTTCAAAGTTTGGTTTATAAGATAGTTTTCCTATAGTGATGTAACTTGCTTGAAATAACAAAACCGTGTCATCATTATCAAGTTGACCCTTGCACATCATTCCATGGCACGTTGCAAAATCAGTATTCATTTGTTTCTAAATTTGTTTCCACACACAGATCTGTAAGTGGACATTGTCTCACTTAATCAAATCTAAATAACTGCCACTAATATATGAACATTTCCTAACACAAGTTGCTGCATGTGCAGGAGTAGCATTTCATGGTCATCAGCATTGCCTCAGATGATCTTACATGTCTCCTCACACCTGCTCGTGACAGAAGATTAAAAGGCAAGTGAATAAATAATATATAAATAATGTTAAAACTTAATTGGCAGAACTTCTGCACGAGTTGAATATTTAAAACAAATGATAAGAGAGATAAGCAGATTTTAATTTTTTAAATTGTGTTGTTTATTGTAAAACATGAAACCAACTAGTGTTGGGGAGATGTTGTTAGTGCCCAATTGCTGCATGGTTTAAAGAGAAGTGGAAAAAAACCGGAGCACCCGGAGTAAACCCACGCAATCCAATCACTGGTCTCCGTCCTACAGCGGCCAATCACTGGTCTCCGTCCTACAGAGGCCAATCACTGGTCTCCGTCCTACAGAGGCCATTCACTGGTCTCCGTCCTACAGAGGCCAATCACTGGTCTCCGTCCTACAGAGGCCAATCACTGGTCTCCGTCCTACAGAGGCCACTCACTGGTCCTCTGTCCTACAGAGCCCTTTCACTGGTCTCCGTCCTACAGAGGCCATTCACTGATCCTCTGTCCTATATACATTACACACTGGTCTCCTCCCTACAAAGGCAATCCTCACAACAGAGGCCAATCACCGCCATAGTCCAATCAATAAAGAGTCTCTGGCTAAACTTTGGAATGGAGGAGAAGAATCTTTTGATGGTGCTCGTCTTCCTTGGTTTCATCAGGTGGTCTTTGAAGAAGTAGACAATACATTTGTCAACTGCTGGTTCGTCTAGATTCATTGAAACCAGCACGTCCTCTGCACAGCCCCACTTTTTGCACATGTCCTTTAAAATGGCCTTGCTGAGGTGTTTGTAAGTGTCACTGGTGATTTGAAAATCTTCTCCCTCGACTTCAGCCCATATCTTTTTGAACAGGCGCTCAAGGATGGTTTCTGAATTTCCAATTGTTGCGTTCACCTTCGCTTTGTTAAAGGTCCGCGAAACCAACTTCTGCACAAGTAGCCTGATGGAAATTTTATTTTTCTCTGCCTGTGCTGTTGAATTCTGCACAGGACTGGCAGCTACCTCCTCAGATACTGAGACTTTAGGTGTAGGTGTTGGTGTAGGTGTAGGTTTGGGTGTAGGTGTGGGTGTGGTTGAGGGTGTAGGTGTAGGTGTAGGTTTGGGTGTATGCGTATATGTAGGTTTGGGTGTAGGTGGTGTAGTTGTAGGTGTAGGTGTAGTTATAGGTGTGGGTGTAGGTATAGGTTTGGGTGTAGGTGTAGGTGGTGTAGGTGTGGGTGAGGTTGTCGGTGTAGCGGTGGGTGATAGTGACTCAGTATTCTTGAAAGCCTTTTTCATCTTGTTACTGTGGGTGCCAGCCTGTGTGCACAGCCACCACTTCATCAGTCCAAGGTAACGCCACACTTTACAATGTATTTCACCATACACTGTATCACGGGATGGGGAAGCAGACAGTGTCCTTTCATTTGATCCTGGGACAGTCTCTGGAATCCTCCCCTCAGAGACGTAACTGTAGAGGAGACCAGTAAGCTCTTCTTTGAACACCTGGTCTTTACCGTTGGAAATATCCTGCAATTTACTATAAACAACCTCACTTCCAACTTGTTGTTTTACACCATCTTTTGAAAACAGAGAATCAACATCAGTCACAAAGGACTGCATTGACTTCTCACTTTTAACTTTGGAGTCGGGGTGGAATTTGTTGTCTAGTTGAGTCGCCATGCGATGTATTGACAGTTTGGCAAACTGCGTAGCAAAAAAGAATTTTATCTTGCTCCCCACTCCTTTTAAGGACAGTTTCTCTCTGGCTTCTGGGGTGATACATGTCCCTCTGGCTTCTGGGGTAACCCTTGTCTCTGTGGTCTCTGGACTGGTACTTGTCTCTGTGGGTTCTGGGCTGGTACTTGTCCCTGTGGGTTCTGGGCTGGTACTTGTCTCTGTGGTCTCTGGACTAATACTTGCAGCATATTGCTCTTCCAGACTGTTGACCTCCTGAACAATTAACTGAGTAATGTCATCTGAAATCATTTGAATCTCCCGTGAGGTGTCAGATCGCAGCTGCTCATACTCCGAGTCGGTCATTTCTTGCAGTAGAGGTTCTGTGAGTCCACTGACCTCATTTGTAATTATTTCCCTCACAGCTGTGGTTGTTACACTCACAAAGTGCTCTGATGCTCTGGAGACATTGTCCGGGCTTTTTGATTCCACAGATCTGGCTGTTGACTGGCAGCGATCAGTATCTGCCTCCTCTTGATCGTCCATCTCTTGTTGTCCATCAGCGGCCTTCTGTACGGAGATGTCCTGTCTTGTTCGTGGTTTACGTGGTCGACACGAGCACAAAACATTTTTCATCTTGCCCATAAATGCTTTCAACATATTAAAGACATGTCGTACCATCATATTAAGTCTGTGAGGGGGAGTCACACGCTCACTAAATACAGGTTCCAAAGTGTCCGCACTATTGGTGACAGCAGAGTAAATGCTTTGTGCAACCTCTGTAACAAACATGTTGTTTAAGTTCTTTGAGCTGTCACAGTGGACTGGGTCCTTTACTTGAAGAACCTCAGCAAAAGTCAGAAGAAGTGTGTCACCCAGACTGGACCGAACACGCTCCTCGGAGATTATTTGGCTGCATTTATTCTGCAGAGTTGCCAAAATGGATTTAGAAACTAGTGATATTAGGTCCAAAATCATCTCCGCCAACAATGTTGATGTGGCATCATCAGCTGCATCTTGCATCAACAATCTCTGCTGTTCCAATGTCATCCTTTTGAAAAAGGACTCAACCACTGGACGAACATCTTCCACTCTGATCTTCAATATCTCCTCTGTCTGGGAACTTTCCATTTCAGCCATGGTGATTGTATTAGACAGGCTGCGTTTTCTGAATGTCTTGTCTTGTTTTACAGGTACAGGTTTGTCAGAAGCTTTTTGAGCAGATATAAGTAAACCGATGTAGAGTAAACCAAAGTATAGAATGATTTTACCTAATGTCTGAATCTGTCCTATAGGCAAAATGTCATGATGTCATTCATGAAAGGCACATAATGGATGAAAGGCATGATCGAACCTGAGGTCAGATCAAGGGACGTTCCAGCTAAGCCCCGCCCCCCAGCAGGGAATGCAGCTTTGCTGTTGGAGAGAGCTAGCCAGTTAGCCAATTAGCTCAAAGAGTCGACAGACAACTAAACGGATATTCTACACTGATAGGCTACTTTATTCTACAACATGGACCATACAATGCCAGGTGTCCACGGCGCTATATTTACAGTAAAACTCGTTAGTGAATTCTCTCTTGATGTGTGTCGGTCGGAGGGGAGAAGGCTGCAGCGGCACGTCTTCACTGCCACACTAACAGAGGGAGGCACCGCCTTGTGGCGCTACTAAGCATTGCAGTTATAACTCTGTTACAGTCTGCTTACGTTTTCATATCTGTTAGCTACGCTGATAAAATATCCCAGCGACCGTTGTCATTCTAGCCCTGAAAGCCGGCTAAAATTATGTTTTTGTCTTCTTATGTAAACTTACTAACCTGTCCACAAGAAATTGTGCATGAGCCTTCACTGTCATGTCTTCTTATAGGAAACGTTAGGTCTGAAATCAAGGAATCACTGTTTTAAAATAAATCACCACGAAAAAGTTAGTTCTGTGTCCAGTTTTGGTTTTCTTCTGCTATATATATATATATATATATATATATATATATATATATATATATATATATATATATATATATATATATATATATATATATAAAGAGGGGTTCAATTCAGAATATAGGCTAACACCCTTCTAAATGTTTTAAACTAAGTCTCATATGTACTGTATCTGAAATAGTCTAACGAGACTCCAGATCCAGTCTCTGTTTCCAATGAAAAAAAAAGACACAATTAAAGCACTTTGTAAAGAGCCTTTACACCAGTGGCGGCTGGTGAAAAATATTCTCGGTGGCGCTGTGCCATACTTTTTTGTTTCTGTAACCATCGCAATACAATTTAACACAAACTGCAGGACAGCAGTGCTCAGTGAAATAGTCAGTAATTATTTAATGCAAATATTACATCATATTTCACAAACACAAGCCTTTCATTTGCATTTAAACTGAACTTGTAAACAATTGACTATTTCTACACATAACATCTTTTGGAAAGGCTGTTGACTGTTACACCAGTTACCCCTTGTGGGGGAGGGTCCAGCTGCGCTGTTGAGCACATGAAATGGTGTCATTGGTAGTAAATAGACAATGCAACAGGCATGCTATGCAATTCTCATCGTAGGTGCATGTCCACTGTGAGAGACTTAATCTAAAAACAAAAATCCAGAAATCACAATGTATGATTTGTTTAACTATTTATTTGTATGATACAGCCGCAAATAAGTATTTGAACACCTGAGAAAATCAATGTTAATATTTGGTACAGTAGCCTTTGAAATTGTGCATGAGCTTTCACTGTCATGTCTTCTTATAGGAAACGTTAGGTCTGAAATCAAGGAATCACTGTTTTAAAATAAATCACCACGAAAAAGTTAGTTCTGTGTCCAGTTTTGGTTTTCTTCTGCTCTAGCTCCTGCATGGTAAACTACAGTATTGTAGTTCATTAGCCAACATTTTAAGCAAGCTTAATGGAGGAAGACATCCTTAAATAGTGAATCACAGAAAAGTGGTAATATAGGCTTCTGAACAATGGTCCTCTGTCATGCTCATTGTGGTGTTTATATATATATATATATATATATATATATATATACGTATATGGGTCAATGACGTGACGCCCATTTTTTTGCGTCAATAAGGTTATATTAAATTTAAATACATTAAATTTAAAAAACAGACAAACAAATTACATTAATACATACTTTTTTAGAGGCCATATTTCAAAGAGTTTGGTTTTAATCAATTTTAAGAGAGTAATTGGCAATTCATGGCAAAAATGTCTAAGTGGTTTAACCGTCAAAACTTTGTACCAAAATTTTTATCTTGCTTAAAAAGGTCAAATTTCTTAATAAAAGATCCCATAAACTACTTGGGCATTAACCTAAATTAAAGGTTATTATACGTATTTACAATATATTTTAAAATGATGCTTATATTTATTTTAATAATTTAGGGAATCCTATCAGTCATGCTAGCTTCCTGAAATGTCAAGTGGTGTAACCACCATTTAAGGTGCCATTTTGTTAAAAACAGCAAGTAGACCACATGACAGGAAGTTTGGCCTCTATACCTGCCAGCTATCTTTTATATTAGGGCTGTCAAAATAAAAAAAATAACGCAGATTAATCCATTCCATATTGCCGTTTGACCCGGAGCCGTTCTAGCCACCATTGGACTGTAAAATGAAGGAGGGAGACGAGAATGTGCTGCCTGGATCATTGATTGGAACATTTACTTGTAAAAATCTTCTTCTTGCCAACCCTGGCTACCGAAATCTGGAGCCACTGATATGTCTGCTCTTCTCTCTGATGCTCTGAAACAGACGATACAGGCTACACACACACCGCTGACCGTGACGCTAGTTAACACTATACTCAACAGCAGCTAACGTTAGCCTACCGCTAGCTAGTTAACACTATACTCGACAGCAGCTAACGTTAGCCTACCGCTAGCTAGTTAACACTATACTCAACAGCAGCTAACGTTAGCCTACCGCTAGCTAGTAGCTGGATTAAACACGGTTGAAATGCCGACAGCTAACGCTAAACGGTGTAAAGTGTGGCTGTGTTTCACTGTAGAGGATTCAACACCGGGATGTAACAATCTGCAGCTGCTGTTGGACAAACACAGACGGTGCGTTCAATGAAACTGGTAAACTACAGCCTCGTGGTGCATTTGAAGTTATTGTAAATGTCCTTTTCCCATCTGGTGGTTGTTTTTCTCATTCAACAGCTATTTACTAGTGAAATAAGTTATTGTTATTATTCTACATTATTATTAAATCATTTAATTTTGACCATATTAGCAATGAACAAGCCGTTCTTTAATGTCACTGACTGTTGTTTAATACCCTTCTTTTTCTTTTAATTTCTTATAATTAATCACAGAGTATGTAATTAATTAGATTACATTTTTTAATCGATTGACAGCCCTATTTTATATATATTTTTTATATATCATTGTACGTGTCCTTGTTGCACTGTTGGTCGGAGAGAAACATATCGTCAATTGCTCTGTATGTCTGGCACATATTGCAGAATTGACAATAAAGTTGACTTGCCAAAATATCAATTGAACCCTTCATTTGCATAAAGTAGCCTGGGTTCTACTGTAGAATCCAACGTTGCTGTGACACTCCCAGAATGCATTGCCCGGCTGCTTACGTAGACCAGCGTCGGGAGGCATCCTCATGATGGATGAAGAGAAGATTTTCCATATTAGGATTACAGATTTAAGAGATATTCTGCATATTAAAGAGGTGCTGCTGGGATTTGAACTAGACAGGCACTTTAACCAACTAAACCACAGCACCTCTTAGCTTGAATCGTATCGTGAGTTGAGTGTAATGTTACATTACATTCAACTGTGTCTGTTTGACTGTTGGGAGACGAGATATTTGCAGGAATAACCGAAGAAAACACACATGCACGCACACATGCACGCACACATGCACGCTCGCAAGTTGTGTAACCATTATCAGAACTAACACAGATTGCCTTCAACTTGTCACCGTGCTGCAGTTATGTTCAACAGGCTAAGCTTCTCCTCGGACCGCGTAGCTCCTATGGCGCAATTCTGATGCTACCAAGCCATCACCTCCCGTTAGCATCCCATTGACTGCCATTCATTTTGACGCCACTTTGACAGAGAATAACTTTACATCTGAAGCGTTTAAAGACTCTATTTGTCCGTTGTTTATTTCTAAAGAAACACGACAATGTATAAAAGGCTCCATTACCTTGTAGCTCACGTTATGGCTCCGTAGCAGACGTTTTTATAAAAATAGGCTAACGATTGGGTCATAACCACGAGACTTACTGTCTCATAGTAGAGGAATTACCGTATAGTACAGAAGAAGCTCTCAGGCAGTTTGGACTTCCATTAGCTGTTTAAGTTTAATTACTAATGTTAACTATCATGTTAGTGATCAGTAATTAGCCTGTGCCTATGTTATCTCCTTACATATACCTACGCTCTCCGTCTCTGCTAGATTGGGAATGGTTGAGATTTCTCTTGGCACAGCTACCAGAAGACTTCCAACTTTCAGACAAGTTGCTCACGTCACATCTATGTCTTCAAGCTCAGTTGGAGGCTGCTAAGTAACGCTCAGCCATCACCGGAAAAGTGCTTCTAATATCCTTCACTGGTCTCCGTCCAGAGACACGGGATCTGCTGGTCCATTCTTATATATGTCAATGTGTTAAGGTGAGGGTTAGCTGCCTGTAAGGCGACATTGGAGGCTTAAAACACCATCAAGCCCACCGTGCACACAGCGTCAGTCTCCATAAAGGAGAGAAGACGGCTGGCGAAATTCACTAGTTCACTAAAGGTTGATATCTATCTTGTGAACACCTTCACACAATCACACATTCATGATCACCGACTTAGCAAACATTGCGCCTGCTTTAGAAAGTTAACTAAGAGACATTATTTTCATTTTTGATCCTTTTTTTTCTACAGACCTCTGTTTGGTCATCACTTTGGTGAGCTCAGGTTGTTTTAAACGTGATATAGAAATAAATTTAACTCGACTTGACAAAAAGATGCAAAGCAACTACAAAGCCCTTCTTACAGGAAGAAAGATGATGCTTGTTTTGGGACTGTTTCAGGAGACGTTACGTTACGTTTCTTGCAGGAACGTCGCTCCAAACGACTACAGAAAGACTTAAAACTACAACAAAGAGACGCAAACTACAGCTAACAAAAGACTCAAGCGACCACAAAACAACTTCAAATCCGTCGTCTAAAGGTTGTTTGATTGGATAACTGGATGTTGGGAATCTAACATTAGTTAGGGTTATACAAAGATAATATTATTTCATCTGGAGTGGGTGTACAGTGTAAGGAGACATCTTCATGATGGCAAGAGATGATGAAACATGACTGACTATATTTAAGAGATAGATTTTCCATATTAGGATTACAGATTTAGTATCTCCTGTTTACTAGACAGGAGCTTTAACCAACTAAGCCACAGCACCACCTCATGTTGCAGAAGATTCTGTCTAAAGGGTGCTTGAAGAAGATAAAAAAAGAATCAAAAACTCCTTTTGTAACCCTCCTCTAGGAAACAGACAGCTCCTGTGAAAAAGGTAAAAGAGGCGCTGCGGCCTAGTGGTTAAAACAACCTTCACAGAGCCGACAAAATGACTTAAAAGACTCAAAATGACAACAAAGAGACACTAAATGACAACAAAGAGACTCAAAATGACAACAGACACTAAATGACAACAAAGAGACAAAAATGACAACGAAGAGACTCAAAGAGACACTAAATGATAACAAAGAGACTCAAAATGACAACAAGGAGACACTAAATGACCTAAAAGACTCAAAATGACAACAAAGAGACACTAAATGACAACACAGACTCAAAATGACAACAAAGAGACACTAAATGACAACACAGACTCAAAATGACAACAAAGAGACACTAAATGACAACACAGACTCAAAATGACAACAAAGAGACACTAAATGACAACGAAGAGACACTAAATGACAACACATACTCAAAATGACAGAGACAAAAATGACAACAAAGAGACTCTAAATGACAACAAAGAGACTCTAAATGACAACAAAGAGACACTAAATGACAACAAAGAGACTCAAAATTACAACAAAGAGAACAAAGGGATTGATCGGAGGGATTTTTGCAGTTCTTAGAACTAAACGTTCCTAGAACACTTTTTTCGTTGTGTTCCGACAGGAAACATTTGGAGATTTTTAAGTTCCTCTGGCCGAAGTAGCGTCCTTTTTTAGGGTCTTTTCCCTTTTCCATTTTCCCTTTTCCTAGGTGTACTTGATTTGTCGAACTCATAAGTCCCGCCCACTGCCAACTCGGAACTTGCAGACAGAGCAACAACCAACAACGGGACATTTTTAACAATTTTCACCATCTTATTCATCATTAAATTCACTTCTGACGTTTTAGGTGAGAAATTAACTGTTTAGATTTCGAATATAGGCAGTCTTGCGAAAATTGATGCCGAATTGACAATTTGCTTCAAAGTTTTCGGAGTTGAGGAGCTCCATGAAGTGAGGCGACAGCCAGCAGGCGCCTGCCCTGGCCGCTAGCTCGTCGCTGGGCCAGTCCTGCCCAGACACCTCGCTGTGAGCTAGAGGTCTCTCAGACCGCTCACACACACACACACACACACACACACACACACACACACACACACACATATATATATATATATATATATATATATATATATATATATATATATATATATATATATATATACATACACACAGTCACACACAAACAGACAAACACACAGACACTAAAAAAAACTAAATTATTATAATTCAAAAAAAACATTCTTCTTGCAATATCAGTTGTGTTTGGGTTTATATAGGAGAGACACATCACCATTGGGAAAGTTTTCAAGAAGCACTGCTAGGATTTGAACCCAGAATCTCCTGTTTACTAGACAGGCACTTTAACCATCTAAGCCACAGCACCTCCATGGAAGCTACATTGCCCAGCCATAGTCGCAGGAAAGCAGTCGCAGGAAAAGCTAACCCTTGCCTTGATTTCACGTTGTGCACAGAGAAGTAGGAAGCTGGAAATGAGTCGGGGGAAATGCAACGCTACCAAGCCACGGCTAAACGGACCAATCACCACATGGTTGTGGTCTGTGTCGCCGCGACGTGTAGTTTCATTTCTGCCTGAGAGCTTACGATGCGATGCTTACCCCCTTGGGTAATTCTCCTGTTTTTATTTTTTTTCTTTACATCCTCAAGATCCATGTTGCACTTAAGCTACACCATACGGCCCAGCAGGCCCGGTGTGATGCTCCACCGTACGGCCCAGCAGGCCCGGTGTGATGCTCCACCATATGGCCCAGCAGGCCCGGTGTGATGCTCCACCGTACGGCCCAGCAGGCCCGGTGTGATGCTCCACCATACGGCCCAGCAGGCCCGGTGTGATGCTCCACCATATGGCCCAGCAGGCCCGGTGTGATGCTCCACCGTACGGCCCAGCAGGCCCGGTGTGATGCTCCACCATATGGCCCAGCAGGCCCGGTGTGATGCTCCACCATACAGCCCAGCAGGCCCGGTGTGATGCTCCACCATACGGCCCAGCAGGCCCGGTGTGATGCTCCACCATACGGCCCAGCAGGCCCGGTGTGATGCTCCACCATACGGCCCAGCAGGCCCGGTGTGATGCTCCACCATACGGCCCAGCAGGCCCGTTGTGATGCTCCACCATACAGCCCAGCAGGCCCGGTGTGATGTGTGCGAGAGGAAGCGACTCTGTGCATGACACGTGTTGCATTTTGTAACTGTAGTCCAACTTATGTAACTTTTTGGACATATTTGTTACTTTGGCCTAAATATAGCCTATATAGATAATATTTCTGATTATGGCAGAGCTTTCTCCCCACCCAATTAGGCTTATAAAGTAATGATTAAAAAAACACAAATGCTTGATCAAGGCCCGGGGATAGTGGCGGAAAATAACGGCTCGGGCAGAGAATCTAAACTCTAATACATTGTTCATATTCAAAACGCTGCTGCTCGAGTCCTCAGTAAGACCAAGAAAGTGGATCACATCACTCCGGTTCTTATGTCTCTAAACTGGCTTCCTGTGCCTCAAAGAGTTGATTTCAAAATACTTTTGCTGGTTTATAAATCACTAAATGATTTAGGGCCAAAATACATTTCAGATCTGCTGCCACACTATGACCCCCCCAGACCTCCCAGAGTCAGAACCAAACAAGGCTTCAGATACAGTATTAGGGGACCACTAAGGCCTATATAAAAGAGACTTCAGATACAGTATTAGGGGACCACTAAGGCCTATATAAAAGAGACTTCAGATACAGTATTAGGGGACCACTAAGGCCTACATAAAAGAGACTTCAGATACAGTATTAGGGGACCACTAAGGCCTATATAAAAGAGACTTCAGATACAGTATTAGGGGACCACTAAGGTCTATATAAAAGAGACAACAGATACAGTATTAGGGGACCACTAAGGTCTATATAAAAGAGACTTCAGATACAGTATTAGGGGACCACTAAGGTCTATATAAAAGAGACAACAGATACAGTATTAGGGGACCACTAAGGCCTATATAAAAGAGACTCCAGATACAGTATTAGGGGACCACTAAGGTCTATATAAAAGAGACTTCAGATACAGTATTAGGGGACCACTAAGGTCTATATAAAAGCATCCAAAGAGCACCATGTCATGGGACCTTTAATCACATTAGAGCGACTGTCTGCCATGTAGGCAACATCAAAGATATGGGTAGCTCCACTCCTTCAGGATTAAACTATTTGATCAGTTGTCTTATTGTGTCTTGTGATACAACATATCCTCTCTGTGTTGCGCGTAGGTGTAACCATGGATACCCTTATTGCATCTGTCCATTACGAGCTATTTCAGTTTGCAGGAATACGGCCACCTCTTCCAAGTTTGTGTGGTTTCTCCTTCTGAACAGACTTATCACCATACTGTGTTCACGCGCTAAGAGAGAAAAGAATTTCCTTGTTATTAAAACCGATTCTGAAGTGTAATTTCACGAGTTCATATTGGCCTTCACAGGGCATTTTGTAGAAGACTATAGGTAAAGCTAGTAGTTTGGTTTATTCTCAAAAGTCTGATTTGATTCTTGAAATATACATTTTTTTCTCCACATTTTGACTTTATTCTCGAAATGAAAATAAATACAAAATCTTCCTCCGTAATTTTTTTCCCCTTGATTTTTTCGGGTTACTTTCAAACTTTTTTTTCAACGTTTTTCCTCTGATTTTAAACTCTTTTTTTTACAGGGGCCAGTAAAAAGTCATTTCGGGCAAATATAATTTTTTTTTTTTACTTGCCGGAGCGGACAATTGAATAAAAACCTTAGCGTTGAACCCTGACCTCTTCCTTCTCCTTCTCGCCCCCCGAGAGCTACACCAGTCATCATTTTATCTCTATTCAAGTTAGCCGAGTGCTAAACCGGACGTGGCTCAACCAGTGGAGTGCGCCGGGCCAAACTGTGGAATTACATCTTCTGTTCCTGTCACATGACGCGGCCTGACCCCTCAGACTCAGGTGGAGAAAGAGACGTCTGTAAATGACTCGTTTCACTGGGAGAATTGGATTCATTCAGTCTGATAACATTTGGAAAGTCTAAAAGAGCTGCACGAATCTTTCTCTACAACATAGTTGTCCAACTGTTCTTAGAGGAAGGCATTCATAAATGGATGATGAGCCTCTTTCCAAACGGAGGGATTTTTGAAGTTCCTAGAACATGACGTTCCTAGAACATTTTTTTTCTCCTGTTCAAACTGGACCAATTTGGGAATTATTGAGTTCCTCTGACCACAGTTCCTGTAACTCTTTCAGCTCCTACCTCAGGGCAGGGTCTCTTCCCTTTTCTGTATAGTGGTGGTTAGATGGCTGTGTTATAATAACAAAAGGTCAGTTCCTATGGCCACTTGGCCAGTTTGAATGCAAATGGTTTTGGGGGAGAGTAGTTAGTAGAACTGATTAGAAGGGGACTGTTCCTATAACTACGTTCCTGTAACTACTTGGTCGGAAAGCGGCTACTGTTGTTTCTGATATTATGAAATAGAGAAAAAGAGAAGAGGAGCTGTGGCTCAGTAAGCGCCTGTCTAGTAAACAGGAGGTCCTGGGTTCAAATCCCAGCAGTGCCTCAGCCTGAAGCCTTTAACTAGAGAAGAGTTTGTCAAGTCAAGTTATATTTACTTCCACAGCACATTTAAAACAAGGTCTGTAGTCATATAGTGACATATTGTTCAACCAATCAGTGTCAGCTCGAGACAGTTTGTCATGAAGCAAAGAGACAAATTAGGGTCCAGTTGGTCCAAGGTGCAGCTGGGATTTGAACCGAGGACCTCCTGTTTACTAGAGAAGCACTTTAACCAACTAAGGTAGAGCTCCTCTCCCACTGTTTCCCTCATTTACAATATCAGAAAACAACTATTGAATGCTAGGTTTCACCAAGAATCCTTCGGACAGCATCGGCAACAAGTAGGCAACAAGTAGACATTTTTATCGGGGGTTTTTGGCGCCTTTTTTTCCGTAATTTTTGTCACTTTTCTGACGTTTTTGCCATTTTTTTGTCACTTTGAATGTTTTTTACACTTTTTTCAACGTTCTTGTTGCTTTGTAGAGAGCAGAGAGAGAACGGCTTCCGTTCCCCGTCCTAAATGGCCGTCTGACAGAACGGTGAAGCTCTGAAAATATTCGTATTGTACTATTTAAGGTGCCATTTTGTTGAAATCAGCAAGAAGACCACATGACAGGAAGTTACATCAGAGAAAAGGACCCCTGATCAGCATAACTGCTGCATCACAAGGTTAATAACTCTCTGATAAATATAAGTTAATAAGACATTTTTAGGTTAAGTTCAGTTCTTTGGTTCACATGTCAAATGGTATGACCCAAGTAAAACATTGAAAAACATTCTTTTGAATAAAAATTAGTATTTAGTGTAAAAATTATGTTTGATTATTTACACCAAGGCCATATGCTGATATATGTGTCTATTATAATGCCTGATAAATTTGATTTTACATTGAAATGTCAAATGGTGTAACCGGTTACACCATTTGACTCCTATTACAAACCTCTCAATTTTTGGCCAATCTTTTCAAATATAACTAGTTCAGTTACTGGTCCAAGAGGTTATATGAACTTAATTACTATTTAGAACTGTTTGTATGTGTTCATTGTTTGTATTTTTTAAAAGTGGAGGTAATTTATCCAACACTTTATTAAGATAGCTTATTCAGCTAGGCTAGGCTAAATCATTATAGTGCAAGGACTTAGTGTTTAAAAAAGGTTTTACCCTTAAATTAAAATTTCCATATCATTCCTTTGCAATGTTACAATAATTTCTTAACAATGTAATAACATAGAATGAGGCAGTTGAACTGTGACCCCTAATGTGGTACAAGAACAGCAGCTTTAAAATACCTAAAGAATTCAAGGATTATTTAATTTAAGTATAAAATGTTACTTAAATATTAAAAATGCCATTGAAAAAATGCAGTTTATCAAATTGAATTAAGATAAATGCACCAGAATAAGTTAAAGTGCTCATATTATGCTCATTTTCAGGTTAATAATTGCATTTAGAGGTTGTACCTGAATAGTTGTACATGGTTTAATTTTCAAAAAACACCATCTTTTTGTTGTACTACACATTGCTGCAGCTCCTCTTTTCACCCTGTGTGTTGAGCTCTCTGTTTTAGCTACAGAGTGAGACATCTCACTTCTATTCCATCTTTGTTGGGAGTTGCACATGCTCAGTAGCTAGGTAAGGACTACTAGCCAGTCAGAAGCAGAGTATGAGGGCCCTGACAGTACCTAGGTAAGGACTACTAGCCAGTCAGGAGCAGAGTATGAGGGAGTGCCCTGACAGTACCTAGGTAAGGACTACTAGCCAGTCAGAAGCAGAGTATGAGGGAGTGCCCTGACAGTACCTAGGTAAGGACTACTAGCCAGTCAGAAGCAGAGTATGAGGGAGTGCCATGCTAGCAGCTAGACGAGCATTATAACGTGTGTTACAAAGTGACCACGTTCGTCAATGAAGTAAAGGCTGGACTACAATAGAGCTGTTTGGAGCAGTTGGTGAACAGTGATTTCTCTTGGAGATGGTAAGTCACTTTGGGGGGGGACTTTGGGCTTTTTCACTTTGTAAACCTATGACATCCCAAAAAGCATAATATGAGCGCTTTACCTGTAAACATGTTAAAGAGCATGCACAACCCTAAACAGACTTGCTTCTTCCTCTCTCTTTTACCGATCTATCTACCTCTTTCTCAAACACAAATACTGTTCACACATACACACACAATTTGTTAAGATGTTAGTTGTTTAATTTAATCTAATGAGTTTTAAATATATTTAAATATTTGTCATTGAAATGAGATTAAACGCCAAGTTCAATAAACTACTTTGAGTTTATGTCACTTATAAGCATCACGTCAGGTGGTGTAACTGGTTTGTGTCAAATGGGGAAACCAGTATTTTTCTTGAAAAAATGATAATCTGCAGGTAAATTAATGTTTGATAAAATGTAATACTCTACTCCACTGTAGAAACTAATTTTTAAGACTTTTTACACAGTTTGTCCAAGATTATTTAGAAAACAAATGTTGTTTCCAGCATGTCTACCACTTGATATTGCAATAACAAATATAATTTAAATTTAGAAGTAATCCCAATAAAATCTATTTTTGGGTGAAATTTGGAAATAGGAGTTATATTTGTATGAGTGCACTCACAAACAATGTAGTGGATGAAATATTAAATATTAATCATTCCTTTGTGGTTATACCACTTGACATTTTAGGTCCATTTGGTCCTATCTTTGATAAAAAAGTGGTGAAAATCCTATTTCAAATTAAATAAAATGTACAATAACACAAAATATACATTTTAACGAAACTCAATGATGCCTTTAAAAAAGCTTTTTGAAAGTTTTTTAATTTTTTCATCTGGCCAACCCTTATATGTCATTGACCCATATATATATATATATATATATAGGCTATATAAAGAGGGGTTCAATTCAGAATATAGGCTAACACCCTTCTAAATGTTTTAAACTAAGTCTCATATGTACTGTATCTGAAATAGTCTAACAAGACTCCAGATCCAGTCTCAGTTTCCCATGAACAAAAAAGACACAATTAAAGCACTTTGTAAAGAACCTCTGCACATTTCTTTTCATTTGTTTCTCTCCCTTTCTGTCTCCGTATGTGTTGTGACACCTCCCCTCTGTGTTCATGTGTGGTACTAAGCACTACAGCAGCCAAGGGGAGGATCAGAGGGTGGAGCTTCACCTCACTGCTCACAGACACAGGTACATTTTTTTAAAGGCTGTAAGCTACAACCAGCAAAGCAAGTACAGGCTGTCTGGAACTTGTCAGTAGTAGAAATGAGGGCCGGTGCTGTGCAGTAAAGACAATGGACAGCACAATCAAGCAGCCAGATGTTGCTCTTCATTAAATGCAAGTTAGATTATAAAGGCCTAATTAACAATGGGAAGTTTTGTGGCTGACCTGCTTCTGCTCTTGCTCATTTCTGCAGGACACGTTCATGGAGGTAATGCGCTGCAGAAGAGACAACATTACTTTTCCTCTTAACTGTGATGCAAAAGTTACAACTGAGAATGATTATGCTACAGGATTGTAGTTGAACGATTTGTTGCGTTGCTATGATATAACTGGTAGCGCTGTAAAACATGATGTGACATATGTGTACATATTTGTTTATTTTTGTCGTTTCTTTTACATTTATTGTTTATTTCCTTTTAATATTTTTATGTGTGCACCATTTACCAAGGCAAATTCCAAGTGTTATTTACTTGGCAATACATGCTTTACTGATTGTGATTTATACTTAAATAGTGATATATATATATATATATATATATATATATATATATATATATATACACACACACACACACACACACACACACACACACACACACACACACACATGTGGCGAACCGTGAGTACTACAGCTGGGCCTTCACCTCGGCCTTCACCGCTGAGAAAATAAATCATCGCGGGAAAAAGCAACAGTACGATGAATTGAAAGTGCAATCCTTTAATTAACGATGACAAGGATGTAAACAAATAGACCATAACGTCAATAACATTCTCCGCAACAAGAAACATTCTCAACATTAACTTCAGAAAACTGAGACCATTTAGGCTACATAGTTGAAATTAAGTAAACATACTCTAAAGCCAAAATCTGGAAAAACGATATTAGGTCACCCAGAATGTCACCCCGTGACGCTGCTGACACAGACACCGAGGCTCATTTCATCACCATGGACAGCGCTATGAAATCACGGCGCATTACAAATCATTCACACATTGACAAATAAATTCATGAGCATCATCAATCTACAATACAATTTCAAAATCACAATACGCCAAAAGTTACACAAAGCTGGTAATACAAAGACTATGTTTTAAAGTTGCAATGAAGTGCAAATGCCTCTCCATGCGCAATTACGCATGGCGCAATAAATTAAAGTCACAATTTTAATGTATAGGTTCTACTATACCTCCTTAATTCTCCACAGGGAAAGGGGCAGACAAGTGAACATGGGGGGAATAAAAACCCTCTAAAAACAAAAATCCAACCACACACTTCTGATACGTTTGATATATTGATTGATTGATTGATTACATATTTAATTAAAGGCAATTTGCGCTGGGACAACCTCCGCAATAAATACAAATCCCACTTTGCCAGTAATCTTGATCCCTTGAAATAATAATCAAGGTGGCTTGTAACATAGGCCTACCTTACATGAAAACAAAGTCCATTCGTCGGTCTTTCTATGTGAAGTGGGCGATGGCGGCGTCATAAAGTTTGTCCTTTGATTTGAGCTCCAAAAGAAGTCATTTCTCTATGGACATCAGTGCCAAAGCTCCCAGGCGATCCTGTCCAGTACTGTTCCTGGCGTGCGTCTTGATGCGCTTCAGAGCCGAGAAAGACCGCTCCACGGAGGAGGTGGACACGGGGATGGTCCGCACCAGGCAGGTGAGGTGATACAGTTGCGGCATGCTCTCAGTCAGCTCTTTACGAGTCAGAAAGTGCAGCAGGTCTGATGGGCTCCTTGCCTCAAAGTTTGCCATGTTGTACATGACCGTCAGTTCAGTTTTGAGCCTGGGGAGGTCAAAATGAAGCCCGTATAGTTTTCCGCGAGGCTCTGAAACTCAGAGTTGGGGAAGTTTTCTCTGTATGAGGCAAACTTCTTGGGTTCCAGAAGGGCAAGGAACATGAGTTTTGAACCTGTTCCTCAGCTGAGTGAGAATGTTGTCCAGGATTTCACTGTGCCGCTGCTGGTACGCTACGCGCACATCTCCAACTCTCCGCGCACAGTGTCCTCACAGATGGAGTCAAATTTGGCCTTTTCTCTCTCTGTGGTGCTGCAAAAGTCCTCGATGCTGGACAAACAGAACTGCATGTCATACTCCTTATTCTGCAAGATCTCAAAGAGCACGTGAGCAGTGATATCTATGGTTATAACTGCAATGCTTAGTAGCGCCACAAGGCGGTGCTTCCCTCTGTTAGTGTGGCAGTGAAGACGTGCCGCTGCAGCCTTCTCCCCTCCGACCGACACACATAGCCTATCAGTGTAGAATATCCGTTTAGTTGTCTGTCGACTCTTTGAGCTAATTGGCTAACTGGCTAGCTCTCTCCAACACCATTCACTTTACAAGACTTAGCTATGCCTCCAGCTGAAACAGAATAAAGAGCAGTCAGAGGTGCGGCTGGTGCCTAGCAACGGTTGCAAAGCTGCATTCCCTGCTGGGGGGCGGGGCTTAGCTGGAACGTCCCTTGATCTGACCTCAGGTTCGATCATGCCTTTCATCCATTATGTGCCTTTCATGAATGACATCATGACATTTTGCCTATAAGACAGATTCAGACATTAGGTAAAATCATTCTATACTTTGGTTTACTCTACATCGGTTTACTTATATCTGCTCAAAAAGCTTCTGACAAACCTGTACCTGTAAAACAAGACAAGACATTCAGAAAACGCAGCCTGTCTAATACAATCACCATGGCTGAAATGGAAAGTTCCCAGACAGAGGAGATATTGAAGATCAGTGTGGAAGATGTTCGTCCAGTGGTTGAGTCCTTTTTCAAAAGGATGACATTGGAACAGCAGAGATTGTTGATGCAAGATGCAGCTGATGATGCCACATCAACATTGTTGGCGGAGATGATTTTGGACCTAATATCACTAGTTTCTAAATCCATTTTGGCAACTCTGCAGAATAAATGCAGCCAAATAATCTCCGAGGAGCGTGTTCGGTCCAGTCTGGGTGACACACTTCTTCTGACTTTTGCTGAGGTTCTTCAAGTAAAGGACCCAGTCCACTGTGACAGCTCAAAGAACTTAAACAACATGTTTGTTACAGAGGTTGCACAAAGCATTTACTCTGCTGTCACCAATAGTGCGGACACTTTGGAACCTGTATTTAGTGAGCGTGTGACTCCCCCTCACAGACTTAATATGATGGTACGACATGTCTTTAATATGTTGAAAGCATTTATGGGCAAGATGAAAAATGTTTTGTGCTCATGTCGACCACGTAAACCACGAACAAGACAGGACATCTCCGTACAGAAGGCCGCTGATGGACAACAAGAGATGGACGATCAAGAGGAGGCAGATACTGATCGCTGCCAGTCAACAGCCAGATCTGTGGAATCAAAAAGCCCAGACAATGTCTCCAGAGCATCAGAGCACTTTGTGAGCGTAACAACCACAGCTGTGAGGGAAATAATTACAAATGAGGTCAGTGGACTCACAGAACCTCTACTGCAAGAAATGACCGACTCGGAGTATGAGCAGCTGCGATCTGACACCTCACGGGACATTCAAATGATTTCAGATGACATTACTCAGTTAATTGTTCAGGAGGTCAACAGTCTGGAAGAGCAATATGCTACAAGTATTAGTCCAGAACCCACAGAGACAAGTACCAGCCCAGAACCCAGAGAGACAAGTACCAGCCCAGAACCCACAGAGACAAGGGTTACCCCAGAAGCCACAGGGATTTGTGTCACCCCAGAAGCCAGAGGGACATGTATCACCCCAGAATCCAGAGAGAAACTGTCCTTAAAAGGAGTGGGGAGCAAGATAAAATTCTTTTTTGCTACGCAGTTTGCCAAACTGTCAATACATCGCAT
The DNA here is from genome assembly GCA_023566125.1 of Zingel zingel. Taxonomy (NCBI): domain Eukaryota; kingdom Metazoa; phylum Chordata; class Actinopteri; order Perciformes; family Percidae; genus Zingel; species Zingel zingel. Next base: position 8,317,031 of record CM042329.1, on the reverse strand, counting down.
GGCGACTCAACTAGACAACCAATTCCACCCCGACTCCAAAGTTAAAAGTGAGAAGTCAATGCAGTCCTTTGTGACTGATGTGGATTCTCTGTTTTCAAAGGATGGTGTAAAACAACAAGTTGGAAGTGAGGTTGTTTATAGTAAATTGCAGGATATTTCCAATGGTAAAGACCAGGTGTTCAAAGAAGAGCTTACTGGTCTCCTCTACAGTTACGTCTCTGAGGGGAGGATTCCAGAGACTGTCCCAGGATCAAATGAAAGGACACTGTCTGCTTCCCCATCCCGTGATACAGTGTATGGTGAAATACATTGTAAAGTGTGGCGTTACCTTGGACTGATGAAGTGGTGGCTGTGCACACAGGCTGGCACCCACAGTAACAAGATGAAAAAGGCTTTCAAGAATACTGAGTCACTATCACCCACCGCTACACCGACAACCTCACCCACACCTACACCACCTACACCTACACCCAAACCTATACCTACACCCACACCTATAACTACACCTACACCTACACCACCTACACCTACACCCAAACCTACAAATACGCATACGCCCAAACCTACACCTACACCCACACCCTCAACCACACCCAAACCTACACCTACACCAACACCTACACCCAAACCTACACCTAAAGTCTCAGTATCTGAGGAGGCAGCTGCCAGACCTGTGCTGAATTCAACAGCACAAGCAGAGAAAAATAAAATTTCCATCAGGCTGCTTGTGCAGAAGTTGGTTTCGCGGACCTTTAACAAAGCAAAGGTGAACACAACAATTGGAAATTCAGAAACCATCATTGAGCGCCTGTTCATAAAGATATGGGCTGAAGTCGAGGGAGAAGATTTTCAAATCACCAGTGACACTTACAAACACCTCAGCAAGGCCATTTTAAAGGACATGTGCAAGAAGTGGGGCTGTGCAGAGGACGTGCTGGTTTCAATGAATCTAGATGAACCAGCAGTTGACAAATGTATTGTCTCCTTCTTTAAAGACCACCTGATGAAACCAAGGAAGACAAGCACCATCAAAAGATTCTTCTCCTCCATTCCAAAGTTTGGCCAGAGACTCTTTATTGTTTGGACTATGGCAGCGATTGGCCTCTGTTGTGAGGATTGCCTTTGTAGGGCAGAGACCAGTGTATAATGTATATAGGACAGAGGACCAGTGAATGGCCTCTGTAGGACGGAGACCAGTGAGTGGCCTCTGTAGGACAGAGGACCAGTGAGTGGCCTAGGTAGGACGGAGACCAGTGATTGGCCTCTGTAGGGCGGAGACCAGTGATTGGCCTCTGTAGGGCGGAGACCAGTGAATGGCCTCTGTAGGACGGAGACCAGTGAATGGCCTCTGTAGGACGGAGACCAGTGATTGGCCTCTGTAGGACGGAGACCAGTGATTGGCCGCTGTAGGACGGAGACCAGTGATTGGCCTCTGTAGGACGGAGACCAGTGAATGGCCTCTGTAGGACGGAGACCAGTGATTGGCCTCTGTAGGACGGAGACCAGTGATTGGCCGCTGTAGGACGGAGACCAGTGATTGGCTTGCGTGGGTTTACTCCGGGTGCTCCGGTTTCTTCCCACTTCTCTTTAAACCATGCAGCAATTGGGCACTAACAACATCTCCCCAACACTAGTTGGTTTCATGTTTTACAATAAACAACACAATTTAAAAAATAAAAATCTGCTTATCTCTCTTATCATTTGTTGTAAATATTCAACTCGTGCAGAAGTTCTGCCAATTAAGTTTTACCCAGGTCAAATGTTTGTGAAGAAAATACAAAAGAATTTAGGTAAAACAATTTGGGGTAAGCTTTCTGACCAATGTTAGGATAAATCATTTTACATTAACATCCGATATCAAAAACAGACTCCTTTATGTAAAATAAGCATACATTTGCTTTTAAAAACAAATAGAAAACAATTATATTTTACATCCGGTCTTCTGTGTTCCAAATGTTTTTATATTCAATCCTTCTTTGTTTATTATGTTATGCCTGTATCTGTATAATTTTGCATAAATATGGCTTATTATTCACTTGCCTTTTAATCTTTTCGCAACGCTGGTTGGTAAATGCACTGCCTGCTAAAAAATAATTTTATTATCAAGACTATTATTACAGTATGTTTTATAAGACTGGTCCCATTGACAAGTTCTCAGCCAAGCATGCCACTCTGCATTAGGCTTATAAGCCTGCTGTTAGTATACCCCGTGCCTGTCTATCTCTCTCCAATCTGCCTCTATGATACAAGTGAACATTGGATTATTAGTTATCTTCCTCGAATGTGAATGTAGGTCTGTAATGCACTGTCACAAGCAGGTGTGAGGAGACATGTAAGATCATCTGAGGCAATGCTGATGACCATGAAATGCTACTCCTGCACATGCAGCAACTTGTGTTAGGAAATGTTCATATATTAGTGGCAGTTATTTAGATTTGATTAAGTGAGACAATGTCCACTTACAGATCTGTGTGTGGAAACAAATTTAGAAACAAATGAATATTGATTTTGCAACGTGCCATGGAATGATGTGCAAGGGTCAACTTGATAATGATGACACAGTTTTGTTATTTTAAGCAAGTTACATCACTATAGGAAAACTATCTTATAAACCAAACTTTGAACTGTCTAGGAGGACATTTAGTCATAGACAGTATATAAGAATGGACCAACAGATCCCGTTGCTCTGGACGGAGACCAGTGAAGGCCCTAAGAAGCAGTTTTCCGGTGAGCGCTGGGCGTTACTGCGCAGCCTCCAACTGAGAGAGACGACGTAAATGTGACGTGATCAACCTGTCTGAAAGTTGGAAGTCTTCTGGTAGCTGTGCCAATAGGAATCTCAATCATTCCCAATCTTGCAGAGACGGAGAGCGTAGGTATATGCAAGGAGTTAACATGGACACGTGCTAATTATTGCTAAGTAAAATGCTAGTTAACATTAGTAATTAAACTTAAAACAGCTAATATGAGACGAAACTGCCTGCGAGCTTCTCCTGTACTATACGGTAATTTCTCTACTATGCGACAGTAACTCGCGTGGTTATGACACAATCGTTAGCCTATTTTTACAAAAACGTCTGCTACGGAGCCATAACGTGAGGTACAAGGTAATGGAGCCTTTTATAGCATCAAAATGGCACCATAGGAGATTGGCGGTCCGAGGGGAAGCTTACCCCCTTGCATTTAGTGAGTAGTGTGACATCAGATCAGGTACGCTCTTAGAACAGATGTGTTAAAAACAACACACACACACACACACACACACACACACACACACACACACATTTTAACACGTGCTGAATCAGCTCACGTGTCAGATGTGACACAACTCATGTGTCCGTTTCTTTAACACATCTATTGTGTCAAAAAGGTCAACACAAAGATGTGTTATTTTTACACAAAGATGTGTTTACTTGTGTTTTGATGGATTAATGTGGAATTACAAATTTATGATTAAAAACATTTCGTGTAGACAATTTACATTTGTGCAATCAAGAAAGAAACATGTACATTTGTTCATGTAAGTTTATTACAGATTGCATTTTAGACTTTCACATTAAAAAAATCATGTAATTAAATCGGTTTCAATAATCGGTAATACATTACACTTAACCCAATCATTTATTTTAATTACTAAATTCATATGTGAAGAACATTTGTTTTAGGGACTCTCACCCATATCACAAAATAGCTTGTGCCTATTTTTAACTGTTGTGAATACTTTGGATTGTTAAAAGCATCCACAACCATAAAAACAATGCACTTACATTTACCATGTCTATTCTGATATAATCATGTTGAGACAGAATACATGGCATTGAAAACCATAAAAACAGGTAATAGGCAGCATTTGTCATCTCAGTGTTTTCAACATTAAACAATTGGAAAGTTGCGACCAAAGGGCAAAACATATTTACAGTGTAGTGAACTTAACATCCAAGCTATACAATTTTGTATCTTGGGTTCAAATACAGCTCACTGGTGTCAAAGCTTGTCATAATATCTAAAGGCCGAAAATCTGAAGTTTCAGCCAGTCTAATCAGTTCATATTCTTTTGTTCTTTGCACTGTATAGGCATAAAAATGGTCATCAAAGTACTTGATCCTCACAAACATAAGAATCGAATCATTTACTGCCTGGGGCAAGATATGAATGACTTCACCGAACAAATGTTCTTCTCTATAGTCTGTTCTCAGTGGCAGTATAGAACCAGTTCTATAAGCCTGGCCATACACATCAACACAGTGAGACACAAATAAGGTACTGGTCAAAGAAAGGTCCGTTTCAAGGGTTAACCTCAAGTTTTCTAACAAAACATCAGCTTTTTTCAATGACCCTACACTAACAAGATAGGCATTGGTCACATCTATTTTCTTAGATATATTATCACAATGTTTATAGTGATACATCTGTTGAACCTGATGTTTGAAAGCCAATGTCTTTGACACATTTTTAAAGTTACAAACTGCATGTGCTAGTCTTTTAAATGGATTAAATGGATGCACCAAAGTTTAGACAGAGGTCCAAACAAAATCATCATCCTCGGATAATGTATCATAAAATGATGTTTTGGAAGATTTTTGTCATAAAGTAGTCTGAAGAGAGTATGGTGCTCTTTTAGGTATACAGCAAGCCCATTTGTAAAAACTGGTGCAAAGATGATGCTGCATATTTCCCTAAGTAGAATGAATAAACGCCAATGTTGACTTTTTCTGTCTACAAGACCTCCTAATAAAAAGGGCAAGACCAGTAAAAGGCACCACATTTGAGATGCTGTTTAACTGCATTCTCACTGGACCTCAAGTTCATTATGACACTTGGTTTGTTTTTTACATTTCCATATCCATACTGAAAACTTGAAATTCGGTCATTCAGATGTTCCAAAGTAATCAGCTTCTCCTCATAAATAAAATGGCGCAGAATTAATTTTACCTCTAAAGGGGCTACTCCTTCAAGTATATCATGCATGATATCAACACTTATGTTCTCTGTTACATGAAAATACTGAAGCTTATTCAAGCAGGAGTCCTCTTTCACACCTGTTGTGCTTGGTTCATTTAGGCTGACATGGTGATGATAATTGTCTTTGGTACGCAACTCAACTTCATCCTCATCATATCTAAATTGGGCAGTTTTTTTGTCAACCATGCAAAACTGACAGAATTTGTTTGCAGAAAAACTTTCAAGGTATCCACAAAGTGAATGCATGGCCAACTGATCTGCCGTTAACAGGAAAACTGTGCCATACAGTTGATGGCTTTTACCTCCTAACTCCACTGTTAAACCAGAATTTTCAAGAAATCTTAGGTCATCCAGAAGTGGTTGCAAAATCTTGTCAAATCAAAATACCTCTCTGTCAATTGAGTTGAAAAGAAGACACAGGTGAATATTCTCAAGTGAGGAATTACACTCTGGTGGGAAATTCTTCAAGGTAAAATACACAGCTCCTAGCTTATGTATTTTTGTCTTAGAACCCAAAGGATTTGTTGTTTGAAGTCATCAAAATAAAGTTGTATTTGAAGAGCATCAGGGTACATATTAAACAACAGGTGTGAGAACTGAGAGCCATCACAGTAATCGCGCATTTTGTCATCAGTGCTCTTCTTATTCTGTAGAAACAAGTCCTGCATTTCCTTATGTTTGAATAGAAACGTTAAAGTTTCAATGATAGATATGTACTGACATGTGTCTGCTGCCAAAATCTGTTTCATCTGACCGTCCTTCCTTACGGTATCAGACCTGTGACCCAGGAAAATTTCTTTTGGTTTAACAAAGGAAAACTTCTCAGTGAAGTACTTTTTCATTGTATATTGTGTGTCCACGTCTTTAAATATGTGTTTAGCATGTTCAAACTCCGCCATTAATGCTTGAACAGCCTCACTGTCATGTGGTACATCCAAACTACTCAACAACGAAGCAGTTGACTGCTGCAAACTGTCTACAGTTCTCTCAAGCAACTCCTTTGTACAGTTAACTCTCCTTGTCACATCTGTTAAAGTCACATTTGACGACGCATACATCTGGGCCACAAAAGAGGCTGCACAGTCACCAAGATCAGACCGTTTCCTTGACTCTGATGCTACAGCATCAGTGGACATCTCCAAAACATCAGAAATAGGATCATCAGTTTCAACTAAATTGTTCAACGCTCCTCCCTGGTAAATGGGTTGAACTGAGACAGCGTTTGTTGATGATGGTGTAGAATGAGCTCTATGGAGATGTTTTGAAAATGAATGTAAATTATGATATGTCCTTGGGCGGCCAGCTTGGCTGCATATAATCGTCATGTTTTGTCCATCTGATAAGCAATGTATCTCACGAAGATGCCAAATGAGGTTTCTTACCTCTGTGAACACAGACTCTCCACATTTTGGACAGGTGAACATTTTGCTTTACTTGCATGCTTTAAGCTGTGAAATCAGCTCCAGTACTTTTGTTTTCCTTTGTGCAGAGAATGGCAGGTCGTAGACATACTCAAAGAAGGTGAAGACAGAGCTGAGTGGTGCTGGGTATGGCAAGTTACACACCCAGTACAGTTTGAAAAGCTTGTCCACAGAACACGTCAGGCCATCATCCAGAGGAATGGTTACTTTGTCATTCTTAGCAACAATGACATACTGCTTGGTTGTACTCTTCAGATCACCGATGCATATCAGCTGTGGTTGGTGAGTTGTGGATGGTGCTGCAGGATCACTGCAAAGTGATGCAATACTTGTTCCAGGTTTAAAGAAAGGAAAGAAAAAGATATATGTTAGTTAATTGATCAGCAACGTTGTGACAAATGCTATCTTTGAGTAAATGCAATCTGAACTTTACTAAATACATACTGGTGTAAAATCAACCAGGTGTGTTATTGCAGATCTCAGACTGCAACGACTGGCACCAATCGGGGGCAGCAGGTGTGTTAGCAACACTAGGAAAGTGTAACACGTCTCATCTGTCAACGAAACACAAGTTAAAATACAGAAATGCAAATAATGGAGTGTGCCACTGAAATGACTTTTGTCGTCTCTACTTTTAATGTCACATTAAGAATTCTTTAGTGCCCTCTCTGGTAGAGACTGGTAGAGAAAATGTCATTTGGCTTCTATGTGAAAAAAGAATTCCTTATCAGACAAAGCTGGAAAAATGCATATATGACTTTAATTCACTTTCCATAGTGATCACTCTACGCCAACATGAATGAACATAATAAAATTACCCGTCTACCATAGAGGGATGTCTAACAATTTTAAATAATATAGGCAGCCAGAAATATTTATTAAAAGAATTACAAAATTAAAAATGTATAACCCCTTTTAAAATAATTCTCGTGACATATTTTTAACATTCACTTGTTAATTAGCCAAGTAAGGACAGAATAACAAGACAACTTAATTTGAAGTTTGTTTTTTTTACTTTCTAGCATCACACTCAAGGCTTCTTAATTATTTCTGATTTGGAGGGGTTTGTGTTTACAGAAAAATACCTTCAGTTTTCTCTTCAATACCCTTCACCAGAGAGGACACTCTTGGTTCCAAGGCAGCCACTGATTTCAGTTTGGGAATGATGTTGGCCTCCCATCTTCGTAAAAAGAGGTCCGTCTTTCCGCCTGTAAGTTTGCCAAACTCTGAGTCCAGCTTACACAGAGGAGAATAAAAACACATTACAATCGACCTACCAAATATGAACAAACTCACAGCATTAAATCAGGTAACTGAAAAGTAAAGCTGTATTTATTTTATATTTTGGCCACTTGGTGGCAGCGTAGCAAGCTGAAAACATCTTTCATCAGGTGCGTTTGAATTCATGTGGTGCTGCGCAGAGCTGACTTAGGCCAGTTACACACTGGCTGCGTGAGCGTGGCGTTTCTGTTGTGTGTCAGCTGCGTGGTGTTTTCTATGTCTTTGCACACCAGAAACGCGCTGCTGCTGCTGCTGCTGCTAGCCTTGTCTGGACACATGGATGTTTCCCATAAACACAAATATAGACTGATCTGATTACAGCAAAGACAACGTCGGCAGGATTGACGGCAAAATAGGCTCCAGAATATATATATATATATATATATATATATATATATATATATATATATATATATATATATATATTTTTTTTTTTTAAATGACATTTATATCAAAACCTCAAGACTTTTAAACATCTAACATGTACATGCATAAGGCATGCTAGTTAAATACAGTGCATTGATGGCCATGCATTGATTTATTTGTGGCGGCATTATTTGTGTGTGACAATATCAACGCTCACTGCCATATATTGATTTTGAATTCATTTTTTACTATTTAAATGGGTTGAAGTTTGATTGTAGAGCTGCGTGCACCTCCCATCCCAGCGCTGATGTTTTGTGAAGCAGTTAGGTGTGCATGTCACCCTTTGCAGGTACTGTGGAATTCCATGGTTTCTTTTTGTTTTATATTTGCTGCACAGAAGCCATGCAATCATTTTGTGAGTTCATCCCATTGAGAGGAGTGGGACTAAATAAGCCAGTCACCAAGGAAGGAAGCAACCTACCAGACTTGGCATGTCCAAAAACCGCGGGTAGTCGTTGAATATTTCGGCAACAGTGGGGAAGTCCTTAGTAATCCAGGATCTGCGACAGGTGTACGTTTTCTCCATGCCTGACTTGATCGCTGAAAGGTTCTCAGCTGAGGGCCGCAACCGTTTAATCAAGGTGGCCCACTCATTTGTGCTGCTGGCATGCCCGTCCTCTGTTGTATCAGGCTTCTCGGGTCCAGTGCAGTCATTGGTCACTTTTCGCTTCCTATAATGCCTCTGCCCTTGCTCGAGATTGCGTCAAAGGTTTCACAGTTTAGTCTCTAGGAATCCACAGTGAGAGACTGGATCATAGTAATGCTCCTGAGAATGAAAGGAAACAACAATGTTTCAGTTCTCCTTAGTGGTATGTGGGTCACAAGCAAACAGATTAGACATTTGCTAGGCAATTTTAATTGAAACAGAAAAAAGGCTGTGGTTTTAGGCTATGGAAGATATCACCTGTTGTAGAGCAGTAAAACCAACCCTTAAAAAAATAATCATGAGATTAAAGTTACCATAAAATATAGTAAGGGTGCTCCGATCAGGATTTTTTAGGCCGATCACCGATTGCTGTGAGTAGTATCGACCGATGCAGATCACCGATCACCGGTTCTATTTGAAACCTTCTATTTATCATATATTAATTTTAAGACTCTTAACAACAATGTATAAGTATTAAAATTAACAGAAGATAATGTTTTTGTGAATTGTCAACGGTTTACTATTATTGACACGAAACGTTCAACATTCCACTTCCTCTGTTAGAAACAAACAGCTTAGAGCTTAACATACAGCTAAAGTCTCATCTCCAGTTTATCCTGCATCCACCGTGTGTGTGTGTGTGTGTGTGTGTGTGTCGTCAGTGCGGGGTAGAACTGAGCAGCAGAGAGCCAACAGGATTAAAACAGCAGCAGCTTTCAAGCGACTTAAACATCGTTCCAGTCTACATTGACGTTAAAATGTATACAGGTTGGCAGGACGGTCTGAAATGTTTTGCACGGTCTTTCGCTGTACGTTTTGTCAATGCGCCACTTGTTCAAAAAGTACTTTATATTTTTCTTTACTTCGCCCTCAACAGCTTATACATCCATAGCTACTGCTGACTCCGCGGCGGGCCTCTTAACACCGGGGATATGTCGCCACATTTTTTAACAGATAATTTTCCTTTCGTCTGTACCTCTGCTCAGCTAGCTAGCTGCATCCCGGACTAGCGCTGAAAACTAGCTAGCTACTCGACTATGTGTGGTCAAAGCCCCGGCTGTGAACGGTTTCATTTCCTGTACGTTCATCACAATAAAAGTCCTCCGTTATTTTGGCATTTGAATGTTTTTATTAAGAAGCAGCAAAATCCGGAAATGTTGGGGATTCATTAGCGGTAACGTAACGCGACTCCTATAAGCAGTGTGCATTGTTACTTAGCAACAGCATTCTTTGACAAAAACTGTCCAATCCATTACAAGGATACAAGGCTAATGTCCCACCCTGGTTCCGAGGCACTTTTTTGACCAACTCGGGGAGACTGATCAGTCCAACTGCTTTTTCTGCCAACGGTCAGCCGTCTGGTTATTGTGTAACTTAGCTGCATATAGAACATTTTCTCACGAGTAGTGCGTCATCTGATCGGCCTTTATGGAGACCACCGATCAAACTATTTAAAGCCTTTATTGACCGATAACGATCGGTGCCCGATCAATCGGAGCACCCTTAAAATATAGATATGTGATTATCTTCACCTACTAAACACTCACAAAGGATGCTGCACTGCTCTGATGACCTCTTGAAGCACAATAAATTCAACAATGTATTCTGGAGCCTTAGGTAAAATTAATATTATTTTAACAATCAATTCTAAAACAAACTGGGAGCCGTATATACAGTATAATGATGCCAAAATCAAAGGAATGTGAGTGCAGCATTTGGTTTGTTAGAAGCTTGGCAGCAGAGTTTTATTCTAAATTAGATAGGAGAGGAATGTACATTATAAAAATACTAGTACTTAAAAACTATTACAAAAACTACTACTTACAAATCCTTCCCCTTGTCCTTCTACTCTTACACTCAGGGATGGGAAGGTGGTAATGATGCTTTTCGCTACAGCCAACTTCTCTGCACTAAGAGGGTAACTGGAAAATAGGACAACAACATTGCCACTTTCTCATTCAGTGACACAGGTATATTATTGTTGTTTCAGTGCAAAATATTTTAAAGTTAGATATTCATGCCAAAGTGTGGTATGGTGCAATAATAATCAAAATTTTAGAGCGCGTTTCAAAACAATGTTACAAAGTGCCTTTACAAGAGCAAAGACAATAAAACACATCAAACAAATGACCAGATATAAAGGTAAAAACAGCAAGAAACTTAAATCATTACAAAATTAAAATACAGTTAAAATAAAAATAGATACTTACAAACCACACCTCTCCACCAAATCTCCTATGCACGTCTTCACAAGGAGCTTCCCCGATGGCACCAACAGGATACCTGTAGTCTCATACTCTGTAAGAATCTGTGGGGCTTTCTTCTGAAGTAGTGACTGTAGGGGCTGACTGGGTTCTTCCGTGTTAGTGGTAGGCTGTGTAGAGGCAACAAGAGATACATTTTATTGCAGTCATATTCAAGGTCTTGACAAACAGTTAACAGAACTTAGAGGAAAGCATTTACTCAAGAAGCCTAATTCTTATCGTTAGTACATACTGGTCATTCATCTTACTCAGCTGCCCAATATGCTCATCTCAATGTAGTTGTACATTTCTAAAAGAATATCTATTTATGCTTAATTCACTACCTCTACAATGTCATGCAGTTAAAAGATGTTTTTAACAATCATTTCCTAACAAGAATAGCTGACTCTTCATCTGCATACAGAATAAGGTATTCATGTATACAACTACAGCATGTGTGTGGGGATTGCTTAATCACCATGATGACAATTAAATTAAATGCCTTTGGAAACTGGAGTATTGCAAAGTGTACCTGATTTCGATTAGTCTCCCTAAGGCAGGTTTCCATCTGGGGTCCTCTGGCACACAGGAAGGCATGGAATCTATCAAAGTCCTTCACGTCGACATTGGCGTCAACATCAATATATTCCATGAAATCAGTGTTATACTTTAATAATCTATCAAGCACACAGCCCGTTTGCTGGACTAGGCTTTGATCTACGAGATCCATGGCACTGTTAACATAGAGATTTTTTTTACAAGTCTCTTTCTCATCTTTAAAACTGGTAACAAGGACTTTGATAAATTCCAGGTTCTCATATGTGAGCTGAAAAAAGTAATACATAGCTAAATAAGCAAGGTAATTTGCATGGTTGCTGGTAGCTTAATAAGTCTGATAAGAGAAGGCAGAGAGGCGACATCATGCTAACTTACTCAGAAATTCTTCCTGTTTTTGTGGCAGTAACACAACGCATGGGCACTCCATTGTCTAGCTGTGCAATATTCCCAGCACACACACACACACACACACACACACACACACACACACACACACTTTCTTATAAGGGCCACGAATATCCTTCTAGTGACAGTCACTGCTCCAGCGGACTTTGTTTCCAGCGCGGACAAGCGTTTAACATAACGTTACTGGTTAAAATAACACAGCTACAAGCATACAACGGGCATATGGCTCATAGCAGCCCATGCAACGTTATTGTTGCTGCAGTTGCTCTGCGGTTATTGGAAACCACATAACAAGTGGTGCGCCTAACAGTTGAGTTGTTACTTTATTTCGTAAGGATAAGGTTAACGCCAACGTTACATATATTGGTAAGTGTTTTTAGGGCAGGCTGAGAAAGAGTTACAATATGGCTTTAATTAGCAGCCAAAATGTAGCCAAAATTTAGAGTTGAGTGGACATTTAAGCCTTTAATTTTAAAATCCTGTATCAGAATTGTCCAATATTACACATTGACAGTCTGAGATGTGTACACTATCACCCTGAGGTGAAATGAGTCTGGCTAAACAGGAGGTTTTGTTTTTAGAGCAGCCTTAAAAAAAGTTACAATATGACATTAATTAGACGCCAAAATGTAGCCAAAATATAGAGTTGAGTGGTTATTTAAGCCTTTAATTTTAAAATCCTACATCAGAATAGTCTGATATTACTCAATGACAGCCTCCGATGTGTATAATATCACCCTGAGGTGAATTGAGTCTGGCTAAACAGGAGGTTTCGTTTTTAGAGCAGCCTGAAAAAGAAGTTACAATATGGCTTTAATTAGCAGCCAAAATGTTGCCAAAAATAGCTTTGAGTGGACATTTAAGCCTTTAATTTTAAAATCCTGTATCAGAATGCTCCGATATTACACATTGACAGTCTTAGATGTGTACACTATCACCCTGACGTGAAATGAGTCTGGCTAAACAGGAGGTTTTGTTTTTAGAGCAGCCTGAGAAAGAGTTACAATATGGCTTTAATTAGCAGCCAAAATGTTGCCAAAAATAGCTTTTAGTGGACATTTAAGCCTTTAATTTTAAAATCCTATATCAGAATGCTCTGATATTACCCATTGACAGTCTGTGATGTGTATATTACCACCCTGAGGTGAAATGAGTCTGGCTAAATAGGAGGTTTCGTTTTTAGAGCAGCCTGGAAAAGAGATACAATATGGCTTTAAATAGATGCCAAAATGTAGCCAAAATATAGCTTTGAGTGGACATTTAAGGCTTTAATTTTAGAATCCCACATCAGAATAGTCTGATATTACACAGTGACAGTCTGAGATGTGTACACTATCACCCTGAGGTGAAATGAGTCTGGCTAAACAGGAGGTTTTGTATTTTGAGCAGCCTGAAAAAAAGTTACAATATGGCTTTACTTAGACGCCAAAATGTAACCAAAATATAGCGTTGAGTGGACATTTAAGCCTTTATTTTTAAAATCCAACATCAGAATAGTCTGATATTACTCAATGACAGCCTCCAATGTGTATAGTATCACCCTGAGGTGAAATGAGTCTGGCTAAATAGGAGGTTTCGTTTTTAGAACAGCCTGAAAAAGAGTTACAATATGGCTTTAATTAGCAGCCAAAATGTAGCCAAAATATATCTTTGAGTGGACATTTAACCCTTTAATTTTAAAATCCTATATCAAAATGCTCTGATATTACCCAGTGACAGTCTGGGATGTTTACACTATCACCCTGAGGTGAAATGAGTCTGGCTAAACAGGAGGTTTTGTTTTTAGAGCAGCCTGAAAAAAAGTTACAATATGGCTTTAATTAGCAGCCAAAATGTAGCCAAAATATATCTTTGAGTGGACATTTAAACTTTTAATTTTAAAATCCTATATCAGAATGCTCCGATATTACCCAGTGACAGTCTGGGATGTGTACACTATCACCCTGAGGTGAAATGAGTCTGGCTAAACAGGAGGTTTCATTTTTAGAGCAGCCTGAAAAAGAAGTTACAATATGGCTTTAATTAGCAACCAAAATGTAGCCAAAATATATCTTTGAGTGGACATTTAAACCTTTAATTTTAAAATCCTATATCAGAATTGTCCAATATTACACATTGACACTCTGGGATGTGTATACTATCACCCTGAGGTGAAATGAGTCTGGCTAAATAGGAGGTTTCGTTTTTAGAGCAGCCCGGAAAAGAGATACAATATGGCTTGAATTAGATGCCAAAATGTAGCCAAAATATAGCTTTGAGTTGACATTTAAGCCTGTAATTTTAAAATCCTACATCAAAATAGTCTGATATTACTCAATGACAGCCTCCGATGTGTATAGTATCACCCTGAGGTGAAATGAGTCTGGATAAATAGGAGGTTTCGTTTTTAGAACAGCCTGAAAAAGAGTTACAATATGGCTTTAATTTGACGCCAAAATGTAGCCAAAATATAGCTTTGAGTGGACATTTAAGCCTTTAATTTCAAAATCCTATATCAGAATGCTCCGATATTACCCAGTGACAGTCTGGGATGTGTACACTATCACCCTGAGGTGAAATGAGTCTGGCTAAACAGGAGGTTTTGTTTTTAGAGCAGCCTGAAAAAAAGTTACAATATGGCTTTAATTAGCAGCCAAAATGTAGCCAAAATATAGCTTTGAGTGGACATTTAAGCCTTTAATTTTAAAATCCTATATCAGAATTGTCCAATATTACACAGTGACAGTCTGGATTGTGTATACTATCACCGTCAAGTGAAATGAGTCTGGTTAAACAGGACGATTTCTTTTTTAGAGCAGCCTGAGAAAGAGTGACAATATGGCTTTAATTAGATGCCAAAATGTAGCCAAAATATAGCGTTGAGTGGACATTTAAGCCTTTACTTTTAAAATCCTACATCAGAATAGTCTGATATTTCCCAATGAAAGTCTGGGATGTGTATAGTATCACCCTGAGGTGAAATGAGTCTGACTAAACAGGAGGTTTTGTTTTTAGAGCAGCCTGAAAACAAATTATAATATGGCTTTAATTAGCAGCCAAAATGTAGCCAAAATACAGCTTTGATTGGACATTTAAGCCTTTAATTTTAAAGTCCTACATCAGAATAGTCTGATATTACCCAATGAAAGTCTGGGATGTGTATACTATCACCCTGATGTGAAATAAGTCTGGCTAAATAGGAGGTTTCGTTTTTAGAGCAGCATGAAAACAAGTTACAATATGGCTTTACTTAGACGCCAAAATGTAAACAAAATATAGCGTTGATTGGACATTTAAGCCTTTAATTTTAAAATCCTACATCAGAATAGTCTGATATTACCCAATGACAGCATCCAATGTGTATAGTATCACCCTGAGGGGAAATGAGTCTGGCTAAACAGGAGTTTTTGATTTTAGAGCAGTCTGGAAAAGAGATACAATATGGCTTTAATTAGACGCCAAAATGTAGCCAAAATATAGTTTTGAGTGGACATTTAAGCCTTTAATTTTAAAATCCTACATCAGAATAGTCTGATATTACCCAATGACAGTCTGGGATGGATGTGTATACTATGAACCTTAGGTGAAATGAGTCTGGCTAAATAGGAAGTTTCGTTTTTAGAGACGCCTGCCTCAAGATAGCAATACGCCCAGAATGCACCTGAACACACTTCCCTGTAAGACCAGCATGCCCAGAATGCACCTGAACACACCTCCCTGTAAGACCAGCACGCCCAGAATGCACCTGAACACACCTCCCTGTAAGACCAGCACGCCCATGGGCCACAGATGGGTGCAGGTGCATTTTCTATTTAAACGATGCAGGCGCTGGACGGGAAACTGACAACTGCGTCGGTCTTTGCGCTGCGCCCTGTGTCTGTGGATACATAAACAGAAGCAACCAAAACTATTTCAGCCATGGTTTCATTTGCTTATAGTAATTTTACCCAGCTGTCTATTATTGGACAATGATGTACAGACGATTAAAAAAAGGCAACAGGCAGCACCACGTCATGACACCCACAGAACCAAACCATGCCTTAAAAGGACCAAACGGCAGAGACGAGACACACACGATGCACTCAGCAGGACGGGATACTAACTTGGGAGCAGCGGGGAAAACCTTCAACCGGCAGCAAAGAGAGAGACAGAAAATGAAGTCATTAGAAAACACATTCTCAGATTGTTGTGTGAGTTGTATCCGGCTACAGAGACAGGGAAGGAGAGTTGTATCCGGCTACAGAGAGATGTATCCGGCTACAGAGACAGGGAAGGAGAGTTGTATCCGGCTACAGAGACAGGGAAGGAGAGTTGTATCCAGCTACAGAGAGATGTATCCGGCTACAGAGACAGGGAAGGAGAGTTGTATCCGGCTACAGAGAGATGTATCCGGCTACAGAGAGATGTATCCGGCTACAGAGAGAGGGAAGGAGAGATGTATCCGGCTACAGAGAGATGTATCCGGCTACAGAGAGAGGGAAGGAGAGTTGTATCCGGCTACAGAGAGATGTATCCGGCTACAGAGAGAGGGAAGGAGAGTTGTATCCGGCTACAGAGAGAGGGAAGGAGAGATGTATCCAGCTACAGAGAGATGTATCCGGCTACAGAGAGAGGGAAGGAGAGTTGTATCCAGCTACTGAGAGATGTATCCGGCTACAGAGAGATGTATCCGGCTACAGAGAGATGTATCCGGCTACAGAGAGAGGGAAGGAGAGTTGTATCCGGCTACAGAGAGATGTATCCGGCTACAGAGAGATGTATCCAGCTACAGAGAGATGTATCCGGCTACAGAGAGATGTATCCGGCTACAGAGAGAGGGAAGGAGAGATGTATCCAGCTACAGAGAGAGAGAAGGAGAGATGTATCCGGCTACAGAGAGAGGGAAGGAGAGTTGTATCCAGCTACAGAGAGATGTATCCGGCTACAGAGAGAGGGAAGGAGAGTTGTATCTGGCTACAGAGAGATGTATCCGGCTACAGAGAGAGGGAAGGAGAGTTGTATCCGGCTACAGAGAGATGTATCCGGCTACAGAGAGAGGGAAGGAGAGTTGTATCCGGCTACAGAGAGAGGGAAGGAGAGATGTATCCAGCTACAGAGAGATGTATCCGGCTACAGAGAGAGGGAAGGAGAGTTGTATCCAGCTACAGAGAGATGTATCCGGCTACAGAGAGATGTATCCGGCTACAGAGAGTGGGAAGGAGAGTTGTATCCGGCTACAGAGAGATGTATCCGGCTACAGAGAGATGTATCCAGCTACAGAGAGATGTATCCGGCTACAGAGAGATGTATCCGGCTACAGAGAGAGGGAAGGAGAGATGTATCCGGCTACAGAGAGAGGGAAGGAGAGTTGTATCCAGCTACAGAGAGATGTATCCGGCTACAGAGAGAGGGAAGGAGAGTTGTATCCAGCTACAGAGAGATGTATCCGGCTACAGAGAGATGTATCCGGCTACAGAGAGAGGGAAGGAGAGTTGTATCCGGCTACAGAGAGATGTATCTGGCTACAGAGAGAGGGAAGGAGAGTTGTATCCGGCTACAGAGAGATGTATCCGGCTGCAGAGAGAGGGAAGGAGAGATGTATCCAGCTACAGAGAAAGGGAAGGAAAGATGTATCCGGCTAGAGAGAGAGGGAAGGAGAGTTGTATCCAGCTACAGAGAGATGTATCCGGCTACAGAGAGAGGGAAGGAGAGTTGTATCCGGCTGCAGAGAGAGGGAAGGAAGGTCAGATATGAAACCAATATCTTCCAACAAGCCTGGAGGCTTCAGCGCTGTGAACAGAGAAATATCTTCCACAGAGTCCGCTCGGGATGCAGACTTTGAGAAGATTAAAACAACAACCAGTCTCCTCCTGACACAGTTCATGAGACATCAAGTTCATGTTCATGTGACTCAAGTTTACTAGCCAGTCCCTCCAGAAAAACGTGACTATGCGATCGCATAATTCAACGCATAATCAGCCAAAGTCTGCATATTTATGCGGACGAAGAGGATGCAGTGGCGATAGTTTGTAGTTTGTTTTTAACCGAAAAAAAAACGAAAAGGCGATGGTCAAAGAAGTGGAGACAACGCTGTTTCCCGGTGCTTTCCTCGCCGCCTCGTCACCTGGCTTTCTGATTGGCTACACGCCACAGTCCACAGGCTGCGTGCTCGTTTGTCCCCGGGGGACACCACACACGAGGAGAAATCGGGCCAAAACAATCCAACATGTTGGATATCCCCGGTTTGAGATGGGAGCGGTCCCGACGTCGTTCCGAGCAGACGAGAGCAGTCTTAACACACCACACACGGCAGGAAATCTGATCAGGTTATTCTACGATAATTTGAGCATCCTTAAGATTGTCGGAAGGGGGGAATCGGGGCTAAAATCGGCCTAATTATCCTGCCGTGGGAACCAGGCTTTAGCAGAAAGTTGAAAAATGTTGCGTTTACTTCACACAAGAGCAGCCATTTCCCCCTGCTGCCATGGGAACGTTATGAAGTGACGTAATTACGCGACGTGAACATCATCGAAAAGCTGCAGACCCCGCAAAGAAGCCATGATGAAACCGCAATTTTTGCAAGTTCCCGCAATTTCATCGCATAAAATTGCATAAATATCCCGCATATTCCATCGCATTTTTTAAGAAAACGTGCCGCATAATCAAGGATTTTTGCCCGCAACAATCACAAAAAAACTCCGCATTTTTCTGGAAGGACTGACTATATTTGAGACACCTAAGGCTGTGTTTGGACGGAAACGATCTGAAGAGAAAACGCAAAAGTGGTGTTGTGTTCTCACTTTTTATTCCGTGTTTAGACGAAAGTTTTGGGGGGGAAATCTGCGTGCATATGGTGACGCAAAAGTGTGTCGTATTCAATGTAGTATGCACGCCAGGCGGCTAGGTGGTAGTGTGAAGAAGAGGTCTGATCGGGCCGAATTTTTCTGTCCGAGCCCGGCCCGAGCCCGAAAATCTATTTTTTTTCTCATACTAATGACACATGTATGTTTGTGTGGAAGCTGTTATTAAGCAGCTGTAGGAAGGCATTCGGAAATGTCAACAGATGAGGTCATCAGCGCACACGGGGCAACAAGCGCACGTTAATAATCAGTTTAATTTAAAATGTTCAACGTGTTAACCTCTCCTGACCGTGGTCAGAACACCAGGAGACTGGTTACCTCCAGGTCCGACGTTATATAACGTTAGGGTTATATCCCGTTTCTGGTGAGACGATGAATGAACTTGGCTTTCCGTCTGGAGTTTATCTCAGACACCACACACACACACACACACACACACACACACACACACGCACTGAGCTCTCTTAAAGGAGCCGCAGCACCATTTTACAACAAATGCCTTATCGCGCTGATGTGACCGAGCCCGACACGAATCCGACCATCATTTCTAAATATCTGTCCGAACCTGTCGGGACACGTCGGGACCCGTCGGGCTCGGGTCGGGTATCTATGCCTTAGTGTGAAGCACTGCCACACAACACCACCAAGTCGGCGCGCCTTCGTAGAACCTTCCTTCTACTTCTCTCCTTAATAGAGCTCAACAGTCCCGCCCACAGCGGGTTCCAGAAGTAAAAATACAACGCAATTTCTCCATTGACATTTGCAGTATAAGCCATAAAATGGTAACCGTCGATGGTAGACTTAAAACCAGCTTGCGTACATGACTCAGCGATTGTATATGCTCATTTAGACGCAAAAGATCATGGGGCACTAACCTTGTTTAGAGATAAATGTCTTTTATTCGCGATGTCTTGGATAAGTACTTCATTACCC
Source organism: Zingel zingel (assembly GCA_023566125.1). Taxonomy (NCBI): domain Eukaryota; kingdom Metazoa; phylum Chordata; class Actinopteri; order Perciformes; family Percidae; genus Zingel; species Zingel zingel. The sequence goes on along the minus strand of CM042329.1, from coordinate 8,297,338 downwards.
ACAATCCCACAGTGATGCCTCTGATTGGTGGAGCTCATGCTGGTGAGGAGGGGGGGGTGTCAGTACCCGATCTGTGCTGCCTGCACAATCCGTCACGAGGATTTACGACACTGCACGAATCACGATCTGTTCCCACGCTTCTGACGTTAGCCTCTGCCGGGAAGCTAACGTTAGTTTAGCTAACAGCTAATTTGGCTAACCGCTAGCTGACAGCTTGATTCAGTCTAAAATGACGTTAACTCAAACTTAACACTGCATAAAGCCGTCTACAGCTGACGTAACAGCCGTTATATATGTTAACGGTTATTTTCAGGTTTTATTTTGAGGGTCTTTTAAAGTTATTACATGCTATCTCAGCTAGCGGTTAGCCGAATTAGCTGTTAGCTAAACTAACGTTAGCTTCTCTGATCGCTACAAATCAACAAGAACGTTGAAAATAGCGTCAAAAACGTTGGAAAAAGCAACAAAACATAAATAAAGCTGCAAAATGTCGAGTGGCAAAAACATTGGGAAGAAAAAGGCGACAAAAACGACGACGACACCTAAAAAACATCTCTATCAGTTTAGATGATGCTATATTTTACGTTACTTATACGTTGCTGAGGAAACACCACAGGCATGCTGGGTAACTGTGTGTGTGTGTATGTGTGTGTGTGTGTGTGAGTGTGTGTGTGTGTGAGTGTGTGTGTGTGTGTATGTGAGTGAGTGTGTGTGTATGTGAGTGTGTGTGTGTGTGCGTGTGTGTGTCTGCATGTGTCTGTGTGTGTATGTGTGTGTGTGTGTGTGAGTGTGTGTGTGTCTGCGTGTGTGTGTGTCTGCGTGTGTGTGTGTATGTGAGTGTGTGTGTGTCTGCGTGTGTCTGTATGCGTGTGTGTTTATGTTTGTGCGTGTGTGTGTATGCGTGTGTGCATGTATGAGTATGCGTGTGTGTGTGTGTGTGTGTGTGTGCTGTCAGACAGCCCATTACGACGGGGAACTGAAGTCGTTATCTCTCTTCAACGCCACCAGACTCCTTTAATAAAAACAGAGATTTAACCTCCCAGAACACAGAGCTGCTGCTCTACTCTGGTCTTCATCCATCAGTTATTTTGGGACTACACGAATCAGAAGCAAAGTGCTGTAGTTCACCACAGCACTGCTGGGATTTAAACCGAGGACCTCCTGTTTACTAGACAGGAGCTTTAACCAACTAAGCCACAGCACCTTGAGAACCTAATCTTTAAAATTCATAAAGAGGTACGATACAGTGCCTTTTTTAAACAAAAAACATTTAAATGCTACATTTCAAATGTTTAGAATCCATCACTTAATTCAATCATTATTATAGTAGGCTATAATTATTTTAGGAATTATGCATGACATATTTTTTAATTAGCATTTTTGCAAACATTTCACGTACCCCTTGAAGTCCTCCAAAGGTGAACTGAAGTTCCCCGTCGACTGTCTGACAGCAACATAAGTATAAGTAACGTAAAGAATAGCATCCATTTAAACTGATAGAGATGTTTTTTAGGTGCCTTTTTTGAAGTGTTTCCTTAAGTGTCTTTTTTATTCATTTTTATCGGGTATGTTTTCCGCCATTTTTGCCACTTTTTTCCCAACGTTTTTGCCACTCGACATTTTGCAGCTTTCTTTACATTTTTGTTGCTTTTTCCGACTCTTTGCCTCTTTTTTGACGATTTTGCCGACATTTTTGTCACTTTTTTGCCATTTTTAATCGCTTTCTTGAATGCTTTTGACGCTATTTTCAACATTCTTGTTGCTTTGTAGAGCGCAGAGAGAGAGCGGCTTCCGTTCCCCGTCGTAAAGGGACGTCTGACAGAACGGTAAAGCTCTGCAAATATTCTTAATACAGCGTCCATGTACAGATCTCAAGGTGCTGTGGCTTCGTTGGTTAAAGCGCCTGTCTAGTAAACAGAAGGTCCTGGGTTTAAATTCCAGCAGTGCCTCTTTAATACACAAAATATCTAATGTTTAATAACCTTTCCTTCCATCACGAA
>CM042329.1:8270338-8290338 GCA_023566125.1 Zingel zingel | reverse complement strand
CCTAACAGAGCAAATTAGATTACATCTTGATAAAGGCGGAATTGTTGGAGCTGTATTCTTAGACTTGCGTAAAGCTTTTGACACCGTTAATCATAACGTTCTTATATCTAAACTCGCCAATTTCAATTTTTCATCTAATACACTTGCTTGGATATCGTCATACCTATCCAACAGAACACAGTGTGTGAAAATCAAAGATGTGTGCTCTAGTAATTTGAAGTGCACAATGGGTGTACCTCAAGGATCTGTATTAGGCCCACTACTTTTTAGTCTTTACATCAACGACCTTCCACAGTACTGCCATGGAGTAGAGGTACAAATATACGCCGACGACACTGTTCTATATACACATGCTAAATCAGCTCAGCTGGCAGCTGAGAAACTAGCTATTGCCCTGGATGGAGTGGTTGAATGGCTAGATCAATCTTGCCTCACCTTAAATGTAAGTAAGACAAAAGGCATGTTCTTTTCTAAAACCAAGTTTCACACCCCAGATGTAAACATCTGTATTAAGGGTGAACAAATTGAGACTGTCACTGAATTCAAATATCTAGGTGTTGTACTAGACTAAAATCTCAATTTCAAAAAGCATATTAAGAAAATGACTAATATTATTAAATACAACATGGTAAATTTTAGACATATTAGATCTTCTCTTTCTACAGACGCTGCAAAGATATTTATCCATGCTCTCATCTTCTCGCACATCTCATACTGTATTACCTGTTGGGGGCAGGCAAGTCCAACAACAATAAAGCCCTTAGAATCCTTGTACAAACAGGCTTTGAAAGTATTTGACAAGTATTTGTGTGTGTGATATGAAAATGTAAAATATTGTTATTTTGTTGCATGTTTTGTTTTACTTATTAAGTGATGTTTTAATTTTTTAAAAATTTTTGTGAAAAAAAGTATTTGTGTCTTTCGAGGGTCTGCAGATGTAAATTAGCCAAAGGCTAACTCTGGTGTAATGCATCAAATGGTCACATTTATGTTTTAATTGCACATTGTCCCTTTAATAAAAATAAATTGAAATTGAATACACACACACACACACACACACACACACTCTCACACACACATACACACACACACACACACACACACACACACACACACTCACACACACACATGTAGACACACACACACACACACACACTCTCTCTCACACACACACACACACACACACACACACACACAAAACTGTAGTTTAAAGATTATTTTTTGGGGCTTTTCCCTTTATTCAATAGTGATAGTGAATAGACAGGAAAGGGGGAGAGAAAGAGAGGGGAGGACATGCAGCAAAGGGCCGCAGGTTGGATTCAAACCCGGGCCACTGCCAAGGACTCAGCCTACATGGGACGCACTCTCTACTGGGTGAGGTAGAGCAGGGGTCTTCAACGTATTTTAGGCCAAGGACCCCTTAACTGAAAGAGAGACGGATCAGAGACCCCCTACTACACATGTTGTATAAAATGAAGTTGCATATTAAACTGGGCCTACAATAACGTGTGGACAGCCTAAAAACGTTATACCCTTTTGCACGGAAATGGAATACTAAGCTATTCAAATAGCCTAATAACTGTGGGCATCATTTTATAAACAATGTCTTAGGATGAACTGTATCTGGGGTTGGATATCTTAGTGACTACCTTACCTATAGGCCAGTAAGCCTATCATCAGTGGGGATTTATATTTGCTAATAGCATGTTAGATTCATGTTAAAACTTTTTAATTTTTGAAAAAAAATTGGAAAAATAATTTGCAATAATTTGGAGGCCCCCCTGCATTGACTCTGAGGACCCCCTAGGGCAGTGGTTCTCAAACTTTTTTCATTAATGTACCCCCTTTGAACAGTTGGACCTGGAGAACATTTAAATGCTAATGGAAAAGGTGAGAAACTTTTTTTAAAAACGACAATACCTTGAAAAAGACGGTAAAAAGAAGGAAGGAAGGAAGGCAAGAATAGGTCGAAAATAGTAATAAAAACATCGGAAACAAAACAGTAGAAAGAAGGAAGGCAACACTAGGGCGACAAAAGTGACAAAAAAATTCAAAATAAGCGACAAACTTTGAAAAAAAGGGACAAAGACCTCGTAGAAAAAAAGACAGTAGAAAGAAGTAAGGAAGAAAGGCACGAATAGGTCGAAACAAACGACAAAAACTGAAAAAACGACAAACTTGGGGACCCCCTGCGGTCCTCCAGAGTTCCCCTAGGGGGACACGTACCCCCTGCAGTCCTCCAGAGTAACCCTAGGGGGACACGTACCCCCTGCAGTCCTCCAGAGTAACCCTAGGGGGACACGTACCCCCTGCAATCCTCCAGAGTACCACTAGGGGGACACGTACCCCCTGCAGTCCTCCAGAGTTCCCCTAGGGGGACACGTACCCCCTGCAATCCTCCAGAGTACCACTAGGGGGACACGTACCCCCTGCAGTCCTCCAGAGTTCCCCTAGGGGGACACGTACCCCCTGCAGTCCTCCAGAGTAACCCTAGGGGGACACGTACCCCCTGCAGTCCTCCAGAGTACCCCTAGGGGGACACGGACCCCCTGCAGTCCTCCAGAGTACCCCAAGGTGGACACGTACCCCCTGCAGTCCTCCAGAGTTCCCCTATGGGTACAAGAACCCCCTGCAGTCCTCCAGAGTAACCCTAGGGGAACACGTATCCCCTGCAGTCCTCCAGAGTAACCCTAGGGGAACACGTACCCCCTGCAGTCCTCCAGAGTTCCCCTATGGGTACAAGAACCCCCTGCAGTCCTCCAGAGTAACCCTAGGGGGACACGTATCCCCTGCAGTCCTCCAGAGTACCACTAGGGGGACACGTACCCCCTGTTGAAGATCCCTGAGCTAGAGGTCGCCCCTAAAAAAACTGTGTATTTAGTGATTAGTTTCTGTCCTTACTTGGTCATAGTGAGCGCCAGGTTGTAGTTGGCCATCTTGATTTTGTTCTGGGCCTCCAGGTGATCACAGGTTACCCTGCGCCGCCTTGCTGCCCGGAGTAATCTGTCCAAAACACACAAAAAAGAATTTTAGATCTTATGCTTTGCTCCGAGAATCTTTAATCAGACACATGATGAGATGGCTTAATTAAAAGAGGCAAAGTCACTCTGTCACTTGTGTCTCACTCACATACACACACACACACACACACACAGCTCCTCCCACCGTGCGATGTTTGGTGTTTTTAGCCCCCAACGTCACCAAGTTATGTTAGTGTTAAGGCAAGAGGGTCAGCTTCTCCTCGGACCGCGTAGCTCCTATGGCGCCATTTTGATGCTATCAAGCCATCACCCCCCGTTAGCATCCCATTGACTGCCATTCATTTTGACGTCACTTTGACAGAGAATAACTTCACATCTGAAGCGTTTAAAGACTCTATTTGTCCGTTGTTTATTTCTAAAGAAACACGACAATGTATAAAAGGCTCCATTACCTTGTAGCTCACGTTATGGCTCCGTAGCAGACGTTTTTATAAAAATAGGCTAACGATTGGGTCATAACCACGAGACTTACTGTCTCATAGTAGAGGAATTACCGTATAGTACAGGAGAAGCTCTCAGGCAGTTTGGACTTCCATTAGCTGTTTAAGTGTAATTACTAATGTTAACTATCATGTTAGTGATCAGTAATTAGCCTGTGCCTATGTTATCTCCTTACATATACCTACGCTCTCCGTCTCTGCTAGATTGGGAATGGTTGAGATTTCTCTTGGCACAGCAACCAGAAGACTTCCAACTTTCAGACAGGTTGCTCACGTCACATCTACGTCTTCAAGCTCAGTTGGAGGCTGCTCAGTAACGCTCAGCCAGCACCGGAAAAGAGCTTCTAATATCCTTCACTGGTCTCCGTCCAGAGACACGGGATCTGCTGGTCCATTCTTATATATGTCAATGTGTTAAGGTGAGGGTTAGCTGCCTGTAAGGCGACATTGGAGGCTTAAAACACCATCGAGCCCACCGTGCACACAGCGTCAGTCTCCATAAAGGAGAGAAGACGGCTGGAAAAATTCACTAGTTCACTAAAAGTTGGTATCTATCTCGTGAACACAATCACACATTCACAAACAAGCGATTGCGCCCGCTTTAGAAGGTTAACTAGTCGCAAGTTTGCGGTAAAATGCAGTCGGGTTGTCGAGGTCAAAACACTATATATAGCAGCTGTGAATCAAATAATCTTATTATAAATAATGTTATGTCATTTTTTACTCTTGTCATCTCCTTTTTGTTTATTTATATCCTGAATGTTGAGGTCACAGCATAGCTCAGCGCACGTCAATCTGCACCTTTCAATCGTTTAATCACGAGAAGCTGCGTGGAAAAGCTTCACCGCTTCACTTGAAAAAAATCTGTCAAATGGGAACAGAATTAATCAATACATCAATGGTTACTGTGTCTTAAACTTAAGTCCCCTTAATCTGAAAATCCCCCTTCAGGAGTGGAGTTTTGACCCTCATTCACACAGTTACACAACAAAAAGGGTCGTAGATTAGTAGATTTAAAAATGCCCCAACTATTGTTCAAAATCTTTTGGAAATTTGTTTAAAGAAGAAAGTCTTTACAGTTGAAATATAATACTGGAAAGTGTTGATATCATAATATCTGTCAATATAACACACACACACGCACACACGCACACACACACACACACACACACGCACACGCACACAGACACACACAGACAGAGACACACACACAGACACACACGCACACACACAGACACACACACACACACACACACACACGCACACACACACACGCACACACACACAGACACACAGACACACACACAGACACACACACACACGCACACACAGACACACACACACACACACAGACACACACACACAGACAGACACGCACACACACACACACACGCAAATACACACACACACACACACGCACACACACACACAGACATACACACACACACACACACACACACACATGCACACACAGACAGAGACAGACACACACAGACACACACGCACACACAGACACACAGACACACACACACACGCACACAGACACACACACACACACACACACGCACACAGACACACACGCACACACAGACACTGACACACAGACACACACATGCACACACAGACACACACACAAATACACACTGACACACACACACACACACACAGACACACACACACACACACACACACACACACACACACACACACACACACACACACACACACGCACACTAGCTAGACTATCTGTCCAATCTGAGTTTTCTGTTGCACGACTAAAACTACTTTTGAACGTACAAATATTTGGCCATTTAGCAGAGGCACCGTGGCTCCGTCCGGAGCTTAACCCCGCCCACGATGATTGTGATTGGTTTAAAGAAATGTCAATATACCAGAGCACGTTTTCCTCCCATCCAGGAATGCTGTGCCAGACCTTCCTCCACAGCGCTGTGGAGGAAGGTCTGGTACAGCGAGACTAAAATGGACCAAACTGCTCAGGTGTGAAAGCAACCAAACATTCAGAGACTTGTTACATTTAAAAATGCAGCAAATCCTGTATAAATCTGTAACTGAAAGCATCCAAAATGTGTTTAAAATGAAAGAATGTGAGTTGAGAGGACTGTCGACTGTCTGATTGGTATCAGATGTCAGCTGGGTGCTGCTGGGAGGAGTTCGTGAACTGGTTTCCGCCTCTGTTCTCGCTTGTCTTTTTATATCTTTAGTGACAAATTAGAATGAAATTGCATCTGTTGTGTCAGAGGTTTTTGCACTCGTCTCTTCTCTATTTGTACTGCAACTTCTGCACATCAATTTCTCTCGGGGATTGACAGTTTTTTCTCATCTTTATCTTACGAATGTCTGTACAAGATTTCATCGCAACCCGTCTAATAGCTGCTGAGATATTTCAGTCCGGACCAAAGTGGTGCTCAGACAGATTAGCTGACATGCCGCTATAGCGTGGCTAAAAATAGTTCTCAACTTGAGTTTAAATTAACAATAACGTGAGAATAAACATCATGCACTTCATCACCTGAATCTCTTAAAAAGTGATAAGTGTGTCTTCAGATGGGGAAACATTTAAAAGTGTAGACTTTGTAACTTTTCCCTCACAGAGCCGGTCTGTAGCCTCGAGACCTCCGTGGCGCCTCCAACACAAGTGGCCATGCCTGAGTGTTAAACCCCGGACAGCTGTCCATGCACCGCTAACCCCCGCTGACTCACATCCACTCACTCTGATTACTCCCCAAAAATCCCTCCCGCTCCTCCCTGCTTTCTCTGTCTTCCTCGTCACTGCTATAAAACCCTGGAAGCTGAGTGACCTTTGGCCTCTATACCTGCCTCCCCAGGCTGTCAGCTATCTTTTATATTAGGGCTGTCAAAATAAAAAAAATAATGCAGATTAATCCATTCCATATTGCCGTTTGACCCGGAGCCGTTCTAGCCACCATTGGACTGTAAAATGAAGGAGGGAGACGAGAATGTGCTGCCTGGATCATTGATTGGAACATTTACTTATAAACATCTTCTTCCTGCCAACCCTGGCTACCGAAATCTGGAGCCACTGATATGTCTGCTCTTCTCTCTGATGCTCTGAAACAGACGATACAGGCTACACACACACCGCTGACCGTGACGCTAGTTAACACTATACTCAACAGCAGCTAACGTTAGCCTACCGCTAGCTAGTTAACACTATACTCAACAGCAGCTAACGTTAGTCTACCGCTAGCTAGTTAACACTATACTCAACAACAGCTAACGTTAGTCTACCGCTAGCTAGTTAACACTATACTCGACAGCAGCTAACGTTAGGCTACCGCTAGCTAGTTAACACTATACTCGACAGCAGCTAACGTTAGCCTACCGCTAGCTAGTTAACACTATACTCCACAGCAGCTAACGTTAGCCTACCGCTAGCTAATTAACACTATACTCAACAGCAGCCAACGTTAGCCTACCGCTAGCTAGTTAACACTATACTCGACAGCAGCCAACGTTAGCCTACCGCTAGCTAGTTAACACTATACTCGACAGCAGCCAACGTTAGCCTACCGCTAGCTAGTTAACACTATACTCGACAGCAGCTAACGTTAGCCTACCGCTAGCTAGTAGCTGGATTAAACACGGTTGAAATGCCGACAGCTAACGCTAAACGGTGTAAAGTGTGGCTGTGTTTCACTGTAGAGGATTCAACACCGGGATGTAACAATCTGCAGCTGCTGTTGGACAAACACAGACGGTGCGTTCAATGAAACTGGTAAACTACAGCCTCGTGGTGCATTTGAAGTTATTGTAAATGTCCTTTTCCCATCTGGTGGTTGTTTTTCTCATTCAACAGCTATTTACTAGTGAAATAAGTTATTGTTATTGTTCTACATTATTATTAAATCATTTAATTTTGACCATATTAGCAATGAACAAGCCGTTCTTTAATGTCACCGACTGTTGTTTAATACCCTTCTTTTTCTTTTAATTTCTTATAATTAATCACAGAGTATGTAATTAATTAGATTACATTTTTTAATCGATTGACAGCCCTATTTTATATATATTTTTTATATATCATTGTACGTGTCCTTGTTGCACCGTTGGTCGGAGAGAAACATATCGTCAATTGCTCTGTATGTCTGGCACATATTGCAGAATTGACAATAAAGTTGACTTGCCAAAATATCAATTGAACCCTTCATTTGCATAAAGCAACCTGGGTTCTACTGTAGAATCCAACGTTGCTGTGACACTCCCAGAATGCATTGCCCGGCTGCTTACGTAGACCAGCGTCGGGAGGCATCCTCATGATGGATGAAGAGAAGATTTTCCATATTAGGATTACAGATTTAAGAGATATTCTGCATATTAAAGAGGTGCTGCTGGGATTTGAACTAGACAGGCACTTTAACCAACTAAGCCACAGCACCTCTTAGCTTGAATCGTATCGTGAGTTGAGTGTAATGTTACATTACATTCAACTGTGTCTGTTTGACTGTTGGGAGACGAGATATTTGCAGGAATAACCGAAGAAAACACACATGCACGCTCGCAAGTTGTGTAACCATTATCAGAACTAACACAGAGTGCCTTCAACTTGTCACCGTGCTGCAGTTATGTTCAACAGGCTAAGCTTCTCCTCGGACCGCGTAGCTCCTATGGCGCAATTCTGATGCTACCAAGCCATCACCTCCCGTTAGCATCCCATTGACTGCCATTCATTTTGACGCCACTTTGACAGAGAATAACTTTACATCTGAAGCGTTTAAAGACTCTATTTGTCCGTTGTTTATTTCTAAAGAAACACGACAATGTATAAAAGGCTCCATTCCCTTGTAGCTCACGTTATGGCTCCGTAGCAGACGTTTTTATAAAAATAGGCTAACGATTGGGTCATAACCACAAGACTTACTGTCTCATAGTAGAGGAATTACCGTATAGTACAGAAGAAGCTCTCAGGCAGTTTGGACTTCCATTAGCTGTTTAAGTTTAATTACTAATGTTAACTATCATGTTAACATTAGTAAAACACCATCGAGCACACCGTGCACACAGCGTCAGTCTCCATAAAGGAGAGAAGACGGCTGGCGAAATTCACAAGTTCACTAAAGGTTGATATCTATCTTGTGAACACCTTCACACAATCACACATTCATGATCACCGACTTAGCAAACATTGCGCCTGCTTTAGAAAGTTAACTAAGAGACATTATTTTCATCTTTGATCCTTTTTTTTCTACAGACCTCTGTTTGGTCATCACTTTGGTGAGCTCAGGTTGTTTTAAACGTGATATAGAAATACATTTAACTCGACTTGACAAAAAGATGCAAAGCAACTACAAAGCCCTTCTTACAGGAAGAAAGATGATGCTTGTTTTGGGACTGTTTCAGGAGACGTTATGTTACGTTTCTTGCAGGAACGTCGCTCCAAACGACTACAGAAAGACTTAAAACTACAACAAAGAGACGCAAACTACAGCTAACAAAAGACTCAAGCGACCACAAAACAACTTCAAAGCCGCCGTCTCATGGTTGTTTGATTGGATAACTGGATGTTGGGAATCTAACATTAGTTAGAGTTATACAAAGATAATATTATTTCATCTGGAGTGGGTGTACAGTGTAAGGAGACATCTTCATGATGGCAAGAGATGATGAAACATGACTGACTATATTTAAGAGATAGATTTTCCATATTAGGATTACAGATTTAAGAGATATGTGTATCAAAAAGGTGCTGATGGGATTTGAACCCAGTATCTCCTGTTTACTAGACAGGCGCTTTAACCAATTAAGCCACAGCGCCACCTCATGTTGCAGAAGATTCTGTCTAAAGGGTGCTTGAAGAAGATCAAAAAAGAATCAAAAACTCCTTTTGTAACCCTCCTCTAGGAAACAGACAGCTCCTGTGAAAAAGGTAAAAGAGGCGCTGCGGCCTAGTGGTTAAAACAACCTTCACAGAGCCGACAAAACGACTTAAAAGACTCAAAATGACAACAAAGAGACACTAAATGACAACAAAGAGACTCAAAATGACAACAGAAACTAAATGACAACAAAGAGACTCAAAGAGACACTAAATGACAACAAAGAGACAAAAATGACAACAAGGAGACACTAAATGACTTAAAAGACTCAAAGTGACAACAAAGAGACACTACATGACAACAAAGAGACTCTAAATGACAACACAGACTCAAAATAACAAAGAGACTCAAAATGACAACAAAGAGACTCAAAATGACAACAAAGAGACTCTAAATGACAACAAAGAGACTCTAAATGACAACAAAGAGACACTAAATGATAACAAAGAGACTCAAAATGGCAACAAGGAGACACTAAATGACTTAAAAGACTCAAAATGACAACAAAGAGACACCTCATGACAACACAGACTCAAAATGACAAAGAGACAAAAATGACAACAAAGAGACTCTAAATGACAACAAAGAGACACTAAATGACAAAAAAGAGACTCAAAATTACAACAAAGAGAACAAAGGGATTGATCGGAGGGATTGTTGCAGTTCTTAGAAATAAACGTTCCTAGAACACTTTTTTCGTTGTGTTCCGACAGGAAACATTTGGAGATTTTTAAGTTCCTCTGGCCGCAGTAGCGTCTTTTTTGCTTCAAAGTTTTCGGAGTTGAGAAGCTCCATGAAGTGAGGCGACAGCCAGCAGGCGCCTGCCCTGGCCGCTAGCTCGTCGCTGGGCCAGTCCTGCCCAGACACCTCGCTGTGAGCTGGAGGTCTCTCAGACCGCTCTCACACACACACACACACACACACACACACACACACACACACACACACACACACACACACACACACACACGTACGTCCACAGCGCAGCAGGCAGAGGCGGGGTCTGTTCCGAGTACCAGTCCCTATGGCCACTTGGCCAGTGGGAATGCAAATGGGAAAAAAGATTTTGAGGGAGAGTAGTTCTTAGAAGTGTACTTTTCCTCTAAAAAGTACAAGTACTATCCGATCGGAAAGCACCTCATGCAGAAAAGGGAAGAGACCCTGCCCTGAAGTAGGAGCTGAAAGAGTTACAGGAACTGTGGCCAGAGGAACTTAATAATCCCCAAATTGGTCCAGTTGGAACAGGAGAAAAACAGGGTTCTAGGAACGTTATGTTCTAGGAACTGCAACAATCCCTCCGTTTGGAAAGAGGCTCATCATCCATTTATGAATGCCTTCCTCTAAGAACAGTTGGACGACTGCAGGAAAACTACGTTGTAGAGAAAGATTCAGTCCATCCAGAAAAACGCAATTATGCGATCGCATAATTCAATGCATAATCAGCCAAAGTGACGTAATTACGTGACATGAACATCATCGAAAAGCTGCAAACTCTGTGATGAAAACGTGCCGCATAATCAAGGATTTTTGCCCGCAACAATCACAAAAAAACTTCTAGTGTCTTCTAGACTCTCCAAATGTTATCAGACCAAATTAATGAAATTCTCCCAGTGAAACGAGTCATTTACAGATGTCTCTTTCTCCACGTGAGTCTGAGGGAAAGTCTTTTTGGGTCAGGCGGCGTCATGTGACAGAAACAGAAGATGTAATTCCACAGTTTGGCCCGGCGCACTCCACTGGTTGAGCCACGTCCGGTTTAGTTCGACTAACTTAAATAGTGATAAAATGATGACTGGTGCAGCTCTCGGGGGCGAGCAGGAGAAGAAAGCGGCGCTGTGACTTAGCTGGTTAAAGCGCCTGTCTTGTAAACAGGAGGTCCTGGGTTCAAATCCCAGCAGTGCCTGCGCCAGGAGAGCATCCTGAAGACTTATGTAGTTACTTGGCATCTTCTGCGATTGTTTATGACTCCACCGGAGTGTCCCAAAAGCATGTATATATTGTATATATACATATATATATACATATATATATACATATATACAGTCACACACAAACACACAGACACTAAAAAAAACTAAATTAATTAATATAATTTAAAAAAAAACATCCTTCTTGCAATATCAGTTGTGTTTGGGTTTATATAGGAGAGACACATCACCATTGGGACAGTTTTCAAGAGGTACTGCTGGGATTTGAACCCAAGATCTCCTGTTTACTAGACAGGCACTTTAACCATCTAAGCCACAGCACCTCCATGGAAATTACATTGCCCAGCCATAGTCGCAGGAAAGCAGTCACAGGAAAAGCTAACCCTCGCCTTGATTTCACGTTGTGCACAGAGAAGTAGGAAGCTGGAAATGAGTCGGGGGAAATGCAACGCTACCAAGCCACGGCTAAACGGACCAATCACCACATGGTTGTGGTCTGTGTCGCCGCGACGTGTAGTTTCATTTCTGCCTGAGAGCTTACGATGCGATGCTTAACCCCTTGGGTAATTCTCCTGTTTTTATTTTTTTCTTTACATCCTCAAGATCCATGTTGCACTTAAGCTACACCGTACGGCCCAGCAGGCCCGGTGTGATGCTCCACCATACAGCCCAGCAGGCCCGGTGTGATGCTCCACCATACAGCCCAGCAGGCCCGGTGTGATGCTCCACCATACGGCCCAGCAGGCCCGGAGCCCAGCAGGCCCGGTGTGATGCTCCACCATACGGCCCAGCAGGCCCGGTGTGATGCTCCACCGTACGGCCCAGCAGGCCCGGTGTGATGCTCCACCATACGGCCCAGCAGGCCCGGTGTAATGTGTGCGAGAGGAAGCGACTCTGTGCATGACACGTGTTGCATTTTGTAACTGTAGTCCAACTTATGTAACTTTTTGGACATATTTGTTAATTTGGCCTAAATATAGCCTATATAGATAATATTTCTGATTATGGCAGAGCTTTCTCCCCACCCAATTAGGCTTATAAAGTAATGATTAAAAAAACACAAATGCTTGATCAAGGCCCGGGGATAGTGGCGGAAAATAACGGCTCGGGCAGAGAATCTAAACTCTAATACATTGTTCATATTCAAAACGCTGCTGCTCGAGTCCTCACTAAGACCAAGAAAGTGGATCACATCACTCCGGTTCTTATGTCTCTAAACTGGCTTCCTGTGCCTCAAAGAGTTGATTTCAAAATACTTTTGCTGGTTTATAAATCACTAAATGATTTAGGGCCAAAATACATTTCAGATCTGCTGCCACACTATGACCCCCCCAGACCTCCCAGAGTCAGAACCAAACAAGACTTCAGATACAGTATTAGGGGACCACTAAGGCCTGTATAAAAGAGACTTCAGATACAGTATTAGGGGACCACTTAGGCCTATATAAAAGAGACTTCAGATACAGTATTAGGGGACCACTAAGGTCTATATAAAAGAGACTTCAGATACAGTATTAGGGGACCACTAAGGCCTGTATAAAAGAGACTTCAGATACAGTATTAGGGGACCACTAAGGTCTATATAAAAGAGACTTCAGATACAGTATTAGGGGACCACTAAGGCCTATATAAAAGAGACTCCAGTTACAGTATTAGGGGACCACTAAGGTCTATATAAAAGAGACAACAGATACAGTATTAGGGGACCACTAAGGCCTATATAAAAGCATCCAAAGAGCACCATGTCATGGGACCTTCAATCACATTAGAGCGACTGTCTGCCATGTAGGCAACATCAAAGATATGGGTAGCTCCACTCCTTCAGGATTAAACTATTTGATCAGTTGTCTTATTGTGTCTTGTGATACAACATATCCTCTCTGTGTTGCGCGTAGGTGTAACCATGGATACCCTTATTGCATCTGTCCATTACGAGCTATTTCAGTTTGCAGGAATACGGCCACCTCTTCCAAGTTTGTGTGGTTTCTCCTTCTGAACAGACTTATCACCATACTGTGTTCACGCGCTAAGAGAGAAAAGAATTTCCTTGTTATTAAAACCGATTCTGAAGTGTAATTTCACGAGTTCATATTGGCCTTCACAGGGCATTTTGTAGAAGACTATAGGTAAAGCTAGTAGTTTGGTTTATTCTCAAAAGTCTGATTTGATTCTTGAAATATACATTTTTTTCTCGACATTTTGACTTTATTCTCGAAATGAAAAATAAAAACAAAATCTTCCTCCGTAATTTTTTTCCCCTTGATTTTTTCGGGTTACTTTCAAACTTTTTTTTCAACGTTTTTCCTCTGATTTTAAACTTTTTTTTTACAGGGGCCAGTAAAAAGTCACTTCGGGCAAGTATAATTTTTTTTTTTTACTTGCCGGAGCGGACAATTGAATAAAAACCTTAGCGTTGAACCCTGACCTCTTCCTTCTCCTTCTCGCCCCCCGAGAGCTACACCAGTCATCATTTTATCTCTATTCAAGTTAGCCGAGTGCTAAACCGGACGTGGCTCAACCAGTGGAGTGCGCCAGGCCAAACTGTGGAATTACATCTTCTGTTCCTGTCACATGACGCGGCCTGACCCCTCAGACTCAGGTGGAGAAAGAGACGTCTGTAAATGACTCGTTTCACTGGGAGAATTGGATTCATTCGGTCTGATAACATTTGGAAAGTCTAAAAGAGCTGCACGAATCTTTCTCTACAACGTAGTTGTCCAACTGTTCTTAGAGGAAGGCATTCATAAATGGATGACCTCCTGTTCACTAGAGAGGCGCTTTAACCAACTAAGGTAGAGCTCCTCTCCCACTGTTTCCCTCATTTACAATATCAGAAAACAACTATTGAATGCTAGGTTTCACCAAGAATCCTTCAGACAGCGTCTGCAACAAGTAGACAACAAGTAGACATTTTTATCAGGGGTTTTTGGCGCCTTTTTTCCGTAATTATTGTCACTTTTCTGACGTTTTTGCCATTTTTTTGTCACTTTGAGTGTTTTTTACACTTTTTTCAACGTTCTTGTTGCTTTGTAGAGAGCAGAGAGAGAACGGCTTCCGTTCCCCGTCGTAAATGGCCGTCTGACAGAACGGTGAGGCTCTGAAAATATTCGTATTGTAACATTTAAGGTGCCATTTTGTTGAAATCAGCAAGAAGACCACATGACAGGAAGTTACATCAGAGAAAAGGACCCCTGATCAGCATAACTGCTGCATCACAAGGTTAATAACTCTCTGATAAATATAAGTTAATTTTTAATATAAGACATTTTTAGGTTAAGTTCAGTTCTTTAGTTCACATGTCAAATGGTATGACCCAAGTAAAACATTGAAAAACATTCTTTTGAATAAAAATTAGTATTTAGTGTTTGATTATTTACACCAAGGCCATATGCTGATATATGTGTCCATTATAATGCCTGATAAATTTGATTTTACATTGAAATGTCAAATGGTGTAACCGGTTACACCATTTGACTCCTATTACAAGCCTCTCAATTTTTGGCCAATCTTTTCAAATATAACTGGTTCAGTTACTGGTCCAAGAGGTTATATGAACTTAATTACTATTTAGAACTGTTGGTATGTGTTCATTGTTTGTATTTTTTAAAAGTGGAGGTAATTTATCCAACACTTTATTAAGATAGCTTATTTAGCTAGGCTAGGCTAAATCATTATAGTGCAAGGACTTAGTGTTTAAAAAAGGTTTTACCCTTAAATTAAAATTTCCATATCATTCCTTTGCAATGTTACAATAATTTCTTAACAATGTAATAACATAGAATGAGGCAGTTGAACTGTGACCCCTAATGTGGTACAAGAACAGCAGCTTTAAAATACCTAAAGCATTCAAGGATTATTTAATTTAAGTATAAAATGTTACTTAAATATTAAAAATGCCATTGAAAAAATGCAGTTTATCAAATTGAATTAAGATAAATGCACCAGAATAAGTTAAAGTGCTCATATTATGCTCATTTTCAGGTTAATAATTGCATTTAGAGGTTGTACCTGAATAGTTGTACATGGTTTAATTTTCAAAAAACACCATCTTTTTGTTGTACTACACATTGCTGCAGCTCCTCTTTTCACCCTGTGTGTTGAGCTCTCTGTTTTAGCTACAGAGTGAGACATCTCACTTCTATTCCATCTTTGTTGGGAGTTGCACATGCTCAGTAGCTAGGTAAGGACTACTAGCCAGTCAGAAGCAGAGTATGAGGGCCCTGACAGTACCTAGGTAAGGACTACTAGCCAGTCAGAAGCAGAGTATGAGGGAGTGCCCTGACAGTACCTAGGTAAGGACTACTAGCCAGTCAGAAGCAGAGTATGAGGGAGTGCCCTGACAGTACCTAGGTAAGGACTACTAGCCAGTCAGAAGCAGAGTATGAGGGAGTGCCATGCTAGCAGCTAGACGAGCATTATAACGTGTGTTACAAAGTGACCACGTTCGTCAATGAAGTAAAGGCTGGACTACAATAGAGCTGTTTGGAGCAGTTGGTGAACAGTGATTTCTCTTGGAGATGGTAAGTCACTTTGGGGGGGGGGACTTTGGGCTTTTTCACTTTGTAAACCTATGACATCCCAAAAAGCATAATATGAGCGCTTTACCTGTAAACATGTTAAAGAGCATGCACAACCATAAACAGACTTGCTTCTTCCTCTCTCTTTTACCGATCTATCTACCTCTTTCTCACACACAAATACTGTTCACACATACACACACAATTTGTTAAGATGTTAGTTGTTTAATTTAATCTAATGAGTTTTAAATATATTTAAATATTTGTCATTGAAATGAGATTAAACGCCAAGTTCAATAAACTACTTTGAGTTTATGTCACTTATAAGCATCACGTCAGGTGGTGTAACTGGTTTGTGTCAAATGGGGTAACCAGTATTTTTCTTGAAAAAATGATAATCTGCAGGTAAATTAATGTTTGATAAAATGTAATACTCTACTCCACTGTAGAAACTAATTTTTAAGACTTTTTACACAGTTTGTCCAAGATTATTTAGAAAACAAATGTTGTTTCCAGCATGTCTACCACTTGATATTGCAATAACAAATATAATTTAAATTTAGAAGTAATCCCAATAAAATAAAATAGGAGTTATATTTGTATGAGTGCACTCACAAACAATGTAGTGGATGAAATATTAAATATTAATCATTCCTTTGTGGTTATACCACTTGACATTTTAGGTCCATTTGGTCCTACCTTTGATAAAAAAGTGGTGAAAATCCTATTTCAAATTAAATAAAATGTACAATAACACAAAATATACATTTTAACGAAACTCAAGGATGCCTTTAAAAAAGCTTTTTGAAAGTTTTTTAATTTTTTCATCTGGCCAACCCTTATATGTCATTGACCCACATATATATATATATATATATATATATATATATATATATATATATATATATATATATATATATATATATATATATATATATATATATATATATATATATATATATATATATAGGCTATATAAAGAGGGGTTCAATTCAGAATATAGGCTAACACCCTTCTAAATGTTTTAAACTAAGTCTCATATGTACTGTATCTGAAATAGTCTAACATGACTCCAGATCCAGTCTCAGTTTCCCATGAACAAAAAAGACACAATTAAAGCACTTTGTAAAGAGCCTTTACACATTTCTTTTCATTTGTTTCTCTCCCTTTCTGTCTCCGTATGTGTTGTGACACCTCCCCTCTGTGTTCATGTGTGGTACTAAGCACTACAGCAGCCAAGGGGAGGATCAGAGGGTGGAGCTTCACCTCACTGCTCACAGACACAGGTACATTTTTTTAAAGGCTGTAAGCTACAACCAGCAAAGCAAGTACAGGCTGTCTGGAACTTGTCAGTAGTAGAAATGAGGGCCGGTGCTGTGCAGTAAAGACAATGGACAGCACAATCAAGCAGCCAGATGTTGCTCTTCATTAAATGCAAGTTAGATTATGAAGGCCTAATTAACAATGGGAAGTTTTGTGGCTGACCTGCTTCTGCTCTTGCTCATTTCTGCAGGACACCTTTATGGAGGTAATGCGCTGCAGAAGAGACAACATTACTTTTCCTCTTAACTGTGATGCAAAAGTTACAACTGAGAATGATTATGCTACAGGATTGTAGTTGAACGATTTGTTGCGTTGCTATGATATAACTGGTAGCGCTGTAAAACATGATGTGACTGGTAATGCTGTAAACCCCACCTGTCCATTGCACACTATAGGCTACTGTACTTAACTTTTGCTCATACATCTTTGCTTATCCTGCACTAAACCATACAGCCTTCTTCCTTATTGTCAAGCAGTCTTATGGTACATATTTGTTTATTTATATCGTTTCTTTTACATTTATTGTTTATTTCCTTTTAACATTTTTATGTGTGCACCATTTACCAAAGCAAATTCCAAGTGTTATTTACTTGGCAATACATGCTTTTCTGATTGTGATTTATCCTTAAATAGTGATATATATATATATATATATGGCACAGATTATATGGATGCCTTCAGTTGCACAGGGTCACAGGAACCTGATCTGATGTCACACTGCTCACTAAATGTCCTCCTAGACAGTTCAAAGTTTGGTTTATAAGATAGTTTTCCTATAGTGATGTAACTTGCTTAAAATAACAAAACCGTGTCATCATTATCAAGTTGACCCTTGCACATCATTCCATGGCACGTTGTAAAATCAATATTCATTTGTTTCTAAATTTGTTTCCACACACAGATCTGTAAGTGGACATTGTCTCACTTAATCAAATCTAAATAACTGCCACTAATATATGAACATTTCCTAACACAAGTTGATGCATGTGCAGGAGTAGCATTTCATGGTCATCAGCATTGCCTCAGATGATCTTACATGTCTCCTCACACCTGCTCGTGACAGTGCATTACAGACCTACATTCACATTCGAGGAAGATAACTAATAATCCAATGTTCACTTGTATCATAGAGGCAGATTGGAGAGAGATAGACAGGCACGGGGTATACTAACAGCAGGCTTATAAGCCTAATGCAGAGTGGCATGCTTGGCTGAGAACTTGTCAATGGGACCAGTCTTATAAAACATTCTGTAATAATAGTCTTGATAATAAAATTATTTTTTAGCAGGCAGTGCATTTACCAACCAGCGTTGCGAAAAGATTAAAAGGCAAGTGAATAATAAGCCATATTTATGCAAAATTATACAGATACAGGCATAACATAATAAACAAAGAAGGATTGAATATAAAAACATTTGGAACACAGAAGACCGGATGTAAAATATAATTGTTTTCTATTTGTTTTTAAAAGCAAATGTATGCTTATTTTACATAAAGGAGTCTGTTTTTGATATCGGATGTTAATGTAAAATGATTTATCCTAACATTGGTCAGAAAGCTTACCCCAAATTGTTTTACCTAAATTATTTTGTATTTTCTTCACAAACATTTGACCTGGGTAAAACTTAATTGGCAGAACTTCTGCACGAGTTGAATATTTACAACAAATGATAAGAGAGATAAGCAGATTTTTATTTTTTAAATTGTGTTTTTTATTGTAAGACATGAAACCAACTAGTGTTGGGGAGATGTTGTTAGTGCCCAATTGCTGCATGGTTTAAAGAGAAGTGGGAAGAAACCGGAGCACCCGGAGTAAACCCACGCAAGCCAATCACTGGTCTCCGTCCTACAGCGGCCAATCACTGGTCTCCGTCCTACAGAGGCCAATCACTGGTCTCCGTCCTACAGAGGCCATTCACTGGTCTCCGTCCTACAGAGGCCATTCACTGGTCTCCGTCCTACAGAGGCCAATCACTGGTCTCCGTCCTACAGAGGCCACTCACTGGTCCTCTGTCCTATATACATTATACACTGGTCTCTGCCCTACAAAGGCAATCCTCACAACAGAGGCCAATCGCCGCCATAGTCCAAACAATAAAGAGTCTCTGGCCAAACTTTGGAATGGAGGAGAAGAATCTTTTGATGGTGCTCGTCTTCCTTGGTTTCATCAGGTGGTCTTTGAAGAAGGAGACAATACATTTGTCAACTGCTGGTTCGTCTAGATTCATTGAAACCAGCACGTCCTCTGCACAGCCCCACTTCTTGCACATGTCCTTTAAAATGGCCTTGCTGAGGTGTTTATAAGTGTCACTGGTGATTTGAAAATCTTCTCCCTCGACTTCAGCCCATATCTTTTTGAACAGGCGCTCAAGGATGGTTTCTGAATTTCCAATTGTTGCGTTCACCTTCGCTTTGTTAAAGGTCCGCGAAACCAACTTCTGCACAAGTAGCCTGATGGAAATTTTATTTTTCTCTGCCTGTGCTGTTGAATTCAGCACAGGTCTGGCAGCTGCCTCCTCAGATACTGAGACTTTAGGTGTAGGTTTGGGTGTAGGTGTAGGTGTTGGTGTAGGTGTAGGTTTGGGTGTAGGTGTGGGTGTAGGTGTAGGTTTGGGCGTATGCGTATATGTAGGTTTGGGTGTAGGTTTAAGTGGTGTGGGTGTAGGTATAGGTTTGGGTGTAGGTGTAGGTGTAGGTGGTGTGGGTGTAGGTATAGGTTTGGGTGTAGGTGTAGGTGGTGTAGGTGTGGGTGAGGTTGTCGGTGTAGCGGTGGGTGATAGTGACTCAGTATTCTTGAAAGCCTTTTTCATCTTGTTACTGTGGGTGCCAGCCTGTGTGCACAGCCACCACTTCATCAGTCCAAGGTAACGCCACACTTTACAATGTATTTCACCAT
>CM042329.1:8242712-8270138 GCA_023566125.1 Zingel zingel | reverse complement strand
ACACTGTATCACGGGATGGGGAAGCAGACAGTGTCCTTTCATTTGATCCTGGGACAGTCTCTGGAATCCTCCCCTCAGAGACGTAACTGTAGAGGAGACCAGTAAGCTCTTCTTTGAACACCTGGTCTTTACCGTTGGAAATATCCTGCAATTTACTATAAACAACCTCACTTCCAACTTGTTGTTTTACACCATCTTTTGAAAACAGAGAATCAACATCAGTCACAAAGGACTGCATTGACTTCTCACTTTTAACTTTGGAGTCGGGGTGGAATTTGTTGTCTAGTTGAGTCGCAATGCGATGTATTGACAGTTTGGCAAACTGTGTAGCAAAAAAGAATTTTATCTTGCTCCCCACTCCTTTTAAGGACAGTTTCTCTCTGGATTCTGGGGTGATACATGTCCCTCTGGCTTCTGGGGTGAAACAAATCCCTTTGGCTTCTGGGGTAACCCTTGTCTCTGTGGGTTCTGGACTGGTACTTGTCTCTGTGGCTTCTGGGGTAACCCTTGTCTCTGTGGGTTCTGGACTGGTACTTGTCTCTGTGGGTTCTGGGCTGGTACTTGTCTCTGTGGGTTCTGGACTAATACTTGCAGCATATTGCTCTTCCAGACTGTTTACCTCCTGAACAATTAACTGAGTAATGTCATCTGAAATAATTTGAATCTCCCGTGAGGTGTCAGATCGCAGCTGCTCATACTCCGAGTCGGTCATTTCTTGCAGTAGAGGTTCTGTGAGTCCACTGACCTCATTTTTAATTATTTCCCTCACAGCTGTGGTTGTTACGCTCACAAAGTGCTCTGATGCTCTGGAGACATTGTCTGGGCTTTTTGATTCCACAGATCTGGCTGCTGACTGGCAGCGATCAGTATCTGCCTCCTCTTGATCGTCCATCTCTTGTTGTCCATCAGCGGCCTTCTGTACGGAGATGTCCTGTCTTTTTCGTGGTTTACGTGGTCGACACGAGCACAAAACATTTTTCATCTTGCCCATAAATGCTTTCAACATATTAAAGACATGTCGTACCATCATATTAAGTCTGTGAGGGGGAGTCACACGCTCACTAAATACAGGTTCCAAAGTGTCCGCACTATTGGTGACAGCAGAGTAAATGCTTTGTGCAACCTCTGTAACAAACATGTTGTTTAAGTTCTTTGAGCTGTCACAGTGGACTGGGTCCTTTACTTGAAGAACCTCAGCAAAAGTCAGAAGAAGTGTGTCACCCAGACTGGACTGAACACGCTCCTCGGAGATTATTTGGCTGCATTTATTCTGCAGAGTTGCCAAAATGGATTTAGAAACTAGTGATATTAGGTCCAAAATCATCTCCGCCAACAATGTTGATGTGGCATCATCAGCTGCATCTTGCATCAACAATCTCTGCTGTTCCAATGTCATCCTTTTGAAAAAGGACTCAACCACTGGACGAACATCTTCCACTCTGATCTTCAATATCTCCTCTGTCTGGGAACTTTCCATTTCAGCCATGGTGATTGTATTAGATAGGCTGCGTTTTCTGAATGTCTTGTCTTGTTTTACAGGTACAGGTTTGTCAGAAGCTTTTTGAGCAGATATAAGTAAACCGATGTAGAGTAAACCAAAGTATAGAATGATTTTACCTAATGTCTGAATCTGTCTTATAGGCAAAATGTCATGATGTCATTCATGAAAGGCACATAATGGATGAAAGGCATGATCGAACCTGAGGTCAGATCAAGGGACGTTCCAGCTAAGCCCCCCCCCCCCCCCCAGCAGGGAATGCAGCTTTGCAACCGTTGCTAGGCACCAGCCGCACCTCTGACTGCTCTTTATTCTGTTTCAGCTGGAGGCATAGCTAAGTCTTGTAAAGTGAATGGTGTTGGAGAGAGCTAGCCAGTTAGCCAATTAGCTCAAAGAGTCGACAGACAACTAAACGGATATTCTACACTGATAGGCTATGTGTGTCGGTCGGAGGGGAGAAGGCTGCAGCGGCACGTCTTCACTGCCACACTAACAGAGGGAAGCACCGCCTTGTGGCGCTACTAAGCATTGCAGTTATAACCATAGATATCACTGCTCACGTGCTCTTTGGGATCTTGCAGAATAAGGAGTATGACATGCAGTTCTGTTTGTCCAGCATCGAGGACTTTTGCAGCACCACAGAGAGAGAAAAGGCCAAATTTGACTCCATCTGTGAGGACACTGTGCGCGGAGAGTTGGAGATGTGCGCGTAGCGTACCAGCAGCGGCACAGTGAAATCCTGGACAACATTCTCACTCAGCTGAGGAACAGGTTCAAAACTCATGTTCCTTGCCCTTCTGGAACCCAAGAAGTTTGCCTCATACAGAGAAAACTTCCCCAACTCTGAGTTTCAGAGCCTCGCGGAAAACTATACGGGCTTCATTTTGACCTCCCCAGGCTCAAAACTGAACTGACGGTCATGTACAACATGGCAAACTTTGAGGCAAGGAGCCCATCAGACCTGCTGCACTTTCTGACTCTTAAAGAGCTGACTGAGAGCATGCCGCAACTGTATCACCTCACCTGCCTGGTGCGGACCATCCCCGTGTCCACCTCCTCCGTGGAGCGGTCTTTCTCGGCTCTGAAGCGCATCAAGACGCACGCCAGGAACAGTACTGGACAGGATCGCCTGGGAGCTTTGGCACTGATGTCCATAGAGAAATGACTTCTTTTGGAGCTCAAATCAAAGGACAAACTTTATGACGCCGCCATCGCCCACTTCACATAGAAAGACCGACGAATGGACTTTGTTTTCATGTAAGGTAGGCCTATGTTACAAGCCACCTTGATTATCATTTCAAGGGATCAAGATTACTGGCAAAGTGGGATTTGTATTTATTGCGGAGGTTGTCCCAGCGCAAATTGCCTTTAATTAAATATGTAATCAATCAATCAATCAATATATCAAACGTATCAGAAGTGTGTGGTTGGATTTTTGTTTTTAGAGGGTTTTTATTCCCCCCATGTTCACTTGTCTGCCCCTTTCCCTGTGGAGAATTAAGGAGGTATAGTAGAACCTATACATTAAAATTGTGACTTTAATTTATTGCGCCATGCGTAATTGCGCATGGAGAGGCATTTGCACTTCATTGCAACTTTAAAACATAGTCTTTGTATTACCAGCTTTGTGTAACTTTTGGCGTATTGTGATTTTGAAATTGTATTGTAGATTGATGATGCTCATGAATTTATTTGTCAATGTGTGAATGATTTGTAATGCGCCGTGATTTCATAGCGCTGTCCATGGTGATGAAATGAGCCTCGGTGTCTGTGTCAGCAGCGTCACGGGGTGACATTCTGGGTGACCTAATATCGTTTTTCCAGATTTTGGCTTTAGAGTATGTTTACTTAATTTCAACTATGTAGCCTAAATGGTCTCAGTTTTCTGAAGTTAATGTTGAGAATGTTTCTTGTTGCGGAGAATGTTATTGACGTTATGGTCTATTTGTTTACATCCTTGTCATCGTTAATTAAAGGATTGCACTTTCAATTCATCGTACTGTTGCTTTTTCCCGCGATGATTTATTTTCTCAGCGGTGATGGCCGAGGTGAAGGCCCAGCTGTAGTACTCACGGCTCGCCACGTGTGTGTGTGTGTGTGTGTGTGTGTGTGTGTGTGTGTGTGTGTGTGTGTGTGTGTGTGTGTATATATATATATATATATATATATATATATATATATACAGTGAGGAAAATAAGTATTTGAACACCCTGCTATTTTGCAGGTTCTCCCACTTGGAAATCATGGAGGGGTCTGAAATTGTCATCGTAGGTGCATGTCCACTGTGAGAGACATAATCTAAAAACAAAAATCCAGAAATCACAATGTATGATTTTTTAACTATTTATTTGTATGATACAGCTGCAAATAAGTATTTGAACACCTGAGAAAATCAATGTTAATATTTGGTACAGTAGCCTTTGTTTGCAATTACAGAGGTCAAACGTTTCCTGTAGTTTTTCACCAGGTTTGCACACACTGCAGGAGGGAGTTTGGCCCACTCCTCCACACAGATCTTCTCTAGATCAGTCAGGTTTCTGGGCTGTCGCTGAGAAACACGGAGTTTGAGCTCCCTCCAAAGATTCTCTATTGGGTTTAGGTCTGGAGACTGGCTAGGCCACGCCAGAACCTTGATATGCTTCTTACAGAGCCACTCCTTGGTTATCCTGGCTGTGTGCTTCGGGTCATTGTCATGTTGGAAGACCCAGCCTCGACCCATCTTCAATGCTCTAACTGAGGGAAGGAGGTTGTTCCCCAAAATCTCGCAATACATGGCCCCGGTCATCCTCTCCTTAATACAGTGCAGTCACCCTGTCCCATGTGCAGAAAAACACCCCCAAAGCATGATGCTACCACCCCCATGCTTCACAGTAGGGATGGTGTTCTTGGGATGGTACTCATCATTCTTCTTCCTCCAAACACGGTTAGTGGAATTATGACCAGAAAGTTCTATTTTGGTCTCATCTGACCACATGACTTTCTCCCATGACTCCTCTGGATCATCCACATGGTCATTGGCAAACTTAAGACGGGCCTTGACATGTGCTGGTTTAAGCAGGGGAACCTTCCGTGCCATGCATGATTTCAAACCATGACGTCTTAGTGTATTACCAACAGTAACCTTGGAAACGGTGGTCCCAGCTCTTTTCAG
Source organism: Zingel zingel (assembly GCA_023566125.1). Lineage (NCBI taxonomy): Eukaryota > Metazoa > Chordata > Actinopteri > Perciformes > Percidae > Zingel > Zingel zingel. Next base: position 8,265,489 of record CM042329.1, on the reverse strand, counting down.
GTCATTGACCAGCTCCTCCCGTGTAGTCCTGGGCTGATTTCTCACCTTTCTTAGGATCATTGAGACCCCACGAGGTGAGATCTTGCATGGAGCCCCAGTCCGAGGGAGATTGACAGTCATGTTTAGCTTCTTCCATTTTCTAATGATTGCTCCAACAGTGGACCTTTTTTCACCAAGCTGCTTGGCAATTTCCCCGTAGCCCTTTCCAGCCTTGTGGAGGTGTACAATTTTGTCTCTAGTGTCTTTGGACAGCTCTTTGGTCTTGGCCATGTTAGTAGTTGGATTCTTACTGATTGTATGGGGTGGACATGTGTCTTTATGCAGCTAACGACCTCAAACAGGTGCATCTAATTTAGGATAATAAATGGAGTGGAGGTGGACATTTTAAAGGCAGACTAACAGGTCTTTGAGGGTCAGAATTCTAGCTGAGAGACAGGTGTTCAAATACTTATTTGCAGCTGTATCATACAAATAAATAGTTAAAAAATCATACATTGTGATTTCTGGATTTTTGTTTTTAGATTATGTCTCTCACAGTGGACATGCACCTACGATGACAATTTCAGACCCCTCCATGATTTCCAAGTGGGAGAACTTGCAAAATAGCAGGGTGTTCAAATACTTATTTTCCTCACTGTATGTGACAAATTACTCACGTGCAACATCAATGTACACCTTATTATGCAATATCAATAACTACTCTGTGCAATACTGTGAATACCGTGTTATTAAACTTTCTGTCTGTATACTTGACTGTTTTATTCTTGCATTTTTACTGATGCTTTTCTCATTGCACTTTCCTATTGGTGCAGTATCACTGAAAATGGCCTCCACTGTGGGATTAATTAAGGATTATTTTAAATTTGTATATGTTTGTGTTTTTCAGATCTCTCAATTGCCATGATGACCAAGATATTCAACGGGGAAATGTGGAAAGCTGCCATTTTCCCAGTCCTTACTTTGCCAAATCATCTGTGGTAAGTTTACAAAAATCGTAATTGAAAACGGGAGTAGGAAGTAAAGCGAGGACAGCATAAAATGGCTCCTTTGGTATCAAAAGTAAATACTTTTTAAATAATTGTGATTACTATGAAACCTTGATGTTAGCCCTTTTAGAGAGAAAGTTATGGTATATTTTATGGGACGATGTATAACGTGCTATTTAAAGCTTTCATTTACAAAGTGATCTAAATACATATTGTCAGAATGGCACTTTAACAGCGGTTGAGGCTAGATGGGATACAGCTACGGTGACAACACGGCACCAAAACGACTAGTTAAGTTCAGGAAACAGATCGCGGTTTGAATTAAAACTCTAGAGGAACGAAACACGTTTTCCTGGCTGAAAGTATAACAAATATATTATTAGATTATTAGATTTTGCGGGATTTTTGCGTAACTTTTGGCCGTAGCTGTATCCCTTCTACCGTAAACAGCCCACCTGTTGTGGATCTTGAACTTCATCCAAAATGAAACTGCACAGACTGCAGCCCCCTACTGACCAAATGGCCTTACTGTTCAGTTATATTGAAAGGCTGAATTGGAGCTTCTGAGGAAAATTTAGCAGATAATTTAACTGTTAACGACATTTGGCTTGCTATATTCTACTTAATGAAACCGGTCTTTTATTCACATCTGCAAAAAAATGTATATATAACTCAATCACTTCTTAAAAACAAAGGGAGAAGAAACAAAAAATAAAGTAAAAAAAACGTCCATGCATTAAAAGATACTTCTTCGAATAACGCACAAAACTCAAATCTTTTGTTCTTGTCACAGCAGCTCCGAGGAATCCGAAGCTGGCCATCAAGGACTTCCCCGAGTGGCAACACACTGGAGCAGAGGCTGTTGCAGGGACAGCCTTTTTTTTTTTTTTTTTTTGCTACTGAAATAATTGACATTATGATAGACAGTGGACAATATAGTGTGACAATTAGTTTTTGTTCTCCAACATGTACGCACTGCTGTTGTGAAGCAGGGATATACAGCTCACGAGTGTGCAGTCAAAAGAGAGAAATACTGTATATTTCAGCAACTCCTACAGATTAAGAAAAATCATGAATTTTCTTAATAAATAAATGTTATTCTTAGCTCAGTTGTTCAGTGTCTTTGGGTTCAGATAACATTACCATGATCCCATAGGCATAAAAAAAATTACGCTTTTTTTAAACTGAAACAGGGTGCGTTGGACATCCTGCTGTGTGCGCAAGCGCCTTTTTATTACCACGGTTTACAGACACGTCTCTACTGATTGGGTATTACCTGGAACACAGCCAGTAATCGAGAGACACACCCACCAAACGAGAGAAAACATAAGTCAAGCCGTTGCACACCGTTCCCAGGAAACGTGCGTGCCCCAGCTCTTTGCCTCAGGGGAAGCCCACAGTCTCAGACTTTAAGAAACACTGGTTTAAGCTTTTAATAGTGTTTTTTGTATTGTTTTTTGTAGTGTTTTATAGACCACAGTAGGATGATTATCCCAAAATCTAGCTACATACAAGAATAGCTTTTAATGTGTTACAGTGTGCTATTTTCTATAATAATTTTAACTTGTGTAAATTGTCTTTGAGTACCCTGGAAAGCGCTTCATAAATAAAATGTATTATTATAAGTAATTGTGTATGATTTATCTATCTTACTTTAGCAATTCAATTTAGTAAATATATTCAAAGTAATTTTGTGAGACCTATACTGACCAGTTTTGTTAAATGGGTTAATGCAGGATCAATTGATCGGCACGTCTTCCTGACATCTGTATTACGTATAGCAGATGTTGGGACGATGTATGTGAGCCTTAATCTGTACGACATATAACATACGTTGGGACGATGTGTGTGTGTGTGTGTCTGTGTGTGTGTGTGTGTGTGTGTGTGTGTGTGTATGTATATATATATATATATATATATATATATATATATATATATATATACACACACACACACACACGTGGCGAACCGTGAGTACTACAGCTGGGCCTTCACCTCGGCCTTCACCGCTGAGAAAATAAATCATCGCGGAAAAAAGCAACAGTACGATGAATTGAAAGTGCAATCCTTTAATTAACGATGACAAGGATGTAAACAAATAGACCATAACGTCAATAACATTCTCCGCAACAAGAAACATTCTCAACATTAACTTCAGAAAACTGAGACCATTTAGGCTACATAGTTGAAATTAAGTAAACATACTCTAAAGCCAAAATCTGGAAAAACGATATTAGGTCACCCAGAATGTCACCCCGTGACGCTGCTGACACAGACACCGAGGCTCATTTCATCACCATGGACAGCGCTATGAAATCACGGCGCATTACAAATCATTCACACATTGACAAATAAATTCATGAGCATCATCAATCTACAATACAATTTCAAAATCACAATACGCCAAAAGTTACACAAAGCTGGTAATACAAAGACTATGTTTTAAAGTTGCAATGAAGTGCAAATGCCTCTCCATGCGCAATTACGCATGGCGCAATAAATTAAAGTCACAATTTTAATGTATAGGTTCTACTATACCTCCTTAATTCTCCACAGGGAAAGGGGCAGACAAGTGAACATGGGGGGAATAAAAACCCTCTAAAAACAAAAATCCAACCACACACTTCTGATACGTTTGATATATTGATTGATTGATTGATTACATATTTAATTAAAGGCAATTTGCGCTGGGACAACCTCCGCAATAAATACAAATCCCTGAATGTCCACTTTGCCAGTAATCTTGATCCCTTGAAATAATAATCAAGGTGGCTTGTAACATAGGCCTACCTTACATGAAAACAAAGTCCATTCGTCGGTCTTTCTTTGTGAAGTGGGCGATGGCGGCGTCATAAAGTTTGTCCTTTGATTTGAGCTCCAAAAGAAGTCATTTCTCTATGGACATCAGTGCCAAAGCTCCCAGGCGATCCTGTCCAGTACTGTTCCTGGCGTGCGTCTTGATGCGCTTCAGAGCCGAGAAAGACCGCTCCACGGAGGAGGTGGACACGGGGATGGTCCGCACCAGGCAGGTGAGGTGATACAGTTGCGGCATGCTCTCAGTCAGCTCTTTAAGAGTCAGAAAGTGCAGCAGGTCTGATGGGCTCCTTGCCTCAAAGTTTGCCATGTTGTACATGACCGTCAGTTCAGTTTTGAGCCTGGGGAGGTCAAAATGAAGCCCGTATAGTTTTCCGCGAGGCTCTGAAACTCAGAGTTGGGGAAGTTTTCTCTGTATGAGGCAAACTTCTTGGGTTCCAGAAGGGCAAGGAACATGAGTTTTGAACCTGTTCCTCAGCTGAGTGAGAATGTTGTCCAGGATTTCACTGTGCCGCTGCTGGTACGCTACGCGCACATCTCCAACTCTCCGCGCACAGTGTCCTCACAGATGGAGTCAAATTTGGCCTTTTCTCTCTCTGTGGTGCTGCAAAAGTCCTCGATGCTGGACAAACAGAACTGCATGTCATACTCCTTATTCTGCAAGATCCCAAAGAGCACGTGAGCAGTGATATCTATGGTTATAACTGCAATGCTTAGTAGCGCCACAAGGCGGTGCTTCCCTCTGTTAGTGTGGCAGTGAAGACGTGCCGCTGCAGCCTTCTCCCCTCCGACCGACACACATAGCCTATCAGTGTAGAATATCCGTTTAGTTGTCTGTCGACTCTTTGAGCTAATTGGCTAACTGGCTAGCTCTCTCCAACACCATTCACTTTACAAGACTTAGCTATGCCTCCAGCTGAAACAGAATAAAGAGCAGTCAGAGGTGCGGCTGGTGCCTAGCAACGGTTGCAAAGCTGCATTCCCTGCTGGGGGGGGGGGGGGGGGGGGGGGGCGGGGCTTAGCTGGAACGTCCCTTGATCTGACCTCAGGTTCGATCATGCCTTTCATCCATTATGTGCCTTTCATGAATGACATCATGACATTTTGCCTATAGGACAGATTCAGACATTAGGTAAAATCATTCTATACTTTGGTTTACTCTACATTGGTTTACTTATATCTGCTCAAAAAGCTTCTGACAAACCTGTACCTGGAAAACAAGACAAGACATTCAGAAAACGCAGCCTGTCTAATACAATCACCATGGCTGAAATGGAAAGTTCCCAGACAGAGGAGATATTGAAGATCAGAGTGGAAGATGTTCGTCCAGTGGTTGAGTCCTTTTTCAAAAGGATGACATTGGAACAGCAGAGATTGTTGATGCAAGATGCAGCTGATGATGCCACATCAACATTGTTGGCGGAGATGATTTTGGACCTAATATCACTAGTTTCTAAATCCATTTTGGCAACTCTGCAGAATAAATGCAGCCAAATAATCTCCGAGGAGCGTGTTCGGTCCAGTCTGGGTGACACACTTCTTCTGACTTTTGCTGAGGTTCTTCAAGTAAAGGACCCAGTCCACTGTGACAGCTCAAAGAACTTAAACAACATGTTTGTTACAGAGGTTGCACAAAGCATTTACTCTGCTGTCACCAATAGTGCGGACACTTTGGAACCTGTATTTAGTGAGCGTGTGACTCCCCCTCACAGACTTAATATGATGGTACGACATGTCTTTAATATGTTGAAAGCATTTATGGGCAAGATGAAAAATGTTTTGTGCTCGTGTCGACCACGTAAACCACGAAAAAGACAGGACATCTCCGTACAGAAGGCCGCTGATGGACAACAAGAGATGGACGATCAAGAGGAGGCAGATACTGATCGCTGCCAGTCAGCAGCCAGATCTGTGGAATCAAAAAGCCCGGACAATGTCTCCAGAGCATCAGAGCACTTTGTGAGCGTAACGACCACAGCTGTGAGGGAAATAATTACAAATGAGGTCAGTGGACTCACAGAACCTCTACTGCAAGAAATGACCGACTCGGAGTATGAGCAGCTGCGATCTGACACCTCACGGGAGATTCAAATGATTTCAGATGACATTACTCAGTTAATTGTTCAGGAGGTAAACAGTCTGGAAGAGCAATATGCTGCAAGTATTAGTCCAGAACCCACAGAGACAAGTACCAGTCCAGAACCCACAGAGACAAGTACCAGCCCAGAACCCACAGAGACAAGGGTTACCCCAGAAGCCACAGGGATTTGTTTCACCCCAGAAGCCAGAGGGACATGTATCACCCCAGAATCCAGAGAGAAACTGTCCTTAAAAGGAGTGGGGAGCAAGATAAAATTCTTTTTTGCTACGCAGTTTGCCAAACTGTCAATACATCGCATGGCGACTCAACTAGACAACCAATTCCACCCCGACTCCAAAGTTAAAAGTGAGAAGTCAATGCAGTCCTTTGTGACTGATGTGGATTCTCTGTTTTCAAAGGATGGTGTAAAACAACAAGTTGGAAGTGAGGTTGTTTATAGTAAATTGCAGGATATTTCCAACGGTAAAGACCAGGTGTTCAAAGAAGAGCTTACTGGTCTCCTCTACAGTTACGTCTCTGAGGGGAGGATTCCAGAGACTGTCCCAGGATCAAATGAAAGGACACTGTCTGCTTCCCCATCCCGTGATACAGTGTATGGTGAAATACATTGTAAAGTGTGGCGTTACCTTGGACTGATGAAGTGGTGGCTGTGCACACAGGCTGGCACCCACAGTAACAAGATGAAAAAGGCTTTCAAGAATACTGAGTCACTATCACCCACCGCTACACCGACAACCTCACCCACACCTACACCACCTACACCTACACCCAAACCTATACCTACACCCACACCTATAACTACACCTACACCTACACCACCTACACCTACACCCAAACCTATACCTACACCCACACCTATAACTACACCTACACCTACACCACCTACACCTACACCCAAACCTACAAATACGCATACGCCCAAACCTACACCTACACCCACACCCTCAACCACACCCAAACCTACACCTACACCAACACCTACACCCAAACCTACACCTAAAGTCTCAGTATCTGAGGAGGCAGCTGCCAGACCTGTGCTGAATTCAACAGCACAAGCAGAGAAAAATAAAATTTCCATCAGGCTGCTTGTGCAGAAGTTGGTTTCGCGGACCTTTAACAAAGCAAAGGTGAACACAACAATTGGAAATTCAGAAACCATCATTGAGCGCCTGTTCATAAAGATATGGGCTGAAGTCGAGGGAGAAGATTTTCAAATCACCAGTGACACTTACAAACACCTCAGCAAGGCCATTTTAAAGGACATGTGCAAGAAGTGGGGCTGTGCAGAGGACGTGCTGGTTTCAATGAATCTAGATGAACCAGCAGTTGACAAATGTATTGTCTCCTTCTTCAAAGACCACCTGATGAAACCAAGGAAGACAAGCACCATCAAAAGATTCTTCTCCTCCATTCCAAAGTTTGGCCAGAGACTCTTTATTGTTTGGACTATGGCAGCGATTGGCCTCTGTTGTGAGGATTGCCTTTGTAGGGCAGAGACCAGTGTATAATGTATATAGGACAGAGGACCAGTGAATGGCCTCTGTAGGACGGAGACCAGTGAGTGGCCTCTGTAGGACAGAGGACCAGTGAGTGGCCTCTGTAGGGCGGAGACCAGTGATTGGCCTCTGTAGGGCGGAGACCAGTGAATGGCCTCTGTAGGACGGAGACCAGTGAATGGCCTCTGTAGGACGGAGACCAGTGATTGGCCTCTGTAGGACGGAGACCAGTGATTGGCCGCTGTAGGACGGAGACCAGTGATTGGCCTCTGTAGGACGGAGACCAGTGAATGGCCTCTGTAGGACGGAGACCAGTGATTGGCCTCTGTAGGACGGAGACCAGTGATTGGCCGCTGTAGGACGGAGACCAGTGATTGGCTTGCGTGGGTTTACTCCGGGTGCTCCGGTTTCTTCCCACTTCTCTTTAAACCATGCAGCAATTGGGCACTAACAACATCTCCCCAACACTAGTTGGTTTCATGTTTTACAATAAACAACACAATTTAAAAATAAAAAAATAAAATAAAAATAAAAATCTGCTTATCTCTCTTATCATTTGTTGTAAATATTCAACTCGTGCAGAAGTTCTGCCAATTAAGTTTTACCCAGGTCAAATGTTTGTGAAGAAAATACAAAAGAATTTAGGTAAAACAATTTGGGGTAAGCTTTCTGACCAATGTTAGGATAAATCATTTTACATTAACATCCGATATCAAAAACAGACTCCTTTATGTAAAATAAGCATACATTTGCTTTTAAAAACAAATAGAAAACAATTATATTTTACATCCGGTCTTCTGTGTTCCAAATGTTTTTATATTCAATCCTTCTTTGTTTAATATGTTATGCCTGTATCTGTATAATTTTGCATAAATATGGCTTATTATTCACTTGCCTTTTAATCTTTTCGCAACGCTGGTTGGTAAATGCACTGCCTGCTAAAAAATAATTTTATTATCAAGACTATTATTACAGTATGTTTTATAAGACTGGTCCCATTGACAAGTTCTCAGCCAAGCATGCCACTCTGCATTAGGCTTATAAGCCTGCTGATAGTATACCCCGTGTCTGTCTATCTCTCTCCAATCTGCCTCTATGATACAAGTGAACATTGGATTATTAGTTATCTTCCTCGAATGTGAATGTAGGTCTGTAATGCACTGTCACAAGCAGGTGTGAGGAGACATGTAAGATCATCTGAGGCAATGCTGATGACCATGAAATGCTACTCCTGCACATGCAGCAACTTGTGTTAGGAAATGTTCATATATTAGTGGCAGTTATTTAGATTTGATTAAGTGAGACAATGTCCACTTACAGATCTGTGTGTGGAAACAAATTTAGAAACAAATGAATATTGATTTTGCAACGTGCCATGGAATGATGTGCAAGGGTCAACTTGATAATGATGACACGGTTTTGTTATTTTAAGCAAGTTACATCACTATAGGAAAACTATCTTATAAACCAAACTTTGAACTGTCTAGGAGGACATTTAGTCATAGACAGTATATAAGAATGGACCAACAGATCCCGTTGCTCTGGACGGAGACCAGTGAAGGCCCTAAGAAGCAGTTTTCCGGTGAGCGCTGGGCGTTACTGCGCAGCCTCCAACTGAGAGAGACGACGTAAATGTGACGTGATCAACCTGTCTGAAAGTTGGAAGTCTTCTGGTAGCTGTGCCAATAGGAATCTCAATCATTCCCAATCTTGCAGAGACGGAGAGCGTAGGTATATGCAAGGAGTTAACATGGACACGTGCTAATTATTGCTAAGTAAAATGCTAGTTAACATTAGTAATTAAACTTAAAACAGCTAATGTGAGACGAAACTGCCTGCGAGCTTCTCCTGTACTATACGGTAATTTCTCTACTATGCGACAGTAACTCGCGTGGTTATGACACAATCGTTAGCCTATTTTTACAAAAACGTCTGCTACGGAGCCATAACGTGAGGTAAAAGGTAATTGAGCCTTTTATAGCATCAAAATGGCACCATAGGAGATTGGCGGTCCGAGGGGAAGCTTACCCCCTTGCATTTAGTGAGTAGTGTGACATCAGATCAGGTACGCTCTTAGAACAGATGTGTTAAAAACAACACACACACACACACACACACACACACACACACACACACACACACACACATTTTAACACGTGCTGAATCAGCTCACGTGTCAGATGTGACACAACTCATGTGTCCGTTTCTTTAACACATCTATTGTGTCAAAAAGGTCAACACAAAGATGTGTTATTTTTACACAAAGATGTGTTTACTTGTGTTTTGATGGATTAATGTGGAATTACAAATTTATGATTAAAAACATTTCGTGTAGACAATTTACATTTGTGCAATCAAGAAAGAAACATGTACATTTGTTCATGTAAGTTTATTACAGATTGCATTTTAGACTTTCACATTAAAAAAATCATGTAATTAAATCGGTTTCAATAATCGGTAATACATTACACTTAACCCAATCATTTATTTTAATTACTAAATTCATATGTGAAGAACATTTGTTTTAGGGACTCTCACCCATATCACAAAATAGCTTGTGCCTATTTTTAACTGTTGTGAATACTTTGGATTGTTAAAAGCATCCACAACCATAAAAACAATGCACTTACATTTGCCATGTCTATTCTGATATAATCATGTTGAGACAGAATACATGGCATTGAAAACCATAAAAACAGGTAATAGGCAGCATTTGTCATCTCAGTGTTTTCAACATTAAACAATTGGAAAGTTGCGACCAAAGGGAAAAACATATTTACAGTGTAGTGAACATAACATCCAAGCTATACAATTTTGTATCTTGGGTTCAAATACAGCTCACTGGTGTCAAAGCTTGTCATAATATCTAAAGGCCGAAAATCTGAAGTTTCAGCCAGTCTAATCAGTTCATATTCTTTTGTTCTTTGCACTGTATAGGCATAAAAATGGTCATCAAAGTACTTGATCCTCACAAACATAAGAATCGAATCATTTACTGCCTGGGGCAAGATATGAATGACTTCACCGAACAAATGTTCTTCTCTATAGTCTGTTCTCAGTGGCAGTATAGAACCAGTTCTATAAGCCTGGCCATACACATCAACACAGTGAGACACAAATAAGGTACTGGTCAAAGAAAGGTCCGTTTCAAGGGTTAACCTCAAGTTTTCTAACAAAACATCAGCTTTTTTCAATGACCCTACACTAACAAGATAGGCATTGGTCACATCTATTTTCTTAGATATATTATCACAATGTTTATAGTGATACATCTGTTGAACCTGATGTTTGAAAGCCAATGTCTTTGACACATTTTTAAAGTTACAAACTGCATGTGCTAGTCTTTTAAATGGATTAAATGGATGCACCAAAGTTTAGACAGAGGTCCAAACAAAATCATCATCCTCGGATAATGTATCATAAAATGATGTTTTGGAAGATTTTTGTCATAAAGTAGTCTGAAGAGAGTATGGTGCTCTTTTAGGTATACAGCAAGCCCATTTGTAAAAACTGGTGCAAAGATGATGCTGCATATTTCCCTAAGTAGAATGAATAAACGCCAATGTTGACTTTTTCTGTCTACAAGACCTCCTAATAAAAAGGGCAAGACCAGTAAAAGGCACCACATTTGAGATGCTGTTTAACTGCATTCTCACTGGACCTCAAGTTCATTATGACACTTGGTTTGTTTTTTACATTTCCATATCCATACTGAAAACTTGAAATTCGGTCATTCAGATGTTCCAAAGTAATCAGCTTCTCCTCATAAATAAAATGGCGCAGAATTAATTTTACCTCTAAAGGGGCTACTCCTTCAAGTATATCATGCATGATATCAACACTTATGTTCTCTGTTACATGAAAATACTGAAGCTTATTCAAGCAGGAGTTCTCTTTCACACCTGTTGTGCTTGGTTCATTTAGGCTGACATGGTGATGATAATTGTCTTTGGTACGCAACTCAACTTCATCCTCATCATATCTAAATTGGGCAGTTTTTTTGTCAACCATGCAAAACTGACAGAATTTGTTTGCAGAAAAACTTTCAAGGTATCCACAAAGTGAATGCATGGCCAAATGATCTGCCGTTAACAGGCAAACTGTGCCATACAGTTGATGGCTTTTACCTCCTAACTCCACTGTTAATCCAGAATTTTCAAGAAATCTTAGGTCATCCAGAAGTGGTTGCAAAATCTTGTCAAATCAAAATACCTCTCTGTCAATTGAGTTGAAAAGAAGACACAGGTGAATATTCTCAAGTGAGGAATTACACTCTGGTGGGAAATTCTTCAAGGTAAAATACACAGCTCCTAGCTTATGTATTTTTGTCTTAGAACCCAAAGGATTTGTTGTTTGAAGTCATCAAAATAAAGTTGTATTTGAAGAGCATCAGGGTACATATTAAACAACAGGTGTGAGAACTGAGAGCCATCACAGTAATCGCGCATTTTGTCATCAGTGCTCTTCTTATTCTGTAGAAACAAGTCCTGCATTTCCTTATGTTTGAATAGAAACGTTAAAGTTTCAATGATAGATATGTACTGACATGTGTCTGCTGCCAAAATCTGTTTCATCTGACCGTCCTTCCTTACGGTATCAGACCTGTGACCCAGGAAAATTTCTTTTGGTTTAACAAAGGAAAACTTCTCAGTGAAGTACTTTTTCATTGTATATTGTGTGTCCACGTCTTTAAATATGTGTTTAGCATGTTCAAACTCCGCCATTAATGCTTGAACAGCCTCACTGTCATGTGGTACATCCAAACTACTCAACAACGAAGCAGTTGACTGCTGCAAACTGTCTACAGTTCTCTCAAGCAACTCCTTTGTACAGTTAACTCTCCTTGTCACATCTGTTAAAGTCACATTTGACGACGCATACATCTGGGCCACAAAAGAGGCTGCACAGTCACCAAGATCAGACCGTTTCCTTGACTCTGATGCTACAGCATCAGTGGACATCTCCAAAACATCAGAAATAGGATCATCAGTTTCAACTAAATTGTTCAACGCTCCTCCCTGGTAAATGGGTTGAACTGAGACAGCGTTTGTTGATGATGGTGTAGAATGAGCTCTATGGAGATGTTTTGAAAATGAATGTAAATTATGATATGTCCTTGGGCGGCCAGCTTGGCTGCATATAATCGTCATGTTTTGTCCATCTGATAAGCAATGTATCTCACGAAGATGCCAAATGAGGTTTCTTACCTCTGTGAACACAGACTCTCCACATTTTGGACAGGTGAACATTTTGCTTTACTTGCATGCTTTAAGCTGTGAAATCAGCTCCAGTACTTTTGTTTTCCTTTGTGCAGAGAATGGCAGGTCGTAGACATACTCAAAGAAGGTGAAGACAGAGCTGAGTGGTGCTGGGTATGGCAAGTTACACACCCAGTACAGTTTGAAAAGCTTGTCCACAGAACACGTCAGGCCATCATCCAGAGGAATGGTTACTTTGTCATTCTTAGCAACAATGACATACTGCTTGGTTGTACTCTTCAGATCACCGATGCATATCAGCTGTGGTTGGTGAGTTGTGGATGGTGCTGCAGGATCACTGCAAAGTGATGCAATACTTGTTCCAGGTTTAAAGAAAGGAAAGAAAAAGATATATGTTAGTTAATTGATCAGCAACGTTGTGACAAATGCTATCTTTGAGTAAATGCAATCTGAACTTTACTAAATACATACTGGTGTAAAATCAACCAGGTGTGTTATTGCAGATCTCAGACTGCAACGACTGGCACCAATCGGGGGCAGCAGGTGTGTTAGCAACACTAGGAAAGTGTAACACGTCTCATCTGTCAACGAAACACAAGTTAAAATACAGAAATGCAAATAATGGAGTGTGCCACTGAAATGACTTTTGTCGTCTCTACTTTTAATGTCACATTAAGAATTCTTTAGTGCCCTCTCTGGTAGAGACTGGTAGAGAAAATGTCATTTGGCTTCTATGTGAAAAAATAATTCCTTATCAGACAAAAATGCATAGAGAAAAATGCATATATGACTTTAATTCACTTTCCATAGTGATCACTCTACGCCAACATGAATGAACATAATAAAATTACCCGTCTACCATAGAGGGATGTCTAACAATTTTAAATAATATAGGCAGCCAGAAATATTTATTAAAAGAATTACAAAATTAAAAATGTATAACCCCTTTTAAAATAATTCTCGTGACATATTTTTAACATTCACTTGTTAATTAGCCAAGTAAGGATAGAATAACAAGACAACTTAATTTGAAGTTTGTTTTTTTTACTTTCTAGCATCACACTCAAGGCTTCTTAATTATTTCTGATTTGGAGGGGTTTGTGTTTACAGAAAAATACCTTCAGTTTTCTCTTCAATACCCTTCACCAGAGAGGACACTCTTGGTTCCAAGGCAGCCACTGATTTCAGTTTGGGAATGATGTTGGCCTCCCATCTTCGTAAAAAGAGGTCCGTCTTTCCGCCTGTAAGTTTGCCAAACTCTGAGTCCAGCTTACACAGAGGAGAATAAAAACACATTACAATCGACCTACCAAATATGAACAAACTCACAGCATTAAATCAGGTAACTGAAAAGTAAAGCTGTATTTATTTTATATTTTGGCCACTTGGTGGCAGCGTAGCAAGCTGAAAACATCTTTCATCAGGTGCGTTTGAATTCATGTGGTGCTGCGCAGAGCTGACTTAGGCCAGTTACACACTGGCTGCGTGAGCGTGGCGTTTCTGTTGTGTGTCAGCTGCGTGGTGTTTTCTATGTCTTTGCACACCAGAAACGCGCTGCTGCTGCTGCTGCTAGCCTTGTCTGGACACATGGATGTTTCCCATAAACACAAATATAGACTGATCTGATTACAGCAAAGACAACGTCGGCAGGATTGACGGCAAAATAGGCTCCAGAATATATATATATATATATATATATATATATATATATATATATATATATATATATATATATATATATTTTTTTTTTTTTTTTTTTTAAATGACATTTATATCAAAACCTCGAGACTTTTAAACATCTAACATGTACATGCATAAGGCATGCTAGTTAAATACAGTGCATTGATGGCCATGCATTGATTTATTTGTGGCGGCATTATTTGTGTGTGACAATATCAACGCTCACTGCCATATATTGATTTTGAATTCATTTTTTACTATTTAAATGGGTTGAAGTTTGATTGTAGAGCTGCGTGCACCTCCCATCCCAGCGCTGATGTTTTGTGAAGCAGTTAGGTGTGCATGTCACCCTTTGCAGGTACTGTGGAATTCCATGGTTTCTTTTTGTTTTATATTTGCTGCACAGAAGCCATGCAATCATTTTGTGAGTTCATCCCATTTGAGAGGAGTGGGACTAAATAAGCCAGTCACCAAGGAAGGAAGCAACCTACCAGACTTGGCATGTCCAAAAACCGCGGGTAGTCGTTGAATATTTCGGCGACAGTGGGGGAGTCCTTAGTAATCCAGGATCTGCGACATGTGTACGTTTTCTCCATGCCTGACTTGATCGCTGAAAGGTTCTCAGCTGAGGGCCGCAACCGTTTAATCAAGGTGGCCCACTCACTTGTGCTGCTGGCATGCCCGTCCTCTGTTGTATCAGGCTTCTCGGGTCCAGTGCAGTCATTGGTCACTTTTCGCTTCCTATAATGCCTCTGCCCTTGCTCGAGATTGCGTCTAAGGTTTCACAGTTTAGTCTCTAGGAATCCACAGTGAGAGACTGGATCATAGTAATGCTCCTGAGAATGAAAGGAAACAACAATGTTTCAGTTCTCCTTAGTGGTATGTGGGTCACAAGCAAACAGATTAGACATTTGCTAGGCAATTTTAATTGAAACAGAAAAAAGGCTGTGGTTTTAGGCTATGGAAGATATCACCTGTTGTAGAGCAGTAAGACCAACCCTTAAAAAAATAATCATGAGATTAAAGTTACCATAAAATATAGTAAGGGTGCTCCGATCAGGATTTTTTAGGCCGATCACCGATTGCTGTGAGTAGTATCGACCGATGCAGATCACCGATCACCTGTTCTATTTGAAACCTTCTATTTATCATGTCATATATTTATCATATATTAATTTTAAGACTCTTAACAACAAAATCCGGAAATGTTGGGGATTCATTAGCGGTAACGTAACGCGACTCCTATAAGCAGTGTGCATTGTTACTTAGCAACAGCATTCTTTGACAAAAACTGTCCAATCCATTACAAGGATACAAGGCTAATGTCCCACCCTCGTTCCGAGGCACTTTTTTGACCAACTCGGGGAGACTGATCAGTCCAACTGCTTTTTCTGCCAACGGTCAGCCGTCTGGTTATTGTGTAACTTAGCTGCATATAGAACATTTTCTCACGAGTAGTGCGTCATCTGATCGGCCTTTATGGAGACCACCGATCAAACTATTTAAAGCCTTTATTGACCGATAACGATCGGTGCCCGATCAATCGGAGCACCCTTAAAATATAGATATGTGATTATCTTCACCTACTAAACACTCACAAAGGATGCTGCACTGCTCTGATGACCTCTTGAAGCACAATCAATTCAACAATGTATTCTGGAGCCTTAGGTAAAATTATTATTATTATTTTAAAAATCAATTCTAAAACAAACTGGGAGCCGTATATACAGTATAATGATGCCAAAATCAAAGGAATGTGAGTGCAGCATTTGGTTTGTTAGAAGCTTGGCAGCAGAGTTTTATTCTACATTAGATAGGAGAGGAATGTACATTATAAAAATACTAGTACTTAAAAACTATTACAAAAACTACTACTTACAAATCCTTCCCCTTGTCCTTCTACTCTTACACTCAGGGATGGGAAGGTGGTAATGATGCTTTTCGCTACAGCCAACTTCTCTGCACTAAGAGGGTAACTGGAAAATAGGACAACAACATTGCCACTTTCTCATTCAGTGACACAGGTATATTGTTGTTGTTTCAGTGCAAAATATTTTTAAAGTTAGATATTCATGCCAAAGTGTGGTATGGTGCAATAATAATCAAAATTTTAGAGCGCGTTTCAAAACAATGTTACAAAGTGCCTTTACAAGAGCAAAGACAATAAAACACATCAAACAAATGACCAGATATAAAGGTAAAAACAGCAAGAAACTTAAATCATTACAAAATTAAAATACAGTTAAAATAAAAATAGATACTTACAAACCACACCTCTCCACCAAATCTCCTATGCACGTCTTCACAAGGATCTTCCCCGATGGCACCAACAGGATACCTGTAGTCTCATACTCTGTAAGAATCTGTGGGGCTTTCTTCTGAAGTAGTGACTGTAGGGGCTGACTGGGTTCTTCCGTGTTAGTGGTAGGCTGTGTAGAGGCAACAAGAGATACATTTTATTGCAGTCATATTCAAGGTCTTGACAAACAGTTAACAGAACTTAGAGGAAAGCATTTACTCAAGAAGCCTAATTCTTATCGTTAGTACATACTGGTCATTCATCTTACTCAGCTGCCCAATATGCTCATCTCAATGTAGTTGTACATTTCTAAAAGAATATCTATTTATGCTTAATTCACTACCTCTACAATGTCATGCAGTTAAAAGATGTTTTTAACAATCATTTCCTAACAAGAATAGCTGACTCTTCATCTGCATACAGAATAAGGTATTAATGTATACAACTACAGCATGTGTGTGGGGATTGCTTAATCACCATGATGACAATTAAATTAAATGCCTTTGGAAACTGGAGTATTGCAAAGTGTACCTGATTTCGATTAGTCTCCCTAAGGCAGGTTTCCATCTGGGGTCCTCTGGCTGACAGGAAGGCATGGAATCTATCAAAGTCCTTCACGTCGACATTGGCGTCAACATCAATATATTCCATGAAATCAGTGTTATACTTTAAGAATCTATCAAGCACACAGCCCGTTTGCTGGACTAGGCTTTGATCTACGAGATCCATGGCACTGTTAACATAGAGATTTTTTTTACAAGTCTCTTTCTCATCTTTAAAACTGGTAACAAGGACTTTGATAAATTCCAGGTTCTCATATGTGAGCTGAAAAAAGTAATACATAGCTAAATAAGCAAGGTAATTTGCATGGTTGCTGGTAGCTTAATAAGTCTGATAAGAGAAGGCAGAGAGGCGACATCATGCTAACTTACTCAGAAATTCTTCCTGTTTTTGTGGCAGTAACACAAGGCATGGGCACTCCATTGTCTAGCTGTGCAATATTCCCAGCACACACACACACACACACACACACACACACACACACACACACACACACACACACACACACACACACACACACACACTTTCTTATAAGGGCCACGAATATCCTTCTAGTGACAGTCACTGCTCCAGCGGACTTTGTTTCCAGCGCGGACAAGCGTTTAACATAACGTTACTGGTTAAAATAACACAGCTACAAGCATACAACGGGCATATGGCTCATAGCAGCCCATGCAACGTTATTGTCAATTACCAATATATGTAACGTTGGCGTTAACCTTATCCTTACGAAATAAAGTAACAACTCAACTGTTAGGCGCACCACTTGTTATGTGGTTTCCAATAACCGCAGAGCAACTGCAGCAACTTCATGTTATCAGACGTTAGCTAACGTTCACATTAATGGCTGTGTTATGAGTCGCCTTTGAACTTCTAACTTCTAACCTAACGTTATTATATTAACGTTACCACGTTTCATGCCGACTTTATCGATAGAGCTGGTAACTTGCTGTCCCACTCCTAAACTGAATTTTACGTGGTGTAATTTAATTCTAATAATAAATACATAAAAAATAAACTTCAAAACCACAATGGACGTTTGGTGTAACTTAAGTAACGTTACTTAGCTAATGTTACAGTTAATGCTGAACAAGACGTAAAGGTTTTCGTGGATTTACTTAAATACTATTTAGTTAGTTGGTGTATTATAACGAACGTTATACATGCCGAATTTACATTAACACGTTGTTAGAGTTATAGCTATACAGATTCATGCTCTGGATTGTGATTTCAGCAAATACTACAGCGACACTTAACTGGGGTGTGGCTGCTTAACGTTAGCTAAGGTTAAAGCCTGCAGGAATATTAGTTAACATTACTTTAAGTTACTGTATTTAGCCAACGTAACGTTAATAATTAGCTAGCTCGAGACATTTGGAACAACAGCCAGCCAGTTAACTGTCAGAAACTAACCTAGCTACATAATAAGTTACATCAGATGTGTTGTATAGAGGAGACAGAGCCATAGAGATAGTAATAGTCTTTCTCTATCACTCTGAGAGGAGACAGGCGACTTTAAGAATCCTCAGTACAACTCTATCAGGAAAGCCCGAAACGCTAAAGATGGCCGTTTTCCCGCCCCTCCAGCTAGAAAGCTAATCTGGAATTTAACCCTGCATTAATGATTTACTTGAATATGAGATTTGCGCGGAATGGAGAATCCAGCCAACAACTAACATTAACAACACTTTGAAAAACACTCAATTAAATATGATCAGATTGACTTGATATTTCGATAAATTACTCCAAAATCCTCATGAATTCCATATTTCATAACGTTGACGTATTTTTCATTACATGAAAAATGACATTAAGATCAACTAGTAATGGATACGTACCGAAGTGTCTGACAGCATACCAGGCGACGCAGCCTCCATCGTTGTCTCCTTTGACTTTGTCTCTGTGGCGCAAAGAAAGTTTTTTTTTTTCTGTTCTGGCTGCACTAATACGCCATGTTGCTGGACGGGATTAGAATCATTGTGTGGCTTTGTCATTAGCTGCATTTTAATGGTTGTGTATTTTCATTTATTTCATTTTCTACTATTAGGATTTTATTGGCTAGTGTATGTCTAAATTATGACTATGTTTTGTGTGGTTATGGGTTATCGATGCCCATCATTTCTATAGGCCTAGTTTCTATGCTAATACCATACTCACAATTGAGAAATATCAGATTAATTAGGCTACATTGGAAACAAATGAAAAGAAATGTGCAGAGGCTCTTTACAAAGTGCTTTAATTGTGTCTTTTTTGTTCTTGGGAAACTGAGACTGGATCTGGAGTCTTGTTAGACTATTTCAGAATACAGTACATACAAGTTCCTCAGTTGTTCGCGGGTCATTTGGAAGCGTCGTTTAATGAGCGTCTGAGCGTTTTATTATCATAGAAATCTATTCATCGCAGCAACGTATTAACTATGTATGTTAGATGTATTACAAGTTCCTCAGTTGTTCGCGGGTCATTTGGAAGCATCGTTTATTGATCGTCTGGATGTCTTTTTTGTAGACACACTGTTGATGTGATGGACAGTGAATCTGAATTCTGCCCAGCAACATATTCGCGCCACAGTCGATAAAGGAAGGGGAAAAAGTTGCCAGTCTAGAAGGGTTAGGGATGGAGACTGCTTCGTTGCTGCTGTCAAACCCCATGGTAAGCACTATTTCATCTTAACGTAACGTTAATACAAATATTTAGACGTTTTCTCATGTGGAAGTTGGTGTTCATCTGACAAATAACAAAATGTGTTAGTTAGTAAGTTATCTAGCTAGCTACGCCATGTCATGGTTTAAAGTAACTTTAGAGCCGTTAGATCAGGCTAACATCGCACTAGCCGCCTTTTTTCACATTCATTTAAAATTAAAATATCCGTGCTCTATCAAGTTATATGTACTAATCTGACTGAATCGGAATGTAAAGTTAACGTTAGTTATGTCAGTTGCAGTACAGGCCAGTAACGTTAGCTAACGTTAGACTGCTAGATAGCTAGCTAGCTAATAGAACGTTACCCGATATCCCTTAACGTTAATTTTAGCTAGCTATCTAGCTAACAGTAACTGAGTGCCGCACCTCAGAAATACTTTGCTCATATCGGTTAATTTTATTTTGTTTTGGCTTAAATGGAACTGAACCTCAACTGGGAACATTTAAAGCTGAAGACTTGTTATAGAATCAAAATGTAAAGGTAAATTCGTGTAAATTCGGCATGTAGCGTTAGCTAGCTAGCTAGCTAGCTAATCTGCCAACTAACGTTAAATCATATTTAAAAAGGTGAAGAGGTTCAGGGCCCGTCTAATTGCAGGCTAACGTTCGTAGTTGTTACATTGTGATTATAATGTTCATAAAACATCAGTTACTAGATGGTGCCCGTTTTCGTTGGCTAACGTTAGCCTTCAGAACACCTCAATGAGCATCTTCACGTGTTACCATCATTTTCTTACTGATATATCACTAACGTTGATTACTTAAATAAAAACAATTTACCTGGCAAGCTGGCGTTAGCTTAATGTAGTTACTGTCCAGTCACTTAACTTTATGTTTTACATTTTGTTGAAGTTAAATTGACCATAAGTCTTTGAGAACTTTGTATGTGTAGACAGTTTATTGAAAAGATAGATTCCATAGATTCAGAACTCGCGTTCATGTTTAAATGCCGCCACCAGTCATGACTTTATAGCTGGCGATGCAAACTAAAATCAAAAGCAATTTGCTCAATATATCTGAAATAATCGCACTCTGCATAACTTGTCTAGGTTTGTTTTGTGCCGGAATTGTCATTTAAAAAGGTGGTTCTTGCTAAGAATATCACCATCTTCTACAAAATGTCAGGAATTGTTGTTGTGTTCATTGCAAAACAGTAGTTTACAATACTAAAAATACTGCATCCTCACAAAAGAGCAGTATTTTTTGATAGTATCTTTCACATAGTGTGTCTGTTTTTATGTTGGTATGATGTATAGTGGAAGATCAGAAAACGTGGACAGGAGTTGGGAGAGAAGGCAATGCAGAGATGAAGGACATCATACCACAATAATAGTTGTGTGTATAGCCTGATCAACAAGTGAAAAGAGTCAGGTATGTTATTGTCGTATTAGTTTGTTGCATGATGCAAATTATACACCTGTAATCCGAATCTATCTAGTATTTGGGGCAGGCGCACTCATGATTCTTATGTGTCGCTCTTTTTTTTCAACCCCCTGTGTGTTCAAGGGTTCCTAGACTTTCTCTATCTATTACATTGTACTTGAATTATTAATTACCTCTGATTATTAATCTCTTTCAGATAAGAGGAAAGAGTTTGAAAACTGATTTGATGACCACTGCTGAATTGGCCTGGTCAGAGGAAGAGGCACCAATGATTCCAGAAGAGGAAGCCAAAGAAGAAGACCTACACAGACTTTGAAATGGGTAGGTAATAAACTATTACTAAATCATATCCATCTATCAACAGTATTTTGTATTCAAAATGTAACCCTAAAGTGCAGTGAAGGAGAGATTCCACACGTCCTTCCTGCTGCTGTCAGACATCAGCGCTCCAGACTAACTTTTTTCACTAGGAGCACAGTGGCCCCCAACTGAAAATTTTAGGGGCGCAACCAGAAAATTTAGGGGAACACACCGTAAATAAACATGCTAACCAAATATTCACATTTCTACAAATTTCCACTGTATTACTAATACATACTTTGATAATAGATGCAGAAATTACAATGTGCTGTTTCAAATTCAAGGTTAACTGAATAATAAAAAATATATACCGGTGTAGAAGAATCAACAACAAGTGGGACACAATCATAAAGTGGAACGAAATTTATTGGATATTTCAAACTTTTTTAACAGATGAAAAACTGAAAAATTGGGCGTGCAAAATTATTCAGCCCCTTTACTTTCAGTGCAGCAAACTCTCTCCAGAAGTTCAGTGAGGATCTCTGAATGTTCCAATGTTGACCTAAATGACTAATGATGAAAAATAGAATCCACCTGTGTGTAATCAAGTCTCCGTATAAATGCACCTGCTCTGTGATAGTCTCAGAGGTCCGTTTAAAGAGCAGAGAGCATCATGAAGAACAAGGAACACACCAGGCAGGTCCGAGATACTGTTGTGGAGAAGTTTAAAGCCGGATTTGGATACAAAAAGATTTCCCAAGCTTTAAACATCTCAAGGAGCACTGTGCAAGCGATAATATTGAAATGGAAGGAGTATCAGGCCACTGCAAATCTACGAAGACCCGGCCGTCCCTCTAAACTTTCAGCTCATACAAGGAGAAGACTGATCAGAGATGCAGCCAAGAGGTCCATGATCACTCTGGATGAACTGCAGAGATCTACAGCTGAGGTGGGAGACTCTGTCCATAGGACAACAATCAGTCGTATACTGCACAAATCGGGCCTTTATGGAAGAGTGGCAAGAAGAAAGCCATTTCTTAAAGATATCCATAAAAAGTGTCGTTTAAAGTTTGCCACAAGCCACCTGGGAGACACACCAAACATGTGGAAGAAGGTGCTCTGGTCAGATGAAACCAAAATCGAACTTTTTGGCAACAATGCAAAACGTTATGTTTGGCGTAAAAGCAACACAGCTCATCACCCTGAACACACCATCCCCACTGTCAAACATGGTGGTG
>CM042329.1:8225212-8237712 GCA_023566125.1 Zingel zingel | reverse complement strand
GGCCAAGTGGCCATAGGGACTGGTACTCGGAACAGACCCTGCCTCTGCCTGCTGTGCTGTGGACATACGTGTGTGTGTGTGTGTGTGTGTGTGTGTGTGTGTGTGTGTGTGTGTGTGTGTGTGTGTGTGTGTGTGTGAGTGTGAGCGGTCTGAGAGACCTCCAGCTCACAGCGAGGTGTCTGGGTAGGACTGGCCCAGCGACGAGCTAGCGGCCAGGGCAGGCGCCTGCTGGCTGTCGCCTCACTTCATGGAGCTCCTCAACTCCTCAACTTTGAAGCAAATTGTTAATTCGGCATCAATTTTCACAAGACTGCCTATATTCGAAATCTAAACATTTAATTTCTCACCTAAAACGTCAGAAGTGAATTTAATGATGAATAAGATGGTGAAAATTGTTAAAAATGTCCCGTTGTTGGTTGTTGCTCTGTCTGCAAGTTCCGAGTTGGCAGTGGGCGGGACTTATAAGTTCGACCAATCAAGTACACTTAGGAAAAGGGAAAATGGAAAAGGGAAAAGACCCTAAAAAAGGACGCTACTGCGGCCAGAGGAACTTAAAAATCTCCAAATGTTTCCTGTCGGAACACAACGAAAAAAGTGTTCTAGGAACGTTTAGTTCTAAGAACTGCAAAAATCCCTCCGATCAATCCCTTTGTTCTCTTTGTTGTAATTTTGAGTCTCTTTGTTGTCATTTAGTGTCTCTTTGTTGTCATTTAGAGTCTCTTTGTTGTCATTTAGTGTCTCTTTGTTGTCATTTTGAGTCTCTTTGTTATCATTTAGTGTCTCTTTGTTGTCATTTAGAGTCTCTTTGTTGTCATGTTTGTCTCTTTGTTGTCATTTAGAGTCTCTTTGTTGTCATTTAGTGTCTCTTTGTTGTCATTTTGAGTCTGTGTTGTCATTTAGTGTCTCTTTGTTGTCATGTAGTGTCTCCTTGTTGTCATTTTGAGTCTCTTTGTTATCATTTAGTGTCTCTTTGAGTCTCTTTGTTGTCATTTTTGTCTCTTTGTTGTCATTTAGTGTCTCTTTGAGTCTCTTTGTTGTCATTTAGTGTCTGTTGTCATTTTGAGTCTCTTTGTTGTCATTTAGTGTCTCTTTGTTGTCATTTTGAGTCTTTTAAGTCATTTTGTCGGCTCTGTGAAGGTTGTTTTAACCACTAGGCCGCAGCGCCTCTTTCACCTTTTTCACAGGAGCTGTCTGTTTCCTAGAGGAGGGTTACAAAAGGAGTTTTTGATTCTTTTTTGATCTTCTTCAAGCACCCTTTAGACAGAATCTTCTGCAACGTGAAGTGGCGCTGTGGCTCAGTTGGTTAAAGTGCCTGTCTAGTAAACAGGAGATACTAAATCTGTAATCCTAATATGGAAAATCTATCTCTTAAATATAGTCAGTCATGTTTCATCATCTCTTGCCATCATGAAGATGTCTCCTTACACTAAATGTACACCCACTCCAGATGAAATAATATTATCTTTATATAACTCTAACTAATATTAGATTCCCAACATCCAGTTATCCAATCAAACAACCTTTAGACGGCGGATTTGAAGTTGTTTTGTGTTCGCTTGAGTCTTTTGTTAGCTTGGAGAACGACCAACCCAATTCTTCCAATATGTCGCTCTGAAGTTCTGCAGTTAACACATGGTATATATACTGTGCATTTAGTGGGAGGGTGTATATATGAGTTGAGATAAAGGTCAACCACGAGTGTCCTATACATGGACTAGAAGATACAGAGTCTCTTTTGTTTTAGGGCCCTTTTCCTGTTATTCTCTTAGACTCCACATCTGTATCCTCCTCGAACTCTTTCCTGTATAGGGCCTCTCCTTCCCACCATGACTTCAGTAACACATTATGGTATGGAATACATTTGAATTAAAATATGCAGGCGTAATTAAACTTAAGTCAAAGTTGTAAATCATTAGATACTTCATATTTCCCCCCTTCGAGACTTAATAAAGTCTCGAAAACAAAAAGAATAAGATTACCACAAAATAGAACCTCTCATTACATCAGGTTCCTTATAGTATAACCTTTTGGGGTATACACAAATAGATATACAGTATAACAAGATTCAATTTATGGAGTGTGAGAGCGAAAAACCCATCTGGCAGCTTTCTTTCAAAATAGCCATCAATCATTTACGATAGGAAAATTCTCTCACGGCCCCTCTGCCCTAGGCGACCACCTCAGTACTCCAGATCAATTAAAAAATAAATCTTTATCAATTTATTGTAGAGCTATGGTTTGAGCAAATACATGTGAAAACCTCAGAAAGTGAAATAAAATCAAAAATGTCCAAATTCAGGCAGGTCAACCCTTCGGAGCTGAAAAAGGACTTTCTTTGCCCTGCCTAGACCCCATTTCCCTAACCGTCAAAAAAGAAAAAACATCTGAGGTCCCCATATATTCACTCCATGACAGAAAACATCATTCTTCAAACAATTAATGCAAGAATATGATACAAAGTATGTCATGCAAACATGTATATATATCAGACAAACACAGGAATGTAGTCCACTACACCGCAGCTTCTCAGCAGTGTTGATTATCAATGCAGTATTGGTGTGATGAAATCTGAACACTTCCACACCGTCCTAGTTCAGAGTTCTCAGTCCCCAGTCCATTGTTATTGTCCATATTTGGTCCATATTTGTATCTGAACCCCTTCTGCACATTCCCCCATATGTTCTGGAAGAAAAGAAAAGACTGACCAGTATCTTTTTGCAAAACAACACATGGAAATTAAAACATCAATTAAAAATAAAAATATGAATCAAGTATCAAAAATTGTATAACATAAATCACATTCCATTTACCCCCTTTGATTAATAAGGAGACACTAAACAGCCCAACAACCGGCAAAAAGGTAAAGTCGTACTCGGTGTCGCTGCTTTAGGTGATGTATTAACACTCTCAATTGTTTCCGAGGGCAAAGTGACAAATGTCCTCTGTGTATTAGTTACTCTCGAAGTGATTACTGTAGTATATTATTCCTGAACTCCTTTGTGACTGTAGGAACTTCATCATGCTCTAAATCTTTCCTCATAAGCGTCACTTTACGAGTCACATGACCTGCTATCCAATGATTTTGAAACGGAACAATTTTAAACTCCGGCTCTGAATAAGTACACACATATTCCCCTTGATCCTCCTGCTGGGAATTATACACATAAAGACTGCAATCACCTTTAATCTTCAGTCTTCTCAGTTTATGTCCAACTATTATCAAAAGTATCATAGTCAATTGTCATGCTATTCGTCTGAGTCTTAATAAATGAATCCTTGGTAATCCTCACACTTAAAGGTTCTTCAGTAGATGAGATCATAGTATTCTCAAATTTCTTACTTTTAACAAGAACCATCAGTTAAAATATCATAAACAGCTTAAAATGTTCTTTACAACCGTGACTTCTACTCCTGTTTTAAACTGATACTTAAACTAACATCTCAACACATAAGTGTAAACATCTTAAACTGTGAAAATTATCCTAAACTCTTCACATTTAACATCTTTTACATTTTCATTCTGAACACAAGACAAACCAAGTCTACTTGCAAATGTAATTGTGCAGAACAATCGTTCCTCTCCATTAAGTTGTTCCTGTAATTAATAAGCCAAAATTGTAATCACTATCAAGATTTGATTCAATGATTTGCACCGCTTCACTCTAGAGTCTTTGTAAATTATTTTACCCTTTAACATTTACAGACTTCAATAACACCACTGCAACTTATGCAGAATAGCGAAATTCAAACAAATTTTCTAAACCTCTATATAAATGACAAAAGATGCTGATCCATCATTGGGCTATAATAACTGATTTTCGTTCGCGAATCTGTACTTCTGAGAGAATGACACGAACAGATGACTAGTACACTGTAAACAACAAATTAACCAATGCAAAAAACTTTTCATTTGAGTAAAATATATCTCTGATTACAGCTTTTCTTGTTTTGTTGTGTTTTTTGTTGTTGTTGTTTTTCACCATTACCATCACCACTATTTCATGCACTCCATATGGTCATAATGGCACTTGTAATACACCTTGCCTTTCTTTGTTGTTAAAGATAAAAGTGTGTTAACAAACTACATCCAAGAGCAGTTTACTGATGTTAATATCAGGCTATTTTCACTAATAGTCACACAATTGTTCTAAGCTTTTTTAACAAAATTCTGAGAACAGCACTCTCAATCTGCTGTTTGTAACAACTTTACATTAATCCAATTCAAATTTGTACCTGAGATCACTTCCCAATAAATTATCTAGGCAGCACTCAAATAATAGAAGCCTGTTCAAAAGTTGTCATTAGAGTCAAAGTCATTAGAGCACAAAAATAAAACAGTGAAATGTTCCTTTAACATTTCCTGACACACCAGCTGAAGTAACATATTTGTCACTAGTCTTGTTAGAAGCTGTCACAGGAAAGTCATTACAGATTTAACAGAATGTATATCACCAGGTACTGACAAAAGCCAAGGTTTTCATACCAAGTTGCTTAATTTAGATGCATGTCTCAACCATTCATATAGGTGTATTCACATAGGAGTAACTCTATTTTAAAAAATTAAAATAATTACTTGTTTAGAGTATGTGTTTTTTCAAATTGTGTGTTTGTCGATACATTACCTCCTTTTTATGTGTCAATGTGTCAATACGTCGATGCGTCAGAGCAAATCCAGTCTCTCTCACTCCCTCCTTCTCTGGTCTGCTGACATCAACGCTCATCTATGGAGATCTGTACCAACTTGTGACTGTCCTTGTCCTTGAGCTCAATTGTTGGATCTCTTTCCGGCCTGATGACACCCCCCTTTCAGGTCTTCTGGGCATCTCTAGAATCCTGGCTCCAGGCTCCTATAAGGGTTCACCAGTCCTCCAGATGACCTTTGGCACCTGTATCCTCCTCTGTAGTTTCCTCTGGAGTTTCCTCCTGGTCTATTGCAATCACGGGCAAAGTGTCCATCCTGTCCACAATTATAACACTCTGAAGAAGGCTGAAAATACGGATCATATCTTCTTCCTCGTCCTCTGTCTAAACTTCCTCGTCCTCTTGCTCTCCAGTTCTGTATCTGTCCAAAAACTGGCTGTGGATATAAAACAACTGGAATCACTAGTGGACGTTGTTGATTTGGTGAACACTGATTTTGCATAGGCAAAGCCTTCTTTTTCTCCTTCTTCTTATTCTCCACCAGTTGTATTTGATTGAGTTTTCTGGGAGTTTCTTGGTATTGTTCTTTCTGCTCATTTCTATATAGCTTCACTTGATGGACTATATGATTTGTATAGACAGTTTTTTCCATGGTTCCAAGTCCAATCAATTCTGCCAGTTTACTCCTTACTGGTAGGGGCAGTCCCTTCTGTAACTTGGTTCGCAAAACTGACTGCTCCAGTTGACTTGCATCTGGATCATTTCCTGTAACATTCCTCCACACCTGATAAACTCTCGACACATAGGCTCTCGGGTTTTCCTCTTGTCCCAATGGTTCAATCAAAATGTTGTTTGGATCCACATTTGTCGGAAACTCATCTCTCAGCGCTCTCCACAGTCGACCTCTACTTGCAGCCAACAACTCAGAATCATATACAGAAGTCCCCATACATCGATTAAGTCCAGCTTTTTGAAAAACTTCTCCCATAGCTGGAATCCCAATGAGATTAGCCAAAAGTCTCTTAATATCTCCGATGGCATACTGTGTCCCTGTCGACATTTCTTCCAACTTTTCAATCCAAGGATGTGCTCCCTCTTGAAGAGTAGGCAACTTATCAAGAATATCTGACATATCTGCGTTCTGTAAAGGTTTATACTCCAAATTCTGTCCTTGAATGATCACTGGAAGCATCTTCCCGCTTGCTTTTCCTTTTCTTGAGCGCAATGTGTATTTCTTCTCCACTTTCTGGGATCCTTTTTTCAGCAATTTGTCCCTCTGTATCTTCAGCTTCTCAAAGTATGACACGCATCGCTCCATGTCTCTTTCAATCTCTTCTATGCTATTCGCTGCAGGATGAAATCCTGTAGCTCCTCTACTCTCCAAATCTTCATCGCTGTCTCCATCTTCACTTTCATCAGAGGTCTGATCTCTTATGTCTTTTTGTCTCTTCCATTTTTCATCACCTCTCTTTTCTGCTCTAGCCAGCATTCCTCTGATCGCAGGGTCATATCCTCCCATGATCTCTTCTGATTCATTCTGATCATCATCATCGTCATCATCAAATTCCATCCTTCTGAACCTCTGTCTGCTCTTAGTTTCCAGGCGTTTCATTTTCTTCTCACTTTTGGAGTTTGGATTCATCTTTATAGTCGTTTCAGCTTGTTCTCTCTCAATTATTAGTTAATCTGTGAATGTTTCACCAAAGTACTTTGTAGACATGTGTAACGTTGCTTCTTTAATATCAGTCTCTGATCATGCCCTGAAAACCATCTGGGTGTCCACTTCAACCACTCAATCATGGACAGTTGTAAATCTGTCGCCCTCCTTCTCGGCTGCTCCAGCTCCAGATGCTTTCTGATGCAAGTGTGTGGGGGATGGGGCCAAAGTTGCCTACAGAATGGAACGCTGAATACTGTGTCTGTTGGTTTGGACTAATGTTGTTCAGGGTCTGGTACTGTCCATCACCGGTCTCGCAGCTTGTAGGAGGAGTGAGACAGGTCTGCTCTGACATCCACCGAGGCACACTGAATAAACACAAAACACAACACCTCCAAGAAGCATTACTTCTCTTTGATCATACTCATTTTAGTTTTCTTGATTCTAACCTATGACATCATTAATTCAAAATGTTATTATCAAATTAATATTACCTAAGTAAGAAAAGTATCATAAAATATATACTTCAAGTACTAAAAGTAACAACACAGAAAACTGGAAATGATCACCGTAGTTCTATCAATCCACTAAGTATTTAAGCAGCTGATCATTTCAACTAGAAAAATATGTTTATTCTGCACAAATCCTAATTCATTTTTTTATTTATGATATATCAGATCACAATAATATCTAAAAGCAATTCGTCTTGTAAATTACCATTAGTCATTCCTGAAACTTACATAATTTATCTCTTTCTCCTAAGTTTCGGTGCTTGTGATATAGCAGTTTTTTACTATTCTCATCTAGACGTTTACCTTCCTTTAGATTGTAACCCAAATGTTACAGTTGTCTCTGTAACAACAATATTAATATGAACTCCATTATCCTAATTCAAAAGTACATTTATCTCTTTCTTTGTCATTTATCTCTTTCTGTCTTTCTGTCACTTTCACAACACTCACTTTCTGTCTTTAACCAACTTAGTACACTCTTGTACCCTTAACTTCCCTTAAAGTCATGCCCTTTTTCTTCCCATTGTCTCATAAAACTTTCTTTTCCCTTTCTACAGCATACACTTACCATCTTCTCTCAACTTTCCTGACTATCTTTTGTAACAGTTGTTACCCATTTAATATACAAAGTATATGAATTAACTCAGTCTAATGTTTCATTAGGATTGGATTAACTCACTGTTTCTTCACAGGAATCAGATTCATTCGTTCTGTTTCCCACCTTCACAAATGTCACTCATTTCCTTGGCACAATACCGTGACCACATGTGACAGTGGAGAACTTTAGCAAAATCAAAAACCTTATAAAATTATCAAATTTTGAATTTAGTTTATTCAAAGTAAAATCATTTTAGATGTCTCGCCACTCAAAACAAGTGGTCCAACATTTTAGAATGGCAGAGGTGACAATCCTGAAGCCCATCTATCAGTCCTCTCATCTCTTACTTTCAATAGAGGTACAGAGGCTGGACTTTTCTTAATCCAGGGTGATCAATCACTGATATTGGTTCCAGCAAATCACTTATGCCAGCTATTAATCCCTTTTCTTTTTTTTTTTTTTTCCTCCTTGTCTTTATTTTATTCTTCTTTTATCTTTTTCTTTTACTTTAATGGTTTCGGCAACTACACCAATTCTCCTCAGGAACTGACAAACTCAGTTCCAACTATCTCTTTAGTACTCATGTACAGATATAAATGAAAGATTAAAGATTCAATGTCTTGTTGAACATATTTGCTTCATACAAACTCATTCAACCTTGCATATTGATTAATTATTTATATCATCAACTACAATTAACCACATCTTTTTTGAAAATACAGTTGTTGACTATTTGACCATTTATAAATTGAATGACTTTCAGTCCAATAGTTACATAGTCAAACAACTGTAACCAAAGATTTTCTGGGCTACACTCAAAAACTCCACCCTTCTCCTAATCTTCTGCCTCTGCACCTAACAGCCCCCAATGCAGACAGAGGCGTAAAAAAGCCTAAACTCCTGTGCGAAGCTGCAGCTCAAAGCAATTACAGCACCTCACACTCATCTCAAGCTGCACCTCTGCAAGACAGGTCTCCCCCTTTCTCATCTTCACAGCACAGATCTACAGGCTGCAGCACCCCAGTGCAGGCAGGGAGTGGCTTAAACTTTCTGTGAAAACTTGAATTCCTAGAATTCTTGGACATGCGCAGATCAGTCAGCAGTGTGATTTCACAGTGAGAGGAGCTCTCCAAATCGCACCCACAACTCAGTAAAACAGCAGCACGAGACAAGACGCACAAACTCACACAAAACATGCAACACAAAACCTAGTTTTGAAACTTCTTATTCTTACCATAACCTAATCTATTCTCACGTCCTCCAAAGGAAGCTCATAGGTTGTTAGCAATTTTGAAAACGTTCTCCTCTAAAGAAGACTCATACCTTTTTAAACAAAGTCCTTCCTAAGAGGCTCATATCAGTTTAACACATTTGAAAACGTTCTCTTCAAACAGAGACTCATAGTTTTAGCCATAATGAACAGAATATCTTTCCTCACAGATAAATAAGACTCCTGTTCTCAACCAAAACATATATATATATATATATATATATATATATATATATATATATATATATATATATATAGATATATATATCTAACATAGGATATCCTCATGACAAATCACGCATGCACAGCCACACACAGCAAAAACACCAGTCTCCACTCACACATTCTCTCTGGATCCTTCATTCATACTACTTTCCCTAAAGGCCCGCTTCTCCGCCGCTCCTTTTCCTTCTTTCCTGTATCATTTCTTGTGCTCGCTTTCTGTTACCTGAGTAGTAGATATCAATGAAAGGCCACTTCGGACATAATTCATCAACCATGAAACGAGTGTGAGCCTACAATGAATTTTATTCTACAAACTCTCAACGTCCTGGAACTTCCTAGCTCCTGACGCGTCCTGGAACTTCCTAGCTCCTAACGCGTCCTCGAAAGCGCACCTAGTGTCCTGGAACTTCCTAGCTACAATGTGGACCTCAAAATCGCACCTAATGAATTTCCAGGATTTAATCGGCCCATCTAGAAGGCCCACACCAACGTCCTCACCATGGCCTCAAGTTGTTAGTTTCCTTGAGGGCGTTATTCCTCATAAGCGGCGTCCTAAATAATCAGTTTTTCTTTTTTCCCTTTTCCTTTTCTTTCTTTATCTTCCTTAAGCCTTCGCTTTATATTAAGCCTTTGCTTTATTTTAAGCCTTTGCTTTATTTTAAGCCTTTGCTTTATTTTCCTTTTATTCTTTTTATTTCTTTTATTTCCTCTTTTTATTTCCTCTTACTTCTCTATCTTCCCTTATTATGCTCATACTCCCCCCTGTTTGCGGTGATTACAACGCAAACAAATTTAGAACAGAACCTCCACCACACGGCAATCACAGCACAGCACACACAGGTTCGACACGGTGCAACCCCACAACGCACACACAGAGCAACACACACGAACTGACCAGTGCTCAAAGTTGTGAAAAAGCTCACCTCAGAAACCGGCCAATGAAGCGGGAGTCAGTCCGGCAGTGCCCCATAAACGATGAGACAACAGGCCTGCAATCCGCCGACACTGTTCTTGATTATAAAAGGATTTATTACAATTCAAGATTTTCAGTAACAATTTGACAAGCTCCTGCAGAGAGCTTGGAGAACGACCAACCCAATTCTTCCAATATGTCGCTCTGAAGTTCTGCAGTTAACACATGGTATATATACTGTGCATTTAGTGGGAGGGTGTATATATGAGTTGAGATAAAGGTCAACCACGAGTGTCCTATACATGGACTAGAAGATACAGAGTCTCTTTTGTTTTAGGGCCCTTTTCCTGTTATTCTCTTAGACTCCACATCTGTATCCTCCTCGAACTCTTTCCTATATAGGGCCTCTCCTTCCCACCATGACTTCAGTAACACATTATGGTATGGAATACATTTGAATTAAAATATGCAGGCGTAATTAAACTTAAGTCAAAGTTGTAAATCATTAGATACTTCACTGTAGTTTGCGTCTCTTTGTTGTAGTTTTAAGTCTTTCTGTAGTCGTTTGGAGCGACTTTCCTGCAAGAAACGTAACGTAACGTCTCCTGAAACAGTCCCAAAACAAGCATCATCTTTCTTCCTGTAAGAAGGGCTTTGTAGTTGCTTTGCATCTTTTTGTCAAGTCGAGTTAAATGTATTTCTATATCACGTTTAAAACAACCTGAGCTCACCAAAGTGATGACCAAACAGAGGTCTGTAGAAAAAAAAGGATCAAAAATGAAAATAATGTCTCTTAGTTAACTTTCTAAAGCAGGCGCAATGTTTGCTAAGTCGGTGATCATGAATGTGTGATTGTGTGAAGGTGTTCACGAGATAGATACCAACTTTTAGTGAACTTGTGAATTTCGCCAGCCATCTTCTCTCCGTTATGGAGACAGACGCTGTGTGCACGGTGGGCTTGATGGTGTTTTAAGCCTCCAATGTCGCCTTACAGGCAGCTAACCCTCACCTTAACACATTGACATATATAAGAATGGAACAGCAGATCCCGTGTCTCTGGACGGAGACCAGTGAAGGATATTAGAAGCTCTTTTCCGGTGATGGCTGAGCGTTACTGAGCAGCCTCCAACTGAGCTTGAAGACGTAGATGTGACGTGAGCAACCTGTCTGAAAGTTGGAAGTCTTCTGGTAGCTGTGCCAAGAGAAATCTCAATCATTCCCAATCTAGCAGAGACGGAGACCGTAGGTATATGTAAGGAGATAACATAGGCACAGGCTAATTACTGATCACTAACATGATAGTTAACATTAGTAATTAAACTTAAACAGCTAATGGAAGTCCAAACTGCCTGAGAGCTTCTTCTGTACTATACGGTAATTCTTCTACTATGAGACAGTAAGTCTCGTGGTTATGACCCAATCGTTAGCCTATTTTTATAAAAATGTCTGCTACGGAGCCATAACGTGAGCTACAAGGTAATGGAGCCTTTTATACATTGTCGTGTTTCTTTAGAAATAAACAACGGACAAATAGAGTCTTTAAACGCTTCAGTTATTCTCTGTCAAAGTGGCGTCAAAATGAATGGCAGTCAATGGGATGCTAACGGGGGGTGATGGCTTGGTAGCATCAGAATTGCGCCATAGGAGCTACGCGGTCCGAGGAGAAGCTTAGCCTGTTGAACATAACTGCAGCACGGTGACAAGTTGAAGGCAATCTGTGTTAGTTCTGATAATGGTTACACAACTTGCGAGCGTGCATGTGTGTTTTCTTCGGTTATTCCTGCAAATATCTCGTCTCCCAACAGTCAAACAGACACAGTTGAATGTAATGTAACATTACACTCAACTCACGATACGATTCAAGCTAAGAGGTGCTGTGGCTTCGTTGGTTAAGTGCTTGTCAAATCCCAGCAGCACCTCTTTAATATGCAGAATATCTCTTATATCTGTAATCCTAATATGGAAAATCTTCTCTTCATCCATCATGAGGATGCCTCCCGACGCTGGTCTATGTAAGCAGCCGGGCAATGCATTCTGGGAGTGTCACAGCAACGTTGGATTCTACAGTAGAACCCAGGCTACTTTATGCAAATGAAGGGTTCAATTGATATTTTGGCAAGTCAACTTTATTGTCAATTCTGCAATATGTGCCAGACATACAGAGCAATTGACGATATGTTTCTCTCCGACCAACGGTGCAACAAGGACACGTACAATGATATATAAAAAATATATATAAAATAGGGCTGTCAATCGATTAAAAAATGTAATCTAATTAATTACATACTCTGTGATTAATTATAAGAAATTAAAAGAAAAAGAAGGGTATTAAACAACAGTCGGTGACATTAAAGAACGGCTTGTTCATTGCTAATATGGTCTAAATTAAATGATTTAATAATAATGTAGAACAATAACAATAACTTATTTCACTAGTAAATAGCTGTTGAATGAGAAAAACAACCACCAGATGGGAAAAGGACATTTACAATAACTTCAAATGCACCACGACGCTGTAGTTTACCAGTTTCATTGAACGCACCGTCTGTGTTTGTCCAACAGCAGCTGCAGATTGTTACATCCCGGTGTTGAATCCTCTACAGTGAAACACAGCCACACTTTACACCGTTTAGCGTTAGCTGTCAGCATTTCAACCGTGTTTAATCCAGCTACTAGCTAGCGGT
>CM042329.1:8137712-8217712 GCA_023566125.1 Zingel zingel | reverse complement strand
CAGGACAAATGTTCACGGTCAGTTTTGCGTCCACTAAAAGTGCTGTTTTTGCCACTGACAGGCTTAGATTCTTCATTTCAGGTTCATTTATCAGGGACAATACACACTATGAATACATGAATTCGCGTGGAGGCTAAAAAGATTATTATTCTAAGTGTCTGACAACATTATGGAAAGGATCCCTACAGAGATAGACCTTTTAGTTAAAGAGTAAGATCCTTTTAGTTTAACATCAAACAGCCCTGAAATCCCCATCACCAAACTACACCAGACTCCATGTAAATAATCAGGACTTTTAGCGTGTATAGAGCCAGCATATCTCCACCAGACTCCATGTAAATAATCAGGACTTTTAGTGTGTATAGAGCCAGCATATTTCCACCAGACTCCATGTAAATATTCAGGACTTTTAGCGTGTATAGAGCCAGCATATTTCCACCAGACTCCATGTAAATGATCAGGACTTTTAGCGTGTATAGAGCCAGCATATTTCCACCAGACTCCATGTAAATAATCAGGACTTTTAGCGTGTATACAGCCAGCATATTTCCACCAGACTCCATGTAAATAATCAGGACTTTTAGCGTGTATACAGCCAGCATATTTCCACCAGACTCCATGTAAATAATCAGGACTTTTAGCGTGTATACAGCCAGCATATTTCCACCAGACTCCATGTAAATAATCAGGACTTTTAGCGTGTATACAGCCAGCATATTTCCACCAGACTCCATGTAAATAATCAAGACTTTTAGCGTGTATAGAGCCAGCATATTTCCACATGTAAATGGGTGAATTAAGGGTTTATTTCAACCAAACCAGAGTGGTGATTGTTGGAACAGTGGAAAGATGAACCAAGACGGCTTTTGGTAGTTTTATTTAGTTTCTGTCCACTTTGAATGAAGTGTGTTTTACGATGCTAAAAGTACTGATTATTTACATGGACTCTGGTGGAGTTTGGCTATTTTTCAGTAACCATATTAGCCTACAACACAGGTCAGGAGACATGTAAATTCACCTCTGTTTTTTATTAATCTTCCTGCAGGGCGAAGCGTACGGCTTTGATGCATACACCGAGGATCGACACTGCTGCTATTCCCCTGATCCCTCACCAACAGGTAACTTTACCCATAATGCATTCCTACAGCCGTATAGATGCATGGGGCCTTTTTCATGTATAAGACCAGAATATCACACATGTCTTAATCAGAAAATGCTACGAAAAAGGCTCTATTCTGAATATTCAAACACAATATGCTGTTTACATTACGCGTATCAAATTAATAATATTGTCATATTTTGAATAATAGGGTTATATTAGTGTGCATGGAAACGTAATCCGTGGCTGTGTCTCAAAGCGCCTACTTGCACACTTCAAACGCTTAGTTTTAAGTATATCGTGGAGATAACGCAAAAAGTCAGTGATCAGAAAGTTCCCAGATGACCCCCTAAAAACGGTCAAAAAGTTCAGTGTGGAACGATGGACCCTACTCGCACTAAACGGGCGCCATATTAACTACAAAGCGGAAAGGGGAGGGACCAGGGACATTGACAGGCTACTGTATGCAAATGATGAGCGGTCGGCTCTTCTCGCCGTCTCTCAAAATCTAATGAAAATCTTTTAAACTGACCTTTGTTGATCTGAAATGAAGACAGATTCAGCAACTGCACGGCCTATTTCTCTCTTAACATGTTCTCAGGAACACGTTTCGGTGAACTATTTTAGTCCAATATGAGATCGTATTCATGACATGTCGGTTTGAAATTCTTGAGCAGCCAGACCCACGTGACCCGATCGTCCAATCAGCTGCCGGTCGACATCCCTGGTCCCTCCCCTTCCGCTTGTGGAGTCAAGATGGCGCCCGTTCCACGCTGAACTTTTTGACCGTTTTTAGGGGGGTCATCCTGGTACTTTCAGTGCGTTATCTCCACTACATACTTAAAACTAAGCATTTGAAGTGTGCAAGTAGGTGCTTTGAGACACAAGTCAACGTCTCTTAACTCCTTTTCTTGCAGATGTGTATTTTGTCTCTCAACCAGATAATTATAGAGCTTTTTCAGCACACGTACAGATTTATTTTCCTCTCTGTCAGCTTTCAAATCTGGACGGAAAAAACAAAAACAAACACAATGCTGCTGCTCGGATGAGGAAACTCACAGACCAACGCTGAGCTCCACATCTCATACTTTTTGCTTTCTGCAAATGCTTGAAATACGCAGAAAATTAAACCAGATTCAAATTTTTTTGTACGACGGACAAAGTTTCAGAGGCAGCGTGTAAACGTGATTGACACAACATGAGGTCGACTCAGTGTGCCAGGCCCTGAGGCCTCCTGCACACCGGCTGCGTGGCGTGAGCGTGTCAGCTGCGTGGCGTGTCCGTTTATATTTCAGCTCCAATGGTAACAGCTTAGAGCAGTGATTTTCAACCACTTGTGTGCCGTGAGAGATCGTCCTGTGTGCCGTGGGAAATTATCCGATATTACTTAATTGGTCCAACAATTTTTTTAATTGAGTTACTGCAAATAATTTGCCATTGTTGCTCATCTGTGCCTGCAATGTGAAGACTGGCAGAGAAATGAAATACTGTTCTGTGTCAGTAGGTGGCAGTATAGCGCAATAATGACCTTGTTGATTTAAGACAATAGAGTGACTGCCCCCTGGTGGCCGTGACAGGATGAGATCATCGACGTAAGCCTGCAACAGCCATGGATACATTTATAAAAAGGAAAAATGCAGATTCTGATCTTATTAGGCTACAAGGTGTCATTTTGTAACATTTTTGGTGGGTGGTGTGCCGCGGGATTTTTTTTTGTGCCGTGGCTCAAGAAAGGTTGAAAACACTGCCTGCGTGGCACGCACATCTCAGAAAACGCGTGCATGCTACACGCCAGCGTGTTGGAAGCGTTTCCAGGCAAAATAGAATAGGAAAATATGTTTATATGTAATTTTGACACAAATACATATTAATAAATAACATTTTGATGTTTGAAAGTCTCGAGGTTTTGATATAAATGTCATTTAAAAGAATATTAATAAATAATTATCGATTTCAAGTATTGCACCTGTCAATACAGAACCAAATATTCTGGAGCCTATTTTGCCGTCAATACTGTCGTCGTTGTCTTTGCTGTAATACAGATCAGTATATATTTATATTTATGTTTATAGGAAACATCCATGTGTACAGACAAGGCTAGCAGCAGCATCGTCAGATACGTTTCTGGCGTGTAAAGACGTAGAAAACGCCACGCAGCCGCCACGCAGCCAGTGTGCCAAGACCTTAACAGTTCAATGAACTCCGTTTAATGTGAGCCTTGGATCTTATACATCAGTTCAGATACTGTCTATTAAATATGAATGTGATTAATATAATACAATGTTCTATTAAACTAAGGTAACGATACTTGGTAAATACTTCTTTTCTCAGGCTCAAATGCCATGCTGATTTTCCATTATAGGGCTGTGAAGTTGGCATTACATTTCATCCTATGTGGTATTAAATAGGTCTGAAATTTAACTTGGAGAATCCTGGGGGTACCCTGCTGCGCAAAGGATTGTGGGTCAGAAAAACACGCTGGCTTGCATACTGCAGAATCTGACGGGATGCAGCGGGACATCCTGGTGGTTCTGGCGTACTTCTACGTACGGTAGTGAGGGTTTGGGAATGCAGCAGCTCTCGGTTTCAGCCCCGCTGGTTAAACACGAGGAGCTGTCGCCTCCTGGTGGTCGCAGGAGGAACAACAGATGGCTCTCACGTCTTCAGAGCCAAAATAAAATACATGTTTAAATGTAAAAATAAAATGATCATTATCTTTAAAAACAGGATGTTCTGCACATATACCTGTATGTGTGTGTGTGTGTGTGTGTGTGTGTGTGTGCGTGTGTCTGTGTGTCTGTGTGTGCGTGCGTGTGAGTGCGTTTGTGCGCGTGTGTGTGTCTATGTGCGTGCGTGCGTGTGTGCGTGTGTGCATGTATCTGTCTGTCTGTGTGTATGTGTGTGCATGCGTGAGAGTGTGAGTGAGGTGTGTGTGTGTGTGTGTGTGTGTGTGTGAGTAAGGGGGGGGGTGTGTGTCTGTGTGTGTGAGTGAGTGTGTGTTTGTGTCTGTCTGTGTGTCTGTCTGTCTGTGTGTGTGTGTGTGTGTGTGTGTGTGTTTGTCTGTGTGTGTGTGTGTGTGTGTGTGTGTGTGTGTGTGTGTGTGTGTTTCTGTCTGTCTGTGTGTGTGTGTGTGTGTGTGTGTGTGTGTGTGTGTGTGTGTGTCTTTGTGTCTGTCTGTGTGTCTGTCTGTCTGTCTGTCTGTCTGTCTGTGTGTGTGTGTGTGTGTGTGTGTGTGCGTGTGTGTGTGTCTGTCTGTGTAGATATAGATTTAGATATAGATATAGTTTTAGATATAGATATAGATATAGTATTGATAATTGTTACCCAACATTCTTTGCTTCTTCCTTCTAGCCTACTGCTTTGAATAAGTGACCAAATAACGCCAACATGTTCCTATTTCCATGTTGTGATTTGTAGAGTCACAGCGTGTAGAAATAACAAGGTAACATGAGACACAGCCATCTTCTAACCGTAAACAAACCGGGAACTATATTCTCAGGCGGAATAATATAGTACTTGGGCGGAATGATTAGCTTTGCAGCAAGCCTGTCTGAGAATATAGTTCCCGGTTAGTTTATGGTTAGAAGACGGCTGTGTCTCATGTTACCTTGTTATTTGTAAAAAAAAAAAAAAAAAAAAAAAAACGCAGGGGAGAAAAATTGAGAAAAACGTGACAAAAGTGACGAAAAAAATCACTAAAAGTGACAAAAAATTGTTTAAAAAAGTGGGGAGAAAAAGACATCAGAAAAAGCAACAAAAAAAAAGAAATTGAGAAAAACATAATTAAAAAAAACGCCAAAAGAGTGACAAGAAAGTTTGAATTAAATCAACAAAAATTCGAGTGTAGTGTAGAAAAAGACAAAATGTGGAAATTTCGACCCAGAAAATGCAGAAGTTTGTTCAGTTTCTCAGGTTCCTCGGCAGCAGCTCCACCTCTGAGGTCCCGGCTGCCATGTTGCCATGCCGACACACACACACCACCTGAGGAATATTTCATCTGATTTTCGATTAATAACTGACTCTGCTGACCTTTAACCCCGAGAAGAAGGAGAAAAGTGGGCTCATCAGAACATTAAAGTCTCCCAAAGATTATAACTCATGATTAATAACAGATCAGATATAGCAGTCGCTGCCGTTACGTGCACGTTATATTCGGGTTTATGCTCTGATTCTGAAAAAACACACACACACACACACACACACACACACACACACACACACACACACACACACACACACACACACACTCACACACACACACACACACACACAAACACACACACACACACACTTGCGCAAGCGCACACACACATACGCAAGTGCACACACAAACACGCACACACACAAACACATACGCAAGCGCACACACACACAAACACACACGCACACACAAACACACACACACACATGCGCAAGCGCACACACACATACGCAGCGCGCACACACACACACACTCACACATATACACTCACACAAAAACACACACACACACACACACACTCACACATACACACACATGCGCAAGTGCACACACAAACACACACACATGCGCAAGTGCACACACAAACACACGCACACACAAACACACACACACACAAACACACACACATGCGTAAGTGCACGCACACACACACACACACACATGCGCAAGCGCACACACAAATACACACACGCAAACAAACACACACACACACACACATTTTCTGCTACTTAATACTTTACGCTAGTATTACAGAAGCAGTGATGGGACGGAAGTGTGTGACTGACTGTTACCATAACTATTCATATTCACACACACACACACACACACACACACACACACACACACACACACACACACACACACACACACACACACACACACACACAGTTACCCAGCATGCCTGTGGTGTTTCCTCAGTTACTGTAACAGTGTGATTGGGTTACTGTGGCACTGAGGAGGCCAAACACCTGTTGGTTCCTCTGACTGCTGTTCCAGTTGTAAGGTCATTTAACCTCGCCGAACACGGAGCTGCTGCTCTACTCCTGTCTTCATCAGATAGTTAGTTAGTTAATTGTTTAAAAGGGTAAGAAACTAACAAAATAACTGATCAATGGAGGCATCCGTAGAGCAGCCACTCCCACGTACAAAATGGACTGTCCCTTTAATCTCCTAGTGAAATTAAGAGATATGCTCAGAGTTAACTTGTCTCTGTGTGAACATTAGTTGGAGTTATATAGAAATACTTCTGTGTCTTCTAGAGTGGAGGGAAGCATCTTCGTGATGGAAGGATTAGATATTTTGTGTATTAAAGAGGCACTGCTGGAATTTAAACCCAGGACCTTCTGTTTACTAGACAGGCGCTTTAACCAACGAAGCCACAGCACCTTGAGATCTGTACATGGACGCTGTATTAAGAATATTTGCAGAGCTTTACCGTTCTGTCAGACGTCCCTTTACGACGGGGAACGGAAGCCGCTCTCTCTCTGCGCTCTACAAAGCAACAAGAATGTTGAAAATAGCGTCAAAAGCATTCAAGAAAGCGATTAAAAATGGCAAAAAAGTGACAAAAATGTCGGCAAAATCGTCAAAAAAAGAGGCAAAGAGTCGGAAAAAGCAACAAAAATGTAAAGAAAGCTGCAAAATGTCGAGTGGCAAAAACGTTGGGAAAAAAGTGGCAAAAATGGCGGAAAACATACCCGATAAAAATGTCTAAGACACTTAAGGAAACACTTCAAAAAAGGCACCTAAAAAACATCTCTATCAGTTTAAATGGATGCTATTCTTTACGTTACTTATACTTATGTTGCTGTCAGACAGTCGACGGGGAACTTCAGTTCCCCTTTGGAGGACTTCAAGGGGTACGTGAAATGTTTGCAAAAATGCT
The DNA here is from genome assembly GCA_023566125.1 of Zingel zingel. Lineage (NCBI taxonomy): Eukaryota > Metazoa > Chordata > Actinopteri > Perciformes > Percidae > Zingel > Zingel zingel. The sequence continues at coordinate 8,210,746 of CM042329.1, read as the reverse complement.
AATTAAAAAATATGTCATGCATAATTCCTAAAATAATTATAGCCTACTATAATAATGATTGAATTAAGTGATGGATTCTAAACATTTGAAATGTAGCATTTAAATGTTTTTTGTTTAAAAAAGGCACTGTATCGTACCTCTTTATGAATTTTAAAGATTAGGTTCTCAAGGTGCTGTGGCTTAGTTGGTTAAAGCTCCTGTCTAGTAAACAGGAGGTCCTCGGTTTAAATCCCAGCAGTGCTGTGGTGAACTACAGCACTTTGCTTCTGATTAGTGTAGTCCCAAAATAACTGATGGATGAAGACCAGAGTAGAGCAGCAGTTCTGTGTTCTGGGAGGTTAAATCTCTGTTTTTATTAAAGGAGTCTGGTGGCGTTGAAGAGAGATAACGGCTTCAGTTCCCCGTCGTAATGGGCTGTCTGACAGCACACACACACACACACACACACACGCATACACACACATACATGCACACACGCATACACACACACGCACAAACATAAACACACACGCATACAGACACACGCAGACACACACACACACACTCACATACACACACACACACGCAGACACACACACACACACGCAGACACACACACACATACACACACAGACACATGCAGACACACACACACGCACATACACACACACTCACTCACATACACACACACACACACACACACAAACACACTCACACATACACACACTCACACACACACACACACATACACACACACAGTTACCCAGCATGCCTGTGGTGTTTCCTCAGCAACGTATAAGTAACATAAAGTATAGCATCATCTAAACTGATAGAGATGTTTTTTAGGTGTCGTCGTCGTTTTTGTCGCCTTTTTCTTCCCAATGTTTTTGCCACTCGACATTTTGCAGCTTTATTTATGTTTTGTTGCTTTTTCCAACGTTTTTGACGCTATTTTCAACGTTCTTGTTGCTTTGTAGCGATCAGAGAAGCTAACGTTAGTTTAGCTAACAGCTAATTCGGCTAACCGCTAGCTGAGATAGCATGTAATAACTTTAAAAGACCCTCAAAATAAAACCTGAAAATAACCGTTAACATATATAACGGCTGTTACGTCAGCTGTAGACGGCTTTATGCAGTGTTAAGTTTGAGTTAACATCATTTTAGACTGAATCAAGCTGTCAGCTAGCGGTTAGCCAAATTAGCTGTTAGCTAAACTAACGTTAGCTTCCCGGCAGAGGCTAACGTCAGAAGCGTGGGAACAGATCGTGATTCGTGCAGTGTCGTAAATCCTCGTGACGGATTGTGCAGGCAGCACAGATCGGGTACTGACACCCCCCCCCCCCCCCCCCCCCCTCACCAGCATGAGCTCCACCAATCAGAGGCATCACTGTGGGATTGTGGGTAATGAAGTACTTATCCAAGACATCGCGAATAAAAGACATTTATCTCTAAACAAGGTTAGTGCCCCATGATCTTTTGCGTCTATATGAGCATATACAATCGCTGAGTCATGTACCCAAGCTGGTTTTAAGTCTACCATCGACGGTTACCATTTTATGGCTTATACTGCAAATGTCAATGGAGAAATTGCGTTGTATTTTTACTTCTGGAACCCGCTGTGGGCGGGACTGTTGAGCTCTATTAAGGAGAGAAGTAGAAGGAAGGTTCTACGAAGGCGCGCCGACTTGGTGGTGTTGTGTGGCAGTGCTTCACACTAAGGCATAGATACCCGACCCGAGCCCGACGGGTCCCGACGTGTCCCGACAGGTTCGGACAGATATTTAGAAATGATGGTCGGATTCGTGTCGGGCTCGGTCACATCAGCGCGATAAGGCATTTGTTGTAAAATGGTGCTGCGGCTCCTTTAAGAGAGCTCAGTGCGTGTGTGTGTGTGTGTGTGTGTGTGTGTGTGTGTGTGTGTGTGTGTGGTGTCTGAGATAAACTCCAGACGGAAAGCCAAGTTCATTCATCGTCTCACCAGAAACGGGATATAACCCTAACGTTATATAACGTCGGACCTGGAGGTAACCAGTCTCCTGGTGTTCTGACCACGGTCAGGAGAGGTTAACACGTTGAACATTTTAAATTAAACAGATTATTAACGTGCGCTTGTTGCCCCGTGTGCGCTGATGACCTCATCTGTTGACATTTCTGAATGCCTTCCTACAGCTGCTTAATAACAGCTTCCACACAAACATACATGTGTCATTAGTATGAGAAAAAAAATAGATTTTCGGGCTCGGGCCGGGCTCGGACGGAAAATTTCGGCCCGATCAGACCTCTTCTTCACACTACCACCTAGCCGCCTGGCGTGCATACTACATCGAATACGACACACTTTTGCGTCACCATTTGCACGCAGATTTCCCCCCCAAAACTTTCGTCTAAACACGGAATAAAAAGTGAGAACACAACACCACTTTTGCGTTTTCTCTTCAGATCGTTTCCGTCCAAACACAGCCTTAGGTGTCTCAAATATAGTCAGTCCTTCCAGAAAAATGCGGAGTTTTTTTGTGATTGTTGCGGGCAAAAATCCTTGATTATGCGGCACGTTTTCTTAAAAAATGCGATGGAATATGCGGGATATTTATGCAATTTTATGCGATGAAATTGCGGGAACTTGCAAAAATTGCGGTTTCATCATGGCTTCTTTGCGGGGTCTGCAGCTTTTCGATGATGTTCACGTCGCGTAATTACGTCACTTCATAACGTTCCCATGGCAGCAGGGGAAAATGGCTGCTCTTGTGTGAAGTAAACGCAACATTTTTCAACTTTCTGCTAAAGCCTGGTTCCCACGGCAGGATAATTAGGCCGATTTTAGCCCCGATTCCCCCCTTCCGACAATCTTAAGGATGCTCCAATTATCGTAGAATAACCTGATCAGATTTCCTGCCGTGTGTGGTGTGTTAAGACTGCTCTCGTCTGCTCGGAACGACGTCGGGACCGCTCCCATCTCAAACCGGGGATAACCAACATGTTGGATTGTTTTGGCCCGATTTCTCCTCGTGTGTGGTGTCCCCCGGGGACAAACGAGCACGCAGCCTGTGGACTGTGGCGTGTAGCCAATCAGAAAGCCAGGTGACGAGGCGGCGAGGAAAGCACCGGGAAACAGCGTTGTCTCCACTTCTTTGACCATCGCCTTTTCGTTTTTTTTTCGGTTAAAAACAAACTACAAACTATCGCCACTGCATCCTCTTCGTCCGCATAAATATGCAGACTTTGGCTGATTATGCGTTGAATTATGCGATCGCATAGTCACGTTTTTCTGGAGGGACTGGCTAGTAAACTTGAGTCACATGAGAACATGAACTTGATGTCTCATGAACTGTGTCAGGAGGAGACTGGTTGTTGTTTTAATCTTCTCAAAGTCTGCATCCCGAGCGGACTCTGTGGAAGATATTTCTCTGTTCACAGCGCTGAAGCCTCCAGGCTTGTTGGAAGATATTGGTTTCATATCTGACCTTCCTTCCCTCTCTCTGCAGCCGGATACAACTCTCCTTCCCTCTCTCTCTGTAGCCGGATACATCTCTCTGTAGCTGGATACAACTCTCCTTCCCTCTCTCTGTAGCCGGATACATCTCTCTGTAGCTGGATACAACTCTCCTTCCCTCTCTCTGTAGCCGGATACATCTCTACTTCCCTCTCTCTGTAGCCGGATACAACTCTCTGTAGCTGGATACATCTCTCTGTAGCCGGATACATCTCTCTGTAGCCGGATACATCTCTCTGTAGCCGGATACATCTCTCCTTCCCTCTCTCTGTAGCCAGATACATCTCTCTGTAGCTGGATACATCTCTCTGTAGCCGGATACATCTCTCTGTAGCCGGATACATCTCTCTGTAGCCGGATACAACTCTCCTTCCCTCTCTCTGTAGCCGGATACATCTCTCAGTAGCTGGATACAACTCTCCTTCCCTCTCTCTGTAGCCGGATACATCTCTCTGTAGCTGGATACATCTCTCCTTCCCTCTCTCTGTAGCCGGATACAACTCTCTGTAGCCGGATACAACTCTCCTTCCCTGTCTCTGTAGCCGGATACAACTCTCCTTCCCTGTCTCTGTAGCCGGATACATCTCTCTGTAGCCGGATACAACTCTCCTTCCCTGTCTCTGTAGCCGGATACAACTCACACAACAATCTGAGAACGTGTTTTCTAATGACTTCATTTTCTGTCTCTCTCTTTGCTGCCGGTTGAAGGTTTTCCCCGCTGCTCCCAAGTTAGTATCCCGTCCTGCTGAGTGCATCGTGTGTGTCTCGTCTCTGCCGTTTGGTCCTTTTAAGGCATGGTTTGGTTCTGTGGGTGTCATGACGTGGTGCTGCCTGTTGCCTTTTTTTAATCGTCTGTACATCATTGTCCAATAATAGACAGCTGGGTAAAATTACTATAAGCAAATGAAACCATGGCTGAAATAGTTTTGGTTGCTTCTGTTTATGTATCCACAGACACAGGGCGCAGCGCAAAGACCGACGCAGTTGTCAGTTTCCCGTCCAGCGCCCGCATCGTTTAAATAGAAAATGCACCTGCACCCATCTGTGGCCCATGGGCGTGCTGGTCTTACAGGGAGGTGTGTTCAGGTGCATTCTGGGCGTGCTGGTCTTACAGGGAGGTGTGTTCAGGTGCATTCTGGGCGTGCTGGTCTTACAGGGAAGTGTGTTCAGGTGCATTCTGGGCGTATTGCTATCTTGAGGCAGCGGGAAGTGATGGCGCCATTGACCAACAAAAACCTGGTCTAAAGTCAATAACGCAGCATTTCATTGTTATTTTAACAGAGCATTAGTAAAATGCTCCTAGGCTCGTGCACAGCACGTGCACACTATGCTTGTTACACACACAGGGACGCACAGCAGCACACACACACACACACATGCAGAAGATTACAAATAAAAAGATTACGGTGCAATTCCTCCATCATAACAGCAATGCTCCAAGGTCCAAACGCACCTGGCTTTTAAAGGGAATGGGAGATGATCTCTGATTGGTTGATTGCATGTTACGCCCAAAACACACCTCTGATTAATGAAGACACTAAGTACAACCCTTTAGAACCATGCGCCCGGCGCACGGACCCTTTTTTACCACCGTCAAACTAGCAAAAAACGCACCTGCACCAGGCGCTTCAGGCCGTGCGCTGAGATCTTTAAAATAGGGCCCTCTGAGGCCATGATCATGCTTTGGCATCTTTTTTGACAAGAAACTGTTGACTAGGGTGCTTTTGTAGTTAAAATAGAAACTGTAGAAATAAAATGATCCATAATCCGTTTTATTTTTAATATGGATCATAGAATAGAATAATTTTGCACGCCCAATTTTTCAGTTTTTTATCTGTTAAAAAAGTTTGAAATATCCAATAAATTTTGTTCCACTTCATGATTGTGTCCCACTTGTTGTTGATTCTTCACAAAAAAATTACAGTTTTATATCTTTATGTTTGAAGCCTGAAATGGGGCAAAAGGTCGAAAAGTTCAAGGGGGCCGAATACTTTCGCAAGGCACTGTATATATATATATATATATATATATATATATATATATATATATATATATATATATATATATATATATATATATAAACACCACAATGAGCATGACAGAGGACCATTGTTCAGTAGCCTATATTACCACTTTTCTGTGATTCATTATTTAAGGATGTCTTCCTCCGTTAAGCTTGCTTAAAATGTTGGCTAATGAACTACAATACTGTAGTTTACCATGCAGGAGCTAGAGCAGAAGAAAACCAAAACTGGACACAGAACTAACTTTTTCGTGGTGATTTATTTTAAAACAGTGATTCCTTGATTTCAGACCTAACGTTTCCTATAAGAAGACGTGACAGTGAAAGCTCATGCACAATTTCTTGTGGACAGGTTAGTAAGTTTACATAAGAAGACAAAAACATAATTTTAGCCGGCTTTCAGGGCTAGAATGACCACGGTCGCTGGGATATTTTATCAGCGTAGCTAACAGATATGAAAACGTAAGCAGACTGTAACAGAGTTATAACTGCAATGCTTAGTAGCGCCACAAGGCGGTGCCTCCCTCTGTTAGTGTGGCAGTGAAGACGTGCCGCTGCAGCCTTCTCCCCTCCGACCGAGACACATCAAGAGAGAATTCACTAACGAGTTTTACTGTAAATATAGCGCCGTGGACACCTGGCATTGTATGGTCCAAGTTGTAGAATAAAGTAGCCTATCAGTGTAGAATATCCGTTTAGTTGTCTGTCGACTCTTTGAGCTAATTGGCTAACTGGCTAGCTCTCTCCAACAGCAAAGCTGCATTCCCTGCTGGGGGGCGGGGCTGAAAAAAGCCAACTCAAACAAATCCAGATTTGTTGCTAAACCTCCTGACTTTGTGCTGTCCCCAAATGGCCAAATATCGATTCCCGTTGAATTTGAAACCTGATTCGCATATTACAGCTCTTCACGTTTGTAGGAATGCCCAACATGTCCATATCTACTGTGGAATTATGGAGAAAACCAAGAAAAAAAGCCAAATCAAACAAATACAGATTTCGACAATTATGTTGTTAAACCTCCTGACTTTGTGCTGTCCTCAAACGGCCAAATATGGATTCCCGTTGAATTTGAAACCTGATTTGCATCCTACAGCTCTTCACGTTTGTAGCTATGCCCAACACGTCCATATCTACTGTGGAATTATGGAGAAAACTAAGAAAAAAGCCAACTCAAACAAATCCAGATTTCAACAATTATGTTGCTAAACCTCCTGACTTTGTGCTGTCCTCAAACGGCCAAAAATGGATTCCTGTTGAATTTGAAACCTGATTTGCATACTACAGCTCTTCACGTTTGTAGGTATGCCCAACATGTCAATATATACTGTGGAATTATGGAGAAAAGCCAGAAAAAAGCCAACTCAAACAAATCCAGATTTGTTGCTAAACCTCCAGACTTTGCGCTTCCCCAAATGGCCGAATTTAGATTCCCGTTGAATGTGAAACCTGATTTGCATACTACGGCTCTTCTTGTTTGTAGGTATGCCCAACACGTTCATAACTACTGTGGAATTATGGAGAAAAGCAAGAAAAAGGCCAACTCAAACAAATCCAGATTTGTTGACAAACCTCCTGACTTTGCACTTCCCCAAACGGCCAAATATGGATTCCCAATGAATTTGAAACCTGATTCGCATACTACAGCTCTTCATGTTTGTAGGGATGCCCAACATGTCCATATCTACTGTGGAAATTAGGAGAAAACCAAGAAAAAAGCCAACTCAAACAAATCCAGATTTGTTGCTAAACATCCTGACTTTGTACTGTCCCCAATTGGCCAAATATGGATTGCTGTTGAATTTGAAACCTGATTTGGATACTACAGCTCTTCACGTTTGTAGGTATGCCCAACATGTCCATATCTACTGTGGAAATATGGAGAAAAGCCAGAAAAAGCCAACTCAAACACATCCAGATTTATTGCTAAACGTCCTGACTTTGTGCTGTCGCCAAACGGCCAAATATGGATTCACGTTGAATTTGAAACCTGATTTGCATACTACAGCTCTTCAGATTTGTAGGTATGCCCAAAATGTCCATATCTACTGTGGAAATATGGAGAAAACCAAGAAAAAAAGCCAACTCAAACAAATTCAGATTTGTTGCTAAACCTCTTGACTTTGTGCTGTCCCCAAAGTGCCAAATATGGGTTCCCGTTGAATTTGAAACCTGATTTGCATACAATGGCTCTTCACGTGTGTAGGTATGCCAAACATGTCCATATCTACTGTGGAATTATGGAGAAAAGCCAGAAAAAAGCCAACTCAAACAAATCCAGATTTCGACAATTATGTTGCTAAACCTCCTGAATTTGTGCTGTCCCCAAACGGCCAAATATGGGTTCCCGTTGAATTTGAAACCTGATTCGCATAATACGGCTCTTCACGTTTGTACGCATGCCCAACATGTCCATATCTACTGTGGAATTATGGAGAAAAGCCAGAAAAAAGCCAACTCAAACAAATCCAGATTTGTTGCTTAACCTCCTGACTTTGCGCTTCCCCAAATGGCCGAATTTGGATTCCCATTGAATTTGAAACCTGATTTGCATACTACAGCTCTTCACGTTTGTAGGGATGCCCAACATGTCCATATCTACTGTGGAAATATGGAGAAAAGCCAGAAAAAAACCAGCTCAAACATATCCAGATTCCGACAATCATGTTGCTAAACCTCCTGACTTTGTGCAGTCCCCAAACGGCCAAATATATGTTCCCCTTAAATTTGAAACTTGATTCGCATACTACCGCTCTCCACGTTTGTAGGGATGCCCAACATGTCCATATCTACTGTGGAATTATGGAGAAAAGCCAGAAAAAAGCCAACTCAAACAAATCTAGATTTCGACCATTATGTTGCTAAACCTCCTGACTTTGTGCTGTCCCCAAACGGCCAAATATGGATTCCCGTTGAATTTGAAACCTGATTTGAATACTACAGCTCTTCACGTTTGTAGCTATGCCCAACATGTCCATATCTACTGTGGAAATATGGAGAAAACCAAGAAAAAAGCCAACTCAAACCAATCCAGATTTATTGCTAAACTTCCTGACTGTGTGCTGTCCCCAAACGGCCAAATATGGGTTCTCATTGAATTTGAAACCTGATTTGCATACTACGGCTCTTCACATGTGTAGGTCTGCCCAAAATGTCCATATCTACTGTGGAATTATGGAGAAAAGCCAGAAAAAAGCCAACTCAAACACATCCAGATTTATTGCTAAACGTCCTGACTTTGTGCTGTCCCCAATCGGCCAAATATGGATTCCCGTTGAATTTGAAACCTGATTTGCATACTATAGCTCTTCACGTGTGTAGGTATGCCCAACATGTCCATATCTACTGTGGAAATATGGAGACAACCAAGAAAAAAGCCAACTCCAAAAAATCCCGATTTGTTGCTAAACCTCCTGACTTTGTGTTGTCCCCAAACGGCCAAATATGGATTCCCGTTGAATTTGAAACCTGATTCGCATACTACAGCTCTTCACGTTTGTAGGGATGCCGAACATGTCCATATCTACTGTGGAATTATGGAGAAAAGCCAGAAAAAGCCAACTCAAACAAATCCAGATTTGTTGCTAAACCTCCTGACTTTGTGCTGTCCCCAAACGGCCAAATATGGGTTCCCGTTGAATTTGAAACCTGATTTGAATACTACAGCTCTTCACGTTTGTAGCTATGCCCAACATGTCCATATCTACTGTGGAAATATGGAGAAAACCAAGAAAAAAGCCAACTCAAACAAATCCAGATTTATTGCTAAACCTCCTGACTTTGTACTGTCCCCAATCGGCCAAATATGGATTGCTGTTGAATTTGAAACCTGATTTGGATACTACAGCTCTTCACGTTTGTAGGTATGCCCAACATGTCCATATCTACTGTGGAAATATGGAGAAAAGCAAGAAAAAAGCCAACTCAAACACATCCAGATTTATTGCTAAACGTCCTGACTTTGTGCTGTCCCCAAACGGCCAAATATGGATTCACGTTGAATTTGAAACCTGATTTGCATACTACAGCTCTTCAGGTTTGTAGGTATGCCCAAAATGTCCATATCTACTGTGGAAATATGGAGAAAACCAAGAAAAAAAGCCAACTCAAACAAATTCAGATTTGTTGCTAAACCTCCTGACTTTGTGCTGTCCCCAATCGGCCAAATATGGGTTCCCGTTGAATTTGAAACCTGATTTGCATACTATGGGTCTTCACATGTGTAGGTATGCCAAACATGTCCATATCTACTGTGGAATTATTTAGAAAAGCCAGAAAAAAGTCAACTCAAACAAATCCAGATTTATTGCTGAACTTCCTGACTTTGTGCTGTCCCCAAACGGCCAAATATGGGTTCCCATTGAATTTGAAACCTGATTTGCATACTATGGCTCTTCACATGTGTAGGTCTGCCCAACATGTCCATATCTACTGTGGAATTATGGAGAAAAGCCAGAAAAAAGCCAACTCAAACACATCCAGATTTATTGCTAAACATCCTGACTTTGTGCTGTCCCCAAACGGCCAAATATGGATTCCCGTTGAATTTGAAACCTGATTTGCATACTATGGCTCTTCACGTGTGTAGGTATGCCCAACATGTCCATATCTACTGTGGAAATATGGAGACAACCAAGAAAAAAGCCAACTCCAAAAAATCCAGATTTGTTGCTAAACCTCCTGACTTTGTGTTGTCCCCAAACGGCCAAATATGGATTCCCGTTGAATTTGAAACCTGATTCGCATACTACAGCTCTTCACGTTTGTAGGGAAGCCGAACATGTCCATATCTACAGTGGAAATATGGAGAAAACCAAGAAAAAAGCCAACTCAAACAAATCCAGATTTCGACCATTATGTTGCTAAACCTCCTGACTTTGTGCTGTCCCCAAACGGCCAAATATGGATTCCCGTTGAATTTGAAACCTGATTTGAATACTACAGCTCTTCACGTTTGTAGCTATGCCCAACATGTCCATATCTACTGTGGAAATATGGAGAAAACCAAGAAAAAAGCCAACTCAAACAAATCCAGATTTATTGCTAAACCTCCTGACTTTGTACTGTCCCCAATCGGCCAAATATGGATTGCTGTTGAATTTGAAACCTGATTTGGATACTACAGCTCTTCACGTTTGTAGGTATGCCCAACATGTCCATATCTACTGTGGAAATATGGAGAAAAGCAAGAAAAAAGCCAACTCAAACACATCCAGATTTATTGCTAAACGTCCTGACTTTGTGCTGTCCCCAAACGGCCAAATATGGATTCACGTTGAATTTGAAACCTGATTTGCATACTACAGCTCTTCAGGTTTGTAGGTATGCCCAAAATGTCCATATCTACTGTGGAAATATGGAGAAAACCAAGAAAAAAAGCCAACTCAAACAAATTCAGATTTGTTGCTAAACCTCCTGACTTTGTGCTGTCCCCAAACTGCCAAATATGGGTTCCCGTTGAATTTGAAACCTGATTTGCATACTATGGGTCTTCACATGTGTAGGTATGCCAAACATGTCCATATCTACTGTGGAATTATGGAGAAAAGCCAGAAAAAAAGTCAACTCAAACAAATCCAGATTTATTGCTAAACTTCCTGACTTTGTGCTGTCCCCAAACGGCCAAATATGGGTTCCCATTGAATTTGAAACCTGATTTGCATACTACGGCTCTTCACATGTGTAGGTCTGCCCAACATGTCCATATCTACTGTGGAATTATGGAGAAAAGCCAGAAGAAAGCCAACTCAAACACATCCAGATTTATTGCTAAACGTCCTGACTTTGTGCTGTCCCCAAACGGCCAAATATGGATTCCCGTTGAATTTGAAACCTGATTTGCATACTATGGCTCTTCACGTGTGTAGGTATGCCCAACATGTCCATATCTACTGTGGAAATATGGAGAAAAGCAAGAAAAAAGCCAACTCAAACACATCCAGATTTATTGCTAAACGTCCTGACTTTGTGCTGTCCCCAAACGGCCAAATATGGATTCACGTTGAATTTGAAACCTGATTTGCATACTACAGCTCTTCAGGTTTGTAGGTATGCCCAAAATGTCCATATCTACTGTGGAAATATGGAGAAAACCAAGAAAAAAAGCCAACTCAAACAAATTCAGATTTGTTGCTAAACCTCCTGACTTTGTGCTGTCCCCAAACTGCCAAATATGGGTTCCCGTTGAATTTGAAACCTGATTTGCATACTATGGGTCTTCACATGTGTAGGTATGCCAAACATGTCCATATCTACTGTGGAAATATGGAGACAACCAAGAAAAAAGCCAACTCCAAAAAATCCAGATTTGTTGCTAAACCTCCTGACTTTGTGTTGTCCCCAAACGGCCAAATATGGATTCCCGTTGAATTTGAAACCTAATTCGCATACTACAGCTCTTCACGTTTGTAGGGAAGCCGAACATGTCCATATCTACTGTGGAATTATGGAGACAAGCCAGAAAAAAGCCAACTCAAACAAATCCAGATTTCGACAATTATGTTGCTAAACCTCCTGAATTTGTGCTGTCCCCAAATGCCCAAATATGGATTCCCGTTGAATTTGAAATCTGATTTGCATACTACAGCTCTTCACGTTTGTACGTATGCCCAACATGTTCATATCTACTGTGGTAATATGGAGAAAAGCCAGAAAAAAGCCAACTCAAACACATCCAGATTCCGACAATCATGTTGCTAAACCTCCTGACTTTGTGCAGTCCCCAAACGGCCAAATATATGTTCCCCTTAAATTTGAAACTTGATTTGCATATTACAGCTCTTCACGTTTGTAATGATACCCAACATGTCCATATCTACTGTGGAATTATGGAGAAAAGCCAGAAAAAAGCCAACTCAAACAAATCCAGATTTGTTGCTTAACCTCCTGACTTTGTGTTGTCCCCAAACGGCCAAATATGGATTCCCGTTGAATTTGAAACCTAATTCGCATACTACAGCTCTTCACGTTTGTAGGGAAGCCGAACATGTCCATATCTACTGTGGAATTATGGAGAAAAGCCAGAAAAAAGCCAACTCAAACAAATCCAGATTTCGACAATTATGTTGCTAAACCTCCTGAATTTGTGCTGTCCCCAAATGCCCAAATATGGATTCCCGTTGAATTTGAAACCTGATTTGCATACTACAGCTCTTCACGTTTGTACGTATGCCCAACATGTTCATATCTACTGTGGTAATATGGAGAAAACCAAGAAAAAAGCCAACTCAAACAAATCCAGATTTGTTGCTAAACCTCCTGACTTTGCGCTTCCCCAAATGGCCAAATTTGTATTCCCGTTGAATTTGAAGCCTGATTTGCATATTACAGCTCTTCACGTTTGTAATGATACCCAACATGTCCATATATACTGTGGAATTATGGAGAAAAGCCAGAAAAAAGCCAACTCAAACAAATCCAGATTTGTTGCTTAACCTCCTGACTTTGCGCTTCCCCAAATGGCCGAATTTGGATTCCCATTGAATTTGAAACCTGATTTGCATACTACAGCTCTTCACGTTTGTAGGGATGCCCAACATGTCCATATCTACTGTGGAAATATGGAGAAAAGCCAGAAAAAAGCCAGCTCAAACATATCCAGATTCCGACAATCATGTTGCTAAACCTCCTGACTTTGTGCAGTCCCCAAACGGCCAAATATATGTTCCCCTTAAATTTGAAACTTGATTTGCATACTACCGCTCTCCACGTTTGTAGGGATGCCCAACATGTCCATATCTACAGTGGAAATATGGAGAAAACCAAGAAAAAAGCGAACTCAAACAAATCCAGATTTCGACCATTATGTTGCTAAACCTCCTGACTTTGTGCTGTCCCCAAACGGCCAAATATGGATTCCCGTTGAATTTGAAACCTGATTTGAATACTACAGCTCTTCACGTTTGTAGCTATGCCCAACATGTCCATATCTACTGTGGAAATATGGAGAAAAGCCAGAAAAAAGCCAACTCAAACACATCCAGATTTATTGCTAAACGTCCTGACTTTGTGCTGTCCCCAAACGGCCAAATATGGATTCACGTTGAATTTGAAACCTGATTTGCATACTACAGCTCTTCAGGTTTGTAGGTATGCCCAAAATGTCCATATCTACTGTGGAAATATGGAGAAAAGCCAGAAAAAAGCCAGCTCAAACATATCCAGATTCCGACAATCATGTTGCTAAACCTCCTGACTTTTTGCAGTCCCCAAACGGCCAAATATATGTTCCCCTTAAATTTGAAACTTGATTTGCATACTACCGCTCTCCACGTTTGTAGGGATGCCCAACATGTCCATATCTACAGTGGAAATATGGAGAAAACCAAGAAAAAAGCGAACTCAAACAAATCCAGATTTCGACCATTATGTTGCTAAACCTCCTGACTTTGTGCTGTCCCCAAACGGCCAAATATGGATTCCCGTTGAATTTGAAACCTGATTTGAATACTACAGCTCTTCACGTTTGTAGCTATGCCCAACATGTCCATATCTACTGTGGAAATATGGAGAAAAGCCAGAAAAAAGCCAACTCAAACACATCCAGATTTATTGCTAAACGTCCTGACTTTGTGCTGTCCCCAAACGGCCAAATATGGATTCACGTTGAATTTGAAACCTGATTTGCATACTACAGCTCTTCAGGTTTGTAGGTATGCCCAAAATGTCCATATCTACTGTGTAAATATGGAGAAAAGCAAGAAAAAAGCCAACTTAAACAAATCCATATTTATTGCTAAACCTCCTGACTTTGCGCATCCCCAAACGGCCAAATATGGATTCCCGTTGAATTTGAAACCTGATTCGCATACTACAGCTCTTCACATTTGTAGTTATGCACAACATGTCCATATCTACTGTGGAAATATGGAGACAACCAAGAAAAAAAGCCAACTCAAACCAATCCAGATTTGTTGCTAAACCTCCTGACTTTGTGCTGTCCCCAAACGGCCAAATATGGGTTCCCGTTGAATTTGAAAACTGATTTGCATAATACGGCTCTTCACGTGTGTAGGTATGCCAAACATGTTCATATCTACTGTGGAATTATGGAGAAAAGCCAGAAAAAAGTCAACTCAAACAAATCCAGATTTATTGCTAAACTTCCTGACTTTGTGCTGTCCCCAAACGGCCAAATATGGATTCCCGTTGAATTTGAAACCTGATTCGCATACTACAGCTGTTCACGTTTGTAGGTATGCCCAACATGTCCATATCTACTGTGGAATTATGGAGAAAAGCCAGAAAAAAGTCAACTCAAACAAATCCAGATTTATTGCTAAACTTCCTGACTTTGTGCTGTCCCCAAACGGCCAAATATGGGTTCCCATTGAATTTGAAACCTGATTTGCATACTACGGCTCTTCACATGTGTAGGTCTTCCCAACATGTCCATATCTACTGTGGAATTGTGGAGAAAAGCCAGAAAAAAGCCAACTCAAACACATCCAGATTTATTGCTAAACGTCCTGACTTTGTGCTGTCCCCAAACGGCCAAATATGGATTCCCGTTGAATTTGAAACCTGATTTGCATACTATGGCTCTTCACGTGTGTAGGTATGCCCAACATGTCCATATCTACTGTGGAAATATGGAGACAACCAAGAAAAAAGCCAACTCCAAAAAATCCAGATTTGTTGCTAAACCTCCTGACTTTGTGTTGTCCCCAAACGGCCAAATATGGATTCCCGTTGAATTTGAAACCTAATTCGCATACTACAGCTCTTCACGTTTGTAGGGAAGCCGAACATGTCCATATCTACTGTGGAATTATGGAGAAAAGCCAGAAAAAAGCCAACTCAAACAAATCCAGATTTCGACAATTATGTTGCTAAACCTCCTGAATTTGTGCTGTCCCCAAATGCCCAAATATGGATTCCCGTTGAATTTGAAACCTGATTTGCATACTACAGCTCTTCACGTTTGTACGTATGCCCAACATGTTCATATCTACTGTGGTAATATGGAGAAAACCAAGAAAAAAGCCAACTCAAACAAATCCAGATTTGTTGCTAAACCTCCTGACTTTGCGCTTCCCCAAATGGCCTAATTTGTATTCCCGTTGAATTTGAAGCCTGATTTGCATATTACAGCTCTTCACGTTTGTAATGATACCCAACATGTCCATATCTACTGTGGAATTATGGAGAAAAGCCAGAAAAAAGCCAACTCAAACACATCCAGATTCCGACAATCATGTTGCTAAACCTCCTGACTTTGTGCAGTCCCCAAACGGCCAAATATATGTTCCCCTTAAATTTGAAACTTGATTTGCATACTACCGCTCTCCACGTTTGTAGGGATGCCCAACATGTCCATATCTACAGTGGAAATATGGAGAAAACCAAGAAAAAAGCGAACTCAAACAAATCCAGATTTCGACCATTATGTTGCTAAACCTCCTGACTTTGTGCTGTCCCCAAACGGCCAAATATGGATTCCCGTTGAATTTGAAACCTGATTTGAATACTACAGCTCTTCACGTTTGTAGCTATGCCCAACATGTCCATATCTACTGTGGAAATATGGAGAAAACCAAGAAAAAAGCCAACTCAAACAAATCCAGATTTATTGCTAAACCTCCTGACTTTGTACTGTCCCCAATCGGCCAAATATGGATTGCTGTTGAATTTGAAACCTGATCTGGATACTACAGCTCTTCACTTTTGTAGGTATGCCCAACATTTCCATATCTACTGTGGAAATATGGAGAAAAGCCAGAAAAAAGCCAACTCAAACACATCCAGATTTATTGCTGAACGTCCTGACTTTGTGCTGTCCCCAAACGGCCAAATATGGATTCACGTTGAATTTGAAACCTGATTTGCATACTACAGCTCTTCAGGTTTGTAGGTATGCCCAAAATGTCCATATCTACTGTGGAAATATGGAGAAAACCAAGAAAAAAAGCCAACTCAAACTAATTCAGATTTGTTGCTAAACCTCCTGACTTTGTGCTGTCCCCAAACTGCCAAATATGGGTTCCCGTTGAATTTGAAACCTGTTTTGCATACTACGGCTCTTCACATGTGTAGGTCTTCCCAACATGTCCATATCTACTGTGGAATTATGGAGAAAAGCCAGAAAAAAGCCAACTCAAACACATCCAGATTTATTGCTAAACGTCCTGCCTTTGTGCTGTCCCCAAACGGCCAAATATGGATTCCCGTTGAATTTGAAACCTGATTTGCATACTATGGCTCTTCACGTGTGTAGGTATGCCCAACATGTCCATATCTACTGTGGAAATATGGAGACAACCAAGAAAAAAGCCAACTCCAAAAAATCCAAATTTGTTGCTAAACCTCCTGACTTTGTGTTGTCCCCAAACGGCCAAATATGGATTTCCGTTGAATTTGAAACCTAATTCGCATACTACAGCTCTTCACGTTTGTACGTATGCCCAACATGTTCATATCTACTGTGGTAATATGGAGAAAAGCCAGAAAAAAGCCAACTCAAACAAATCCAGATTTCGACAATTATGTTGCTAAACCTCCTGAATTTGTGCTGTCCCCAAATGCCCAAATATGGATTCCCGTTGAATTTGAAACCTGATTTGCATACTACAGCTCTTCACGTTTGTACGTATGCCCAACATGTTCATATCTACTGTGGTAATATGGAGAAAACCAAGAAAAAAGCCAACTCAAACAAATCCAGATTTGTTGCTAAACCTCCTGACTTTGCGCTTCCCCAAATGGCCAAATTTGTATTCCCGTTGAATTTGAAGCCTGATTTGCATATTACAGCTCTTCACGTTTGTAATGATACCCAACATGTCCATATCTACTGTGGAATTATGGAGAAAAGCCAGAAAAAAGCCAACTCAAACAAATCCAGATTTGTTGCTTAACCTCCTGACTTTGTGTTGTCCCCAAACGGCCAAATATGGATTCCCGTTGAATTTGAAACCTAATTCGCATACTACAGCTCTTCACGTTTGTAGGGAAGCCGAACATGTCCATATCTACTGTGGAATTATGGAGAAAAGCCAGAAAAAAGCCAACTCAAACAAATCCAGATTTCGACAATTATGTTGCTAAACCTCCTGAATTTGTGCTGTCCCCAAATGCCCAAATATGGATTCCCGTTGAATTTGAAACCTGATTTGCATACTACAGCTCTTCACGTTTGTACGTATGCCCAACATGTTCATATCTACTGTGGTAATATGGAGAAAACCAAGAAAAAAGCCAACTCAAACAAATCCAGATTTGTTGCTAAACCTCCTGACTTTGCGCTTCCCCAAATGGCCAAATTTGTATTCCCGTTGAATTTGAAGCCTGATTTGCATATTACAGCTCTTCACGTTTGTAATGATACCCAACATGTCCATATATACTGTGGAATTATGGAGAAAAGCCAGAAAAAAGCCAACTCAAACAAATCCAGATTTGTTGCTTAACCTCCTGACTTTGCGCTTCCCCAAATGGCCGAATTTGGATTCCCATTGAATTTGAAACCTGATTTGCATACTACAGATCTTCACGTTTGTAGGGATGCCCAACATGTCCATATCTACTGTGGAAATATGGAGAAAAGCCAGAAAAAAGCCAGCTCAAACATATCCAGATTCCGACAATCATGTTGCTAAACCTCCTGACTTTGTGCAGTCCCCAAACGGCCAAATATATGTTCCCCTTAAATTTGAAACTTGATTTGCATACTACCGCTCTCCACGTTTGTAGGGATGCCCAACATGTCCATATCTACAGTGGAAATATGGAGAAAACCAAGAAAAAAGCGAACTCAAACAAATCCAGATTTCGACCATTATGTTGCTAAACCTCCTGACTTTGTGCTGTCCCCAAACGGCCAAATATGGATTCCCGTTGAATTTGAAACCTGATTTGAATACTACAGCTCTTCACGTTTGTAGCTATGCCCAACATGTCCATATCTACTGTGGAAATATGGAGAAAAGCCAGAAAAAAGCCAACTCAAACACATCCAGATTTATTGCTAAACGTCCTGAATTTGTGCTGTCCCCAAACGGCCAAATATGGATTCACGTTGAATTTGAAACCTGATTTGCATACTACAGCTCTTCAGGTTTGTAGGTATGCCCAAAATGTCCATATCTACTGTGGAAATATGGAGAAAAGCCAGAAAAAAGCCAGCTCAAACATATCCAGATTCCGACAATCATGTTGCTAAACCTCCTGACTTTTTGCAGTCCCCAAACGGCCAAATATATGTTCCCCTTAAATTTGAAACTTGATTTGCATACGACCGCTCTCCACGTTTGTAGGGATGCCCAACATGTCCATATCTACAGTGGAAATATGGAGAAAACCAAGAAAAAAGCGAACTCAAACAAATCCAGATTTCGACCATTATGTTGCTAAACCTCCTGACTTTGTGCTGTCCCCAAACGGCCAAATATGGATTCCCGTTGAATTTGAAACCTGATTTGAATACTACAGCTCTTCACGTTTGTAGCTATGCCCAACATGTCCATATCTACTGTGGAAATATGGAGAAAAGCCAGAAAAAAGCCAACTCAAACACATCCAGATTTATTGCTAAACGTCCTGACTTTGTGCTGTCCCCAAACGGCCAAATATGGATTCACGTTGAATTTGAAACCTGATTTGCATACTACAGCTCTTCAGGTTTGTAGGTATGCCCAAAATGTCCATATCTACTGTGGAAATATGGAGAAAAGCAAGAAAAAAGCCAACTTAAACAAATCCATATTTATTGCTAAACCTCCTGACTTTGCGCATCCCCAAACGGCCAAATATGGATTCCCGTTGAATTTGAAACCTGATTCGCATACTACAGCTCTTCACATTTGTAGTTATGCACAACATGTCCATATCTACTGTGGAAATATGGAGACAACCAAGAAAAAAAGCCAACTCAAACCAATCCAGATTTGTTGCTAAACCTCCTGACTTTGTGCTGTCCCCAAACGGCCAAATATGGGTTCCCGTTGAATTTGAAAACTGATTTGCATAATACGGCTCTTCACGTGTGTAGGTATGCCAAACATGTTCATATCTACTGTGGAATTATGGAGAAAAGCCAGAAAAAAGTCAACTCAAACAAATCCAGATTTATTGCTAAACTTCCTGACTTTGTGCTGTCCCCAAACGGCCAAATATGGATTCCCGTTGAATTTGAAACCTGATTCGCATACTACAGCTGTTCACGTTTGTAGGTATGCCCAACATGTCCATATCTACTGTGGAAATATGGAGAAAACCAAGAAAAAAAGCCAACTCAAACTAATTCAGATTTGTTGCTAAACCTCCTGACTTTGTGCTGTCCCCAAACTGCCAAATATGGGTTCCCGTTGAATTTGAAACCTGATTTGCATACTACGGCTCTTCACATGTGTAGGTCTTCCCAACATGTCCATATCTACTGTGGAATTATGGAGAAAAGCCAGAAAAAAGCCAACTCAAACACATCCAGATTTATTGCTAAACGTCCTGCCTTTGTGCTGTCCCCAAACGGCCAAATATGGATTCCCGTTGAATTTGAAACCTGATTTGCATACTATGGCTCTTCACGTGTGTAGGTATGCCCAACATGTCCATATCTACTGTGGAAATATGGAGACAACCAAGAAAAAAGCCAACTCCAAAAAATCCAGATTTGTTGCTAAACCTCCTGACTTTGTGTTGTCCCCAAACGGCCAAATATGGATTCCCGTTGAATTTGAAACCTGATTTGCATACTATGGGTCTTCACATGTGTAGGTATGCCAAACATGTCCATATCTACTGTGGAATTATGGAGAAAAGCCAGAAAAAAGTCAACTCAAACAAATCCAGATTTATTGCTAAACTTCCTGACTTTGTGCTGTCCCCAAACGGCCAAATATGGGTTCCCATTGAATTTGAAACCTGATTTGCATACTACGGCTCTTCACATGTGTAGGTCTTCCCAACATGTCCATATCTACTGTGGAATTGTGGAGAAAAGCCAGAAAAAAGCCAACTCAAACACATCCAGATTTATTGCTAAACGTCCTGACTTTGTGCTGTCCCCAAACGGCCAAATATGGATTCCCGTTGAATTTGAAACCTGATTTGCATACTATGGCTCTTCACGTGTGTAGGTATGCCCAACATGTCCATATCTACTGTGGAAATATGGAGACAACCAAGAAAAAAGCCAACTCCAAAAAATCCAGATTTGTTGCTAAACCTCCTGACTTTGTGCTGTCCCCAAACGGCCAAATATGGATTCCCGTTGAATTTGAAACCTAATTCGCATACTACAGCTCTTCACGTTTGTAGGGAAGCCGAACATGTCCATATCTACTGTGGAATTATGGAGAAAAGCCAGAAAAAAGCCAACTCAAACAAATCCAGATTTCGACAATTATGTTGCTAAACCTCCTGAATTTGTGCTGTCCCCAAATGCCCAAATATGGATTCCCGTTGAATTTGAAACCTGATTTGCATACTACAGCTCTTCACGTTTGTACGTATGCCCAACATGTTCATATCTACTGTGGTAATATGGAGAAAACCAAGAAAAAAGCCAACTCAAACAAATCCAGATTTGTTGCTAAACCTCCTGACTTTGCGCTTCCCCAAATGGCCTAATTTGTATTCCCGTTGAATTTGAAGCCTGATTTGCATATTACAGCTCTTCACGTTTGTAATGATACCCAACATGTCCATATCTACTGTGGAATTATGGAGAAAAGCCAGAAAAAAGCCAACTCAAACAAATCCAGATTTGTTGCTTAACCTCCTGACTTTGCGCTTCCCCAAATGGCCGAATTTGGATTCCCATTGAATTTGAAACCTGATTTGCATACTACAGCTCTTCACGTTTGTAGGGATGCCCAACATGTCCATATCTACTGTGGAAATATGGAGAAAAGCCAGAAAAAAGCCAGCTCAAACATATCCAGATTCCGACAATCATGTTGCTAAACCTCCTGACTTTTTGCAGTCCCCAAACGGCCAAATATATGTTCCCCTTAAATTTGAAACTTGATTTGCATACTACCGCTCTCCACGTTTGTAGGGATGCCCAACATGTCCATATCTACAGTGGAAATATGGAGAAAACCAAGAAAAAAGCGAACTCAAACAAATCCAGATTTCGACCATTATGTTGCTAAACCTCCTGACTTTGTGCTGTCCCCAAACGGCCAAATATGGATTCCCGTTGAATTTGAAACCTGATTTGAATACTACAGCTCTTCACGTTTGTAGCTATGCCCAACATGTCCATATCTACTGTGGAAATATGGAGAAAAGCCAGAAAAAAGCCAACTCAAACACATCCAGATTTATTGCTAAACGTCCTGACTTTGTGCTGTCCCCAAACGGCCAAATATGGATTCACGTTGAATTTGAAACCTGATTTGCATACTACAGCTCTTCAGGTTTGTAGGTATGCCCAAAATGTCCATATCTACTGTGGAAATATGGAGAAAAGCAAGAAAAAAGCCAACTTAAACAAATCCATATTTATTGCTAAACCTCCTGACTTTGCGCATCCCCAAACGGCCAAATATGGATTCCCGTTGAATTTGAAACCTGATTCGCATACTACAGCTCTTCACATTTGTAGTTATGCACAACATGTCCATATCTACTGTGGAAATATGGAGACAACCAAGAAAAAAAGCCAACTCAAACCAATCCAGATTTGTTGCTAAACCTCCTGACTTTGTGCTGTCCCCAAACGGCCAAATATGGGTTCCCGTTGAATTTGAAAACTGATTTGCATAATACGGCTCTTCACGTGTGTAGGTATGCCAAACATGTTCATATCTACTGTGGAATTATGGAGAAAAGCCAGAAAAAAGTCAACTCAAACAAATCCAGATTTATTGCTAAACTTCCTGACTTTGTGCTGTCCCCAAACGGCCAAATATGGATTCCCGTTGAATTTGAAACCTGATTCGCATACTACAGCTGTTCACGTTTGTAGGTATGCCCAACATGTCCATATCTACTGTGGAAATATGGAGAAAACCAAGAAAAAAAGCCAACTCAAACTAATTCAGATTTGTTGCTAAACCTCCTGACTTTGTGCTGTCCCCAAACTGCCAAATATGGGTTCCCGTTGAATTTGAAACCTGATTTGCATACTACGGCTCTTCACATGTGTAGGTCTTCCCAACATGTCCATATCTACTGTGGAATTACGGAGAAAAGCCAGAAAAAAGCCAACTCAAACACATCCAGATTTATTGCTAAACGTCCTGCCTTTGTGCTGTCCCCAAACGGCCAAATATGGATTCCCGTTGAATTTGAAACCTGATTTGCATACTATGGCTCTTCACGTGTGTAGGTATGCCCAACATGTCCATATCTACTGTGGAAATATGGAGACAACCAAGAAAAAAGCCAACTCCAAAAAATCCAGATTTGTTGCTAAACCTCCTGACTTTGTGTTGTCCCCAAACGGCCAAATATGGATTCCCGTTGAATTTGAAACCTGATTTGCATACTATGGGTCTTCACATGTGTAGGTATGCCAAACATGTCCATATCTACTGTGGAATTATGGAGAAAAGCCAGAAAAAAGTCAACTCAAACAAATCCAGATTTATTGCTAAACTTCCTGACTTTGTGCTGTCCCCAAACGGCCAAATATGGGTTCCCATTGAATTTGAAACCTGATTTGCATACTACGGCTCTTCACATGTGTAGGTCTTCCCAACATGTCCATATCTACTGTGGAATTGTGGAGAAAAGCCAGAAAAAAGCCAACTCAAACACATCCAGATTTATTGCTAAACGTCCTGACTTTGTGCTGTCCCCAAACGGCCAAATATGGATTCCCGTTGAATTTGAAACCTGATTTGCATACTATGGCTCTTCACGTGTGTAGGTATGCCCAACATGTCCATATCTACTGTGGAAATATGGAGACAACCAAGAAAAAAGCCAACTCCAAAAAATCCAGATTTGTTGCTAAACCTCCTGACTTTGTGTTGTCCCCAAACGGCCAAATATGGATTCCCGTTGAATTTGAAACCTAATTCGCATACTACAGCTCTTCACGTTTGTAGGGAAGCCGAACATGTCCATATCTACTGTGGAATTATGGAGAAAAGCCAGAAAAAAGCCAACTCAAACAAATCCAGATTTCGACAATTATGTTGCTAAACCTCCTGAATTTGTGCTGTCCCCAAATGCCCAAATATGGATTCCCGTTGAATTTGAAACCTGATTTGCATACTACAGCTCTTCACGTTTGTACGTATGCCCAACATGTTCATATCTACTGTGGTAATATGGAGAAAACCAAGAAAAAAGCCAACTCAAACAAATCCAGATTTGTTGCTAAACCTCCTGACTTTGCGCTTCCCCAAATGGCCTAATTTGTATTCCCGTTGAATTTGAAGCCTGATTTGCATATTACAGCTCTTCACGTTTGTAATGATACCCAACATGTCCATATCTACTGTGGAATTATGGAGAAAAGCCAGAAAAAAGCCAACTCAAACAAATCCAGATTTGTTGCTTAACCTCCTGACTTTGCGCTTCCCCAAATGGCCGAATTTGGATTCCCATTGAATTTGAAACCTGATTTGCATACTACAGCTCTTCACGTTTGTAGGGATGCCCAACATGTCCATATCTACTGTGGAAATATGGAGAAAAGCCAGAAAAAAGCCAGCTCAAACATATCCAGATTCCGACAATCATGTTGCTAAACCTCCTGACTTTGTGCAGTCCCCAAACGGCCAAATATATGTTCCCCTTAAATTTGAAACTTGATTTGCATACTACCGCTCTCCACGTTTGTAGGGATGCCCAACATGTCCATATCTACAGTGGAAATATGGAGAAAACCAAGAAAAAAGCGAACTCAAACAAATCCAGATTTCGACCATTATGTTGCTAAACCTCCTGACTTTGTGCTGTCCCCAAACGGCCAAATATGGATTCCCGTTGAATTTGAAACCTGATTTGAATACTACAGCTCTTCACGTTTGTAGCTATGCCCAACATGTCCATATCTACTGTGGAAATATGGAGAAAACCAAGAAAAAAGCCAACTCAAACAAATCCAGATTTATTGCTAAACCTCCTGACTTTGTACTGTCCCCAATCGGCCAAATATGGATTGCTGTTGAATTTGAAACCTGATTTGGATACTACAGCTCTTCACTTTTGTAGGTATGCCCAACATTTCCATATCTACTGTGGAAATATGGAGAAAAGCCAGAAAAAAGCCAACTCAAACACATCCAGATTTATTGCTAAACGTCCTGACTTTGTGCTGTCCCCAAACGGCCAAATATGGATTCACGTTGAATTTGAAACCTGATTTGCATACTACAGCTCTTCAGGTTTGTAGGTATGCCCAAAATGTCCATATCTACTGTGGAAATATGGAGAAAACCAAGAAAAAAAGCCAACTCAAACTAATTCAGATTTGTTGCTAAACCTCCTGACTTTGTGCTGTCCCCAAACTGCCAAATATGGGTTCCCGTTGAATTTGAAACCTGATTTGCATACTACGGCTCTTCACATGTGTAGGTCTTCCCAACATGTCCATATCTACTGTGGAATTATGGAGAAAAGCCAGAAAAAAGCCAACTCAAACACATCCAGATTTATTGCTAAACGTCCTGCCTTTGTGCTGTCCCCAAACGGCCAAATATGGATTCCCGTTGAATTTGAAACCTGATTTGCATACTATGGCTCTTCACGTGTGTAGGTATGCCCAACATGTCCATATCTACTGTGGAAATATGGAGACAACCAAGAAAAAAGCCAACTCCAAAAAATCCAGATTTGTTGCTAAACCTCCTGACTTTGTGTTGTCCCCAAACGGCCAAATATGGATTCCCGTTGAATTTGAAACCTAATTCGCATACTACAGCTCTTCACGTTTGTAGGGAAGCCGAACATGTCCATATCTACTGTGGAATTATGGAGAAAAGCCAGAAAAAAGCCAACTCAAACAAATCCAGATTTCGACAATTATGTTGCTAAACCTCCTGAATTTGTGCTGTCCCCAAATGCCCAAATATGGATTCCCGTTGAATTTGAAACCTGATTTGCATACTACAGCTCTTCACGTTTGTACGTATGCCCAACATGTTCATATCTACTGTGGTTATATGGAGAAAACCAAGAAAAAAGCCAACTCAAACAAATCCAGATTTGTTGCTAAACCTCCTGACTTTGCGCTTCCCCAAATGGCCAAATTTGTATTCCCGTTGAATTTGAAGCCTGATTTGCATATTACAGCTCTTCACGTTTGTAATGATACCCAACATGTCCATATCTACTGTGGAATTATGGAGAAAAGCCAGAAAAAAGCCAACTCAAACAAATCCAGATTTGTTGCTTAACCTCCTGACTTTGCGCTTCCCCAAATGGCCGAATTTGGATTCCCATTGAATTTGAAACCTGATTTGCATACTACAGCTCTTCACGTTTGTAGGGATGCCCAACATGTCCATATCTACTGTGGAAATATGGAGAAAAGCCAGAAAAAAGCCAGCTCAAACATATCCAGATTCCGACAATCATGTTGCTAAACCTCCTGACTTTGTGCAGTCCCCAAACGGCCAAATATATGTTCCCCTTAAATTTGAAACTTGATTTGCATACTACCGCTCTCCACGTTTGTAGGGATGCCCAACATGTCCATATCTCCAGTGGAAATATGGAGAAAACCAAGAAAAAAGCGAACTCAAACAAATCCAGATTTCGACCATTATGTTGCTAAACCTCCTGACTTTGTGCTGTCCCCAAACGGCCAAATATGGATTCCCGTTGAATTTGAAACCTGATTTGAATACTACAGCTCTTCACGTTTGTAGCTATGCCCAACATGTCCATATCTACTGTGGAAATATGGAGAAAAGCCAGAAAAAAGCCAACTCAAACACATCCAGATTTATTGCTAAACGTCCTGACTTTGTGCTGTCCCCAAACGGCCAAATATGGATTCACGTTGAATTTGAAACCTGATTTGCATACTACAGCTCTTCAGGTTTGTAGGTATGCCCAAAATGTCCATATCTACTGTGGAAATATGGAGAAAAGCAAGAAAAAAGCCAACTTAAACAAATCCATATTTATTGCTAAACCTCCTGACTTTGCGCATCCCCAAACGGCCAAATATGGATTCCCGTTGAAGTTGAAACCTGATTTGCATACTACAGCTCTTCACGTTTGTAGGTATGCACAACATGTCCATATCTACTGTGGAAATATGGAGACAACCAAGAAAAAAAGCCAACTCAAACCAATCCAGATTTGTTGCTAAACCTCCTGACTTTGTGCTGTCCCCAAACGGCCAAATATGGGTTCCTGTTGAATTTGAAAACTGATTTGCATAATACGGCTCTTCACGTGTGTAGGTATGCCAAACATGTTCATATCTACTGTGGAATTATGGAGAAAAGCCAGAAAAAAGTCAACTCAAACAAATCCAGATTTATTGCTAAACTTCCTGAATTTGTGCTGTCCCCAAACGGCCAAATATGGATTCCCGTTGAAGTTGAAACCTGATTCGCATACTACAGCTGTTCACGTTTGTAGGTATGCCCAACATGTCCATATATACTGTGGAAATATGGAGACAAACAAGAAAAAAGCCAACTCAAAAGAATCCAGATTTGTTGCTAAACCTCCTGACTTTGTGCTGTCCCCAAACGGCCAAATATGGATTCCCGTTGAAGTTGAAACCTGATTTGCATACTACAGCTCTTCACGTTTGTAGGTATGCACAACATGTCCATATCTACTGTGGAAATATGGAGAAAACCAAGAAAAAAAGCCAACTCAAACCAATCCAGATTTGTTGCTAAACCTCCTGACTTTGTGCTGTCCCCAAACGGCCAAATATGGGTTCCCGTTGAATTTGAAAACTGATTCGCATAATACGGCTCTTCACGTGTGTAGGTATGCCAAACATGTTCATATCTACTGTGGAATTATGGAGAAAAGCCAGAAAAAAGTCAACTCAAACAAATCCAGATTTATTGCTAAACTTCCTGACTTTGTGCTGTCCCCAAACGGCCAAATATGGATTCCCGTTGAATTTGAAACCTGATTCGCATACTACAGCTGTTCACGTTTGTAGGTATGCCCAACATGTCCATATCTACTGTGGAAATATGGAGACAAACAAGAAAAAAGCCAACTCAAAAGAATCCAGATTTGTTGCTAAACCTCCTGACTTTGTGCTGTCCCCAAACGGCCAAATATGGATTCCCGTTGAATTTGAAACCTAATTCGCATACTACAGCTCTTCACGTTTGTAGGGATGCCGAACATGTCCATATCTACTGTGGAATTACGGAGAAAAGCCAGAAAAAAGCCAACTCAAACTAATCCAGATTTCGACAATTATGTTGCTAAACCTCCTGACTTTGTGCTGTCCCCTAACGGCCAAACATGGATTCCCGTTGAATTTGAAACCTGATTCGCATTATACAGCTCTTCACGTTTGTAGGTATGCCCAACATGTCCATATCTACTGTGGAATTATGGAGAAAAGCCAGAAAAAAGCCAACTCAAACAACTCCAGATTTATTGCTAAACCTCCTGACTTTGCGCTTCCCCAAATGGCCAAATTTGGATTCCCATTGAATTTGAAACCTGATTTGCATATTGTAATGGAAAAATCACATTTAAGTCTTTATTGTTTATTGTGCCTTGTGTTTTTTCATTCAGCACACTGCATTCTCATACACCAATCTAAACAACAGTTCATTTGCATTCCTGCATGTGGATTGGGGGTTGTTTAGACTTCAGAGACTGAGAGTCTCAGAAGAAGGTGTCTGTGCTTTGTGTGAACTGATAACCCACGAGGCCACAAAGTTTAATATCCTCCTCTCCCTTTCCGTTCCTCATCTTGTCTGGTTAGATGTACAGGGAGCGTGACCTCAGCTGGGGCAGAAAGGAACAGAGGATTAGATGAAGTGAATATTATGACGCATGCTTGTTTTTCTTTGATAGATGCCAGTACTGGACCTATATCTTATCTGTCTCTCAGAAAGAAGTGTCCAGTAGGTTAATATCTTTATTGTTTGTAAGAATGTGCTCAAATGTCACTCCCCTTTTCCCAATGTGCATTTAAGCTCACTCTTTCCTTCTACTCATTTGACGAATCCTTTACACACTGAGCTACGTGCTTCTTGTGAAACTGTATTCCTCCTATTTTGCAAAATATATCTTTTAATAAAATACAAAAACCCAACTTGGTTTTAGTCTCAGTTCTGTCTTATTTGTTTCATTTTACTAAACTTTGAAATCTACACCTCTCCCCCTGCTGCAAAGGAAACTTCCACAATAGAATGGCGACGAGGATGGGATCGAGTGGAGAGACAGATGAGAGTGGCTCCGTGTGTGACTGAGGACCTGCAATCCGAGATCAAACGATCTTCGCCTCTACCTCGCCCAAAAAGCATTCAGAGAGAGAGGGACAGAAACCGCGGAGGACTCCTCTGACTCCACACTGATCTTCAAAAAGAACCGACGGAAGCAATTCCACGCAGCAGGGTAAGATCACACTCTAATTTAAATTAAATTTGAGTAATTTGAATTGGCTGTAGTAAAATACAGAAACAAATACTGACGTTGGATACTGAGATAGGATAAACATTGGGGTTGTTTGTATAGGTTTTGTGGTATCTTTAAGGTTGTTTAGATACATAATTGTGAAGACTCCAGCAGTGTTTTTGCACCATAAAACTGATCCGCGCAAGGGTGTGACTTTGCTTTATAGATTTTCGGGGGACAAATCTAATTAGGTTTTGAAGTAAATCTAATAAACAGTTTTTCAGAAACTGTTAGGTTTTTTTGTGCTTGGGTTTTTCCGAAATAAGATAGAAACCTGGCCTTACAGTGACGATTGTAAGTAGGATAGAAGTACTTCTTCCCAGTAAAATGGGTAACGGATCGGGGCGATCCGGGTCACACGTCCCTACGGGAACCGTGGTGGATGACATGGTGCGAAAATACGGCTCAAAAAGCCTGGAGTGTCGTATTGGTCCAACACTTACGGTTTTCCTGAAAATGGGTCTTTTAGCACGTACAAACTCAAACTGTTGAGACAGGAATTAGAGGAAAAAGAGAAAAAACTGAGAAAGAAAGACAAACTTAGGACAAGGGATTTAGAACAAGTTGAAAAGGACAAGGAGTGTTTTAACTTATGGATGAAAGAAGCAGAAACCAGGGAAAGTAAACGCATGCAGAAAAATATGTCATTGTTGAAAATGAATAGCACTGATGAAGTACAGGCAAAGAAGCCTCTTACTGATTTTTCTCCTTCTCTCTATCCGAGCTTAAGTGACGCTGATCTGATCCTGGATGTGCTGCCACCACCCCCATACCCCCCACCGCCCGACGAAGCTTCAGCCCAACCAGCAGGAGCCTCAGCACCACCTAGGCCCACAGCAGTGCCTTTCCAAACACAGACGAGAGCCATGCAACAGGCAGGCCACAGCAGTGCTGAACAGCCATCCACAAGTGCTGCCTCTGGGATACCAGCTCCTCCACCACCAGAAAAGACGGAGGAAGAAAAAGTGGAGCTCAACTGCCCAATGCTCCAGGTCTCGACAGCAACCGGAGTGGGTCTCATATACGGACTTTTGACAGAATCTGACCTCAAAAGATCCACCGAGCACCTGCCTCCATGCAAAGACTCTGGCAAACGCTTCGGCGTATGCCTTTTTAGGTTTCTTGAGACTTTCACACCCACTGTGCATGAAGTTAGACCAATCTTGCTCCACAATCTGGGCCCAGTGGAATAAGCAAGAAAAGAAACAAAGGCGTGAAAAGAATGATGAGGCTCAGCTGACACTCATGAACACTGTGGCAGACCTGGCAAGCAGAAAACCGAGAGGCCGGGAAAAAGGCAGAGGAAAAGGAAAAGGGCATGGACGTGGACGTGGCCGTATTCCCTCTGGGGATCGAGAGACATGTTTCAACTGTCACCAGAAAGGACACTGGAGAAAGAACTGTCCTAACCCCACATGGAACGGTCAGAACGGACAACAGCAGACCCAGGGCAACAACAGCCAGCACGCAGATTGACGTGTTGCGGGGGAAGGGAGTGGTGGTGGTGGTGCAGAAGGGATGAGATCCGTGTTCACAACGCTTGAGGAAGGTAATGCAGACACACACACACATGCTCGCAATGAAGAAACGCTTCCTCGCACGCCACATCTACTTTCCCCACACAACAGACAGGTTGTATTAGATGCTATACAACATCTTGAACAAGAACAAATTAGGGAAAGCACTCCGACTTATTCTATGTACTCATCCAATACTTATAAGAAAATGCCCACTACAGTGTTGAATGTACAAGGGAAACCAGTTGAATTTCTAGTGGACAGCGGGGCTACTAATTCAGTTTTGATGCGAAATTTGTTCCCAGGTCAAAAACTTTCGGGTAGACAAGTTTTTTTCTAAAGGTGCTAGCGGCACAGTGATCCCAGAAAAATTTACTACACCCATGAGTTGTGTGCACACTGACCCTACTGACCCCACACCCATTAGAAAGGCAAAATGCTCATTCCTGCTTTCTCCTGTGTGCCCTGTAAATCTTTTAGGAAGAGACCTCATGTGTGAGTTTGGAATAGGTGTAGTTCCAACCTCAACCGGTCTCAAAGTCATACGTCTTAGTAAAGACAACACGTCTGACATTTTTATGTCAGAACCGACACACACATCTCTGTACATTTTTCAATGGTGGGTTTCCCTCTGTCAGGCTGAAGAATTACTGACAGAAGCACGATGCTTCGTGCCCATCACAGCTGAGGTAATGCAGGCATCAGATCTACACTGTACTTCTTTTGCTGCACCAGACCTAGATGAGGAATACACTGATACATTTTTTGTTGACCTAAATGATGAGCTTGAGTGTACTTATCTGTATTGGCATGATAACAAATGTGCAATATCAGTGAACTTGACGGAAGAACAGAGAAAGTTTTTCCGTGTCCCTCACTCACATGCTCATATTTCTTTGTGTAAATCTCCAACAGATCAATGGAGAGACTTGGGACTTTTTGTACTGGACTGTGACAAACTGACTGACTGGACTGACGCCGTGGATACCGGAGTCTCCTTCTCTCCCTCGACGGGGTGCTGCAGGAGACTCTTATCATTTTGGGTGTCTTGCACACGCAGTGTGTACCAGTACCGAGCCAACTCTGGGCAGCGCACAAATATGATGTGGATTTGATTAAAAACTGCCAGCCTGTGGTCATCACACCGCGTTCGGACTTCAGGCCCCAAAAACATCAGTACCCACTAAAACAGGAAGCAATCGACGGAATCAGACCTGTTTTTAACTCCTTATTGGCCGCTGGGGTAATTATTCCGTGTCCAGATTCTCCCGTGCGCACACCCATTTTTCCTGTAAAGAAAATCAGAGACAGAGGTCGTCCCGTCGAGTGGCGATTTGTTCAGGACTTAAAAGCAGTAAATGCAGCGGTCCATGCGCGTGTACCGAACGTTCCCAATCCGTACACAATTCTACAGGGGATTCCTGGGGATGCTAAGTTTTTCTCTGTTGTCGATTTGTCTAACGTTTTTTTTCAGCGTTCCAGTGGACAAAGAGAGTCAATTCTGGTTTGCATTTCTCTTTGATGGTAAGCCCTACACATTCACACACCTTTGCCAGGGGTACACTGAATCTCCCACAATCTACAATGAGGCTCTGAGAGAGAGCCTTGTAAGTTTGACCCTTTTACCTGGGTCCGGTCTTTTACAATACGTAGATGACTGTCTGGTGGGGAGTCTCACAAAGGAACAGTGCGAACATGACACTTTTGCATTGTTAAAACATCTTGCAGCCGAAGGCCACAAAGCAAGCCTGTCGAAATTACAATTTGTAAAAGAAGACGTTCATTTTTTGGGCCATGACATCTCAAAAGCAGGGAAAACCTTGTCTCCATCTCGCATTGAGGCAATAGTTTCCCTCCCTAAACCTGTGACTAAGAAACAAATGATGTCATTTTTGGGCATTTGTTCTTATTGTCGTGTTTTCATCCCAAACTACGCTCAGCTAGTACAGCCACTAGCTGATCTGATTCACGGTAAAAATCTGACCTTGCATGATCGCATGACATGGAATGTGGAGGCTGATCAGGCTTTTGTAAATCTCAAAATGGCCTTTCAGAGTCCTTCAACCTTAGGTTTGCCTAACCCTAACCTTTCTTTCACTCAGACAGTGGATGAACGCTTAGGATGCATGACGTCTGTCCTTCTGCAGCCGCATGGAGACAGACTCCGACCGGTAGCCTATTTCTCCGCGAAATTAGACCCTGTTGCTGCGGGTCTTCCGCTTTGTCTCAGAGCTGTAGCAGCTGCTGAAAAAGCTTTGGCTGCCTCCAGGGACATTGTGGGCTACGCCCCTCTCACACTGCTAGTTCCACATGCTGTCTCTCTGATTCTGCTCGAGCAAAAATCTTCCCATTTGTCTGCGGCACGTTATCTAAGATATCACACTTGTCTTCTGGACATGCCAAATGTAACTGTTAAGCGTTGTACTACCCTTAACCCTGCTTCTCTCATGCCTACACCAGGGGAAGGTGAGCCTCATGACTGTTTGGCTGAATTGCAGCACACGTGTACTCCTCGTCCTGACCTTTTTGACATTCCATTACAGAACCCAGATGCTATTCTGTACGTGGACGGGTCAGCATCTCGCTGCCCGGAAACAGGCCAGGGACAGGTAGGATTTGCTGTGGTTTCAGATACAGCCACACTAATTGCTAAATCTCTCCCAAAACATCTCTCTGCACAGGCTGCTGAGCTCGTTGCCCTCACTGAAGCATGTAAGTTGGCTGAGGGCTCATCCGTTACCATCTATACGGATTCAAGGTACGCTTTTGGGGTTGTACATGATTTTGGTGCACTATGGAAACACAGAAATTTCCTGAAATCGGATGGTAAGCCTATTTTGCATCATCACTTGATCAATGACCTTTTGACTGCTATCCTGCTTCCATCACAAGTAGCTATATGCAAATGCTCTGCACTCACTGGAGCTGCAGACCCTGTCTCTAGGGGTAACGATGCAGATGCAGCCGCTAAAACAGCTGCACGCCAGCCCGTATCTCATGTTGACACTTTGGTCTCAGATACGCAAGACCTTGAACATTTTTCACTCCCAGACTCTGTAGCTGCTATGCAAACACACGCTACAGCACAGGAAAGACAGCAGTGGAAAGCTGCAGGGTGCACCTTTAACTCTGGGGCCTGGCTAGGCCCAGACTCCAAGCCCCGTCTTCCTCAACACTTCTTCTCCCATTTTGCTAAGTTGACACATGGGTTAGACCACGTGTCAAAAGGGAGTATGATGGCATTGATAACACAAACATGGTACACAAGAGGTTTCACAACATTTGCAGAAAAATTTTGTAAAGCTTGTATCATATGCACACAAAACAACATAGGCAGACCAATAACAGTTACACAACAGGCAGGACACGCACCACCTGAGAGACCATTTGAGCATGTGATGATGGACTTCATAGAGCTATCGCCATCTGAAGGTAAAAAGTATGCCTTGACCATGGTGGACATGTTTTCCAAATGGATTGAAGTGTTTCCTGCCTCAAAACAAACAGCTTCAGTGGTGGCAAAAGCCCTAATGACAGAAATCATTCCCAGATGGGGGTTACCAAACCGCCTGTCGAGCGACAATGGGGCTCATTTTGTAAACACTGCCATTACACAGATAAGCCTGTATATTGGTATTGACCTGAGACGGCACTGCGCTTACAGACCGCAATCAGGGGGCGCAATCGAGCGAGAAAATAGTACAATAAAAACAAAGTTGCTAAATGCTGTGCAGAGACAAATCTCCCATGGACAAAAGCACTTCCAATTGTGCTTATGTACATGAGGATGCGAAAAAGGGCTCGGTCGAATCTTAGCCCTTATGAGATTCTATTTGGCCGCCCACCACAGGTAGGGACAGAACCACCAAAGGCTCCCCTGCCCACAACGGCTCTATGTGAGCATGACATGTTAAGTTACTGCACGCAACTCTCTTCTGCCCTTTCTGCCATCAGAGTCCAGGTTTCTGCTGCGCTACCTCAACTGGCTGAGGGTCCCCTGCACAAACTCCAACCCGGAGACTTTGTGGTGGTAAAGGACTTCAGGAGGAAGAACTGGCAGTCGAAACGCTGGCAAGGACCGTACCATATCCTCCTGACCACGCACACAGCGATAAAGGTGTCCGAGAGAGCTACGTGGATTCACGTGGCCCATTGCAGAAAGGTTCCAGATCCAGGACAAGGAGCAGGTATTTTTCCAGAACCTGCAACAAGTGACGAGCAGACCGCTGCTTAGTCACCTACGAGGAAGAAATAGGGCAGGCCTGACAGAACGGCGTTTTCTGTGCCACCCCATAGCAGCAGAAAAACAAGAGTTTTCTTTGATGAGAACATCAAAGAGAAAAAGAAACCTGATCAACCAAACTGGTACCGTACTGCTAACAACTTCTTTTTTTTTGCAAAAAGACAGCAGGGACGTACACAGTCATTCTGAGAGTCATCATCCAGAGCTGACACTCAGAGTGTCTCACAGACATTCCTCTGACGCTCACAGCACATTCTTTTGTTTACTGAGGAGCATCTGACATTCCTCTGAGACACAGGAGCAGAGTGCTTTGAAACACATACACACACATGGAGCAGCTGGAAAAAAAAAAAAATTAAAATAAACTGAAATGGGTACCCTATCAGAAGATTTGAGGGGTGTCCACATTTGTAGTGTGTTTATTCTTCATTACTGCATTTATGATTTTTTTTTTTTTTTTTTAATAGCATTTGTGGTTACTGCATTCGTGGTCTTAGAAAAGTATGATAATGTGTAACTTGATAACATTTCTTCTCCTGACTACACTGATACACACAAGCACACTAGGAACACTAGTGAAGAACATGGGGGGGAAACGACGTGTAATTCACTACTTTCCATGTTGAGAAGTAAATAGCGTTCGGGGTACAATCAGTACCACAGAGCAAATATCACTGTAATGGTTAACACTACATCTACTTTTATGGTTTCAACAGGCATTAGGATGTCCGGCATACAAATGCTACTAAATTGGGGTCACACGGTTCCTGGAGATGACACAGATTTAACCCATAGATTAACGATGCAGAGAATTAATTTCTCCTCACCTGCGATGTTACTGACGCTAAGAAACGCACACAACATTGACACAATACACGAAAGTCTTGAGAATTTAACGGCTATTGTGATTTCAGGATTTAATGACTTTCCTCCTGCTATGAGAGCTATGCGTAATATGCTGTTACAACATCAGATGGGTCTTGATCTTTTGCTAGCCGCACAAGGGGGCCTCTGTCACGTAATCGGAGATCATTGTTGTACTTATATTCCAGATGTAGAGTGGAATATTACTGACACAATCCAACAGCTAAACCTACTCCTAACTGATTTAAAATCACAAGATATGCCCGGTGAGATTACCGGCTGGGACTGGTGGTCATGGTTAGTGGGAGGTGGGTGGGGCGCCTGGATTGCAAGGTTCATTGTACCCATGCTTACTTTCTTTTGTGCATTTCTGCTTTGTGTTTGCTGTGTGGTACCACTGGTCAAGACAATGTTCTCCTCTCTGTTCATGACACATGTGATTCAGTATCAAGCTTTGCACCACACTGAATCTTCCATGTTTTCACATTCCCACATCATATGCTGGGGATGATCACGAGCTGGACACCATTTTCGGCACAAGTGATACTTTTGTGTTTTTTTTATTGTTTTATTGTTTTGTCTCATAGAAGTGTTTGCTTTTTATTAGAGGGTTTATTTTGTCCCCTCACAAAAAAACATTTTAAGCAATATTTTTCTTATACACTTAAATGTAATCTATGTGTGGTGATTAGTTTGTAATCAAAAGGGTGGATTGTAATGGCAAAATCACATTTAAGCCTTTATTGTTTATTGTGCCTTGTGTTTTTCATTCAGCACACTGCATTCTCATACACCAATCTAAACGACAGTTCATTTGCATTCCTGCATGTGGATTGGGGGTTGTTTAGACTTCAGAGACTGAGAGTCTCAGAAGAAGGTGTCTGTGCTTTGTGTGAACTGATAACCCACGAGGCCACAAAGTTTAATATCCTCCTCTCCCTTTCCGTTCCTCATCTTGTCTGGTTAGATGTACAGGGAGCGTGACCTCAGCTGGGGCAGAAAGGAACAGAGGATTAGATGAAGTGAATATTATGACGCATGCCTGTGTTCCGTTGATAAATGCCAGTACTGGACCTATATCTTATCTGTCTCTCAGAAAGAAAGGTCTAGTAGGTTACTATCTTTATTGTTTGTAAGAATGTGCTCAAATGTCACTCCCCTTTTCCCAATGTGCATTTAAGCTCACTCTTTCCTTTACTCATTTGACGAATCCTTTACACACTGAGCTACGTGCTTCTTGTGAAACTGTATTCCTCCTATTTTGCAAAATATATCTTTTAATAAAATACAAAAACCCAACTTGGTTTTAGTCTCAGTTCTGTCTTATTTGTTTCATTTTACTAAACTTTGAAATCTACACCTCTCCCCCTGCTGCAAAGGAAACTTCCACAACAACACCTCCCCTCTGTGTTCATGTGTGGTACTAAGCACTACAGCAGCCAAGGGGAGGATCAGAGGGTGGAGCTTCACCTCACTGCTCACAGACACAGGTACATTTTTTGAAAGGCTGTAAGCTACAACCAGCAAAGCAAGTACAGGCTGTCTGGAACTTGTCAGTAGTAGAAATGAGGGCCGGTGCTGTGCAGTAAAGACAATGGACAGCACAATCAAGCAGCCAGATGTTGCTCTTCATTAAATGCAAGTTAGATTATAAAGGCCTAATTAACAATGGGAAGTTTTGTGGCTGACCTGCTTCTGCTCTTGCTCATTTCTGCAGGACACCTTTATGGAGGTAATGCGCTGCAGAAGAGACAACATTACTTTTCCTCTTAACTGTGATGCAAAAGTTACAACTGAGAATGATTATGCTACAGCATTGTAGTTGAACGATTTGTTGCGTTGCTATGATATAACTGGTAGCGCTGTAAAACATGATGTGACTGGTAATGCTGTAAACCCCACCTGTCCATTGCACACTATAGGCTACTGTACTTAACTTTTGCTCATACATCTTTGCTTATCCTGCACTAAACCATACAGCCTTCTTCCTTATTGTCAAGCAGTCTTATGGTACATATTTGTTTATTTTTGTCGTTTCTTTTACATTTATTGTTTATTTCCTTTTAATATTGTGTGCACCATTTACCAAGGCAAATTCCAAGTGTTATTTACTTGGCAATACATGCTTTTCTGATTGTGATTTATCCTTAAATAGTGATATATATATATATGGCACAGATTATATGGATGCCTTCAGTTGCACAGGGTCACAGGAACCTGATCTGATGTCACACTGCTCACTAAATGTCCTCCTAGACAGTTCAAAGTTTGGTTTATAAGATAGTTTTCCTATAGTGATGTAACTTGCTTAAAATAACAAAACCGTGTCATCATTATCAAGTTGACCCTTGCACATCATTCCATGGCACGTTGCAAAATCAGTATTCATTTGTTTCTAAATTTGTTTCCATACACAGATCTGTAAGTGGACATTGTCTCACTTAATCAAATCTAAATAACTGCCACTAATATATGAACATTTCCTAACACAAGTTGCTGCATGTGCAGGAGTAGCATTTCATGGTCATCAGCATTGCCTCAGATGATCTTACATGTCTCCTCACACCTGCTCGTGACAGTGCATTACAGACCTACATTCACATTCGAGGAAGATAACTAATAATCCAATGTTCACTTGTATCATAGAGGCAGATTGGAGAGAGATAGACAGGCACGGGGTATACTAACAGCAGGCTTATAAGCCTAATGCAGAGTGGCATGCTTGGCTGAGAACTTGTCAATGGGACCAGTCTTATAACACATACTGTAATAATAGTCTTGATAATAAAATTATTTTTTAGCAGGCAGTGCATTTAGCAACCAGCGTTGTGAAAGGATTAAAAGGCAAGTGAATAATAAGCCATATTTATGCAAAATTATACCGATACAGGCATAACATAATAAACAAAGAAGGATCGAATATAAAAACATTTGGAACACAGAAGACCGGATGTAAAATATAATTATTTTCAATTTGTTTTCTATTTGTTTTTAAAAGCAACTTCAATTCAATTCAATTCAATTTTATTTATAGTATCAAATCATAACAATAGTTATCTCGAGACACTTTACAGATAGAGTAGGTCTAGACCACACTCTATAAGTAACAAGCATTTCTGGGACAGGATGTACATAAAAGGAACCAAAAGAAAAGAGAGAAGAGAGAGCAGTTCATTGTGTCATAAGAAGGAATGAACTTCCCTGGCAGTCTAGAATTATAATAGCATAACTAGGAGAGGCAGGTTAAAGAGAGGTGCCTGGTCGGGCTAGAACTCTCCCCAACCGGATCGGGCTGTACTGGCCTGCCTCCCCCTACTCTCACTATAGTATTGATTATTTGATAGATAAATCTGATGACTATAAAGAGAAGCAGAGAAAAGCAGGGGTGCTGTGTCTGCAGCTATACACCCTGCTCCGCCGGTCTAGGCGTACACTGCAACTCCTCACTCCCTAACTATAAGCTTTATCAAAGAGAAGAGTTTTCAGTTTAGTCTTAAATGTGGTGACGGTGTCTGGTGACGGACCCAACAATTCCAGTGATTCCCCCAAGAGCATGCAATGTGTAAGTGCGACAGTGGCAAGGAAAAACTCCCTTTTAGGAAGAAACCTCGGACAGACCCAGGCTCTTGGTAGGCGGTGTCTGACGATGCCGGTCGGGGGTTTGATGAACAATGGCAATAGCAAAGTCACAATTAAGATAATGACTAGAGTAGTTGTAATAGTTCATGGTGTCGTAGAGCACAGCAGGGCGTAACAGGGCGTGGCAGGGCGTTGGCCGGACATAGCAAGTCGACGCCGGGCATTGCAGGGTGTAATGGGGCACAGCAGGTCGTAGGGCAGGACCACGGCGTCAGCTGCCACCATGATGTAGGTGCCTTCATGATCCAAGATGATGGTGCTGGGGGGACAAAGAACATACGGACTCCGGGGAAGCTCCCCGGAGCTAGGTTAATAACAAGCATTTCTGGAACATGAATACACAGAGATGGAAAGAGAGAGGAGAGAGGAGCTCAGTGTGTAAAACGAGGTACCCCGGTAGTCTAGAACCATAACCGCATAGGGAGGCTGTGTTGTGGCTACACACCTTCCCCCGCCGGTCTAGGCTAGCGCTGCAACACCTTATACCTTATATATATAAGTATGCGTAAGCTTTCTATGGGGAGAAGCAGTGATAGGATGGGGGTGCGCCATGACTGAGGCTACACACCCAACTCCTCATACCCTAAATATAGTAAGCTGTCTATGAAGAGAAGCAGAGATATGGAGGAGGTGCGTCATGACTGTGGCTACACACCTTCCCCCTCTGGTCCAGGCGAATGCTGCAACTCCTAACTTCATAACTATAAGCTTTATCAAAGAGGAGAGTTTTAAGTTTACTCTTAAAAGTGGTGACGGTGTCTGCCTCCCAAACCCAGACTGGGAGCTGGTTCCACAGGAGAGGAGCCTGATAGCTGAAGGCTCTGGCTCCCATTCTACTTTTAGAGACTCTGGGAACCACAAGTAACTCTGCATTCTGGGAGCGTAGTGCTCTAGTGGGACAATAAGGTACTAAGAGCTCTTCAAGATATGAAGGTGCTAGACCATTTAGAGCTTTGTAGGTCAGAAGAAGGATTTTAAATTCAATCCTGGATTTTACAGGAAGCCAATGCAGAAAAGCTAATACAGGAGAAATATGATCTCTTTTCTTAGTTCTTGTCAGAACACGCGCTGCAGCATTCTGGATCAGCTGGAGAGTCTTAAGAGTTTTATTTGAGCATCCTGATAATAGGGAATTACAGTAGTCCAGCCTGGAAGTAACAAATGCGTGGACTAGTTTTTCAGCATCGTTTTGAGACAGGATGTTCCTAATTTTGGCAATATTACGAAGGTGAAAAAAAGCTGTTCTTGAGGTTTGTTTTAAGTGGGCGTTAAACAATAAATCCTGATCAAAAATAACTCCTAGATTTCCGACAGTAGTGCTGGAAGCCATGACAATGCCGTCCAGAGTAATTATATCTTCGGATAATGAAGTTCGGAGGTGTTTAGCGCCCAGCACAATAACCTCAGTTTTGTTCGAGTTCAACTTCAGGAAATTGTTGGTCATCCATGATTTTATATCTTTAATGCACACTTGCAGTTTAGCTAACTGACTGGTTTCGTCTGGCTTGATTGATAAGTATAATTGGGTGTCATCCGCATAACAGTGAAAGTTAATTGAGTGTTTCCTAATAATATTGCCTAGAGGAAGCATATACAAGGAGAAAAGAATTGGTCCAAGCACTGAGCCTTGAGGAACCCCATGGCTAACTTTAGCGTACCTGGAGGATTTATCATTGATATTAACAAAGTGAGATCGATCAGAGAAATAGGACTCAAACCAGCTTAGTGCGATTCCAAGTATGGGGACAAGTCCTTTGTCAGCAGCAGTTAGAAAGTCGTTTGTAATTTTCACTAGTGCCGTCTCTGTGCTATGATGCTTTCTAAATCCTGACTGAAAGTCCTCAAATAGACTTTTCCTATGTAGAAAGTCACATAACTGATTAGCGACTACCTTCTCAAGGATCTTGGAGAGAAAGGGAAGGTTAGATATAGGTCTATAGTTGGCTAAGACCTCAGGATCGAGGGTGGGTTTTTTCAGAAGAGGTTTTATCACAGCTATTTTAAATGACTGCGGTACATAACCTGTTAATAAAGACATATTGATCATATCTAGTAAGTGTTCACCACGGGTAACGCTTCTTTAAGTAGCCTAGTTGGGATGGGGTCTAAGAGACAGGTAGAAGGCTTTGCTGAAGAGACCTTTAGTATTAATTGTTGAAGGTCTATAGGATAAAAGGAGTCAAAGTACATGTCAGGTCTTGTCATTCTTTCTAGCACTCCTGTATCAAAAGGTGAACCGTTAGAAGTTGAGGGTAAAAGGTGATGAATTCCATCCCTAATTGTTATGATGTTATCATTAAAGAAACTCATGAAGTCGTCACTACTAAGAGCTAGGGGAATAGATGGCTCAGTAGAGCTGTGACTACCTGTCAGCCTGGCTACAGTGCTGAAAAGAAACCTTGGGTTGTTCTTATTTTCTTCTATTAATGATGAGTAATAGTCTGATCTGGCATTTCTGAGGGCCCTCCTGTAGGTTTTTAAACTGTCTTGCCAATCTAAACGAGATTCTTCTAGTTTGGAGGAACGCCATTTAGTTTCAAGTTTCCGTGAGATTTGTTTTAATTTGCGAGTTTGGGAGTTATACCAAGGTGCTAGTTTCCTTTGCTTCATCGTCTTCTTTTTGAGGGGAGCAACAGAGTCTAAAGTCGTCCGTAGGCAGGTCATAGCACTGTCTACAAAATTATCAATTACGGAAGGACTAAAATTAGCACAAAGGTCCTCCGTTATATTAAAGCACGACATTGAGTTAATTGCTGTTGGAATATCTTCCTTAAATTTAGCTATAGCACTGTCAGATAGGCATCTAGCGTAAAAGGTTTTATTTAATTTCATATAGTCTGGTAGTAAGAATTTGAAGGTTATTAAAAAATGGTCTGATAATAAAGAATTCTGTGGAAATACTATTAAATCTTCAATTTTGATGCCATATGACAGCACAAGGTCGAGGGTGTGGTTAAAACAGTGCGTGGCCTTATGCACACTCTGACTGAAACCAGTTGAATCTAGTAGTGAGTTGAAGGCAATACTAAGGCTATTACTGTCAACGTCCACATGGATATTAAAATCACCTACAATAATTATTTGATCTGATTTTAGGACAATACATGACAAAAACTCTGAGAATTCAGATAGAAATTCAGAATATGGGCCTGGTGCTCGGTAAACAACAAATATGATTGGCTTTAATGATTTCCATGTTGGATGTTGAAGATTAAGAACAAGACTTTCAAACGAGTTATAATTTAGTTTCGGTTTAGGATTAACTAACAGATTTGAGTCAAATATGGCTGCAACTCCTCCTCCACGGCCTGAGCCTCTAGGAATTTGAGTATTATTATGACTGGGAGGAGTGGCTTCATTTAGACTAACATATTCTTCATGGCCCAGCCATGTTTCAGTAAGACAGAATAAATCAATTTTATTATCTGATATCAAATCATTTACCAGTAATGCTTTAGAAGACAGAGATCTGATATTTAATAGTCCACATTTGATTCTCCTATTCTGTTCTATCGTTGCAGTGGTTGTTTTAATTCCAATTAGGTTGTTAAGTATAGCACCTCGTTGGTGCACAGAGGAGCGTGTAGCGCTGTACCTTTGAGTAATGTTATTACTGAACTTACTGGAATGATATAGCTGGTCTGTGGGTTAGCAGAGTTATTTGTAAAGGACTGAGAGCTTATGGGAGAGTGTGATTGGGAGGTGCGCCTGTGCGTGTCTTTACTGGGTGTAAACAGTCAATCTAAGGTCTGAGTCTGCACCCAGGTCTGGGTCTGCACGGCGTGACGCAAGTTCTCACACAGCACCTGGCTGCCGCGTCTATTGGGATGAATCCCATCCCTGCTGAACATGGAGTCACTTTTCCAAAACAGATTAAAATTGTCAATAAAACC
Source organism: Zingel zingel (assembly GCA_023566125.1). Classification (NCBI taxonomy): domain Eukaryota; kingdom Metazoa; phylum Chordata; class Actinopteri; order Perciformes; family Percidae; genus Zingel; species Zingel zingel. The sequence goes on along the minus strand of CM042329.1, from coordinate 8,167,581 downwards.
TATCTTGTGCATGCTGCATGCATGCTGGAGCCAGGTGTTGAGGATGAGTAGCGAGATGGAAGTGGGCCCGAAATAAAAACTGACTTCCCAGTGGTTATTAAAGCTTCAATGAGGGTGCCAAAGTCTTTCTTTGTGCGCTCACTCTGCTGATAGGACATGTCATTATGTCCGCAATGGACCACGATGCGTTTAATAGAGGTCGGGAGTGACGGTATCAGGTCCGCAGCTTTAGCCAGGATGTCTGCAACTTTGGATCCAGGAAAGCAGTGTGTGACCGCATTAAAAAACGTATATCCCGGGTGGTGGAGTCGCCGATAATTATTGTGGTTGGGGTGAAGAGCGGACGAGGAGTGAGGGGGCGTGAATGGCCGGTGGTAGGAACAAAACAGCCAGTATTGGATTCAGATGGACAAGGAAAAGAAGCAGGATATTGCTTACCTTCATTCGGTGGGGGAGATTGTTTTTGAGGAACGTTGTCATTTGGCCGGTTCAGGCAAGGGAGGCCACCGGACCGTCTGACTACCGCATCCCTCATAAATTGTCGTCGCGAGGCAGCGGTGCTCCTCGTTGACGCCTGCAGGTCCGTCGGCTTTGAAGCGGGGCGAGCCACGTCGGCCGTTACCGGGGGAACATTCGGCTTCGACAGGGCATCGAAGCGACTGGAGAGGCTGAGGGCAGGAGGCGATGGAGCCCTACCCGAGGCCTTCTTTCGGCCACAGACCACTTCAGTCCAGGATGCCCTGGTTGTCGGTGTCGAACTAGAAGATGGGTGTGGACAGGCGGATGTGTCCCAAATTACAGTATCCTGGAGTGCCGCCGAGAGAGTTGTGATGCGAAGCGACTGGTTTTGAGCAACGTCCAGGTAGGAAGTCAACAGGGCATCTTTGGTTTTCAAGTCCTCGGAGAGCCGGCGAACTTCTTCCCTAAGGTCATCGATTTCTTTGTTTGCATTTTCAAGCAACGAAGGTGTGGAGGTAGCCATGGGGCTGGTGTTAGCCTGAAGCTAATGTTTAGCTAGCTACTACTCGTAGAACAAGTGCGGTCCTCCACGCACAGGTGCGTTGATGCTGGCTCTTTCTAGAGACTAAGGGCTACCAGGGGGCTAAAAGAAACAAAAAAACTAAGCAAATAGTACAACATTTATCTCGAAATAACACTATTTTCCTCCGTCAGTCTTTTCTCCCCTCCACACTCTCACACTGCGTTTTACTTCCGGCGTTTTACCGGAAGTAAAAGGAATGTATACTTATTTTACATGAAGGAGTCTGTTATTGATATTGGATGTTAATGTAAAATGATTTATCCTAACATTGGTCAGAAAGCTTACCCCAAATTGTTTTACCTAAATTCTTTTGTATTTTCTTCACAAACATTTGACCTGGGTAAAACTTAATTGGCAGAACTTCTGCACGAGTTGAATATTTACAACAAATGATAAGAGAGATAAGCAGATTTTTATTTTTTAAATTGTGTTGTTTATTGTAAAACATGAAACCAACTAGTGTTGGGGAGATGTTGTTAGTGCCCAATTGCTGCATGGTTTAAAGAGAAGTGGGAAGAAACCGGAGCACCCGGAGTAAACCCACGCAAGCCAATCACTGGTCTCCGTCCTACAGAGGCCAATCACTGGTCTCCGTCCTACAGAGGCCAATCACTGGTCTCTGCCCTACAGAGGCCAATCACTGGTCTCCGCCCTACAGAGGCCAATCACTGGTCTCCGCCCTACAGAGGCCAATCACTGGTCTCCGTCCTACAGCGGCCAATCACTGGTCTCCGCCCTACAGAGGCCTATCACTGGTCTCCGTCCTACAGAGGCCATTCACTGGTCCTCTGTCCTATATACATTATACACTAGTCTCTTCCCTACAGCGGCCAATCACTGGTCTCCGTCCTACAGAGGCCAATCACTGGTCTCCGTCCTACAGAGGCCAATCACTGGTCTCTGTCCTACAGAGGCCAATCACTGGTCTCCGCCCTACAGAGGCCAATCACTGGTCTCCGCCCTACAGAGGCCAATCACTGGTCTCCGTCCTACAGCGGCCAATCACTGGTCTCCGCCCTACAGAGGCCTATCACTGGTCTAGGTCCTACAGAGGCCATTCACTGGTCCTCTGTCCTATATACATTATACACTAGTCTCTGCCCTACAAAGGCAATCCTCACAACAGAGGCCAATCACCGCCATAGTCCAATCAATAAAGAGTCTCTGGCTAAACTTTGGAATGGAGGAGAATAATCTTTTGATGGTGCTTGTCTTCCTTGGTTTCATCAGGTGGTCTTTGAAGAAGGAGACAATACATTTGTCAACTGCTGGTTCATCTATCCATCCATCCATCTTCGTCCGCTTATCCGGTATCGGGTCGCGGGGGTAGCAGCTCCAGCAGGGGACCCCAAACTTCCCTTTCCCGAGCCACATTAACCAGCTCCGACTGGGGGATCCCGAGGCGTTCCCAGGCGAGGTTGGAGATATAATCCCTCCACCTAGTCCTGGGTCTTCCCCGAGGCCTCCTCCCAGCTGGTTCATCTAGATTCATTGAAACCAGCACGTCCTCTGCACAGCCCCACTTCTTGCACATGTCCTTTAAAATGGCCTTGCTGAGGTGTTTATAAGTGTCACTGGTGATTTGAAAATCTTCTCCCTCGACTTCAGCCCATATCTTTTTGAACAGGCGCTCAAGGATGGTTTCTGAATTTCCAATAGTTGTGTTTACCTTCACTTTGTTAAAGGTCCGCGAAACCAACGTCTGCACAAGTAGCCTGATGGAAATTTTATTTTTCTCTGCCTGTGCTGTTGAATTCTGCACAGGACTGGCAGCTGCCTCCTCAGATACTGAGGCTTCAGGTGTAGGTTTGGGTGTAGGTGTAGGTGTTGGTGTACGTGTAGTTGTAGGTTTGGGTGTAGGTGTGGGTGTGGTTGAGGGTGTGGGTGTAGGTGTAGGTTTGGGCATATGCGTAAATGTAGGTTTGGGTGTTGGACTAGGTGTAGGTGTGGGTGGTGTAGGTGTAGGTGTGGGTGAGGGTGTGGGTGAGGTTGTCGGTGTAGCGGTGGGTGATAGTGACTCAGTATTCTTGAAAGCCTTTTTCATCTTGTTACTGTGGGTGCCAGCCTGTGTGCACAGCCACCACTTCATCAGTCCAAGGTAACGCCACACTTTACAATGTATTTCACCATACACTGTATCACGGGATGGGGAAGCAGACAGTGTCCTTTCATTTGATCCTGGGACAGTCTCTGGAATCCTCCCCTCAGAGACGTAACTGTAGAGGAGACCAGTAAGCTCTTCTTTGAACACCTGGTCTTTACCGTTGGAAATATCCTGCAATTTACTATAAACAACCTCACTTCCAACTTGTTGTTTTACACCATCTTTTGAAAACAGAGAATCAACATCAGTCACAAAGGACTGCACTGACTTCTCACTTTTAACTTTGGAGTCGGGGTGGAATTGGTTGTCTAGTTGAGTCGCCATGTGATGTATTGACAGTTTGGCAAACTGCGTAGCAAAAAATAATTTTATCTTGCTTCCCACTCCTTTTAAGGACAATTTCTCTCTGGATTCTGGGGTGATACATGTCCCTCTGGCTTCTGGGGTGAAACAAATCCCTGTGGCTTCTGGGGTAACCCTTGTCTCTGTGGGTTCTGGACTGGTACTTGTCTCTGTGGGTTCTGGACTGGTACTTGTCTCTGTGGGTTCTGGACTAATACTTGCAGCATATTGCTCTTCCAGACTGTTGACCTCCTGAACAATTAATTGAGTAATGTCATCTGAAATAATTTGAATCTCCCTTGAGGTGTCAGATCGCAGCTGCTCATACCCCGAATCGGTCATTTCTTGCAGAAGAGGTTCTGTGAGTCCACTGACCTCATTTGTAATTATTTCCCTCACAGCTGTGGTTGTTACACTCACAAAGTGCTCTGATGCTCTGTAGACATTGTCCGGGCTTTTTGATTCCACAGATCTGGCTCCTGACTGGCAGCAATCAGTATCTGCCTCCTCTTGATCGTCCATCTCTTGTTGTCCATCAGCGGCCTTCTGTACGGAGATGTCCTGTCTTGTTCGTGGTTTACGTGGTCGACATGAGCACAAAACATTTTTCATCTTGCCCATAAATGCTTTCAACATATTAAAGACATGTCGTACCATCATATTAAGTCTGTGAGGGGGAGTCACACGCTCACTAAATACAGGTTCCAAAGTGTCCGCACTATTGGTGACAGCAGAGTAAATGCTTTGTGCAACCTCTGTAACAAACATGTTGTTTAAGTTCTTTGAGCTGTCACAGTGGACTGGGTCCTTTACTTGAAGAACCTCAGCAAAAGTCAGAAGAAGTGTGTCACCCAGACTGGACTGAACACGCTCCTCGGAGATTATTTGGCTGCATTTATTCTGTAGAGTTGCCAAAATGGATTTAGAAACTAGTGATATTAGGTCCAAAATCATCTCCGCCAACAATGTTGATGTGGCATCATCAGCTGCATCTTGCATCAACAATCTCTGCTGTTCCAATGTCATCCTTTTGAAAAAAGACTCAACCACTGGACGAACATCTTCCACTCTGATCTTCAATATCTCCTCTGTCTGGGAACTTTCCATTTCAGCCATGGTGATTGTATTAGATAGGCTGCGTTTTCTGAATGTCTTGTCTTGTTTTACAGGTACAGGTTTGTCAGAAGGTTTTTGAGCAGATATAAGTAAACCGATGTAGAGTAAACCAAAGTATAGAATGATTTCCCCTAATGTCTGAATCTGTCTCATAGGCAAAATGTCATGATGTCATTCATGAAAGGCACATCATGGATGAAAGGCATGATCGAACCTGAGGTCAGATCAAGGGACGTTCCAGCTAAGCCCCACCCCCCAGCAGGGAATGCAGCTTTGCAACCGTTGCTAGGCACCAGCCGCACCTCTGACTGCTCTTTATTCTGTTTCAGCTGGAGGCATAGCTAAGTCTTGTAAAGTGAATAGTGTTGGAGAGAGCTAGCCAGTTAGCCAATTAGCTCAAAGAGTCGACAGACAACTAAACGGATATTCTACACTGATAGGCTACTTTATTCTACAACATGGACCATACAATGCCAGGTGTACACGGCGCTATATTTACAGTAAAACTCGTTAGTGAATTCTCTCTTGATGTGTCTCGGTCGGAGGGGAGAAGGCTGCAGCGGCACGTCTTCACTGCCACACTAACAGAGGGAGGCACCGCCTTGTGGCGCTACTAAGCATTGCAGTTATAACTCTGTTACAGTCTGCTTACGTTTTCATATCTGTTAGCTACGCTGATAAAATATCCCAGCAACCGTGGTCCTTCTAGCCCTGAAAGCCGGCTAAAATTATGTTTTTGTCTTCTTATGTAAACTTACTAACCTGTCCACAAGAAATTGTGCATGAGCTTTCACTGTCATGTCTTCTTATAGGAAACGTTAGGTCTGAAATCAAGGAATCACTGTTTTAAAATAAATCACCACGAAAAAGTTAGTTCTGTGTCCAGTTTTGGTTTTCTTCTGCTCTAGCTCCTGCATGGTAAACTACAGTATTGCAGTTCATTAGCCAACATTTTAAGCAAGCTTAACGGAGGAAGACATCCTTAAATAGTGAATCACAGAAAAGTGGTAATATAGGCTACTGAACAATGGTCCTCTGTCATGCTCATTGTGGTGTTTATATATATATATATATATATATATATATATATATATATATATATATATATATATATATATATATATATATATATATACAGTGCTTTGCGAAAGTATTCGGCCCCCTTGAACTTTTCGACCTTTTGCCCCATTTCAGGCTTCAAACATAAAGATATAAAACTGTAATTTTTTGTGAAGAATCAACAACAAGTGGGACACAATCATGAAGTGGAACGAAATTTATTGGATATTTCAAACTTTTTTAACAGATGAAAAACTGAAAAATTGGGCGTGCAAAATTATTCTATTCTATGATCCATATTAAAAATAAAACGGATTATGGATCATTTTATTTCTACAGTTTCTATTTTAACTACAAAAGCACCCTAGTCAACAGTTTCTTGTCAAAAAAGATGCCAAAGCATGATCATGGCCTCAGAGGGCCCTATTTTAAAGATCTCAGCGCACGGCCTGAAGCGCCTGGTGCAGGTGCGTTTTTTGCTAGTTTGACGGTGGTAAAAAAGGGTCCGTGCGCCGGGCGCATGGTTCTAAAGGGTTGTACTTAGTGTCTTCATTAATCAGAGGTGTGTTTTGGGCGTAACATGCAATCAACCAATCAGAGATCATCTCCCATTCCCTTTAAAAGCCAGGTGCGTTTGGACCTTGGAGCATTGCTGTTATGATGGAGGAATTGCACCGTAATCTTTTTATTTGTAATCTTCTGCATGTGTGTGTGTGTGTGTATGTGTGTGTGTGTGTGTGCTGCTGTGCGTCCCTGTGTGTGTAACAAGCATAGTGTGCACGTGCTGTGCACGAGCCTAGGAGCATTTTACTAATGCTCTGTTAAAATAACAATGAAATGCTGCGTTATTGACTTTAGACCAGGTTTTTGTTGGTCAATGGCTAGTAATTTTACCCAGCTGTCTATTATTGGACAATGATGTACAGACGATTAAAAAAAGGCAACAGGCAGCACCACGTCATGACACCCACAGAACCAAACCATGCCTTAAAAGGACCAAACGGCAGAGACGAGACACACACGATGCACTCAGCAGGACGGGATACTAACTTGGGAGCAGCGGGGAAAACCTTCAACCGGCAGCAAAGAGAGAGACAGAAAATGAAGTCATTAGAAAACACATTCTCAGATTGTTGTGTGAGTTGTATCCGGCTACAGAGACAGGGAAGGAGAGTTGTATCCGGCTACAGAGAGATGTATCCGGCTACAGAGAGTTGTATCCGGCTACAGAGAGAGGGAAGGAGAGATGTATCCAGCTACAGAGAGATGTATCCAGCTACAGAGAGATGTATCCGGCTACAGAGAGAGGGAAGGAGAGATGTATCCAGCTACAGAGAGATGTATCTGGCTACAGAGAGTTGTATCCGGCTACAGAGAGAGGGAAGGAGAGATGTATCCAGCTACAGAGAGATGTATCTGGCTACAGAGAGATGTATCCGGCTACAGAGAGAGGGAAGGAGAGATGTATCCGGCTACAGAGAGAGGGAAGGAGAGTTGTATCCAGCTACAGAGAGAGGGAAGGAGAGATGTATCCGGCTACAGAGAGATGTATCCGGCTACAGAGAGAGGTAAGGAGAGTTGTATCCAGCTACAGAGAGATGTATCTGGCTACAGAGAGATGTATCCGGCTACAGAGAGATGTATCCGGCTACAGAGAGATGTATCCGGCTACAGAGAGAGGTAAGGAGAGATGTATCCAGCTACAGAGAGATGTATCTGGCTACAGAGAGATGTATCCGGCTACAGAGAGAGGGAAGGAGAGATGTATCCGGCTACAGAGAGAGGGAAGGAGAGTTGTATCCAGCTACAGAGAGAGGGAAGGAGAGATGTATCCGGCTACAGAGAGAGGGAAGGAGAGTTGTATCCGGCTACAGAGAGAGGGAAGGAGAGATGTATCCGGCTACAGAGAGAGGGAAGGAGAGATGTATCCGGCTACAGAGAGAGGGAAGGAGAGATGTATCCGGCTACAGAGAGAGGGAAGGAGAGTTGTATCCGGCTACAGAGAGAGGGAAGGAGAGATGTATCCGGCTACAGAGAGAGGGAAGGAGAGATGTATCCGGCTACAGAGAGAGGGAAGGAGAGATGTATCCGGCTACAGAGAGAGGGAAGGAGAGTTGTATCCAGCTACAGAGAGATGTATCCGGCTACAGAGAGAGGGAAGGAGAGTTGTATCCAGCTACAGAGAGATGTATCCGGCTACAGAGAGAGGGAAGGAGAGATGTATCCGGCTACAGAGAGAGGTAAGGAGAGTTGTATCCAGCTACAGAGAGATGTATCCGGCTACAGAGAGAGGGAAGGAAGGTCAGATATGAAACCAATATCTTCCAACAAGCCTGGAGGCTTCAGCGCTGTGAACAGAGAAATATCTTCCACAGAGTCCGCTCGGGATGCAGACTTTGAGAAGATTAAAACAAAAACCAGTCTCCTCCTGACACAGTTCATGAGACATCAAGTTCATGTTCTCATGTGACTCAAGTTTACTAGCCAGTCCCTCCAGAAAAACGTGACTATGCGATCGCATAATTCAACGCATAATCAGCCAAAGTCTGCATATTTATGCGGACGAAGAGGATGCAGTGGCGATAGTTTGTAGTTTGTTTTTAACCGAAAAAAAAAACGAAAAGGCGATGGTCAAAGAAGTGGAGACAACGCTGTTTCCCGGTGCTTTCCTCGCCGCCTCGTCACCTGGCTTTCTGATTGGCTACACGCCACAGTCCACAGGCTGCGTGCTCGTTTGTCCCCGGGGGACACCACACACGAGGAGAAATCGGGCCAAAACAATCCAACATGTTGGATATCCCCGGTTTGAGATGGGAGCGGTCCCGACGTCGTTCCGAGCAGACGAGAGCAGTCTTAACACACCACACACGGCAGGAAATCTGATCAGGTTATTCTACGATAATTGGAGCATCCTTAAGATTGTCGGAAGGGGGGAATCAGGGCTAAAATCGGCCTAATTATCCTGCCGTGGGAACCAGGCTTTAGCAGAAAGTTGAAAAATGTTGCGTTTACTTCACACAAGAGCAGCCATTTTCCCCTGCTGCCATGGGAACGTTATGAAGTGACGTAATTACGCGACGTGAACATCATCGAAAAGCTGCAGACCCCGCAAAGAAGCCATGATGAAACCGCAATTTTTGCAAGTTCCCGCAATTTCATCGCATAAAATTGCATAAATATCCCGCATATTCCATCGCATTTTTTAAGAAAACGTGCCGCATAATCACGGATTTTTGCCCGCAACAATCACAAAAAAACTCCGCATTTTTCTGGAAGGACTGACTATATTTGAGACACCTAAGGCTGTGTTTGGACGGAAACGATCTGAAGAGAAAACGCAAAAGTGGTGTTGTGTTCTCACTTTTTATTCCGTGTTTAGACGAAAGTTTTGGGGGGGAAATCTGCGTGCAAATGGTGACGCAAAAGTGTGTCGTATTCGATGTAGTATGCACGCCAGGCGGCTAGGTGGTAGTGTGAAGAAGAGGTCTGATCGGGCCGAATTTTTCAATCCGAGCCCGGCCCGAGCCCGAAAATCTATTTTTTTTCTCATACTAATGACAGATGTATGTTTGTGTGGAAGCTGTTATTAAGCAGCTGTAGGAAGGCATTCGGAAATGTCAACAGATGAGGTCATCAGCGCACACGGGGCAACAAGCGCACGTTAATAATCTGTTTAATTTAAAATGTTCAACGTGTTAACCTCTCCTGACCGTGGTCAGAACACCAGGAGACTGGTTACCTCCAGGTCCGACGTTATATAACGTTAGGGTTATATCCCGTTTCTGGTGAGACGATGAATGAAATTGGCTTTCCGTCTGGAGTTTATCTCAGACACCACACACACACACACACACACACACACACACACACACACACACACACACACACACACACACTGAGCTCTCTTAAAGGAGCCGCAGCACAATTTTACAACAAATGCCTTATCGCGCTGATGTGACCGAGCCCGACACGAATCCGACCATAATTTCTAAATATCTGTCCGAACCTGTCGGGACACGTCGGGACCCGTCGGGCTCGGGTCGGGTATCTATGCCTTAGTGTGAAGCACTGCCACACAACACCACCAAGTCGGCGCGCCTTCGTAGAACCTTCCTTCTACTTCTCTCCTTAATAGAGCTCAACAGTCCCGCCCACAGCGGGTTCCAGAAGTAAAAATACAACGCAATTTCTCCATTGACATTTGCAGTATAAGCCATAAAATGGTAACTGTCGATGGTAGACTTAAAACCAGCTTGCGTACATGACTCAGCGATTGTATATGCTCATATAGACGCAAAAGATCATGGGGCACTAACCTTGTTTAGAGATAAATGTCTTTTATTCGCGATGTCTTGGATAAGTACTTCATTACCCACAATCCCACAGTGATGCCTCTGATTGGTGGAGCTCATGCTGGTGAGGAGGGGGTGGTGTCAGTACCCGATCTGTGCTGCCTGCACAATCCGTCACAAGGATTTACGACACTGCACGAATCACGATCTGTTCCCACGCTTCTGACGTTAGCCTCTGCCGGGAAGCTAACGTTAGTTTAGCTAACAGCTAATTTGGCTAACCGCTAGCTGACAGCTTGATTCAGTCTAAAATGACGTTAACTCAAACTTAACACTGCATAAAGCCATCTACAGCTGACGTAACAGCCGTTATATATGTTAACGGTTATTTTCAGGTTTTATTTTGAGGTTCTTTTAAAGTTATTACATGCTATCTCAGCTAGCGGTTAGCCGTATTAGCTGTTAGCTAAACTAACGTTAGCTTCTCTGATCGCTACAAATCAACAAGAACGTTGAAAATAGTGTCAAAAACGTTGGAAAAAGCAACAAAACATAAATAAAGCTGCAAAATGTCGAGTGGCAAAAACATTGGGAAGAAAAAGGCGACAAAAACGACGACGACACCTAAAAAACATCTCTATCAGTTTAGATGATGCTATACTTTACGTTACTTATACGTTGCTGAGGAAACACCACAGGCATGCTGGGTAACTGTGTGTGTGTGTATGTGTGTGTGTGTGTGTGTGTGTGTATGTGTGTGTGTGTGTGTGTGTGTGTGTGTATGTGAGTGTGTTTGTGTGTGTGTGTGTGTATGTGAGTGAGTGAGTGTGTGTGTATGTGAGTGTGTGTGTGTGTGTGTGTGCGTGTGTGTGTGTCTGCATGTGTCTGTGTGTGTATGTGTGTGTGTGAGTGTGTGTGTGTCTGCGTGTGTGTGTGTCTGCGTGTGTGTGTGTGTGTGTATGTGAGTGTGTGTGTGTGTGTGTGTGTGTGTGTGTCTGCGTGTGTCTGTATGCGTGTGTGTTTATGTTTGTGCGTGTGTGTGTGTATGCGTGTGTGTGTGTGTGTGTGTGTGTGCTGTCAGACAGCCCATTACGACGGGGAACTGAAGTCGTTATCTCTCTTCAACGCCACCAGACTCCTTTAATAAAAACAGAGATTTAACCTCCCAGAACACAGAGCTGCTGCTCTACTCTGGTCTTCATCCATCAGTTATTTTGGGACTACACTAATCAGAAGCAAAGTGCTGTAGTTCACCACAGCACTGCTGGGATTTAAACCGAGGACCTCCTGTTTACTAGACAGGAGCTTTAACCAACTAAGCCACAGCACCTTGAGAACCTAATCTTTAAAATTCATAAAGAGGTACGATACAGTGCCTTTTTTAAACAAAAAACATTTAAATGCTACATTTCAAATGTTTAGAATCCATCACTTAATTTAATCATTATTATAGTAGGCTATAATTATTTTAGGAATTATGCATGACATATTTTTTAATTAGCATTTTTGCAAACATTTCACGTACCCCTTGAAGTCCTCCAAAGGGGAACTGAAGTTCCCCGTCGACTGTCTGACAGCAACATAAGTATAAGTAACGTAAAGAATAGCATCCATTTAAACTGATAGAGATGTTTTTTAGGTGCCTTTTTTGAAGTGTTTCCTTAAGTGTCTTAGACATTTTTATCGGGTATGTTTTCCGCCATTTTTGCCACTTTTTTCCCAACGTTTTTGCCACTCGACATTTTGCAGCTTTCTTTACATTTTTGTTGCTTTTTCCGACTCTTTGCCTCTTTTTTGACGATTTTGCCGACATTTTTGTCACTTTTTTGCCATTTTTAATCGCTTTCTTGAATGCTTTTGACGCTATTTTCAACATTCTTGTTGCTTTGTAGAGCGCAGAGAGAGAGCGGCTTCCGTTCCCCGTCGTAAAGGGACGTCTGACAGAACGGTAAAGCTCTGCAAATATTCTTAATACAGCGTCCATGTACAGATCTCAAGGTGCTGTGGCTTCGTTGGTTAAAGCGCCTGTCTAGTAAACAGAAGGTCCTGGGTTTAAATTCCAGCAGTGCCTCTTTAATACACAAAATATCTAATGTTTAATAACCTTTCCTTCCATCACGAAGATGCTTCCCTCCACTCTAGAAGACACAGAAGTATTTCTATATAACTCCAACTAATGTTCACACAGAGACAAGTTAACTCTGAGCATATCTCTTCATTTCACTAGGAGATTAAAGGGACAGTCCATTTTGTACGTGGGAGTGGCTGCTCTACGGATGCCTCCATTGGTCAGTTATTTTGTTAGTTTCTTACCTTTTTAAACAATTAACTAACTAACTATCTGATGAAGACAGGAGTAGAGCAGCAGCTCCGTGTTCGGCGAGGTTAAATGACCTTACAACTGGAACAGCAGTCAGAGGAACCAACAGGTGTTTGGCCTCCTCAGTGACACAGTAACCCAATCACACTGTTACAGTAACTGAGGAAACACCACAGGCATGCTGGGTAACTGTGTGTGTGTGTGTGTGTGTGTGTGTGTGTGTGTGTGTGTGTGTGTGTGTGTGTGTGTGAATATGAATAGTTATGGTAACAGTCAGTCACACACTTCCGTCCCATCACTGCTTCTGTAATACTAGCGTAAAGTATTAAGTAGCAGAAAATGTGTGTGTGTGTTTGTTTGCGTGTGTGTATTTGTGTGTGCGCTTGCGCATGTGTGTGTGTGTGTGTGTGTGTGCGTGCACTTGCGCATGTGTGTGTGTTTGTGTGTGTGTGTGTGTGTGTTTGTGTGTGCGTGTGTTTGTGTGTGCACTTGCGCATGTGTGTGTATGTGTGAGTGTGTGTGTGCGTGTGTTTTTGTGTGAGTGTATATGTGTGAGTATATGTGTGTGCGCTTGCGCATGTGTGTGTGTGTGTGTGTTTGTGTGTGCGTGTGTGTGTGTTTGTGTGTGTGTGCGCTTGCGTATGTGTTTGTGTGTGTGCGTGTTTGTGTGTGCACTTGCGTATGTGTGTGTGCGCTTGCGCAAGTGTGTGTGTGTGTGTGTGTTTGTGTGTGTGTGTGTGTGTGTGTGTGTGTGGGGGTGAGGTGAGGTGTCGGCATGGCAACATGGCAGCCAGGACCTCAGAGGTGGAGCCGCTGCCGAGGAACCTGAGAAACTGAACAAACTTCTGCATTTTCTGGGTCGAAATTTCCACATTTTGTCTTTTTCTACACTACACTCGAATTTTTGTTGATTTAATTCAAACTTTCTTGTCACTCTTTTGGCGTTATTTTTAATTATGTTTTTCTCAATTTTTTTTTTTTGTTGTTGCTTTTTCTGATGTCTTTTTCTCCCCACTTTTTTAAACAATTTTTTTATCACTTTTAGTGATTTTTTTCGTCATTTTTGTCACGTTTTTCTCAATTTTTTTTTTAACCGGGAACTATATTCTCAGACAGGCTTTCTGCAAAGCTAATCATTCCGCCCAAGTACTATATTATTCCGCCTGAGAATATAGTTCCCGGTTTGTTTACGGTTAGAAGATGGCTGTGTCTCATGTTACCTTGTTATTTCTACACGCTGTGACTCTACAAATCACAACATGGAAATAGGAACATGTTGGCGTTATTTGGTCACTTATTCGAAGCAGTAGGCTAGAAGGAAGAAGCAAAGAATGTTGGGTAACAATTATCAATACTATATCTATATCTATATCTACACAGACAGACACACACACACGCACACACACACACACACACACACACACAGACAGACAGACAGACAGACAGACAGACACACACACACACACACACACACACACACACACAGACAGACACACAGACAGACACAAACACACACACACACACACACACACACACAGACAGACAGAAACACACACACACACAGACAAACACACACACACACACCCACACACACACACACACACACACACACACACACACAAACAGACACACAGACAGACACACAGACAGACACAAACACACACTCACTCACACACACACACACACACACACACACACACACACACACCTCACTCACACTCTCACGCATGCACACATACACACAGACAGACAGATACATGCACACACGCACACACGCACATAGACACACACACGCGCACAAACGCACTCACACGCACGCACACACAGACACACAGACACACGCGCACACACACACACACACACACACACACACACACACACACACACACACACACACACACACACACACACATACAGGTATATGTGCAGAACATCCTGTTTTTAAAGATAATGATCATTTTATTTTTACATTTAAACATTATTTTAATGTAACGTATTTTATTTTGGCTCTGAAGACGTGAGAGCCATCTGTTGTTCCTCCTGCGACCACCAGGAGGCGACAGCTCCTCGTGTTTAACCAGCGGGGCTGAAACCGAGAGCTGCTGCATTCCCAAACCCTCACTACCGTACGTAGAAGTACGCCAGAACCACCAGGATGTCCCGCTGCATCCCGTCAGATTCTGCAGTATGCAAGCCAGCGTGTTTTTCTGACCCACAATCCTTTGCGCAGCAGGGTACCCCCAGGATTCTCCAAGTTAAATTTCAGACCTATTTAATACCACATAGGATGAAATGTAATGCCAACTTCACAGCCCTATAATGGAAAATCAGCATGGCATTTGAGCCTGAGAAAAGAAGTATTTACCAAGTATCGTTACCTTAGTTTAATAGAACATTGTATTATATTAATCACATTCATATTTAATAGACAGTATCTGAACTGATGTATAAGATCCAAGGCTCACATTAAACGGAGTTCATTGAACTGTTAAGGTCTTGGCACACTGGCTGCGTGGCGGCTGCGTGGCGTTTTCTACGTCTTTACACGCCAGAAACGTATCTGACGATGCTGCTGCTAGCCTTGTCTGTACACATGGATGTTTCCTATAAACATAAATATAAATATATACTGATCTGTATTACAGCAAAGACAACGACGACAGTATTGACGGCAAAATAGGCTCCAGAATATTTGGTTCTGTATTGACAGGTGCAATACTTGAAATCGATAATTATTTATTAATATTCTTTTAAATGACATTTATATCAAAACCTCGAGACTTTCAAACATCAAAATGTTATTTATTAATATGTATTTGTGTCAAAATTACATATAAACATATTTTCCTATTCTATTTTGCCTGGAAACGCTTCCAACACGCTGGCGTGTAGCATGCACGCGTTTTCTGAGATGTGCGTGCCACGCAGGCAGTGTTTTCAACCTTTCTTGAGCCACGGCACAAAAAAAAATCCCGCGGCACACCACCCACCAAAAATGTTACAAAATGACACCTTGTAGCCTAATAAGATCAGAATCTGCATTTTTCCTTTTTATAAATGTATCCATGGCTGTTGCAGGCTTACGTCGATGATCTCGGCACTACTGCGTACATCCTGTCACGGCCACCAGGGGGCAGTCACTCTATTGTCTTAAATCAACAAGGTCATTATTGCGCTATACTGCCACCTACTGACACAGAACAGTATTTCATTTCTCTGCCAGTCTTCACATTGCAGGCACAGATGAGCAACAATGGCAAATTATTTGCAGTAACTCAATTAAAAAAATTGTTGGACCAATTAAGTAATATCGGATAATTTCCCACGGCACACAGGACGATCTCTCACGGCACACAAGTGGTTGAAAATCACTGCTCTAAGCTGTTACCATTGGAGCTGAAATATAAACGGACACGCCACGCAGCTGACACGCTCACGCCACGCAGCCGGTGTGCAGGAGGCCTCAGGGCCTGGCACACTGAGTCGACCTCATGTTGTGTCAATCACGTTTACACGCTGCCTCTGAAACTTTGTCCGTCGTACAAAAAAATTTGAATCTGGTTTAATTTTCTGCGTATTTCAAGCATTTGCAGAAAGCAAAAAGTATGAGATGTGGACCTCAGCGTTGGTCTGTGAGTTTCCTCATCCGAGCAGCAGCATTGTGTTTGTTTTTGTTTTTTCCGTCCAGATTTGAAAGCTGACGGAGAGGAAAATAAATCTGTACGTGTGCTGAAAAAGCTCTATAATTATCTGGTTGAGAGACAAAATACACATCTGCAAGAAAAGGAGTTAAGAGACGTTGACTTGTGTCTCAAAGCGCCTACTTGCACACTTCAAATGCTTAGTTTTAAGTATGTAGTGGAGATAACGCACTGAAAGTACCAGGATGACCCCCCTAAAAACGGTCAAAAAGTTCAGCGTGGAACGGGCGCCATCTTGACTCCACAAGCGGAAGGGGAGGGACCAGGGATGTCGACCGGCAGCTGATTGGACGATCGGGTCACGTGGGTCTGGCTGCTCGAGAATTTCAAACCGACATGTCATGAATACGATCTCATATTGGACTAAAATAGTTCACCGAAACGTGTTCCTGAGAACATGTTAAGAGAGAAATAGGCCGTGCAGTTGCTGAATCTGTCTTCATTTCAGATCAACAAAGGTCAGTTTAAAAGATTTTCATTAGATTTTGAGAGACGGCGAGAAGAGCCGACCGCTCCTCATTTGCATACAGTAGCCTGTCAATGTCCCTGGTCCCTCCCCTTTACGCTTTGTAGTTAATATGGCGCCCGTTTAGTGCGAGTAGGGTCCATTGTTCCACACTGAACTTTTTGACCGTTTTTAGGGGGTCATCTGGGAACTTTCTGATCACTGACTTTTTGCGTTATCTCCACGATATACTTAAAACTAAGCGTTTGAAGTGTGCAAGTAGGCGCTTTGAGACACAGCCACGGATTACGTTTCCATGCACACTAATATAACCCTATTATTCAAAATATGACAATATTATTAATTTGATACGCGTAATGTAAACAGCATATTGTGTTTGAATATTCAGAATAGAGACTTTTTCGTAGCATTTTCTGATTAAGACATGTGTGATATTCTGGTCTTATACATGAAAAAGGCCCCATGCATCTATACGGCTGTAGGAATGCATTATGGGTAAAGTTACCTGTTGGTGAGGGATCAGGGGAATAGCAGCAGTGTCGATCCTCGGTGTATGCATCAAAGCCGTACGCTTCGCCCTGCAGGAAGATTAATAAAAAACAGAGGTGAATTTACATGTCTCCTGACCTGTGTTGTAGGCTAATATGGTTACTGAAAAATAGCCAAACTCCACCAGAGTCCATGTAAATAATCAGTACTTTTAGCATCGTAAAACACACTTCATTCAAAGTGGACAGAAACTAAATAAAACTACCAAAAGCCGTCTTGGTTCATCTTTCCACTGTTCCAACAATCACCACTCTGGTTTGGTTGAAATAAACCCTTAATTCACCCATTTACATGTGGAAATATGCTGGCTCTATACACGCTAAAAGTCCTGATTATTTACATGGAGTCTGGTGGAAATATGCTGGCTGTATACACGCTAAAAGTCCTGATTATTTACATGGAGTCTGGTGGAAATATGCTGGCTGTATACACGCTAAAAGTCCTGATTATTTACATGGAGTCTGGTGGAAATATGCTGGCTGTATACACGCTAAAAGTCCTGATTATTTACATGGAGTCTGGTGGAAATATGCTGGCTCTATACACGCTAAAAGTCCTGATTATTTACATGGAGTCTGGTGGAAATATGCTGGCTCTATACACGCTAAAAGTCCTGATTATTTACATGGAGTCTGGTGGAAATATGCTGGCTCTATACACGCTAAAAGTCCTGATTATTTACATGGAGTCTGGTGGAGATATGCTGGCTCTATACACGCTAAAAGTCCTGATTATTTACATGGAGTCTGGTGGAGATATGCTGGCTCTATACACGCTAAAAGTCCTGATTATTTACATGGAGTCTGGTGTAGTTTGGTGATGGGGATTTCAGGGCTGTTTGATGTTAAACTAAAAGGATCTTACTCTTTAACTAAAAGGTCTATCTCTGTAGGGATCCTTTCCATAATGTTGTCAGACACTTAGAATAATAATCTTTTTAGCCTCCACGCGAATTCATGTATTCATAGTGTGTATTGTCCCTGATAAATGAACCTGAAATGAAGAATCTAAGCCTGTCAGTGGCAAAAACAGCACTTTTAGTGGACGCAAAACTGACCGTGAACATTTGTCCTGAAGGGTTACATTAAATATTTTGTTTACATTAGGCTTTTAGACACCAATGCATGGGGAAATATGGCTTTAAAGACAGCATATTTGATCTTGTAGTCTGGACGACTTGTTAGAATGAGACTTAAAATTGCAGCCAGACAATCTCAGATGAAGTGTTTGAAATATCCAACAGACTGAAAACCACAGATTTATCACGGACACTTTGAGCTGCAGCCGGGGAAGAAGAAAAAAACAACCCCAGTGACCCGGAAATGAAATGGTATTGTATTGTATGTGATTGTATTCTCTGCAGAGTGTGTGTTCATCAGAGGAGGAAGTGTGAAGGCTCAAATGTAAAGCTTCTGTTATATTTGCTTCACATCTTTTTCCTGAGATTTGTGTCCTGCTGTGTCCATATTTTACACACACACACACACACACACACACACACACACGCACACACGCACACACACACATACACACACACACACACACACACACACACACACACACACACACACACAAAATTAAAAGCTGAAGATTAAAGATGAACTTTTTCTGATGTTGTTCCAGCGATCTCACAGTCCACGCTGCTGTTTTAAACTCACCTGCAAGAAGTTATGACAAAAAAAGGAAAAAAAGGAAAAAAACGACAAAAAAGACAAACAAAACGACTCAAAAAAGACAAAAAACAACAAAAAAACTACAAAAAACGGGAAAAAATGAAAAAACAACAAAAAACAACAAAAACGACCAAAAAACAACAGAAACGACAAAAAAAGACAAAAATCAGACAACAAACGAACACAGCTTCACACCCGCGCTCCGTAGTGTGTTCGGTTGTCTGCAACACATGTTTCACTTAAGCTAACCGGCTAGCGCACACACACACACACACACACACACACACACACACACACACACACTAGGCCTGGAGTGACGCGTCGATGACGTCGACACGTCGACGTAAAAATTACGTCGACGTAATATTTTTGCGTCGACGCGTCACCACACACTCGTGGGAGACCAAAACATTGCATAATGCAGGAAGAAACAGCAACCTCCTCACAGAATTCCCCAAAAAACGAAACAAAAAGTCCCCAAAAAACAACTTGCCGTAAACCATCGAAGGTA
Source organism: Zingel zingel (assembly GCA_023566125.1). NCBI lineage: Eukaryota > Metazoa > Chordata > Actinopteri > Perciformes > Percidae > Zingel > Zingel zingel. The sequence continues at coordinate 8,148,406 of CM042329.1, read as the reverse complement.
TGAGAATACTTCAAATTTAGTCCGAAACGTAAAGGTGTCGTTATTTGCGCTCTTTGCCAAATGGAGTTGGCATACCACACCAGCACAACAGCAATGTGGGAGCATCTGAAACGGAGGCACCCCATTGTCACTCGTGGAGACAATAACAAGTAAGTACTAACGTTGGCTAAATTAGTTTCATGTTTGTGTAGTGTTTTGTTTAGCTTGAGCTAACGTGAACGTTAGCTACTAGCTTTTAACGGTATCTGTCTAACGTTAGCTAACTCACGACGTAACGGTAGTTAGCGTCAACTAATGCTGTGGTCGTTTACGAGTCAAATACATAACATTAGACTCACGTTAGCCAGCTTATAGTATCATGATTCAGTACGCTAGTTCGCCAATGTCAACTAACTGAGCCAAGCAATGTCCAGGCCAGGGCTGTACATCAGCTGGTGCGCAGTGCTCATGAATGAATTGATGTTTTTATGAGCACTGAAAACATTAAAATGAGCACCAAATCCAAGTGTGATAGGGCTCCTTTGAGTACCAAACATTTTACAGTGTGCACAGAGTACTCTACGAGCCTCTAGATAAACGTGAATGCATGAGCACCAAGAAACAAACTCTGGTGCTCCTGTGAGAACCAGATCAAAATTGTTATGTGCACCTGGCAATTTGCATGTTACAAAACAACACAGACAGAGACACAGCTGCTACGTTAGCAGCTGGCTAGCCTAACCATGATGATGAAATGCATTGTTGGACATAACATTACTTTTAAAAGTAGCCACGATAGCATTCAAATAAACTAATCATAGTATAGCAGCACTGCAATGAGGTTAAGAGTAGATTTAAAACGCCCCACTGTCATAGCTGTCGTTCTAATATGCATTGCTTTTGTGTTTTCTAGGACAAAGCAAAAAACCTTGCCGTCCTATTTTGGGAAAGAAACGCAATGCACTCCACAGAAGGCAACCGAACTGAGCAAAAGGATCTTGAGAGTAAGTAATTATTAGCTCACTGTTGCTTGCTTTGAGTATCTTTTAGGATGGACTAGCTGTGCCCATTTTTTGTGTATATTTATTAGCTAGGTTATAGGTGTTTCTTCAGTTAACTTGGCCCTTTTCTTTGTGTCCTTGTTTGGATTGTCTAATAATTAATCTTCTTACACTGTAAGCAACATATGGCTCTATGAAATGTGCTATGTTCATGTTATTAATAATAATTTTCTTTATCTTACAGGTGATCGTCAAAGACATGAGGCCTTTGTCTCTTGTTGAGGGTGAAGCCTTCATAGACATGGCCTTTCATTTTGTATAACAGTAAAATAATTTTATTTTGTGTTAAGCAGAAGATTTTTTGCTGTGCAAAACTGTTGTTTAATAAAGTATATTATTAAGATGTGTTTGGTATTTGTTTGAGATACATTATGGTTTTTATTAATCGAGCAACAGAAAAATAATCGTTATATTAATCGTCCAATTAGTGGTTAGATTAGTCGACTAATCGATAAAATAATCGCCCGATTAATCGTTTAATAAATAATCGTTTACCCCAGCCCTAACACACACACACACATATACAGCTAGTCTAACTCCCTCTATTGCTCATTTAGTAAACCTCACCATTGCACATAGTTCTTTTCCCAACGACTGGAAACATGCTATTGTGACTCCTATTTTCAAATCTGGAGACCGTCATGTAGTCAGTAACTATAGACCCATAAGCATATTGCCAGTAGTTTCTAAGGTTGCAGAGAAAGTGGTCATAAAACAACTAACTGACCACATAAACAGCTGTAATCCTGGGTTAAATCCTGCCCAGTTTGGCTTTAGAAAACACTACTCTACAGAAACAGCTATCTTACACCTAACAGAGCAAATTAGATTACATCTTGATAAAGGCGGAATTGTTGGAGCTGTATTCTTAGACTTGCGTAAAGCTTTTGACACCGTTAATCATAACGTTCTTATATCTAAACTCGCCAATTTCAATTTTTCATCTAATACACTTGCTTGGATATCGTCATACCTATCCAACAGAACACAGTGTGTGAAAATCAAAGATGTGTGCTCTAGTAATTTGAAGTGCACAATGGGTGTACCTCAAGGATCTGTATTAGGCCCACTACTTTTTAGTCTTTACATCAACGACCTTCCACAGTACTGTCATGGAGTAGAGGTACAACTATACGCCGACGACACTGTTCTATATACACATGCTAAATCAGCTCAGCTGGCAGCTGAGAAACTAGCTATTGCCCTGGATGGAGTGGTTGAATGGCTAGATCAATCTTGCCTCACCTTAAATGTAAGTAAGACAAAAGGCATGTTCTTTTCTAAAACCAAGTTTCACACCCCAGATGTAAACATCTGTATTAAGGGTGAACAAATTGAGACTGTCACTGAATTCAAATATCTAGGTGTTGTACTAGACTAAAATCTCAATTTCAAAAAGCATATTAAGAAAATGACTAATATTATTAAATACAACATGGTAAATTTTAGACATATTAGATCTTCTCTTTCTACAGACGCTGCAAAGATATTTATCCATGCTCTCATCTTCTCGCACATCTCATACTGTATTACCTGTTGGGGGCAGGCAAGTCCAACAACAATAAAGCCCTTAGAATCCTTGTACAAACAGGCTTTGAAAGTATTTGACAAGTATTTGTGTGTGTGATATGAAAATGTAAAATATTGTTATTTTGTTGCATGTTTTGTTTTACTTATTAAGTGATGTTTTAATTTTTTTTAAATGTTGTATTTGTGTCTTTCGAGGGTCTGCAGATGTAAATTAGCCAAAGGCTAACTCTGGTGTAATGCATCAAATGGTCACATTTATGTTTTAATTGCACATTGTCCCTTTAATAAAAATAAATTGAAATTGAATACACACACACACACACTCTCACACACACATACACACACACACACACACACACACACACACTCACACACACACATGTACACACACACACACACACACACTCTCTCTCTCACACACACACACACACACACACACACACACACACACACACAAAACTGTAGTTTAAAGATTATTTTTTGGGGCTTTTCCCTTTATTCAATAGTGATAGTGAATAGACAGGAAAGGGGGAGAGAAAGAGAGGGGAGGACATGCAGCAAAGGGCCGCAGGTTGGATTCAAACCCGGGCCACTGCCAAGGACTCAGCCTACATGGGACGCACTCTCTACTGGGTGAGGTAGAGCAGGGGTCTTCAACGTATTTTAGGCCAAGGACCCCTTAACTGAAAGAGAGACGGATCAGAGACCCCCTACTACACATGTTGTATAAAATGAAGTTGCATATTAAACTGGGCCTACAATAACGTGTGGACAGCCTAAAAACGTTATACCCTTTTGCACGGAAATGGAATACTAAGCTATTCAAATAGCCTAATAACTGTGGGCATCATTTTATAAACAATGTCTTAGATTCATGTTAAAACTTTTTAATTTTTGAAAAAAAATTGGAAAAATAATTTGCAATAATTTGGAGGCCCCCCTGCATTGACTCTGAGGACCCCCTAGGGCAGTGGTTCTCAAACTTTTTTCATTAATGTACCCCCTTTGAACAGTTGGACCTGGAGAACATTTAAATGCTAATGGAAAAGGTGAGAAACTTTTTTTAAAAACAACAATACCTTGAAAAAGACGGTAAAAAGAAGGAAGGAAGGAAGGCAAGAATAGGTCGAAAATAGTAATAAAAACATCGGAAACAAAACAGTAGAAAGAAGGAAGGCAACACTAGGGCGACAAAAGTGACAAAAAAATTCAAAATAAGCGACAAACTTTGAAAAAAAGGGACAAAGACCTCGTAGAAAAAAAGACAGTAGAAAGAAGTAAGGAAGAAAGGCACGAATAGGTCGAAACAAACGACAAAAACTGAAAAAACGACAAACTTGGGGACCCCCTGCAGTCCTCCAGAGTTCCCCTAGGGGGACACGTACCCCCTGCAGTCCTCCAGAGTAACCCTAGGGGGACACGTACCCCCTGCAATCCTCCAGAGTACCACTAGGGGGACACGTACCCCCTGCAGTCCTCCAGAGTTCCCCTAGGGGGACACGTACCCCCTGCAATCCTCCAGAGTACCACTAGGGGGACACGTACCCCCTGCAGTCCTCCAGAGTTCCCCTAGGGGGACACGTACCCCCTGCAGTCCTCCAGAGTAACCCTAGGGGGACACGTACCCCCTGCAGTCCTCCAGAGTACCCCTAGGGGGACACGGACCCCCTGCAGTCCTCCAGAGTACCCCAAGGGGGACACGTACCCCCTGCAGTTCTCCAGAGTTCCCCTATGGGTACAAGAGCCCCCTGCAGTCCTCCAGAGTAACCCTAGGGGGACACGTATCCCCTGCAGTCCTCCAGAGTACCACTAGGGGGACACGTACCCCCTGTTGAAGATCCCTGAGCTAGAGGTCGCCCCTAAAAAAACTGTGTATTTAGTGATTAGTTTCTGTCCTTACTTGGTCATAGTGAGCGCCAGGTTGTAGTTGGCCATCTTGATTTTGTTCTGGGCCTCCAGGTGATCACAGGTTACCCTGCGCCGCCTTGCTGCCCGGAGTAATCTGTCCAAAACACACAAAAAAGAATTTTAGATCTTATGCTTTGCTCCGAGAATCTTTAATCAGACACATGATGAGATGGCTTAATTAAAAGAGGCAAAGTCACTCTGTCACTTGTGTCTCACTCACATACACACACACACACACACACACACACAGCTCCTCCCACCGTGCGATGTTTGGTGTTTTTAGCCCCCAACGTCACCAAGTTATGTTAGTGTTAAGGCAAGAGGGTCAGCTTCTCCTCGGACCGCGTAGCTCCTATGGCGCCATTTTGATGCTATCAAGCCATCACCCCCCGTTAGCATCCCATTGACTGCCATTCATTTTGACGTCACTTTGACAGAGAATAACTTCATATCTGAAGCGTTTAAAGACTCTATTTGTCCGTTGTTTATTTCTAAAGAAACACGACAATGTATAAAAGGCTCCATTACCTTGTAGCTCACGTTATGGCTCCGTAGCAGACGTTTTTATAAAAATAGGCTAACGATTGGGTCATAACCACGAGACTTACTGTCTCATAGTAGAGGAATTACCGTATAGTACAGGAGAAGCTCTCAGGCAGTTTGGACTTCCATTAGCTGTTTAAGTGTAATTACTAATGTTAACTATCATGTTAGTGATCAGTAATTAGCCTGTGCCTATGTTATCTCCTTACATATACCTACGCTCTCCATCTCTGCTAGATTGGGAATGATTGAGATTTCTCTTGGCACAGCAACCAGAAGACTTCCAACTTTCAGACAGGTTGCTCACGTCACATCTACGTCTTCAAGCTCAGTTGGAGGCTGCTCAGTAACGCTCAGCCAGCACCGGAAAAGAGCTTCTAATATCCTTCACTGGTCTCCGTCCAGAGACACGGGATCTGCTGGTCCATTCTTATATATGTCAATGTGTTAAGGTGAGGGTTAGCTGCCTGTAAGGCGACATTGGAGGCTTAAAACACCATCGAGCCCACCGTGCACACAGCGTCAGTCTCCATAAAGGAGAGAAGACGGCTGGCGAAATTCACTAGTTCACTAAAAGTGTGTATCTATCTCGTGAACACAATCACACATTCACAAACAAGCGATTGCGCCCGCTTTAGAAGGTTAACTAGTCGCAAGTTTGCGGTAAAATGCAGTCGGGTTGTCGAGGTCAAAACACTATATATAGCAGCTGTGAATCAAATAATCTTATTATAAATAATGTTATGTCATTTTTTACTCTTGTCATCTCCTTTTTGTTTATTTATATCCTGAATGTTGAGGTCACAGCATAGCTCAGCGCACGTCAATCTGCACCTTTCAATCGTTTAATCACGAGAAGCTGCGTGGAAAAGCTTCACCGCTTCACTTGAAAAAAATCTGTCAAATGGGAACAGAATTAATCAATACGTCAATGGTTACTGTGTCTTAAACTTAAGTCCCCTTAATCTGAAAATCCCCCCTCAGGAGTGGAGTTTTGACCCTCATTCACACAGTTACACAACAAAAAGGGTCGTAGATTAGTAGATTTAAAAATGCACCAACTACTGTTCAAAATCTTTTGGAAATTTGTTTAAAGAAGAAAGTCTTTACAGTTGAAATATAATACTGGAAAGTGTTGATATCATATTATCTGTCAATATAACACACACACACGCACACACACAGACACAGACACACACACACGCAGACACACACACAGACACACACAGACAGAGACACACACACAGACACACACGCACACACACAGACACACACACACACACACACACACACACACACACGCACGCACACACACAGACACACACACACACACACACACAGACACACACACACATACACACACACACACACACACACACACACACAAAATGGACCAAACTGCTCAGGTGTGAAAGCAACCAAACATTCAGAGACTTGTTACATTTAAAAATGCAGCAAATCCTGTATAAATCTGTAACTGAAAGCATCCAAAATGTGTTTAAAATGAAAGAATGTGAGTTGAGAGGACTGTCGACTGTCTGATTGGTATCAGATGTCAGCTGGGTGCTGCTGGGAGGAGTTCGTGAACTGGTTTCCGCTTCTGTTCTCGCTTGTCTTTTTATATCTTTAGTGACAAATTAGAATGAAATTGCATCTGTTGTGTCAGAGGTTTTTGCACTCGTCTCTTCTCTATTTGTACTGCAACTTCTGCACATCAATTTCTCTCGGGATTGACAGTTTTTTCTCATCTTTATCTTACGAATGTCTGTACAAGATTTCATCGCAACCCGTCTAATAGCTGCTGAGATATTTCAGTCCGGACCAAAGTGGTGCTCAGACAGATTAGCTGACATGCCGCTATAGCGTGGCTAAAAATAGTTCTCAACTTGAGTTTAAATTAACAATAACGTGAGAATAAACATCATGCACTTCATCACCTGAATCTCTTAAAAAGTGATAAGTGTGTCTTCAGATGGGGAAACATTTAAAAGTGTAGACTTTGTAACTTTTCCCTCACAGAGACGGTCTGTAGCCTCGAGGCCTCCGTGGCGCCTACAACACAAGTGGCCATGCCTGAGTGTTAAACCCTGGACAGCTGTCCATGCACCGCTAACCCCTGCTGACTCATATCCACTCACTCTGATTACTCCCCAAAAATCCCTCCCGCTCCTCCCTGCTTTCTCTGTCTTCCTCGTCACTGCTATAAAACCCTGGAAGCTGAGTGACCTTTGGCCTCTATACCTGCCTCCCCAGGCTGTCAGCTATCTTTTATATTAGGGCTGTCAAAATAAAAAAAATAATGCAGATTAATCCATTCCATATTGCCGTTTGACCCGGAGCCGTTCTAGCCACCATTGGACTGTAAAATGAAGGAGGGAGACGAGAATGTGCTGCCTGGATCATTGATTGGAACATTTACTTATAAACATCTTCTTCCTGCCAACCCTGGCTACCGAAATCTGGAGCCACTGATATGTCTGCTCTTCTCTCTGATGCTCTGAAACAGACGATACAGGCTACACACACACCGCTGACCGTGACGCTAGTTAACACTATACTCAACAGCAGCTAACGTTAGCCTACCGCTAGCTAGTTAACACTATACTCAACAGCAGCTAACGTTAGTCTACCGCTAGCTAGTTAACACTATACTCAACAACAGCTAACGTTAGTCTACCGCTAGCTAGTTAACACTATACTCGACAGCAGCTAACGTTAGGCTACAGCTAGCTAGTTAACACTATACTCAACAGCAGCTAACGTTTGTCTACCGCTAGCTAGTTAACACTATACTCGACAGCAGCTAACGTTAGCCTACCGATAGCTAGTTAACACTATACTCCACAGCAGCTAACGTTAGCCTACCGCTAGCTAATTAACACTATACTCAACAGCAGCCAACGTTAGCCTACCGCTAGCTAGTTAACACTATACTCGACAGCAGCCAACGTTAGCCTACCGCTAGCTAGTTAACACTATACTCGACAGCAGCCAACGTTAGCCTACCGCTAGCTAGTTAACACTATACTCGACAGCAGCTAACGTTAGCCTACCGCTAGCTAGTAGCTGGATTAAACACGGTTGAAATGCTGACAGCTAACGCTAAACGGTGTAAAGTGTGGCTGTGTTTCACTGTAGAGGATTCAACACCGGGATGTAACAATCTGCAGCTGCTGTTGGACAAACACAGACGGTGCGTTCAATGAAACTGGTAAACTACAGTCTCGTGGTGCATTTGAAGTTATTGTAAATGTCCTTTTCCCATCTGGTGGTTGTTTTTCTCATTCAACAGCTATTTACTAGTGAAATAAGTTATTGTTATTGTTCTACATTATTATTAAATCATTTAATTTTGACCATATTAGCAATGAACAAGCCGTTCTTTAATGTCACCGACTGTTGTTTAATACCCTTCTTTTTCTTTTAATTTCTTATAATTAATCACAGAGTATGTAATTAATTAGATTACATTTTTTAATCGATTGACAGCCCTATTTTATATATATTTTTTATATATCATTGTACGTGTCCTTGTTGCACCGTTGGTCGGAGAGAAACATATCGTCAATTGCTCTGTATGTCTGGCACATATTGCAGAATTGACAATAAAGTTGACTTGCCAAAATATCAATTGAACCCTTCATTTGCATAAAGTAGCCTGGGTTCTACTGTAGAATCCAACGTTGCTGTGACACTCCCAGAATGCATTGCCCGGTTGCTTACGTAGACCAGCGTCGGGAGGCATCCTCATGATGGATGAAGAGAAGATTTTCCATATTAGGATTACAGATTTAAGAGATATTCTGCATATTAAAGAGGTGCTGCTGGGATTTGAACTAGACAGGCACTTTAACCAACTAAGCCACAGCACCTCTTAGCTTGAATCGTATCGTGAGTTGAGTGTAATGTTACATTACATTCAACTGTGTCTGTTTGACTGTTGGGAGACGAGATATTTGCAGGAATAACCGAAGAAAACACACATGCACGCTCGCAAGTTGTGTAACCATTATCAGAACTAACACAGAGTGCCTTCAACTTGTCACCGTGCTGCAGTTATGTTCAACAGGCTAAGCTTCTCCTCGGACCGCGTAGCTCCTATGGCGCAATTCTGATGCTACCAAGCCATCACCTCCCGTTAGCATCCCATTGACTGCCATTCATTTTGACGCCACTTTGACAGAGAATAACTTTACATCTGAAGCGTTTAAAGACTCTATTTGTCCGTTGTTTATTTCTAAAGAAACACGACAATGTATAAAAGGCTCCATTCCCTTGTAGCTCACGTTATGGCTCCGTAGCAGACGTTTTTATAAAAATAGGCTAACGATTGGGTCATAACCACGAGACTTACTGTCTCATAGTAGAGGAATTACCGTATAGTACAGAAGAAGCTCTCAGGCAGTTTGGACTTCCATTAGCTGTTTAAGTTGAATTACTAATGTTAACTATCATGTTAACATTAGTAAAACACCATCGAGCACACCGTGCACACAGCGTCTGTCTCCAAAAAGGAGAGAAGACGGCTGGCGAAATTCACAAGTTCACTAAAGGTTGATATCTATCTTGTGAACACCTTCACACAATCACACATTCATGATCACCGACTTAGCAAACATTGCGCCTGCTTTAGAAAGTTAACTAAGAGACATTATTTTCATTTTTGATCCTTTTTTTTCTACAGACCTCTGTTTGGTCATCACTTTGGTGAGCTCAGGTTGTTTTAAACGTGATATAGAAATACATTTAACTCGACTTGACAAAAAGTTGCAAAGCAACTACAAAGCCCTTCTTACAGGAAGAAAGATGATGCTTGTTTTGGGACTGTTTCAGGAGATGTTATGTTACGTTTCTTGCAGGAACGTCGCTCCAAACGACTACAGAAAGACTTAAAACTACAACAAAGAGACGCAAACTACAGCTAACAAAAGACTCAAGCGACCACAAAACAACTTCAAAGCCGCCGTCTAAAGGTTGTTTGATTGGATAACTGGATGTTGGGAATCTAACATTAGTTAGAGTTATACAAAGATAATATTATTTCATCTGGAGTGGGTGTACAGTGTAAGGAGACATCTTCATGATGGCAAGAGATGATGAAACATGACTGACTATATTTAAGAGATAGATTTTCCATATTAGGATTACAGATTTAAGAGATATGTGTATCAAAAAGGTGCTGATGGGATTTGAACCCAGTATCTCCTGTTTACTAGACAGGCGCTTTAACCAATTAAGCCACAGCGCCACCTCACGTTGCAGAAGATTCTGTCTAAAGGGTGCTTGAAGAAGATCAAAAAAGAATCAAAAACTCCTTTTGTAACCCTCCTCTAGGAAACAGACAGCTCCTGTGAAAAAGGTAAAAGAGGCGCTGCGGCCTAGTGGTTAAAACAACCTTCACAGAGCCGACAAAATGACTTAAAAGACTCAAAATGACAACAAAGAGACACTAAATGACAACAAAGAGACTCAAAATGACAACAGACACTAAATGACAACAAAGAGACTCAAAGAGACACTAAATGACAACAAAGAGACAAAAATGACAACAAAGAGACACTAAATGATAACAAAGAGACTCAAAATGACAACAAGGAGACACTAAATGACTTAAAAGACTCAAAGTGACAACAAAGAGACACTACATGACAACAAAGAGACTCTAAATGACAA
>CM042329.1:8067712-8135212 GCA_023566125.1 Zingel zingel | reverse complement strand
GTAGTTTCATTTCTGCCTGAGAGCTTACGATGCGATGCTTACCCCCTTGGGTAATTCTCCTGTTTTTATTTTTTTCTTTACATTCTCAAGCTCCATGTTGCACTTAACCTACACCATACGGCCCAGCAGGCCCGGTGTGATACTCCACCGTACTGCCCAGCAGGCCCGGTGTGATGCTCCACCATACGGCCCAGCAGGCCCGGTGTGATGCTCCACCATACGGCCCAGCAGGCCCAATGTGATGCTCCACCATACGGCCCAGCAGGCCCGGTGTGATGCTCCACCATACAGCCCAGCAGGCCCGGTGTGATGCTCCACCATACGGCCCAGCAGGCCCGTTGTGATGCTCCACCATACAGCCCAGCAGGCCCGGTGTGATGTGTGCGAGAGGAAGCGACTCTGTGCATGACACGTGTTGCATTTTGTAACTGTAGTCCAACTTATGTAACTTTTTAGACATATTTGTTACTTTGGCCTAAATATAGCCTATATAGATAATATTTCTGATTATGGCAGAGCTTTCTCCCCACCCAATTAGGCTTATAAAGTAATGATTAAAAAAACACAAATGCTTGATCAAGGCCCGGGGATAGTGGCGGAAAATAACGGCTCGGGCAGAGAATCTAAACTCTAATACATTGTTCATATTCAAAACGCTGCTGCTCGAGTCCTCAGTAAGACCAAGAAAGTGGATCACATGACTCCGGTTCTTATGTCTCTAAACTGGCTTCCTGTGCCTCAAAGAGTTGATTTCAAAATACTTTTGCTGGTTTATAAATCACTAAATGATTTAGGGCCAAAATACATTTCAGATCTGCTGCCACACTATGACCCCCCCCAGACCTCCCAGAGTCAGAACCAAACAAGACTTCAGATACAGTATTAGGGGACCACTAAGGCCTATATAAAGAGACTTCAGATACAGTATTAGGGGACCACTAAGGCCTATATAAAAGAGACTTCAGATACAGTATTAGGGGACCACTAAGGCCTATATAAAGAGACTTCAGATACAGTATTAGGGGACCACTAAGGCCTATATAAAGAGACTTCAGATACAGTATTAGGGGACCACTAAGGCCAATATAAAAGAGACAACAGATACAGTATTAGGGGACCACTAAGGCCTATATAAAAGAGACTTCAGATACAGTATTAGGGGACCACTAAGGCCTATATAAAAGAGACTTCAGATACAGTATTAGGGGACCACTAAGGTCTATATAAAAGAGACTTAGAGTTATTGATATTGCATAATAAGGTGTACATTGATGTTGCACGTGAGTAATTTGTCACATATGGTGCGTGTGGTCTACTTGGAGCAGTGTTAATTATAAAGTCCAGGGCTCCAGACTGAGACCAAATGGTCGCATTTTGCGACCAAAATTTGAGAGTGTGCGACTGAATTTTATATCCAGTCGCACATGTGCGACCAGTAAATTTGCCCCCTTTTTTACACGTTAAATGTCGAAATTTCGGTACCTGAGACCGCGTAAGATCAAGCTTATCTGTCCTCTCTGAAAATTGACAGAGAGCGGAGCTCCGACACAAACTCGCACACACACACACACACACACACACACACGCATAGCTGCGGACGGAGCAAACTACGTCGGCTCTGCAGTTTTGTTGAAGTCACAGTGAGTCACGGAAATGCCGATAAAGTGGTTTCAAGTGTGGTTACAGTTTTTCAAAACTTCACGCAGACAGCGTTTGCTGCGATATGATATTAATGGAGAGGCGAAAGCGGTCGCGGTGCTGTTGACGTTACACCTCCTAAGCAGGCACAACAGTGGTTCTGTGCCCTGGGGACTGACTGACAGGCTGAGGTTGTGTAGAAAGGCAACTTTATTTCTACAGCAGCTTTCAGCAACAAGGCAACTCAAAGTGCTTTACATGAAACATTAAAGAGCAATTAAAAACGGTCATGAAAATAAAACAGGCTAAAAAAGAATATACAAATAAAAGAATAAAAGTTACAGTGAGTAAGAAATTAATAATTATTCAATTTAATAGATTGTAGGGATGGGTTTGGGAGGAGGAGGATTTTGTTTAATTAATAAAATAACATAATGTGTACATAGGACAAATAGGTTTGACAATAATTTTTACAACTGAAATAATTGTTTTGTAATTATAGAGGGAAAGTACCAAAAAAAAAGGTACCGTTGGGCAACGGAACCAAATTCCAGGTATCTGTACCAATATTGGTTCAGTAGTAGCCTAAACAATGCATGTTTAATTTTAAGTTGAATTCATTGTGGACTAGAGCTGGTATATACAGTGCCTTGCGAAAGTATTCGGCCCCCTTGAACTTTTCGACCTTTTGCCACATTTCAGGCTTCAAACATAAAGATATAAAACTGTAATTTTTTGTGAAGAATCAACAACAAGTGGGACACAATCATAAAGTGGAACGAAATTTATTGGATATTTCAAACTGTTTTAACAGATAAAAAACTGAAAAATTGGGCATGCAAAATTATTCAGCCATCTTAAGTTAATACTTTGTAGCGCCACCTTTTGCTGCGATTACAGCTGTAAGTCGCTTGGGGTATGTCTCTATCTGTTTTGCACATCGAGAGACTGAAATTTTTGCCCATTCATCCTTGCAAAACAGCTGGAGCTCAGTGAGGTTGGATGGAGAGCGTTTGTGAACAGCAGTTTTCAGTTCTTTCCACAGATTCTCGATTGGATTCAGGTCTGGACTTTGACTTGGCCATTCTAACACCTGGATATGTTTATTTGTGAACCATTCCATTGTAGATTTTGCTTTATGTTTTGGATCATTGTCTTGTTGGAAGACAAATCTCTGTCCCCGTCTCAGGTCTTTTGCAGACTCCATCAGGTTTTCTTCCAGAATGGTCCTGTATTTGGCTCCATCCATCTTCCCATCAAATTTAACCATCTTCCCTGTCCCTGCTGAAGAAAAGCAGGCCCAAACCATGATGCTGCCACCACCATGTTTGACAGTGGGGATGGTGTGTTCAGGGTGATGAGCTGTGTTGCTTTTACGCCAAACATAACGTTTTGCATTGTTGCCAAAAAGTTCGATTTTGGTTTCATCTGACCAGAGCACCTTCTTCCACATGTTTGGTGTGTCTCCCAGGTGGCTTGTGGCAAACTTTAAACGACACTTTTTATGGATATCTTTAAGAAATGGCTTTCTTCTTGCCACTCTTCCATAAAGGCCCGATTTGTGCAGTATACGACTGATTGTTGTCCTATGGACAGAGTCTCCCACCTCAGCTGTAGATCTCTGCAGTTCATCCAGAGTGATCATGGGCCTCTTGGCTGCATCTCTGATCAGTCTTCTCCTTGTATGAGCTGAAAGTTTAGAGGGACGGCCGGGTCTTCGTAGATTTGCAGTGGCCTGATACTCCTTCCATTTCAATATTATCGCTTGCACAGTGCTCCTTGAGATGTTTAAAGCTTGGGAAATCTTTTTGTATCCAAATCCGGCTTTAAACTTCTCCACAACAGTATCTCGGACCTGCCTGGTGTGTTCCTTGTTCTTCATGATGCTCTCTGCTCTTTAAACGGACCTCTGAGACTATCACAGAGCAGGTGCATTTATACGGAGACTTGATTACACACAGGTGGATTCTATTTTTCATCATTAGTCATTTAGGTCAACATTGGAACATTCAGAGATCCTCACTGAACTTCTGGAGAGAGTTTGCTGCACTGAAAGTAAAGGGGCTGAATAATTTTGCACGCCCAATTTTTCAGTTTTTCATCTGTTAAAAAAGTTTGAAATATCCAATAAATTTCGTTCCACTTTATGATTGTGTCCCACTTGTTGTTGATTCTTCTACACCGGTATATATTTTTTATTATTCAGTTAACCTTGAATTTGAAACAGCACATTGTAATTTCTGCATCTATTATCAAAGTATGTATTAGTAATACAGTGGAAATTTGTAGAAATGTGAATATTTGGTTAGCATGTTTATTTACGGTGTGTTCCCCTAAATTTTCTGGTTGCGCCCCTAAAATTTTCAGTTGGGGGCCACTGTGCTCCTAGTGAAAAAAGTTAGTCTGGAGCGCTGATGTCTGACAGCAGCAGGAAGGACGTGTGGAATCTCTCCTTCACTGCACTTTAGGGTTACATTTTGAATACAAAATACTGTTGATAGATGGATATGATTTAGTAATAGTTTATTACCTACCCATTTCAAAGTCTGTGTAGGTCTTCTTCTTTGGCTTCCTCTTCTGGAATCATTGGTGCCTCTTCCTCTGACCAGGCCAATTCAGCAGTGGTCATCAAATCAGTTTTCAAACTCTTTCCTCTTATCTGAAAGAGATTAATAATCAGAGGTAATTAATAATTCAAGTACAATGTAATAGATAGAGAAAGTCTAGGAACCCTTGAACACACAGGGGGTTGAAAAAAAAGAGCGACACATAAGAATCATGAGTGCGCCTGCCCCAAATACTAGATAGATTCGGATTACAGGTGTATAATTTGCATCATGCAACAAACTAATACGACAATAACATACCTGACTCTTTTCACTTGTTGATCAGGCTATACACACAACTATTATTGTGGTATGATGTCCTTCATCTCTGCATTGCCTTCTCTCCCAACTCCTGTCCACGTTTTCTGATCTTCCACTATACATCATACCAACATAAAAACAGACACACTATGTGAAAGATACTATCAAAAAATACTGCTCTTTTGTGAGGATGCAGTATTTTTAGTATTGTAAACTACTGTTTTGCAATGAACACAACAACAATTCCTGACATTTTGTAGAAGATGGTGATATTCTTAGCAAGAACCACCTTTTTAAATGACAATTCCGGCACAAAACAAACCTAGACAAGTTATGCAGAGTGCGATTATTTCAGATATATTGAGCAAATTGCTTTTGATTTTAGTTTGCATCGCCAGCTATAAAGTCATGACTGGTGGCGGCATTTAAACATGAACGCGAGTTCTGAATCTATGGAATCTATCTTTTCAATAAACTGTCTACACATACAAAGTTCTCAAAGACTTATGGTCAATTTAACTTCAACAAAATGTAAAACATAAAGTTAAGTGACTGGACAGTAACTACATTAAGCTAACGCCAGCTTGCCAGGTAAATTGTTTTTATTTAAGTAATCAACGTTAGTGATATATCAGTAAGAAAATGATGGTAACACGTGAAGATGCTCATTGAGGTGTTCTGAAGGCTAACGTTAGCCAACGAAAACGGGCACCATCTAGTAACTGATGTTTTATGAACATTATAATCACAATGTAACAACTACGAACGTTAGCCTGCAATTAGACGGGCCCTGAACCTCTTCACCTTTTTAAATATGATTTAACGTTAGTTGGCAGATTAGCTAGCTAGCTAGCTAGCTAACGCTACATGCCGAATTGACACGAATTTACCTTTACATTTTGATTCTATAACAAGTCTTCAGCTTTAAATGTTCCCAGTTGAGGTTCAGTTCCATTTAAGCCAAAACAAAATAAAATTAACCGATATGAGCAAAGTATTTCTGAGGTGCGGCACTCAGTTACTGTTAGCTAGATAGCTAGCTAAAATTAACGTTAAGGGATATCGGGTAACGTTCTATTAGCTAGCTAGCTATCTAGCTAGCAGTCTAACGTTAGCTAACGTTACTGGCCTGTACTGCAACTGACATAACTAACGTTAACTTTACATTCCGATTCAGTCAGATTAGTACATATAACTTGATAGAGCACGGATATTTTAATTTTAAATGAATGTGAAAAAAGGCGGCTAGTGCGATGTTAGCCTGATCTAACGGCTCTAAAGTTACTTTAAACCATGACATGGCGTAGCTAGCTAGATAACTTACTAACTAACACATTTTGTTATTTGTCAGATGAACACCAACTTCCACATGAGAAAACGTCTAAATATTTGTATTAACGTTACGTTAAGATGAAATAGTGCTTACCATGGGGTTTGACAGCAGCAACGAAGCAGTCTCCATCCCTAACCCTTCTAGACTGGCAACTTTTTCCCCTTCCTTTATCGACTGTGGCGCGAATATGTTGCTGGGCAGAATTCAGATTCACTGTCCATCACATCAACAGTGTGTGTACAAAAAAGACATCCAGACGATCAATAAACGATGCTTCCAAATGACCCGCGAACAACTGAGGAACTTGTAATACATCTAACATACATAGTTAATACGTTGCTGCGATGAATAGATTTCTATGATAATAAAACGCTCAGACGCTCATTAAACGACGCTTCCAAATGACCCGCGAACAACTGAGGAACTTGTATGTACTGTATTCTGAAATAGTCTTAACAAGACTCCAGATCCAGTCTCAGTTTCCCAAGAACAAAAAAGACACAATTAAAGCACTTTGTAAAGAGCCTCTGCACATTTCCTTTCATTTGTTTCCAATGTAGCCTAATTAATCTGATATTTCTCAATTGTGAGTATGGTATTAGCATAGAAACTAGGCCTATAGAAATGATGGGCATCGATAACCCATAACCACACAAAACATAGTTATAATTTAGACATACACTAGCCAATAAAATCCTAATAGTAGAAAATGAAATAAATGAAAATACACAACCATTAAAATGCAGCTAATGACAAAGCCACACAATGATTCTAATCCCGTCCAGCAACATGACGTATTAGTGTAGCCAGAACAGAAAAAAAAAACTTTCTTTGCGCCACAGAGACAAAGTCAAAGGAGACAACGATGGAGGCTGCGTTGCCTGGTATGCTGTCAGACACTTCGGTACGTATCCATTACTAGTTGATCTTAATGTCATTTTTCATGTAATGAAAAATACGTCAACGTTATGAAATATGGAATTCATGAGGATTTTGGAGTAAGGACCATACAGTTGATTAGGCAGAAGGTAATGCTAAATTTAGCTAGCTAACGTTAGCTAGAGAGCCAGTGCTAATGCGACCATTCTTGTTAAGTTAGACTGGTTTTTCTTGGTAACTTAACTGTTAGCTAGCTATTTTATCGAAATATCAAGTCAATCTGATCATATTTAATTGAGTGTTTTTCAAAGTGTTGTTAATGTTAGTTGTTGGCTGGATTCTCCATTCCGCGCAAATCTCATATTCAAGTAAGTCATTAATGCAGGGTTAAATTCCAGATTAGCTTTCTAGCTGGAGGGGCGGGAAAACGGCCATCTTTAGCGTTTCGGGCTTTCCTGATAGAGTTGTACTGAGGATTCTTAAAGTCGCCTGTCTCCTCTCAGAGTGATAGAGAAAGACTATTACTATCTCTATGGCTCTGTCTCCTCTATACAACACATCTGATGTAACTTATTATGTAGCTAGGTTAGTTTCTGACAGTTAACTGGCTGGCTGTTGTTCCAAATGTCTCGAGCTAGCTAATTATTAACGTTACGTTGGCTAAATACAGTAACTTAAAGTAATGTTAACTAATATTCCTGCAGGCTTTAACCTTAGCTAACGTTAAGCAGCCACACCCCAGTTAAGTGTCGCTGTAGTATTTGCTGAAATCACAATCCAGAGCATGAATCTGTATAGCTATAACTCTAACAACGTGTTAATGTAAATTCGGCATGTATAACGTTCGTTATAATACACCAACTAACTAAATAGTATTTAAGTAAATCCACGAAAACCTTTACGTCTTGTTCAGCATTAACTGTAACATTAAGTAACGTTACTTAAGTTACACCAAACGTCCATTGTGGTTTTGAAGTTTATTTTTTATGTATTTATTATTAGAATTAAATTACACCACGTAAAATTCAGTTTAGGAGTGGGACAGCAAGTTACCAGCTCTATCGATAAAGTCGGCATGAAACGTGGTAACGTTAATATAATAACGTTAGGTTAGAAGTTAGAAGTTCAAAGGCGACTCATAACACAGCCATTAATGTGAACGTTAGCTAACGTCTGATTACATGAAGTTGCTGCAGTTGCTCTGCGGTTATTGGAAACCACATAACAAGTGGTGCGCCTAACAGTTGAGTTGTTACTTTATTTTGTAAGGATAAGGTTAACGCCAACGTTACATATATTGGTAATTGACAGTAACGTTGCATGGGCTGCTATGAGCCATATGCCCGTTGTATGCTTGTAGCTGTGTTATTTTAACCAGTAACGTTATGTTAAACGCTTGTCCGCGCTGGAAACAAAGTCCGCTGGAGCAGTGACTGTCACTAGAAGGATATTCGTGGCCCTTATAAGAAAGTGTGTGTGTGTGTGTGTGTGTGTGTGTGTGTGTGTGTGTGTGTGTGTGTGTGTGTGTGTGTGTGTGTGTGTGCTGGGAATATTGCACAGCTAGACAATGGAGTGCCCATGCGTTGTGTTACTGCCACAAAAACAGGAAGAATTTCTGAGTAAGTTAGCATGATGTCGCCTCTCTGCCTTCTCTTATCAGACTTATTAAGCTACCAGCAACCATGCAAATTACCTTGCTTATTTAGCTATGTATTACTTTTTTTCAGCTCACATATGAGAACCTGGAATTTATCAAAGTCCTTGTTACCAGTTTTAAAGATGAGAAAGAGACTTGTAAAAAAAATCTCTATGTTAACAGTGCCATGGATCTCGTAGATCAAAGCCTAGTCCAGCAAACGGGCTGTGTGCTTGATAGATTCTTAAAGTATAACACTGATTTCATGGAATATATTGATGTTGACGCCAATGTCGACGTGAAGGACTTTGATAGATTCCATGTCTTCCTGTCAGCCAGAGGACCCCAGATGGAAACCTGCCTTAGGGAGACTAATCGAAATCAGGTACACTTTGCAATACTCCAGTTTCCAAAGGCATTTAATTTAATTGTCATCATGGTGATTAAGCAATCCCCACACACATGCTGTAGTTGTATACATGAATACCTTATTCTGTATGCAGATGAAGAGTCAGCTATTCTTGTTAGGAAATGATTGTTAAAAACATCTTTTAACTGCATGACATTGTAGAGGTAGTGAATTAAGCATAAATAGATATTCTTTTAGAAATGTACAACTACATTGAGATGAGCATATTGGGCAGCTGAGTAAGATGAATGACCAGTATGTACTAACGATAAGAATTAGGCTTCTTGAGTAAATGCTTTCCTCTAAGTTCTGTTAACTGTTTGTCAAGACCTTGAATATGACTGCAATAAAATGTATCTCTTGTTGCCTCTACACAGCCTACCACTAACACGGAAGAACCCAGTCAGCCCCTACAGTCACTACTTCAGAAGAAAGCCCCACAGATTCTTACAGAGTATGAGACTACAGGTATCCTGTTGGTGCCGTCGGGGAAGATCCTTGTGAAGACGTGCATAGGAGATTTGGTGGAGAGGTGTGGTTTGTAAGTATCTATTTTTATTTTAACTGTATTTTAATTTTGTAATGATTTAAGTTTCTTGCTGTTTTTACCTTTATATCTGGTCATTTGTTTGATGTGTTTTATTGTCTTTGCTCTTGTAAAGGCACTTTGTAACATTGTTTTGAAACGCGCTCTAAAATTTTGATTATTATTGCACCATACCACACTTTGGCATGAATATCTAACTTTAAAAATATTTTGCACTGAAACAACAACAATATACCTGTGTCACTGAATGAGAAAGTGGCAATGTTGTCCTATTTTCCAGTTACCCTCTTAGTGCAGAGAAGTTGGCTGTAGCGAAAAGCATCATTACCACCTTCCCATCCCTGAGTGTAAGAGTAGAAGGACAAGGGGAAGGATTTGTAAGTAGTAGTTTTTGTAATAGTTTTTAAGTACTAGTATTTTTATAATGTACATTCCTCTCCTATCTAATGTAGAATAAAACTCTGCTGCCAAGCTTCTAACAAACCAAATGCTGCACTCACATTCCTTTGATTTTGGCATCATTATACTGTATATACGGCTCCCAGTTTGTTTTAGAATTGATTTTTAAAATAATAATAATAATTTTACCTAAGGCTCCAGAATACATTGTTGAATTTATTGTGCTTCAAGAGGTCATCAGAGCAGTGCAGCATCCTTTGTGAGTGTTTAGTAGGTGAAGATAATCACATATCTATATTTTAAGGGTGCTCCGATTGATCGGGCACCGATCGTTATCGGTCAATAAAGGCTTTAAATAGTTTGATCGGTGGTCTCCATAAAGGCCGATCAGATGACGCACTACTCGTGAGAAAATGTTCTATATGCAGCTAAGTTACACAATAACCAGACGGCTGACCGTTGGCAGAAAAAGCAGTTGGACTGATCAGTCTCCCCGAGTTGGTCAAAAAAGTGCCTCGGAACGAGGGTGGGACATTAGCCTTGTATCCTTGTAATGGATTGGACAGTTTTTGTCAAAGAATGCTGTTGCTAAGTAACAATGCACACTGCTTATAGGAGTCGCGTTACGTTACCGCTAATGAATCCCCAACATTTCCGGATTTTGTTGTTAAGAGTCTTAAAATTAATATATGATAAATATATGACATGATAAATAGAAGGTTTCAAATAGAACCGGTGATCGGTGATCTGCATCGGTCGATACTACTCACAGCAATCGGTGATCGGCCTAAAAAATCCTGATCGGAGCACCCTTACTATATTTTATGGTAACTTTAATCTCATGATTATTTTTTTAAGGGTTGGTCTTACTGCTCTACAACAGGTGATATCTTCCATAGCCTAAAACCACAGCCTTTTTTCTGTTTCAATTAAAACTGCCTAGCAAATGTCTAATCTGTTTGCTTGTGACCCACATACCACTAAGGAGAACTGAAACATTGTTGTTTCCTTTCATTCTCAGGAGCATTACTATGATCCAGTCTCTCACTGTGGATTCCTAGAGACTAAACTGTGAAACCTTAGACGCAATCTCGAGCAAGGGCAGAGGCATTATAGGAAGCGAAAAGTGACCAATGACTGCACTGGACCCGAGAAGCCTGATACAACAGAGGACGAGCATGCCAGCAGCACAAATGAGTGGGCCACCTTGATTAAACGGTTGCGGCCCTCAGCTGAGAACCTTTCAGCGATCAAGTCAGGCATGGAGAAAACGTACACATGTCGCAGATCCTGGATTACTAAGGACTTCCCCACTGTTGCCGAAATATTCAACGACTACCCGCGGTTTTTGGACATGCCAAGTCTGGTAGGTTGCTTCCTTCCTTGGTGACTGGCTTATTTAGTCCCACTCCTCTCAAATGGGATGAACTCACAAAATGATTGCATGGCTTCTGTGCAGCAAATATAAAACAAAAAGAAACCATGGAACTCCACAGTACCTGCAAAGGGTGACATGCACACCTAACTGCTTCACAAAACATCAGCGCTGGGATGGGAGGTGCACGCAGCTCTACAATCAAACTTCAACCCATTTAAATAGTAAAAAATAAATTCAAAATCAATATATGGCAGTGAGCGTTGATATTGTCACACACAAATAATGCCGCCACAAATAAATCAATGCATGGCCATCAATGCACTGTATTTAACTAGCATGCCTTATGCATGTACATGTTAGATGTTTAAAAGTCTCGAGGTTTTGATATAAATGTCATTTAAAAAAAAAAAAAATATATATATATATATATATATATATATATATATATATATATATATATATTCTGGAGCCTATTTTGCCGTCAATCCTGCCGACGTTGTCTTTGCTGTAATCAGATCAGTCTATATTTGTGTTTATGGGAAACATCCATGTGTCCAGACAAGGCTAGCAGCAGCAGCAGCAGCGCGTTTCTGGTGTGCAAAGACATAGAAAACACCACGCAGCTGACACACAACAGAAACGCCACGCTCACGCAGCCAGTGTGTAACTGGCCTAAGTCAGCTCTGCGCAGCACCACATGAATTCAAACGCACCTGATGAAAGATGTTTTCAGCTTGCTACGCTGCCACCAAGTGGCCAAAATATAAAATAAATACAGCTTTACTTTTCAGTTACCTGATTTAATGCTGTGAGTTTGTTCATATTTGGTAGGTCGATTGTAATGTGTTTTTATTCTCCTCTGTGTAAGCTGGACTCAGAGTTTGGCAAACTTACAGGCGGAAAGACGGACCTCTTTTTACGAAGATGGGAGGCCAACATCATTCCCAAACTGAAATCAGTGGCTGCCTTGGAACCAAGAGTGTCCTCTCTGGTGAAGGGTATTGAAGAGAAAACTGAAGGTATTTTTCTGTAAACACAAACCCCTCCAAATCAGAAATAATTAAGAAGCCTTGAGTGTGATGCTAGAAAGTAAAAAAAACAAACTTCAAATTAAGTTGTCTTGTTATTCTGTCCTTACTTGGCTAATTAACAAGTGAATGTTAAAAATATGTCACGAGAATTATTTTAAAAGGGGTTATACATTTTTAATTTTGTAATTCTTTTAATAAATATTTCTTTTCATGTTCATTCATGTTGGCGTAGAGTGATCACTATGGAAAGTGAATTAAAGTCATATGCATTTTTCTCTATGCATTTTTGTCTGATAAGGAATTATTTTTTCACATAGAAGCCAAATGACATTTTCTCTACCAGTCTCTACCAGAGAGGGCACTAAAGAATTCTTAATGTGACATTAAAAGTAGAGACGACAAAAGTCATTTCAGTGGCACACTCCATTATTTGCATTTCTGTATTTTAACTTGTGTTTCGTTGACAGATGAGACGTGTTACACTTTCCTAGTGTTGCTAACACACCTGCTGCCCCCGATTGGTGCCAGTCGTTGCAGTCTGAGATCTGCAATAACACACCTGGTTGATTTTACACCAGTATGTATTTAGTAAAGTTCAGATTGCATTTACTCAAAGATAGCATTTGTCACAACGTTGCTGATCAATTAACTAACATATATCTTTTTCTTTCCTTTCTTTAAACCTGGAACAAGTATTGCATCACTTTGCAGTGATCCTGCAGCACCATCCACAACTCACCAACCACAGCTGATATGCATCGGTGATCTGAAGAGTACAACCAAGCAGTATGTCATTGTTGCTAAGAATGACAAAGTAACCATTCCTCTGGATGATGGCCTGACGTGTTCTGTGGACAAGCTTTTCAAACTGTACTGGGTGTGTAACTTGCCATACCCAGCACCACTCAGCTCTGTCTTCACCTTCTTTGAGTATGTCTACGACCTGCCATTCTCTGCACAAAGGAAAACAAAAGTACTGGAGCTGATTTCACAGCTTAAAGCATGCAAGTAAAGCAAAATGTTCACCTGTCCAAAATGTGGAGAGTCTGTGTTCACAGAGGTAAGAAACCTCATTTGGCATCTT
Source organism: Zingel zingel (assembly GCA_023566125.1). NCBI lineage: Eukaryota > Metazoa > Chordata > Actinopteri > Perciformes > Percidae > Zingel > Zingel zingel. The sequence goes on along the minus strand of CM042329.1, from coordinate 8,122,011 downwards.
CGTGAGATACATTGCTTATCAGATGGACAAAACATGACGATTATAAGCTGGCCGCCCAAGGACATATCATAATTTACATTAATTTTCAAAACATCTCCATAGAGCTCATTCTACACCATCATCAACAAACGCTGTCTCAGTTCAACCCATTTACCAGGGAGGAGCGTTGAACAATTTAGTTGAAACTGATGATCCTATTTCTGATGTTTTGGAGATGTCCACTGATGCTGTAGCATCAGAGTCAAGGAAACGGTCTGATCTTGGTGACTGTGCAGCCTCTTTTGTGGCCCAGATGTATGCGTCGTCAAATGTGACTTTAACAGATGTGACAAGGAGAGTTAACTGTACAAAGGAGTTGCTTGAGAGAACTGTAGACAGTTTGCAGCAGTCAACTGCTTCGTTGTTGAGTAGTTTGGATGTACCACATGACAGTGAGGCTGTTCAAGCATTAATTTAGGAGTTTGAATATGCTAAACACATATTTAAAGACATGGACACACAATATAAAATGAACAAGTACTTCACTGAGAAGTTTTCCTTTGTTAAACCAAAAGAAATTTTCCTGGGTCACAGGTCTGATACCGTAAGGAAGGACGGTCAGATGAAACAGATTTTGGCGGCAGACACATGTCAGTACATATCTATCATTGAAACTTTAACGTTTCTATTCAAACATAAGGAAATGCAGGACTTGTTTCTACAGAATAAGAAGAGCACTGATGACAAAATGCGTGATTACTGTGATGGCTCTCAGTTCTCACACCTGTTGTTTAATATGTACCCTGATGCTCTTCAAATACAACTTTATTGTGATGACTTCAAAACAACAAATCGTTTGGGTTCTAAGACAAAAATACATAAGCTAGGAGCTGTGTATTTTACCTTGAAGAATTTCCCACCAGAGTGTAATTCCTCACTTGAGAATATTCACCTGTGTCTTCTTTTCAACTCAATTGACAGAGAGGTATTTGGATTTGACAAGATTTTGCAACCACTTCTGGATGACCTAAGATTTCTTGAAAATTCTGGTCTAACAGTGGAGTTAGGAGGTAAAAGCCATCAACTGTATGGCACAGTTTGCCTGTTAACAGCAGATCATTTGGCCATGCATTCACTTTGTGGATACCTTGAAAGTTTTTCTGCAAACAAATTCTGTCAGTTTTGCATGGTTGACAAAAAAACTGCCCAATTTAGATATGATGAGGATGAAGTTGAGTTGCGTACCAAAGACAATTATCATCACCATGTCAGCCTAAATGAACCAAGCACAACAGGTGTGAAAGAGGACTCCTGCTTGAATAAGCTTCAGTATTTTCATGTAACAGAGAACATAAGTGTTGATATCATGCATGATATACTTGAAGGAGTAGCCCCTTTAGAGGTAAAATTAATTCTGCGCCATTTTATTTATGAGGAGAAGCTGATTACTTTGGAACATCTGAATGACCGAATTTCAAGTTTTCAGTATGGATATGGAAATGTAAAAAACAAACCAAGTGTCATAATGAACTTGAGGTCCAGTGAGAATGCAGTTAAACAGCATCTCAAATGTGGTGCCTTTTACTGGTCTTGCCCTTTTTATTAGGAGGTCTTGTAGACAGAAAAAGTCAACATTGGCGTTTATTCATTCTACTTAGGGAAATATGCAGCATCATCTTTGCACCAGTTTTTACAAATGGGCTTGCTGTATACCTAAAAGAGCACCATACTCTCTTCAGACTACTTTATGACAAAAATCTCATTCCAAAACATAATTTTATGATACATTATCCGAGGATAATGATTTTGTTTGGACTTCTGTCTAAACTTTGGTGCATGCGCTTTGAAGCCAAGCACAATCCATTTAAAAGACTAGCACATGCAGTTTGTAACTTTAAAAATGTGTCAAAGACATTGGCTTTCAAACATCAGGTTCAACAGATGTATCACTATAAACATTGTGATAATATATCTAAGAAAATAGATGTGACCAATGCCTATCTTGTTAGTGTAGGGTCATTGAAAAAAGCTGATGTTTTGTTAGAAAACTTGAGGTTAACCCTTGAAACGGACCTTTCTTTGACCAGTACCTTATTTGTGTCTCACTGTGTTGATGTGTATGGCCAGGCTTATAGAACTGGTTCTATACTGCCACTGAGAACAGACTATAGAGAAGAACATTTGTTCGGTGAAGTCATTCATATCTTGCCCCAGGCAGTAAATGATTCGATTCTTATGTTTGTGAGGATCCTAAAAGTCAAGTACTTTGATGACCATTTTTATGCCTATACAGTGCAAAGAACAAAAGAATATGAACTGATTACACTGGCTGAAACTTCAGATTTTCGGCCTTTAGATATTATGACAAGCTTTGACACCAGTGAGCTGTATTTGAACCCAAGATACAAAATTGTATAGCTTGGATGTTAAGTTCACTACACTGTAAATATGTTTTGCCCTTTGGTCGCAACTTTCCAATTGTTTAATGTTGAAAACACTGAGATGACAAATGCTGCCTATTACCTGTTTTTATGGTTTTCAATGCCATGTATTCTGTCTCAACATGATTATATCAGAATAGACATGGTAAATGTAAGTGCATTGTTTTTATGGTTGTGGATGGTTTTAACAATCCAAAGTATTCACAACAGTTAAAAATAGGCACAAGCTATTTTGTGATATGGGTGAGAGTCCCTAAAACAAATGTTCTTCACATATGAATTTAGTAATTAAAATAAATGATTGGGTTAAGTGTAATGTATAACCGACTACAGAAACAGATTTAATTACATGATTTTTTTAATGTGAAAGTCTAAAATGCAATCTGTAATAAACTTACATGAACAAATGTACATGTTTCTTTCTTGATTGCACAAATGTAAATTGTCTACACGAAATGTTTTTAATCATAAATTTGTAATTCCACATTAATCCATCAAAACACAAGTAAACACATCTTTGTGTAAAAATAACACATCTTTGTGTTGACCTTTTTGACACAATAGATGTGTTAAAGAAACGGACACATGAGTTGTGTCACATCTGACACGTGTTGTCCGTGAGCTGATTCAGCACGTGTTAAAATTTGTGTGTGTTGTTTGTAACACATCTGTTCTAAGAGCGTACCTGATCTGATGTCACACTACTCTCTAAATGCAAGGGGGTAAGCTTCCCCTCGGACCGCCAATCTCCTATGGTGCCATTTTGATGCTACAAAGCGATCACCCCCCGTTAGCATTCCATTGACTGCCATTCATTTTGAAGTCACTTTGACAGTGAATAACTTTACATCTGAAGCGTTTAAAGACTCTATTTGTCCGTTGTTTATTTCCAAAGAAACACGACAATGTATAAAAGGCTCCATTACCTTGTACCTCACGTTATGGCTCCGTAGCAGACGTTTTTGTAAAAATAGGCTAACAATTGTGTCATAACCACGCGAGTTACTGTCGCATAGTAGAGAAATTACCGTATAGTACAGGAGAAGCTCGCAGGCAGTTTCGTCTCACATTAGCTGTTTAAGTTTAATTACTAATGTTAACTAGCATTTTACTTAGCAATAATTAGCACGTGTCCATGTTAACTCCTTGCATATACCTACGCTCTCCGTCTCTGCAAGATTGGGAATGATTGAGATTCCTCTTGGCACAGCTACCAGAAGACTTCCAACTTTCAGACAGGTTGATCACGTCACATTTACGTCGTCTCTCTCAGTTGGAGGCTGCGCAGTAACGCCCAGCGCTCACCGGAAAACTGCTTCTTAGGGCCTTCACTGGTCTCCGTCCAGAGCAACGGGATCTGTTGGTCCATTCTTATATACTGTCTATGACTAAATGTCCTCTAGACAGTTCAAAGTTTGGTTTATAAGATAGTTTTCCTATAGTGATGTAACTTGCTTGAAATAACAAAACCGTGTCATCATTATCAAGTGGACCCTTGCACATCATTCCATGGCACGTTGCAAAATCAGTATTCATTTGTTTCTAAATTTGTTTCCACACACAGATCTGTAAGTGGACATTGTCTCACTTAATCAAATCTAAATAACTGCCACTAATATATGAACATTTCCTAACACAAGTTGCTGCATGTGCAGGAGTAGCATTTCATGGTCATCAGCATTGCCTCAGATGATCTTACATGTCTCCTCACACCTGCTCGTGACAGTGCATTACAGACCTACATTCACATTCGAGGAAGATAACTAATAATCCAATGTTCACTTGTATCATAGAGGCAGATTGGAGAGAGATAGACAGACACGGGGTATACTAACAGCAGGCTTATAAGCCTAATGCAGAGTGGCATGCTTGGCTGAGAACTTGTCAATGGGACCAGTCTTATAACACATATTGTAATAATAGTCTTGATAATAAAATAAATAATAATAATAATAAATAAATTATTAAAAAAGACCTGGGTAAAACTTAATTGGCAGAACTTCTGCACGAGTTGAATATTTACAACAAATGATAAGAGAGATAAGCAGATTTTTATTTTTTAAATTGTGTTTTTTATTGTAAGACATGAAACCAACTAGTGTTGGGGAGATGTTGTTAGAAGCCCAATTGCTGCATGGTTTAAAGAGAAGTGGGAAGAAACCGGAGCACCCCTACAGAGGCCAATCACTGGTCTCCGTCCTACAGAGGCCAATCACTGGTCTCCGCCCTACAGAGGCCAATCACTGGTCTCCGTCCTACAGAGGCCAATCACTGGTCTCCGTCCTACAGAGGCCATTCACTGGTCTCCGTCCTACAGAGGCCACTCACTGGTCTCCGTCCTACAGAGGCCACTCACTGGTCTCCGTCCTACAGAGGCCACTCACTGGTCTCCGTCCTACAGAGGCCAATCACTGGTCTCCGTCCTACAGAGGCCACTCACTGATCCTCTGTCCCACAGAGGCCACTCACTGGTCTCCGTCCTACAGAGGCCAATCACTGGTCTCCGCCCTACAGAGGCCATTCACTGGTCCTCTGTCCTACAGAGCCCTTTCATTGGTCTCCGTCCTACAGAGGCCATTCACTGATCCTCTGTCCTATATACATTATACACTGGTCTCTTCCCTACAAAGGCAATCCTCACAACAGAGGCCAATCACTGCCATAGTCCAATCAATAAAAAGTCTCTGGCCAAACTTTGGAATGGAGGAGAAGAATCTTTTGATGGTGCTTGTCTTCCTTGGTTTCATCAGGTGGTCTTTGAAAAAGGAGACAATACATTTGTCAACTGCTGGTTCATCTAGATTCATTGAAACCAGCACGTCCTCTGCACAGCCCCACTTCTTGCACATGTCCTTTAAAATGGCCTTGCTGAGGTGTTTGTAAGTGTCACTGGTGATTTGAAAATCTTCTCCCTCGACTTCAGCCCATATCTTTTTGAACAGGCGCTCAATGATGGTTTCTGAATTTCCAATTGTTGTGTTCACCTTCGCTTTGTTAAAGGTCCGCGAAACCAACTTCTGCACAAGCAGCCTGATGGAAATTTTATTTTTCTCTGCCTGTGCTGTTGAATTCTGCACAGGTCTAGCAGCTGCCTCCTCAGATACTGAGACTTTGGGTGTAGGTTTGGGTGTAGGTGTAGGTGTTTGTGTACGTGTAGTTATAGGTGTGGGTGTAGGTATAGGTTTGGGTGTATGTGTATATGTAGGTTTGGGTGTAGGTGGTGTAGGTGTAGGTGTAGGTGTAGTTATAGGTGTGGGTGTAGGTATAGGTTTGGGTGTATGTGTAGGTGGTGTAGGTGTAGGTGTAGTTATAGGTGTGGGTGTAGGTATAGGTTTGGGTGTAGGTGTAGGTTTGGGCGTATGCGTATATGTAGGTTTGGGTGTAGGTATAGGTTTGGGTGTAGGTGTAGGTTTGGGTGTAGGTGTAGGTGGTGTAGGTGTGGGTGAGGTTGTCGGTGTAGCGGTGGGTGATAGTGACTCAGTATTCTTGAAAGCCTTTTTCATCTTGTTACTGTGGGTGCCAGCCTGTGTGCACAGCCACCACTTCATCAGTCCAAGGTAACGCCACACTTTACAATGTATTTCACCATACACTGTATCACGGGATGGGGAAGCAGACAGTGTCCTTTCATTTGATCCTGGGACAGTCTCTGGAATCCTCCCCTCAGAGACGTAACTGTAGAGGAGACCAGTAAGCTCTTCTTTGAACACCTGGTCTTTACCGTTGGAAATATCCTGCAATTTACTATAAACAACCTCACTTCCAACTTGTTGTTTTACACCATCTTTTGAAAACAGAGAATCAACATCAGTCACAAAGGACTGCATTGACTTCTCACTTTTAACTTTGGAGTCGGGGTGGAATTGGTTGTCTAGTTGAGTCGCCATGCGATGTATTGACAGTTTGGCAAACTGCGTAGCAAAAAAGAATTTTATCTTGCTCCCCACTCCTTTTAAGGACAGTTTCTCTCTGGATTCTGGGGTGATACATGTCCCTCTGGCTTCTGGGGTGAAACAAATCCCTGTGGCTTCTGGGGTAACCCTTGTCTCTGTGGGTTCTGGGCTGGTACTTGTCTCTCTGGGTTCTGGGCTGGTACTTGTCTCTGTGGGTTCTGGGCTGGTACTTGTCTCTCTGGGTTCTGGACTGGTACTTGTCTCTGTGGGTTCTGGGCTGGTACTTGTCTCTGTGGGTTCTGGACTAATACTTGCAGCATATTGCTCTTCCAGACTGTTAACCTCCTGAACAATTAACTGAGTAATGTCATCTGAAATAATTTGAATCTCCCGTGAGGTGTCAGATCGCAGCTGCTCATACTCCGAGTCGGTCATTTCTTGCAGTAGAGGTTCTGTGAGTCCACTGACCTCATTTGTAATTATTTCCCTCACAGCTGTGGTCGTTACGCTCACAAAGTGCTCTGATGCTCTGGAGACATTGTCCGGGCTTTTTGATTCCACAGATCTGGCTGCTGACTGGCAGCGATCAGTATCTGCCTCCTCTTGATCGTCCATCTCTTGTTGTCCATCAGCGGCCTTCTGTACGGAGATGTCCTGTCTTGTTCGTGGTTTACGTGGTCGACACAAGCACAAAACATTTTTCATCTTGCCCATAAATGCTTTCAACATATTAAAGACATGTCGTACCATCATATTAAGTCTGTGAGGGGGAGTCACACGCTCACTAAATACAGGTTCCAAAGTGTCCGCACTATTGGTGACAGCAGAGTAAATGCTTTGTGCAACCTCTGTAACAAACATGTTGTTTAAGTTCTTTGAGCTGTCACAGTGGACTGGGTCCTTTACTTGAAGAACCTCAGCAAAAGTCAGAAGAAGTGTGTCACCCAGACTGGACCGAACACGCTCCTCGGAGATTATTTGGCTGCATTTATTCTGCAGAGTTGCCAAAATGGATTTAGAAACTAGTGATATTAGGTCCAAAATCATCTCCGCCAACAATGTTGATGTGGCATCATCAGCTGCATCTTGCATCAACAATCTCTGCTGTTCCAATGTCATCCTTTTGAAAAAGGACTCAACCACTGGACGAACATCTTCCACTCTGATCTTCAATATCTCCTCTGTCTGGGAACTTTCCATTTCAGCCATGGTGATTGTATTAGATAGGCTGCGTTTTCTGAATGTCTTGTCTTGTTTTACAGGTACAGGTTTGTCAGAAGCTTTTTGAGCAGATATAAGTAAACCGATGTAGAGTAAACCAAAGTATAGAATGATTTTACCTAATGTCTGAATCTGTCTTATAGGCAAAATGTCATGATGTCATTCATGAAAGCACATAATGGATGAAAGGCATGATCGAACCTGAGGTCAGATCAAGGGACGTTCCAGCTAAGCCCCGCCCCCCAGCAGGGAATGCAGCTTTGCAACCGTTGCTAGGCACCAGCCGCACCTCTGACTGCTCTTTATTCTGTTTCAGCTGGAGGCATAGCTAAGTCTTGTAAAGTGAATGGTGTTGGAGAGAGCTAGCCAGTTAGCCAATTAGCTCAAAGAGTCGACAGACAACTAAACGGATATTCTACACTGATAGGCTATGTGTGTCGGTCGGAGGGGAGAAGGCTGCAGCGGCACGTCTTCACTGCCACACTAACGGAGGGAAGCACCGCCTTGTGGCGCTACTAAGCATTGCAGTTATAACCATAGATATCACTGCTCACGTGCTCTTTGGGATCTTGCAGAATAAGGAGTATGACATGCAGTTCTGTTTGTCCAGCATCGAGGACTTTTGCAGCACCACAGAGAGAGAAAAGGCCAAATTTGACTCCATCTGTGAGGACACTGTGCGCGGAGAGTTGGAGATGTGCGCGTAGCGTACCAGCAGCGGCACAGTGAAATCCTGGACAACATTCTCACTCAGCTGAGGAACAGGTTCAAAACTCATGTTCCTTGCCCTTCTGGAACCCAAGAAGTTTGCCTCATACAGAGAAAACTTCCCCAACTCTGAGTTTCAGAGCCTCGCGGAAAACTATACGGGCTTCATTTTGACCTCCCCAGGCTCAAAACTGAACTGACGGTCATGTACAACATGGCAAACTTTGAGGCAATGAGCCCATCAGACCTGCTGCACTTTCTGACTCTTAAAGAGCTGACTGAGAGCATGCCGCAACTGTATCACCTCACCTGCCTGGTGCGGACCATCCCCGTGTCCACCTCCTCCGTGGAGCGGTCTTTCTCGGCTCTGAAGCGCATCAAGACGCACGCCAGGAACAGTACTGGACAGGATCGCCTGGGAGCTTTGGCACTGATGTCCATAGAGAAATGACTTCTTTTGGAGCTCAAATCAAAGGACAAACTTTATGACGCCGCCATCGCCCACTTCACAAAGAAAGACCGACGAATGGACTTTGTTTTCATGTAAGGTAGGCCTATGTTACAAGCCACCTTGATTATCATTTCAAGGGATCAAGATTATTGGCAAAGTGGACATTCAGGGATTTGTATTTATTGCGGAGGTTGTCCCAGCGCAAATTGCCTTTAATTAAATATGTAATCAATCAATCAATCAATATATCAAACGTATCAGAAGTGTGTGGTTGGATTTTTGTTTTTAGAGGGTTTTTATTCCCCCCATGCTCACTTGTCTGCCCCTTTCCCTGTGGAGAATTAAGGAGGTATAGTAGAACCTATACATTAAAATTGTGACTTTAATTTATTGCGCCATGCGTAATTGCGCATGGAGAGGCATTTGCACTTCATTGCAACTTTAAAACATAGTCTTTGTATTACCAGGTTTGTGTAACTTTTGGCGTATTGTGATTTTGAAATTGTATTGTAAATTGATGATGCTCATGAATTTATTTGTCAATGTGTGAATGATTTGTAATGCGCCGTGATTTCATAGCGCTGTCCATGGTGATGAAATGAGCCTCGGTGTCTGTGTCAGCAGCGTCACGGGGTGACATTCTGGGTGACCTAATATCGTTTTTCCAGATTTTGGCTTTAGAGTATGTTTACTTAATTTCAACTATGTAGCCTAAATGGTCTCAGTTTTCTGAAGTTAATGTTGAGAATGTTTCTTGTTGCGGAGAATGTTATTGACGTTATGGTCTATTTGTTTACATCCTTGTCATCGTTAATTAAAGTATTGCACTTTCAATTCATCGTACTGTTGCTTTTTCCCGCGATGATTTATTTTCTCAGCGGTGATGGCCGAGGTGAAGGCCCAGCTGTAGTACTCACGGTTCGCCACATGTGTGTGTGTGTGTGTGTATATATATATATATATATATATATATATATATATATATATATATATATATATATATATATATATATATATATACATACAGTGAGGAAAATAAGTATTTGAACACCCTGCTATTTTGCAGGTTCTCCCACTTGGAAATCATGGAGGGGTCTGAAATTGTCATCGTAGGTGCATGTCCACTGTGAGAGACATAATCTAAAAACAAAAATCCAGAAATCACAATGTATGATTTTTTAACTATTTATTTGTATGATACAGCTGCAAATAAGTATAATACGCCAAAAGTTACACAAAGCTGGTAATACAAAGACTATGTTTTAAAGTTGCAATGAAGTGCAAATGCCTCTCCATGCGCAATTACGCATGGCGCAATAAATTAAAGTCACAATTTTAATGTATAGGTTCTACTATACCTCCTTAATTCTCCACAGGGAAAGGGGCAGACAAGTGAGCATGGGGGGAATAAAAACCCTCTAAAAACAAAAATCCAACCACACACTTCTGATACGTTTGATATATTGATTGATTGATTGATTACATATTTAATTAAAGGCAATTTGCGCTGGGACAACCTCCGCAATAAATACAAATCCCTGAATGTCCACTTTGCCAGTAATCTTGATCCCTTGAAATGATAATCAAGGTGGCTTGTAACATAGGCCTACCTTACATGAAAACAAAGTCCATTCGTCGGTCTTTCTTTGTGAAGTGGGCGATGGCGGCGTCATAAAGTTTGTCCTTTGATTTGAGCTCCAAAAGAAGTCATTTCTCTATGGACATCAGTGCCAAAGCTCCCAGGCGATCCTGTCCAGTACTGTTCCTGGCGTGCGTCTTGATGCGCTTCAGAGCCGAGAAAGACCGCTCCACGGAGGAGGTGGACACGGGGATGGTCCGCACCAGGCAGGTGAGGTGATACAGTTGCGGCATGCTCTCAGTCAGCTCTTTAAGAGTCAGAAAGTGCAGCAGGTCTGATGGGCTCCTTGCCTCAAAGTTTGCCATGTTGTACATGACCGTCAGTTCAGTTTTGAGCCTGGGGAGGTCAAAATGAAGCCCGTATAGTTTTCCGCGAGGCTCTGAAACTCAGAGTTGGGGAAGTTTTCTCTGTATGAGGCAAACTTCTTGGGTTCCAGAAGGGCAAGGAACATGAGTTTTGAACCTGTTCCTCAGCTGAGTGAGAATGTTGTCCAGGATTTCACTGTGCCGCTGCTGGTACGCTACGCGCACATCTCCAACTCTCCGCGCACAGTGTCCTCACAGATGGAGTCAAATTTGGCCTTTTCTCTCTCTGTGGTGCTGCAAAAGTCCTCGATGCTGGACAAACAGAACTGCATGTCATACTCCTTATTCTGCAAGATCCCAAAGAGCACGTGAGCAGTGATATCTATGGTTATAACTGCAATGCTTAGTAGCGCCACAAGGCGGTGCTTCCCTCTGTTAGTGTGGCAGTGAAGACGTGCCGCTGCAGCCTTCTCCCCTCCGACCGACACACATAGCCTATCAGTGTAGAATATCCGTTTAGTTGTCTGTCGACTCTTTGAGCTAATTGGCTAACTGGCTAGCTCTCTCCAACACCATTCACTTTACAAGACTTAGCTATGCCTCCAGCTGAAACAGAATAAAGAGCAGTCAGAGGTGCGGCTGGTGCCTAGCAACGGTTGCAAAGCTGCATTCCCTGCTGGGGGGCGGGGCTTAGCTGGAACGTCCCTTGATCTGACCTCAGGTTCGATCATGCCTTTCATCCATTATGTGCCTTTCATGAATGACATCATGACATTTTGCCTATAAGACAGATTCAGACATTAGGTAAAATCATTCTATACTTTGGTTTACTCTACATCGGTTTACTTATATCTGCTCAAAAAGCTTCTGACAAACCTGTACCTGTAAAACAAGACAAGACATTCAGAAAACGCAGCCTATCTAATACAATCACCATGGCTGAAATGGAAAGTTCCCAGACAGAGGAGATATTGAAGATCAGAGTGGAAGATGTTCGTCCAGTGGTTGAGTCTTTTTTCAAAAGGATGACATTGGAACAGCAGAGATTGTTGATGCAAGATGCAGCTGATGATGCCACATCAACATTGTTGGCGGAGATGATTTTGGACCTAATATCACTAGTTTCTAAATCCATTTTGGCAACTTTGCAGAATAAATGCAGCCAAATAATCTCCGAGGAGCGTGTTCGGTCCAGTCTGGGTGACACACTTCTTCTGACTTTTGCTGAGGTTCTTCAAGTAAAGGACCCAGTCCACTGTGACAGCTCAAATAACTTAAACAACATGTTTGTTACAGAGGTTGCACAAAGCATTTACTCTGCTGTCACCAATAGTGCGGACACTTTGGAACCTGTATTTAGTGAGCGTGTGACTCCCCCTCACAGACTTAATATGATGGTACGACATGTCTTTAATATGTTGAAAGCATTTATGGGCAAGATGAAAAATGTTTTGTGCTCGTGTCGACCACGTAAACCACGAACAAGACAGGACATCTCCGTACAGAAGGCCGCTGATGGACAACAAGAGATGGACGATCAAGAGGAGGCAGATACTGATCGCTGCCAGTCAGCAGCCAGATCTGTGGAATCAAAAAGCCCAGACAATGTCTCCAGAGCATCAGAGCACTTTGTGAGCGTAACGACCACAGCTGTGAGGGATATAATTACAAATGAGGTCAGTGGACTCACAGAACCTCTACTGCAAGAAATGACCGACTCGGAGTATGAGCAGCTGCGATCTGACACCTCACGGGAGATTCAAATTATTTCAGATGACATTACTCAGTTAATTGTTCAGGAGGTTAACAGTCTGGAAGAGCAATATGCTGCAAGTATTAGTCCAGAACCCACAGAGACAAGTACCAGTCCAGAACCCAGAGAGACAAGTACCAGTCCAGAGACCACAGAGACAAGTACCAGCCCAGAACCCACAGAGACAAGTACCAGTCCAGAGACCACAGAGACAAGGGTTACCCCAGAAGCCAGAGGGACATGTATCACCCCAGAATCCAGAGAGAAACTGTCCTTAAAAGGAGTGGGGAGCAAGATAAAATTCTTTTTTGCTACGCAGTTTGCCAAACTGTCAATACATCGCATGGCGACTCAACTAGACAACCAATTCCACCCCGACTCCAAAGTTAAAAGTGAGAAGTCAATGCAGTCCTTTGTGACTGATGTTGATTCTCTGTTTTCAAAAGATGGTGTAAAACAACAAGTTGGAAGTGAGGTTGTTTATAGTAAATTGCAGGATATTTCCAACGGTAAAGACCAGGTGTTCAAAGAAGAGCTTACTGGTCTCCTCTACAGTTACGTCTCTGAGGGGAGGATTCCAGAGACTGTCCCAGGATCAAATGAAAGGACACTGTCTGCTTCCCCATCCCGTGATACAGTGTATGGTGAAATACATTGTAAAGTGTGGCGTTACCTTGGACTGATGAAGTGGTGGCTGTGCACACAGGCTGGCACCCACAGTAACAAGATGAAAAAGGCTTTCAAGAATACTGAGTCACTATCACCCACCGCTACACCGACAACCTCACCCACACCTACACCACCTACACCTACACCCAAACCTATACCTACACCCACACCACTTAAACCTACACCCAAACCTACATATACGCATACGCCCAAACCTACACCTACACCTACACCCTTAACCACACCCACACCTACACCCAAACCTACACCTACACCCTCAACCACACCCACACCTACACCCAAACCTACACCTACACCAACACCTACACCTACACCCAAACCTACACCTAAAGTCTCAGTATCTGAGGAGGCAGCTGCCAGACCTGTGCAGAATTCAACAGCACAGGCAGAGAAAAATAAAATTTCCATCAGGCTGCTTGTGCAGAAGTTGGTTTCGCGGACCTTTAACAAAGCGAAGGTGAACGCGACAATTGGAAATTCAGAAACCATCCTTGAGCGCCTGTTCAAAAAGATATGGGCTGAAGTCGAGGGAGAAGATTTTCAAATCACCAGTGACACTTACAAACACCTCAGCAAGGCCATTTTAAAGGACATGTGCAAGAAGTGGGGCTGTGCAGAGGACGTGCTGGTTTCAATGAATCTAGACGAACCAGCAGTTGACAAATGTATTGTCTCCTTCTTCAAAGACCACCTGATGAAACCAAGGAAGACAAGCACCATCAAAAGATTCTTCTCCTCCATTCCAAAGTTTAGCCAGAGACTCTTTATTGATTGGACTATGGCGGTGATTGGCCTCTGTTGTGAGGATTGCCTTTGTAGGGCAGAGACCAGTGTGTAATGTATATAGGACAGAGGACCAGTGAATGGCCGCTGTAGGACGGAGACCAGTGAAAGGGCTCTGTAGGACAGAGACCAGTGATTGGCCTCTGTAGGACGGAGACCAGTGATTGGCCGCTGTAGGACGGAGACCAGTGATTGGCCTCTGTAGGACGGAGACCAGTGATTGGCCTCTGTAGGACGGAGCCCAGTGATTGGCCTCTGTAGGACGGAGACCAGTGATTGGCCGCTGTAGGACGGAGACCAGTGAATGGCCTCTGTAGGACGGAGACCAGTGATTGGCCTCTGTAGGACGGAGACCAGTGATTGGCCTCTGTAGGACGGAGACCAGTGATTGGCTTACGTGGGTTTACTCCGGGTGCTCCGGTTTCTTCCCACTTCTCTTTAAACCATGCAGCAATTGGGCACTAACAACATCTCCCCAACACTAGTTGGTTTCATGTTTTACAATAAACAACACAATTTAAAAAATACAAATCTGCTTAGCTCTCTTATCATTTGTTGTAAATATTCAACTCGTGCAGAAGTTCTGCCAATTAAGTTTTACCCAGGTCAAATGTTTGTGAAGAAAATACAAAAGAATTTAGGCAAAACAATTTGGGGTAAGCTTTCTGACCAATGTTAGGATAAATCATTTTACATTAACATCCGATATCAAAAACAGACTCCTTCATGTAAAATAAGTATAAATCTGCTTTAAAAACAAATAGAAAACAATTATATTTTACATCCGGTCTTCTGTGTTCCAAATGTTTTTATATTCAATCCTTCTTTGTTTATTATGTTATGCCTGTATCTGTATAATTTTGCATAAATATGGCTTATTATTCACTTGCCTTTTAATCTTTTCGCAACGCTGGTTGGTAAATGCACTGCCTGCTAAAAAATAATTTTATTATCAAGACTATTATTACAGAATGTTTTATAAGACTGGTCCCATTGACAAGTTCTCAGCCAAGCATGCCACTCTGCATTAGGCTTATAAGCCTGCTGATAGTATACCCCGTGTCTGTCTATCTCTCTCCAATCTGCCTCTATGATACAAGTGAACATTGGATTATTAGTTATCTTCCTCGAATGTGAATGTAGGTCTGTAATGCACTGTCACGAGCAGGTGTGAGGAGACATGTAAGATCATCTGAGGCAATGCTGATGACCATGAAATGCTACTCCTGCACATGCAGCAACTTGTGTTAGGAAATGTTCATATATTAGTGGCAGTTATTTAGATTTGATTAAGTGAGACAATGTCCACTTACAGATCTGTGTGTGGAAACAAATTTAGAAACAAATGAATATTGATTTTGCAACGTGCCATGGAATGATGTGCAAGGGTCAACTTGATAATGATGACACGGTTTTGTTATTTTAAGCAAGTTACATCACTATAGGAAAACTATCTTATAAACCAAACTTTGAACTGTCTAGGAGGACATTTAGTGAGCAGTGTGACATCAGATCAGGTTCCTGTGACCCTGTGCAACTGAAGGCATCCATATAATCTGTGCCATATATATATATATATATATATATATATATATATATATATATATATATATATCACTATTTAAGGATAAATCACAATCAGAAAAGCATGTATTGCCAAGTAAATAACACTTGGAATTTGCCTTGGTAAATGGTGCACACATAAAAATATTAAAAGGAAATAAACAATAAATGTAAAAGAAACGACAAAAATAAACAAATATGTACCATAAGACTGCTTGACAATAAGAAAGAAGGCTGTATGGTTTAGTGCAGGATAAGCAAAGATGTATGAGCAAAAGTTAAGTACAGTAGCCTATAGTGTGCAATGGACAGGTGGGGTTTACAGCATTACCAGTCACATCATGTTTTACAGCGCTACCAGTTATATCATAGCAACGCAACAAATCGTTCAACTACAATGCTGTAGCATAATCATTCTCAGTTGTAACTTTTGCAACACAGTTAAGAGGAAAAGTAATGTTGTCTCTTCTGCAGCGTATTACCTCCATAAAGGTGTCCTGCAGAAATGAGCAAGAGCAGAAGCAGGTCAGCCACAAAACTTCCCATTGTTAATTAGGCCTTCATAATCTAGCTTGCATTTAATGAAGAGCAACATCTGGCTGCTTGATTGTGCTGTCCATTGTCTTTACTGCACAGCACCGGCCCTCATTTCTACTACTGACAAGTTCCAGACAGCCTGTACTTGCTTTGCTGGTTGTAGCTTACAGCCTTTAAAAAAATGTACCTGTGTCTGTGAGCAGTGAGGTGAAGCTCCACCCTCTGATCCTCCCCTTGGCTGCTGTAGTGCTTAGTACCACACATGAACACAGAGGGGAGGTGTCACAACACATACGGAGACAGAAAGGGAGAGAAACAAATGAAAAGAAATGTGCAGTGGCGGCTGGCCAATAGAGGGCGCTAGGGCGCCGCCCCCCTTAAGCCACAAAAAAAAAATAATAATAATAATAATGATAAAAACATCAGTATGTCAATATTTGTATGTATGAAATATGGAATGCACCCAGTAACATTGTGTAAAATATGATAGAAAATCATATTCGCAACCTTTCCTCTGCCTGTCTGAATGCCGCATCAGCTCTGGGGCGATAGAGAAAGCGCCCCCAGGAGGCGGGTCTATGTAGCAGTTGAGCCAATTCCTAATTTAAGATATGAATGTATTGACATAGAATTTAGCCAATCAGCGTTCTTAAATCGAATCCAAGAAGGGCGATTATTTTATCGCCCCAAGCTCCCCCCTGATAAAATAAGGACCGGGCTCTAGGGGCGCCATTTTTACTAGATGACAATGGCGAGCGCGAACATTACTCTTCCAAGACCCAACCCTAACTCGGTGAAATCTCTCCTCCAAGATCCATTTGAGAGGAGAACTTTGTCGGAGAAAGTTCGGGTGAAAGAGCTGGGCCCAGATCAACCTGACCTCTCAATCAGACAGCAGGCTAGCGAGAAAGGGAAGCAGTATATGCGCGGCTTCTCCCGTAGCTGGTACACCAGGAAGGCTTGGCTAGCTGGGTGCACTCATGCTAATGCTTTATTTTGCTTTCCATGCTTGCTTTTTAAAACGACGGGGACAGATCCAGCATGGACAGTTACCGGAGTGAGGGGTATGAAGCACCTGTCAGAGAAGGTAAAGAAACATGAGAACACCAGGGCAAACATGGATAACTCTGTAAAGCTAGCCATATTAGGAAGGGTGAACATTGCTACGCAGCTGGATGACGGCCACAGGATTGCGGTGAGGAAACATAATGGGGAGGTGGATAAAAACGGGCACATTTTATCAAAAATTATCGATTGTGTGAAGTTTTGTGGGGCTTTTGAGTTGGCCTTGCGTGGGCATAAGGAAACTGACTCCTCGGACAACCCCGGCATTTTCCGGGGCTTGGTGGGTTTTGTTGCCTCCCTTGACAGTGTGCTGGAGGAGCACCTGAAGACAGCTACCGTTTTTAAGGGAACATCAAAGACGATACAGAACGAGCTGTTGGACTGCATGCTGTCAGTGCTTAAGGATTACATCCTAGAGGAAGTAAAGAGTGCTGATTTTATTGCCATTCAACCCGACGAGACGACTGACGTTTCCACCCACTGCCAGCTGGTGCTTGTGCTACGCTACATCGATGCTAACAGTAACATCCAAGAGCGGTTTTTCGAGTTCATTACGGTCCAGAACGCAACCGCCGACACCATCGCTACAGTGCTGCTGGAGAGGCTCAGCACCATACTCTCACATGGACAAAAGGCCAAACTTATTGCCCAGGCTTACGACGGAGCAAGTGTGAGGAGGGGAGCCACCGGCGGAGTGCAGCGTAAAATAGTGGATGTGTACGAAAATGCGCACTACTGCTATGCACATCAGCTGAACCTCATCATGCAGCAGGCTACTTCACGCATCCCCAGGATCGGCACTCTCTTTTCCGACCTTGCAGGATTTTCTGCTTTCTTCTCCAGGTCTCCCAAGCGAACCTCTGTGCTTGACCAAGTGGTTGTGCATAGACTCCCCAGAGCCTCTACAACACGGTGGAACTTCCACAGTCGCGCTATCGAAGACGAGGCTTTCTGTTTTTTCCTGGCACTGTTCCACAAGATCATGCCAAATGTGGACATGCTTTTCAGCCAGCTGCAGAAGAGGAACATCGACCCTGTCTTCATTAAAGCACTTGTCCAGAGGTTCACAGACAGCATGCTAACAATCAGGTAAATTACTATATTTACTATATTTAATATTGGCTAATAAAGCTGTTGTTGTTAGCTCACTTCCAACAGTGTAAAAGCCTAAATGTGTCTTGTCATCAAAGTGAGTGATTATCTTAGAGCACATCACAATTATATTTGTTTTAGTATTTTAAAAGGAAAGAGAAGACCCAATCAGGTCCATTTCTAGAAGAGGCCTAGTTGTTATTGAAGATTAACTTAATTGTTATTCAGACTATTACTTACATAGGACAAGTGCACAGCAGAACAAAAGTATGTAGCATCCCTCTCACAAATGTAATAGAAAAAGGCTTAAAAACGTAATAACATAAGTTAATTATGCACATCACAGGTTAAAAGCAGTTACTAGACATAGTTTGTGTGTGTGTGTGTGTATATATATATATATAGAGATAGATAGATAGATAGATAGATAGATAGATAGATAGATAGCAGCAGCAGCCCATAAAGTGACGGAGGATGCTGGGACCAGGAGAACAACAGAGGTTGGCTACAGAGGTAAGTTGTGATGTAATTGTCAGTGTTTCCCCTAGAACTTTTTTTCAGGCCTGGTAGTATGTAGCCAAGACCAAAAACCCTGAACAATAAGCACCTTAGTAATCATATACTTGACTTGGACATAGGCATGTGTTCAGTCAGGATCATTTGCATCAAAATGGCTTTATTGCAAATTAAAGCTGATGATTATCTTTTACAGGTATGTGATGCCATCCTGATTCCTACCAAAGAGAGGTTCTCCTTCACCCAGCACCTCATCAGCGCAACACTGTTGCACGGAGAGTTGTTCCCACAACACAGTGTGAAGTTCCCCGATACAGCGCTTGAAACAACCATGGAGGCGTACCCCATGTTGAACAAGGCCAAGCTCAAAACCGAACTGTCCCTCATCTATGAGAACAGTGAGTTCAAGGCTTGTAGTGGTGCAGTTCCCCTGTACCAGTTCTTCATGGAGAACAACCTTCAGAGCACTTTCACAGAGACTGTCAGCCTCCTCAAGATCCTCATCACCACACCCATGACAACAGCTGAGTCAGAAAGGTGCTTCTCTACACTGAAGAGGATCAAGACCTTCCTGAGAAACAGCATGACACAGGATCGCCTGAATGCTCTGGCTATGCTCTCCATGGAGAAGAAACTTGTCAGGGACATTCCTGACTTTAATAAAAGGGTCATTGAGAGGTTTGCCACTCAGAAGGACAGACGGGCAAAATTCCTGTACAAAGAAGATGACACACACACAGACACACAGCAGCACTGACCACATGTTTCTTTGTATATAGTTGACCTTAGCATAAAAAATCATCCAGTTATACAGTGAGGAAAATAAGTATTTGAACACCCTGCTATTTTGCAAGTTCTCCCACAAGAAGAATGATGAGTACCATCCCAAGAACACCATCCCTACTGTGAAGCATGGGGGTGGTAGCATCATGCTTTGGGGGTGTTTTTCTGCACATGGGACAGGGCGACTGCACTGTATTAAGGAGAGGATGACCGGGGCCATGTATGGCGAGATTTTGGGGAACAACCTCAGTTAGAGCATTGAAGATGGATCGAGGCTGGGTCTTCCAACATGACAATGACCCGAAGCACACAGCCAGGATAACCAAGGAGTGGCTCTGTGCAGTGTGTGCAAACCTGGTGACCTGTATATATGTTGTTTTGTATCAATTACTTGTTGCAGTTCTGGAGCACATTAACAATTAGTTACATTTAGTTTGCTCATAAAATACTGTATGATATTCTTCCAGTCAAAGGTTTGAGTTCAGCCACTTGATATCCATTTCTATATACCATTTCTTACAGTGTAAGATTTCCTATAAACTATCTATATATAATATCTCTATATATATATATCTATATATATATACATATATATATCTATATATATATATATATATATATATATATATATATATATATATATATATATATATATATATATATATATATATATCGATATATATATATATACACATATCTATATATCTATCTATATACATATATCTATATATCTATCTATATATGTATATCTATATACATATATCTATATATCTATATGTATATCTATATACATATATATATATCTATATACATATATCTATCTATATACATATATCTATATTCATATATCTATACATATATATATATATATATATATACATATATCTATATTCATATATCTATATATATATATATATATATATATATATATATACATATATCTATATATCTATCTATATACATATATCTATATCTATCTATATATGTATATCTATATACATATATCTATATCTATATACATATATCTATCTATATACATATATCTATACATATATCTATATAATATATATCTCGAGGGCTTGGAGCCAGAGGGGTGTAAGTGGCTTTTGAAAAACTTTACAGGAGAGACAAAACAAAATTTTGACCACACTTCAATCACCTGTATTATTAACCTCAAACAACAAACACTGCAACCACAGGCATACTTACATGAATGAGTATTTAAGTAATAAACTTATGGCATATTAACACAATGAACATGTTCTAAAACATTTTAAAATCAAAAGAATATGGCAAAAACATCATACGCCTTTGTGGCACCAAACATTTCCAAGTCTTCTATGAACATATTGGGCATATCTGCTGAACAACGCAGAAATAAATTGGTCAAAAGGGGAACTGATTGAATAATTAACACTTGAATAACACTTGAACAAGTAATTCTTTTTCATTTAACTCATTCATTAATTTTTTTCCCCTTTTTTTCTCATTTCACTTTTCCATTATGGGCATCTGCTGAACAGTACAGACTGTAATAAAAGTCACTGAATTTGCTAAACACACTTCTGATTGGCAATTCATGAGTTGTTCAATTTATTTCATTACATTCATTGATTTTTTTTTCAAATACTCTATACAATTGACAGTTCTCTTGTGTTCTGTTTACTCATTTCACTTTTCTTTTTTGTTCAACCATTTCAATTACTCTGTGAGTCTATTCATTGACCACATCTAAAGAATCATGTTGCGTCTTATTTGCTTTTCTGTTCACTAGTTTGTTTAGTTCTACTCACTGTCCACTGTCAGAGCATTGTAGAACTCCGCGTATGTGTGAAGAATACTCCTATTGCTGCACAGGGTGAGTAGATCTTTCTTCTTTAATGCACTGATCCCAGGAGGGCTTTCATACATTGAACTTGGTTTGAACACGGAATGGGTGCTTCTGGTGCCCCTGGTTGCCTGCTTTGCTACCTTCAGTTCATGGAAGGTTGGGTCGGTGAAATCATACTTGAAGAAGATTGTTCTGGGCTCTTCTTTTGTGTACCGAAACCATTTAATCTTCTGCTAATGCACTGATTTTCCCTCCTCATCTTTGGTTTTGTTTTTGAGTACTTGATTGGAGAAAGACTTGAAGTCCAGGAAGTCCTTGTGACCAAGTTCATGTATGGTGTATGGTTTGTTCTTTCTTGCCACTCTCACAAGGGTGTAGTAGCCATCAGGGGAGTAGATTGGAACCTTTCTCCTCGCAGTTTCCACTGCAGCATGCACGCTGTCACACTCCATCTGGCTGTGACCAGACTCCATGTACTTATGGTCAATAGTGGAGAGGGGCAATGTGCTGACTGCATGCAGGCACATTGTGCTAAAGGCGGCATTTCTATTCTGTCCACCACATGTATCTGAATAAAGAACTGCATGTTTGACTTCAGGATTAAGTTGTGAAAGGTACGAGTAAACACAAGTGCTGATCTCTGATGATCCTCGGCCGCCTTCACCCTCATGCCACATGTAACACTCAACATCTTTACTGTCCATTTCATATACAGTGAGGTTGTAAGTACTTAACTTGCGTGAGTAGAACAGGCTACTAACGTTGCTCCAGGGGGTGGTTAACACTTGCTCCAGGTCAAAAGTGACAGCTTTGTAGGACTCCTGTTCCTTTGCTTTCTTTTTGTCATTATCTTTATGTTCTCTGGACTGTTTTTTTTCTCAACTGGTGGGCCTCAAAGTCAGCCTTATGACTTTCCTTCTCACGGTCTTCTAAATGTTGGTACCATTCACAGTATTTGCATGCGTCTTTCTTTGGAGTGTGGAAAGCAAGATTGAACTCAGTGTCAAACACCATTCTATAAAGACTTTGTTTTTCTGGTTTAATCTTCCACTCCTGTTCGCATTTCTCTTTATACAGCGCATACATTCTTGGCACACTCAGCGATCCTTCCAAGTAGAGCTTGTTTGTATCTTTCCTGGAGTAGTGGGATTCAAGTTTTGGGAAAGACTTGATATGCTCTCGTATTTTGTCTTTGCTACTCTCAGGCACTTTGTTTTGAGGTGCATGCCGCCCTTTCTTGCTTGGAGGGGAAATTCCCAATTCACTAGATGGATGGCCGCCTGCAGACCTCGCAAATTTCTCAGACACATCAAGGGTCTTCAAAAAGAAGTCTTTGCATACCCTTATCTGTCTTCCCTCAAAGGTTAAATAATACTCAAACAAATGAGTTCTTCTTGAGATTTTTTCACTGTTTCTTTTCCCTCTTTTGATAACGTGATTGACAATGAAGTCTTTCTGCCTTGCTGCATCTCCCATCTCCCAATAATGTTGAAATATACTTTCCCTCACTGGCTCTTGGAAGTTCTGATTGCATTTGTAACGACAAGAGGCACAGTTCTTCTCCCTCACCTTCCTTCCTGGAACATGAATGCCATGTGAATTAATGTAGCTTTGGCCAGAATTTCTTAACCTTTTACGTTGGTTTCTTTTCCAATTTTCAACATCTCTCTGTCTTTTTCTTCCTCTATGTGGTGTGTTGGCATCATCTTCCTGGCCACTTTCAACCCCTCCCTCCTGAACAGGCTCAGTGTCTACTGTCTCACTCCCTCGATCTTCTTCTGTCTCCTCTCCCTGGCCACTGTTAGCCCCTCCCTCCTGAACAAATTCTAGCACAATGTCTACTGTCTCAGTCCCTCGATCCTCTTCTGTCTCCATGTGTCCCTCTTTCTCTTCCATCTCCTCATCTCTCTCCTTCATCTCATGCCGTGTCCCTAAATGATATCATTCATATTTATTAATATCCTACATGAATGCCCTTATACTAATAATTTGGGGTAAGGATTAGATAAGGTGAATGTTCAAACTTATTTTCTATGCAAGTCAGAACTCACTTCCTCCATCATGTGCTGTCTCCATGTGTCCCTCAAGTTGATCTCTCTTCCTCACCTCATGTGGCTGTGTCCCTTAATGATTAACACATTAATATTTATTAATATAATATCCTACATGAGTGCCCTGAATCTATTAGTTCAAGGCTAAGGTAAAGTAGATTATGAGAAAGTTCAAAAGAATATTCTGTCAGAACACTAGACTAGTTAGCATGCAGAGTTAGCCAAATCAGACAAAAACAATGGGATTAACGTTAGCCATGCTAGGCTAGGCTAGGCTAACAAGGTAAGGCTCTCAAGGCATGATTATGCCTTACTGTCATCACTCTTGTGAGGAAATGCATTCAAAAACAACTCTGGCTCATCTTCAACTTCTTAAATATAGGATTCATCAGTTTGTTTCATAATATTCATCAAAATCTTTTCTGCCTCAGACAGTTCCATGTCTGCAGTTGTGTCAGCCATTTTGAATGCTGTTTTAGGGCACCAACTACACTTACGCCCTTCTGGCTCTGAACAAAAATATGGGTCCTACATGTATTTTTCAGAGCCAGAAGGGCGTAAGTGGACTTACGCCCTTCTGGCTCCAAACATTACTCACACTTTTGTGTTAGGTCTTTATTGTTTTGTTGCTTTATTCAATACAGGTTGATCTCAGATAGGTCTTTTTGGCACCATTGGATAGAGCTCATCAAGACCTTTATTTTGATATTAAGAACTCATATTCGCCCAAAATGCCACTTACGCCCCTGGCTCCAAGCCCTCGATCTATACATATATATCTATCTATATATATATCTATATTATAGATATATATATATATATATATATATATATAATTATCTATATATATACATATCTATCTATCTATCTGTCTATATATATATATATCTATATATATATACATATATATATATATATATATATATCTTTATCTATATATATATATCTATACATACATATCTATCTATACATACAATATATATCTATACATAATATATATATATATATATATATATATATATATATATATATATATATATATATAATATATATATATATAATTTCATGTTATTGTCCACTTTCCACTCTGTTCTGACAGCATGCCTGTTGCATTGTCTATTTACTACCAATGACACCATTTCATGTGCTCAACAGCGCAGCTGGACCCTCCCCCACAAGGGGTAACTGGTGTAACAGTCAACAGCCTTTCCAAAAGATGTTATGTGTAGAAATAGTCAATTGTTTACAAGTTCAGTTTAAATGCAAATGAAAGGCTTGTGTTTGTGCAATGTGATGTTTATGTTTTTGTGTAAGAATGCCTGAACTTTTTAATATTGGCATTAAATAATTACTGACTATTTCACTGAGCACTGCTGTCCTGCAGTTTGTGTTAAATTGTATTGCGATGGTTACAGAAACAAAAAAGTATGGCACAGCCCCACCGAGAATATTTTTCACCAGCCGCCACTGGTGTAAAGGCTCTTTACAAAGTGCTTTAATTGTGTCTTTTTTTTTCATTGGAAACAGAGACTGGATCTGGAGTCTTGTTAGACTATTTCAGATACAGTACATATGAGACTTAGTTTAAAACATTTAGAAGGGTGTTAGCCTATATTCTGAATTGAACCCCTCTTTATATATATATATAGCAGAAGAAAACCAAAACTGGACACAGAACTAACTTTTTCGTGGTGATTTATTTTAAAACAGTGATTCCTTGATTTCAGACCTAACGTTTCCTATAAGAAGACATGACAGTGAAGGCTCATGCACAATTTCTTGTGGACAGGTTAGTAAGTTTACATAAGAAGACAAAAACATAATTTTAGCCGGCTTTCAGGGCTAGAATGACAACGGTCGCTGGGATATTTTATCAGCGTAGCTAACAGATATGAAAACGTAAGCAGACTGTAACAGAGTTATAACTGCAATGCTTAGTAGCGCCACAAGGCGGTGCCTCCCTCTGTTAGTGTGGCAGTGAAGACGTGCCGCTGCAGCCTTCTCCCCTCCGACCGACACACATCAAGAGAGAATTCACTAACGAGTTTTACTGTAAATATAGCGCCGTGGACACCTGGCATTGTATGGTCCATGTTGTAGAATAAAGTAGCTTATTAGTGTAGAATATCCGTTAAGTTGTCTGTCGACTCTTTGAGCTAATTGGCTAACTGGCTAGCTCTCTCCAACACCATTCACTTTACAAGACTTAGCTATGCCTCCAGCTGAAACAGAATAAAGAGCAGTCAGAGGTGCGGCTGGTGCCTAGCAACGGTTGCAAAGCTGCATTCCCTGCTGGGGGGCGGGGCTTAGCTGGAACGTCCCTTGATCTGACCTCAGGTTCGATCATGCCTTTCATCCATTATGTGCCTTTCATGAATGACATCATGACATTTTGCCTATAAGACAGATTCAGACATTAGGTAAAATCATTCTATACTTTGGTTTACTCTACATCGGTTTACTTATATCTGCTCAAAAAGCTTCTGACAAACCTGTACCTGTAAAACAAGACAAGACATTCAGAAAACGCAGCCTATCTAATACAATCACCATGGCTGAAATGGAAAGTTCCCAGACAGAGGAGATATTGAAGATCAGAGTGGAAGATGTTCGTCCAGTGGTTGAGTCCTTTTTCAAAAGGATGACATTGGAACAGCAGAGATTGTTGATGCAAGATGCAGCTGATGATGCCACATCAACATTGTTGGCGGAGATGATTTTGGACCTAATATCACTAGTTTCTAAATCCATTTTGGCAACTCTGCAGAATAAATGCAGCCAAATAATTTCCGAGGAGCGTGTTCGGTCCAGTCTGGGTGACACACTTCTTCTGACTTTTGCTGAGGTTCTTCAAGTAAAGGACCCAGTCCACTGTGACAGCTCAAAGAACTTAAACAACATGTTTGTTACAGAGGTTGCACAAAGCATTTACTCTGCTGTCACCAATAGTGCGGACACTTTGGAACCTGTATTTAGTGAGCGTGTGACTCCCCCTCACAGACTTAATATGATGGTACGACATGTCTTTAATATGTTGAAAGCATTTATGGGCAAGATGAAAAATGTTTTGTGCTCGTGTCGACCACGTAAACCACGAACAAGACAGGACATCTCCGTACAGAAGGCCGCTGATGGACAACAAGAGATGGACGATCAAGAGGAGGCAGATACTGATCGCTGCCAGTCAGCAGCCAGATCTGTGGAATCAAAAACCCCAGACAATGTCTCCAGAGCATCAGAGCACTTTGTGAGTGTAACAACCACAGCTGTGAGGGAAATAATTACGAATGAGGTCAGTGGACTCACAGAACCTCTACTGCAAGAAATGACCGACTCGGAGTATGAGCAGCTGCGATCTGACACCTCACGGGAGATTCAAATTATTTCAGATGACATTACTCAGTTAATTGTTCAGGAGGTTAACAGTCTGGAAGAGCAATATGCTGCAAGTATTAGTCCAGAACCCACAGAGACAAGTACCACTCCAGAACCCACAGAGACAAGTACCAGCCCAGAGACCACAGAGACAAGTACCAGTCCAGAGACCACAGAGACAAGGGTTACCCCAGAAGCCACAGGGATTTGTTTCACCCCAGAAGCCAGAGGGACACGTATCACCCCAGAATCCAGAGAGAAACTGTCCTTAAAAGGAGTGGGGAGCAAGATAAAATTATTTTTTGCTACGCAGTTTGCCAAACTGTCAATACATCGCATGGCGACTCAACTAGACAACCAATTCCACCCAGACTCCAAAGTTAAAAGTGAGAAGTCAATGCAGTCCTTTGTGACTGATGTTGATTCTCTGTTTTCAAAAGATGGTGTAAAACAACAAGTTGGAAGCGAGGTTGTTTATAGTAAATTGCAGGATATTTCCAACGGTAAAGACCAGGTGTTCAAAGAAGAGCTTACTGGTCTCCTCTACAGTTACGTCTCTGAGGGGAGGATTCCAGAGACTGTCCCAGGATCAAATGAAAGGACACTGTCTGCTTCCCCATCCCGTGATACAGTGTATGGTGAAATACATTGTAAAGTGTGGCGTTACCTTGGACTGATGAAGTGGTGGCTGTGCACACAGGCTGGCACCCACAGTAACAAGATGAAAAAGGCTTTCAAGAATACTGAGTCACTATCACCCAGCGCTACACCGACAACCTCACCCACACCTACACCACCTACACCTACACCCAAACCTATACCTACACCCACACCTATAACTACACCTACACCTACACCACCTACACCCAAACCTACATATACGCATACGCCAAAACCTACACCTACACATACACCCTCAACCACACCCACACCTACACCCAAACCTACACCTAAAGTCTCAGTATCTGAGGAGGCAGCTGCCAGACCTGTGCGGAATTCAACAGCACAGGCAGAGAAAAATAAAATTTCCATCAGGCTACTTGTGCAGAAGTTGGTTTCGCGGACCTTTAACAAAGCGAAGGTGAACACAACAATTGGAAATTCAGAAACCATCCTTGAGCGCCTGTTCAAAAAGATATGGGCTGAAGTCGAGGGAGAAGATTTTCAAATCACCAGTAACACTTATAAACACCTCAGCAAGGCCATTTTAAAGGACATGTGCAAGAAGTGGGGCTGTGCAGAGGACGTGCTGGTTTCAATGAATCTAGACGAACCAGCAGTTGACAAATGTATTGTCTCCTTTTTCAAAGACCACCTGATGAAACCAAGGAAGACAAGCACCATCAAAAGATTCTTCTCCTCCATTCCAAAGTTTAGCCAGAGACTCTTTATTGATTGGACTATGGCGGTGATTGGCCTCTGTTGTGAGGATTGCCTTTGTAGGGAGGAGACCAGTGTATAATGTATATAGAACAGAGGACCAGAGAATGGCCTCTGTAGGACGGAGACCAGTGATTGGCCGCTGTAGGACGGAGACCAGTGATTGGCCTCTGTAGGACGGAGACCAGTGAATGGCCTCTGTAGGACGGAGACCAGTGATTGGCCTCTGTAGGACTGTGACCAGTGATTGGCCGGTGTAGGACGGAGACCAGTGATTGGCTTGCGTGGGTTTACTCCGGGTGCTCCGGTTTCTTCCCACTTCTCTTTAAACCATGTAGCAATTGGGCACTAACAACATCTCCACAACACTAGTTGGTTTCATGTTTTACAATAAACAACGCAATTTAAAAAATAAATATTTGCTCATCTCTCTTATCATTTGTTGTAAATATTCAACTCGTGCAGAAATTCTGCCAATTAAGTTTTACCCAGGTCAAATGTTTGTGAGGAAAATACTAAAGAATTTAGGTAAAACAATTTGGGGTAAGCTTTCTGACCAATGTTAGGATAAATCATTTTACATTAACATCCGATATCAAAAACAGACTCTTTTATGTAAAATAAGCATAAATTTGCTTTTAAAAACAAATAGAAAACAAACAGAAAACAATTATATTTTACATCCGGTCTTCTGTGTTCCAAATGTTTGTATATTTAGTCCTTCTTTGTTTATTATGTTATGCCTGTATCGGTAGAATTTTGCATAAATATGGCTTATTATTCTCTTGCCTTTTAATCTTTTCGCAACGCTGGTTGGTAAATGCACTGCCTGCTAAAAAATAATTTTATTATCAAGACTATTATTACAGAATGTTTTATAAGACTGGTCCCATTGACAAGTTCTCAGCCAAGCATGCCACTCTGCATTAGGCTTATAAGCCTGCTGTTAGTATACCCCGTGTCTGTCTATCTCTCTCCAATCTGCCTCTATGATACAAGTGAACATTGGATTATTAGTTATCTTCCTCGAATGTGAATGTAGGTCTGTAATGCACTGTCACGAGCAGGTGTGAGGAGACATGTAAGATCATCTGAGGCAATGCTGATGACCATGAAATGCTACTCCTGCACATGCAGCAACTTGTGTTAGGAAATGTTCATATATTAGTGGCAGTTATTTAGATTTGATTAAGTGAGACAATGTCCACTTACAGATCTGTGTGTGGAAACAAATTTAGAAACAAATGAATATTGATTTTGCAAAGTGCCATGGAATGATGTGCAAGGGTCAACTTGAAAATGATGACACGGTTTTGTTATTTCAAGCAAGTTACATCACTATAGGAAAACTATCTTATAAACCAAACTTTGAACTGTCTAGGAGGACATTTAGTGAGCAGTGTGACATCAGATCAGGTTCCTGTGACCCTGTGCAACTGAAGGCATCCATATAATCTGTGCCATATATATATATATATATATATATATATATATATATATATATATCACTATTTAAGGATAAATCACAATCAGTAAAGCATGTATTGCCAAGTAAATAACACTTGGAATTTGCTTTGGTAAATGGTGCACACATAAAAATATTAAAAGGAAATAAACAATAAATGTAAAAGAAACGACAAAAATAAACATATGTACCATTAGACTGCTTGACAATATGGAAGAAGGCTGTATGGTTTAGTGCAGGATAAGCAAAGATGTATGAGCAAAAGTTAAGTACAGTAGCCTATAGTGTGCAATGGACAGGTGGGGTTTACAGCATTACCAGTCACATCATGTTTTACAGCGCTACCAGTTATATCATAGCAACGCAACAAATCGTTCAACTACAATCCTGTAGCATAATCATTCTCAGTTGTAACTTTTGCATCACAGTTAAGAGGAAAAGTAATGTTGTCTCTTCTGCAGCGTATTACCTCCATAAAGGTGTCCTGCAGAAATGAGCAAGAGCAGAAGCAGGTCAGCCACAAAACTTCCCATTGTTAATTAGGCCTTTATAATCTAACTTGCATTTAATGAAGAGCAACATCTGGCTGCTTGATTGTGCTGTCCATTGTCTTTACTGCACAGCACCGGCCCTCATTTCTACTACTGACAAGTTCCAGACAGCCTGTACTTGCTTTGCTGGTTGTAGCTTACAGCCTTTAAAAAAATGTACCTGTGTCTGTGAGCAGTGAGGTGAAGCTCCACCCTCTGATCCTCCCCTTGGCTGCTGTAGTGCTTAGTACCACACATGAACACAGAGGGGAGGTGTCACAACACATACGGAGACAGAAAGGGAGAGAAACAAATGAAAAGAAATGTGTAAAGGTTCTTTACAAAGTGCTTTAATTGTGTCTTTTTTGATCATGGGAAACTGAGACTGGATCTGGAGTCTTGTTAGACTATTTCAGATACAGTACATATGAGACATAGTTTAAAACATTTAGAAGGGTGTTAGCCTATACTCTGAATTGAACCCCTCTTTATATATATATATATAGCAGAAGAAAACCAAAACTGGACACAGAACTAACTTTTTCGTGGTGATTTATTTAAAAAAAATAAAAATTAAAAAAATTAAAATTAATTTAAAATTAAAAAACTTTCAAAAAGCTTTTTTAAAGGCATCCTTGAGTTTCGTTAAAATGTATATTTTGTGTTATTGTACATTTTATTTAATTTGAAATAGGATTTTCACCACTTTTTTATCAAAGGTAGGACCAAATGGACCTAAAATGTCAAGTGGTATAACCACAAAGGAATGATTAATATTTAATATTTCATCCACTACATTGTTTGTGAGTGCACTCATACAAATATAACTCCTATTTCCAAATTTCACCCAAAAATAGATTTTATTGGGATTACTTCTAAATTTAAATTATATTTGTTATTGCAATATCAAGTGGTAGACATGCTGGAAACAACATTTGTTTTCTAAATAATCTTGGACAAACTGTGTAAAAAGTCTTAAAAATTAGTTTCTACAGTGGAGTAGAGTATTACATTTTATCAAATATTAATTTACCTGCAGATTATCATTTTTTCAAGAAAAATACTGGTTACCCCATTTGACACAAACCAGTTACACCACCTGACGTAATGCTTATAAGTGACATAAACTCAAAGTAGTTTATTGAACTTGGCGTTTAATCTCATTTCAATGACAAATATTTAAATATATTTAAAACTCATTAGATTAAATTAAACAACTAACATCTTAACAAATTGTGTGTGTATGTGTGTGAACAGTATTTGTGTGTGAGAAAGAGGTAGATAGATTGGTAAAAGAGAGAGGAAGAAGCAAGTCTGTTTATGGTTGTGCATGCTCTTTAACATGTTTACAGGTAAAGCGCTCATATTATGCTTTTTGGGATGTCATAGGTTTACAAAGTGAAATAGCCCAAAGTCCCCCCAAAGTGACTTACCATCTCCAAGAGAAATCACTGTTCACCAACTGCTCCAAACAGCTCTATTGTAGTCCAGCCTTTACTTCATTGACGAACGTGGTCACTTTGTAACACACATAATGCTCGTCTAGCTGCTAGCATGGCACTCCCTCATACTCTGCTTCTGACTGGCTAGTAGTCCTTACCTAGGTACTGTCAGGGCACTCCCTCATACTCTGCTCCTGACTGGCTAGTAGTCCTTACCTAGGTACTGTCAGGGCCCTCATACTCTGCTTCTGACTGGCTAGTAGTCCTTACCTAGCTACTGAGCATGTGCAACTCCCAACAAAGATGGAATAGAAGTGAGATGTCTCACTCTGTAGCTAAAACAGAGAGCTCAACACACAGGGTGAAAAGAGGAGCTGCAGCAATGTGTAGTACAACAAAAAGATGGTGTTTTTTGAAAATTAAACCATGTACAACTATTCAGGTACAACCTCTAAATGCAATTATTAACCTGAAAATGAGCATAATATAAGCACTTTAATTCACTTTGATAAACTGCATTTTTTCAATGGCATTTTTAATATTTAAGTAACATTTTATACTTAAATTAAATAATCCTTGAATGCTTTAGGTATTTTAAAGCTGCTGTTCTTGTACCACATTAGGGGTCACAGTTCAACTGCCTCATTCTATGTTATTACATTGTTAAGAAATTATTGTAACATTGCAAAGGAATGATATGGAAATTTTAATTTAAGGGTAAAACCTTTTTTAAACACTAAGTCCTTGCACTATAATGATTTAGCCTAGCCTAGCTGAATAAGCTATCTTAATAAAGTGTTGGATAAATTACCTCCACTTTTAAAAAATACAAACAATGAACACATACAAACAGTTCTAAATAGTAATTAAGTTCATATAACCTCTTGGACCAGTAACTGAACTAGTTATATTTGAAAAGATTGGCCAAAAATTGAGAGGTTTGTAATAGGAGTCAAATGGTGTAACCGGTTACACCATTTGACATTTCAATGTAAAATCAAATTTATCAGGCATTATAATAGACACATATATCAGCATATGGCCTTGGTGTAAATAATCAAACATAATTTTTACACTAAATACTAATTTTTATTCAAAAGAATGTTTTTCAATGTTTTACTTGGGTCATACCATTTGACATGTGAACCAAAGAACTGAACTTAACCTAAAAATGTCTTATTAACTTATATTTATCAGAGAGTTATTAACCTTGTGATACAGCAGTTATGCTGATCAGGGGTCCTTTTCTCTGATGTAACTTCCTGTCATGTGGTCTTCTTGCTGATTTCAACAAAATGGCACCTTAAATGGTACAATACGAATATTTTCAGAGCTTCACCGTTCTGTCAGACGGCCATTTACGACGGGGAACGGAAGCCGTTCTCTCTCTGCTCTCTACAAAGCAACAAGAACGTTGAAAAAAGTGTAAAAAACATTCAAAGTGACAAAAAAATGGCAAAAACATCAGAAAAGTGACAAAAATTACGGAAAAAAAGGCGCCAAAAACCCCCGATAAAAATGTCTACTTGTTTCCTACTTGTTGCAGATGCTGTCTGAAGGATTCTTGGTGAAACCTAGCATTCAATAGTTGTTTTCTGATATTGTAAATGAGGGAAACAGTGGGAGAGGAGCTCTACCTTAGTTGGTTAAAGTGCTTCTCTAGTAAACAGGAGGTCCTCAGTTCAAATCCCAGCTGCACCTTGGACCAACTGGACCCTAATTTGTTTCTTTTCTTCATGACAAACTGTCTCGAGCTGACACTGATTGGTTGAACAATATGTCACTATATGACTACAGACCTTGTTTTAAATGTGCTGTGGAAGTAAATATAACTTGACTTGACAAACTCTTCTCTAGTTAAAGGCTTCAGGCTGAGGCACTGCTGGGATTTGAACCCAGGACCTCCTGTTTACTAGACAGGCGCTTACTGAGCCACAGCTCCTCTTCTCTTTTTCTCTATTTCATAATATCAGAAACAACAGTAGCCGCTTTCCGACCAAGTAGTTACAGGAACGTAGTTATAGGAACAGTCCCCTTCTAATCAGTTCTACTAACTACTCTCCCCCAAAACCATTTGCATTCACACTGGCCAAGTGGCCATAGGAACTGACCTTTTGTTATTATAACACAGCCATCTAACCACCACTATACAGAAAAGGGAAGAGACCCTGCCCTGAGGTAGGAGCTGAAAGAGTTACAGGAACTGTGGTCAGAGGAACTCAATAATTCCCAAATTGGTCCAGTTTGAACAGGAGAAAAAAAATGTTCTAGGAACGTTATCTTCTAGGAACTTCAAAAATCCCTCCGTTTGGAAAGAGGCTCATCATCCATTTATGAATGCCTTCCTCTAAGAACAGTTGGACAACTACGTTGTAGAGAAAGATTCGTGCAGCTCTTTTAGACTTTCCAAATGTTATCAGACTGAATGAATCCAATTCTCCCAGTGAAACGAGTCATTTACAGACGTCTCTTTCTCCACCTGAGTCTGAGGGGTCAGGCCGCGTCATGTGACAGGAACAGAAGATGTAATTCCACAGTTTGGCCCGGCGCACTCCACTGGTTGAGCCACGTCCGGTTTAGCACTCGGCTAACTTGAATAGTGATAAAATGATGACTGGTGTAGCTCTCGGGGGGCGAGAAGGAGAAGGAAGAGGTCAGGGTTCAACGCTAAGGTTTTTATTCAATTGTCCGCTCCGGCAAGTAAAAAAAAAAAATTATATTTGCCCGAAGTGACTTTTTACTGGCCCCTGTAAAAAAAAAAGATTAAAATCAGAGGAAAAACGTTGAAAAAAAAGTTTGAAAGTAACCCGAAAAAATCAAGGGGAAAAAAATTACGGAGGAAGATTTTGTTTTTATTTTTCATTTCGAGAATAAAGTCAAAATGTGGAGAAAAAAATTTATATTTCAAGAATCAAATCAGACTTTTGAGAATAAACCAAACTACTAGCTTTACCTATAGTCTTCTACAAAATGCCCTGTGAAGGCCAATATGAACTCGTGAAATTACACTTCAGAATCGGTTTTAATAACAAGGAAATTCTTTTCTCTCTTAGCGCGTGAACACAGTATGGTGATAAGTCTGTTCAGAAGGAGAAACCACACAAACTTGGAAGAGGTGGCCGTATTCCTGCAAACTGAAATAGCTCGTAATGGACAGATGCAATAAGGGTATCCATGGTTACACCTACGCGCAACACAGAGAGGATATGTTGTATCACAAGAGACAATAAGACAACTGATCAAATAGTTTAATCCTGAAGGAGTGGAGTTACCCATATCTTTGATGTTGCCTACATGGCAGACAGTCGCTCTAATGTGATTAAAGGTCCCATGACATGGTGCTCTTTGGATGCTTTTATATAGACCTTAGTGGTCCCCTAATACTGTATCTGTTGTCTCTTTTATATAGACCTTAGTGGTCCCCTAATACTGTATCTGAAGTCTCTTTATATAGACCTTAGTGGTCCCCTAATACTGTATCTGTTGTCTCTTTTATATAGGCCTTAGTGGTCCCCTAATACTGTATCTGAAGTCTCTTTTATATAGGCCTTAGTGGTCCCCTAATACTGTATCTGAAGTCTCTTTTATATAGGCCTTAGTGGTCCCCTAATACTGTATCTGAAGTCTCTTTTATATAGGCCTTAGTGGTCCCCTAATACTGTATCTGAAGTCTCTTTTATATAGGCCTTAGTGGTCCCCTAATACTGTATCTGAAGTCTCTTTTATATAGACCTTAGTGGTCCCCTAATACTGTATCTGAAGTCTCTTTTATATAGGCCTTAGTGGTCCCCTAATACTGTATCTGAAGCCTTGTTTGGTTCTGACTCTGGGAGGTCTGGGGGGGTCATAGTGTGGCAGCAGATCTGAAATGTATTTTGGCCCTAAATCATTTAGTGATTTATAAACCAGCAAAAGTATTTTGAAATCAACTCTTTGAGGCACAGGAAGCCAGTTTAGAGACATAAGAACCGGAGTGATGTGATCCACTTTCTTGGTCTTAGTGAGGACTCGAGCAGCAGCGTTTTGAATATGAACAATGTATTAGAGTTTAGATTCTCTGCCCGAGCCGTTATTTTCCGCCACTATCCCCGGGCCTTGATCAAGCATTTGTGTTTTTTTAATCATTACTTTATAAGCCTAATTGGGTGGGGAGAAAGCTCTGCCATAATCAGAAATATTATCTATATAGGCTATATTTAGGCCAAAGTAACAAATATGTCCAAAAAGTTACATAAGTTGGACTACAGTTACAAAATGCAACACGTGTCATGCACAGAGTCGCTTCCTCTCGCACACATTACACCGGGCCTGCTGGGCTGTATGGTGGAGCATCACAACGGGCCTGCTGGGCCGTATGGTGGAGCATCACACCGGGCCTGCTGGGCCGTATGGTGGAGCATCACACCGGGCCTGCTGGGCCGTACAGTGGAGCATCACACCGGGCCTGCTGGGCCGTATGGTGGAGCATCACACCGGGCCTGCTGGGCCGTATGGTGGAGCATCACACCGGGCCTGCTGGGCCGTACGGTGGAGCATCACACCGGGCCTGCTGGGCCATATGGTGGAGCATCACACCGGGCCTGCTGGGCCGTACGGTGTAGCTTAAGTGCAACATGGATCTTGAGGATGTAAAGAAAAAAATAAAAACAGGAGAATTACCCAAGGGGTTAAGCATCGCATCGTAAGCTCTCAGGCAGAAATGAAACTACACGTCGCGGCGACACAGACCACAACCATGTGGTGATTGGTCCGTTTAGCCGTGGCTTGGTAGCGTTGCATTTCCCCCGACTCATTTCCAGCTTCCTACTTCTCTGTGCACAACGTGAAATCAAGGCGAGGGTTAGCTTTTCCTGCGACTGCTTTCCTGCGACTATGGCTGGGCAATGTAGTTTCCATGGAGGTGCTGTGGCTTAGATGGTTAAAGTGCCTGTCTAGTAAACAGGAGATCCTGGGTTCAAATCCCAGCAGTGCCTCTTGAAAACTGTCCCAATGGTGACTTGTCTCTCCTATATAAACCCAAACACAACTGATATTGCAAGAAGGATATTTTTTTTTAATTATATTAATTAATTTAGTTTTTTTAGTGTCTGTGTGAATGTATATATGTATGTATATATACACGCTTTTGGGACACTCCGGTGGAGTCACAAACAATCGCAAAAGACTAGCCAAGTAACTACATAAGTCTTCAAGATGCTCCTCTGGCGCAGGCACTGCTAGGATTTGAACCCGGACCTCCCGTTTACAAGACAGGCACTTTAACCAGCTAAGCCACAGCGCCGCTTTCTTCTCCTACTCGCCCCCGAGAGCTGCACCAGTCATCATTTTATCACTATTTAAGTTAGTCGAACTAAACCGGACGTGGCTCAACCAGTGGAGTGCGCCGGGCCAAACTGTGGAATTACATCTTCTGTTTCTGTCACATGACGCCGCCTGACCCAAAAAGACTTTCCCTCAGACTCACGTGGAGAAAGAGACGTCTGTAAATGACTCGTTTCACTGGGAGAATTTCATTAATTTGGTCTGATAACATTTGGAGAGTCTAGAAGACACTAGAAGTTTTTTTGTGATTGTTGCGGGCAAAAATCCTTAATAATGCGGCACGTTTTCATCACAGAGTTTGCAACTTTTCGATGATGTTCACGTCACGTAATTACGTCACTTTGGCTGATTATGCATTGAATTATGCGATCGCATAATTGCGTTTTTCTGGATGGACTGAATCTTTCTCTACAACGTAGTTTTCCTGCAGTCGTCCAACTGTTCTTAGAGGAAGGCATTCATAAATGGATGATGAGCCTCTTTCCAAACGGAGGGATTGTTGCAGTTCCTAGAACATAACGTTCCTAGAACCCTGTTTTTCTACTGTTCCAACTGGACCAATTTGGGGATTATTAAGTTCCTCTGGCCACAGTTCCTGTAACTCTTTCAGCTCCTACTTCAGGGCAGGGTCTCTTCCCTTTTCTGCATGAGGTGCTTTCCGATCGGATAGTACTTGTACTTTTTAGATTGAAAAGTACACTTCTAAGAACTACTCTCCCTCAAAATCTTTTTTTCCATTTGCATTCCCACTGGCCAAGTGGCCATAGGGACTGGTACTCGGAACAGACCCTGCCTCTGCCTGCTGTGCTGTGGACGTACGTGTGTGTGTGTGTGTGTGTGTGTGTGTGTGTGTGTGTGTGTGTGTGTGTGTGTGTGTGTGTGAGTGTGAGCGGTCTGAGAGACCTCCAGCTCACAGCGAGGTGTCTGGGTAGGACTGGCCCAGCGACGAGATAGCGGCCAGGGCAGGCGCCTGCTGGCTGTCG
This sequence comes from Zingel zingel, assembly GCA_023566125.1. Lineage (NCBI taxonomy): Eukaryota > Metazoa > Chordata > Actinopteri > Perciformes > Percidae > Zingel > Zingel zingel. The sequence continues at coordinate 8,084,213 of CM042329.1, read as the reverse complement.
CCTCACTTCATGGAGCTCCTCAACTCCTCAACTTTGAAGCAAATTGTTAATTCGGCATCAATTTTCACAAGACTGCCTATATTCGAAATCTAAACATTTAATTTCTCACCTAAAACGTCAGAAGTGAATTTAATGATGAATAAGATGGTGAAAATTGTTAAAAATGTCCCGTTGTTGGTTGTTGCTCTGTCTGCAAGTTCCGAGTTGGCAGTGGGCGGGACTTATAAGTTCGACCAATCAAGTACACTTAGGAAAAGGGAAAATGGAAAAGGGAAAAGACCCTAAAAAAGGACGCTACTGCGGCCAGAGGAACTTAAAAATCTCCAAATGTTTCCTGTCGGAACACAACGAAAAAAGTGTTCTAGGAACGTTTAGTTCTAAGAACTGCAAAAATCCCTCCGATCAATCCCTTTGTTCTCTTTGTTGTAATTTTGAGTCTCTTTGTTGTCATTTAGTGTCTCTTTGTTGTCATTTAGAGTCTCTTTGTTGTCATTTAGTGTCTCTTTGTTGTCATTTTGAGTCTCTTTGTTATCATTTAGTGTCTCTTTGTTGTCATTTAGAGTCTCTTTGTTGTCATTTTTGTCTCTTTGTTGTCATTTAGAGTCTCTTTGTTGTCATTTAGTGTCTCTTTGTTGTCATTTTGAGTCTGTGTTGTCATTTAGTGTCTCTTTGTTGTCATGTAGTGTCTCCTTGTTGTCATTTTGAGTCTCTTTGTTATCATTTAGTGTCTCTTTGAGTCTCTTTGTTGTCATTTTTGTCTCTTTGTTGTCATTTAGTGTCTCTTTGAGTCTCTTTGTTGTCATTTAGTGTCTGTTGTCATTTTGAGTCTCTTTGTTGTCATTTAGTGTCTCTTTGTTGTCATTTTGAGTCTTTTAAGTCATTTTGTCGGCTCTGTGAAGGTTGTTTTAACCACTAGGAGCTGTCTGTTTCCTAGAGGACGGTTACAAAAGGAGTTTTTGATTCTTTTTTGATCTTCTTCAAGCACCCTTTAGACAGAATCTTCTGCAACGTGAAGTGGCGCTGTGGCTCAGTTGGTTAAAGTGCCTGTCTAGTAAACAGGAGATACTAAATCTGTAATCCTAATATGGAAAATCTATCTCTTAAATATAGTCAGTCATGTTTCATCATCTCTTGCCATCATGAAGATGTCTCCTTACACTAAATGTACACCCACTCCAGATGAAATAATATTATCTTTATATAACTCTAACTAATGTTAGATTCCCAACATCCAGTTATCCAATCAAACAACCTTTAGACGGCGGATTTGAAGTTGTTTTGTGTTCGCTTGAGTCTTTTGTTAGCTTGGAGAACGACCAACCCAATTCTTCCAATATGTCGCTCTGAAGTTCTGCAGTTAACACATGGTATATATACTGTGCATTTAGTGGGAGGGTGTATATATGAGTTGAGATAAAGGTCAACCACGAGTGTCCTATACATGGACTAGAAGATACAGAGTCTCTTTTGTTTTAGGGCCCTTTTCCTGTTATTCTCTTAGACTCCACATCTGTATCCTCCTCGAACTCTTTCCTGTATAGGGCCTCTCCTTCCCACCATGACTTCAGTAACACATTATGGTATGGAATACATTTGAATTAAAATATGCAGGCGTAATTAAACTTAAGTCAAAGTTGTAAATCATTAGATACTTCATATTTCCCCCCTTCGAGACTTAATAAAGTCTCGAAAACAAAAAGAATAAGATTACCACAAAATAGAACCTCTCATTACATCAGGTTCCTTATAGTATAACCTTTTGGGGTATACACAAATAGATATACAGTATAACAAGATTCAATTTATGGAGTGTGAGAGCGAAAAACCCATCTGGCAGCTTTCTTTCAAAATAGCCATCAATCATTTACGATAGGAAAATTCTCTCACGGCCCCTCTGCCCTAGGCGACCACCTCAGTACTCCAGATCAATTAAAAAATAAATCTTTATCAATTTATTGTAGAGCTATGGTTTGAGCAAATACATGTGAAAACCTCAGAAAGTGAAATAAAATCAAAAATGTCCAAATTCAGGCAGGTCAACCCTTCGGAGCTGAAAAAGGACTTTCTTTGCCCTGCCTAGACCCCATTTCCCTAACCGTCAAAAAAGAAAAAACATCTGAGGTCCCCATATATTCACTCCATGACAGAAAACATCATTCTTCAAACAATTAATGCAAGAATATGATACAAAGTATGTCATGCAAACATGTATATATATCAGACAAACACAGGAATGTAGTCCACTACACCGCAGCTTCTCAGCAGTGTTGATTATCAATGCAGTATTGGTGTGATGAAATCTGAACACTTCCACACCGTCCTAGTTCAGAGTTCTCAGTCCCCAGTCCATTGTTATTGTCCATATTTGGTCCATATTTGTATCTGAACCCCTTCTGCACATTCCCCCATATGTTCTGGAAGAAAAGAAAAGACTGACCAGTATCTTTTTGCAAAACAACACATGGAAATTAAAACATCAATTAAAAATAAAAATATGAATCAAGTATCAAAAATTGTATAACATAAATCACATTCCATTTACCCCCTTTGATTAATAAGGAGACACTAAACAGCCCAACAACCGGCAAAAAGGTAAAGTCGTACTCGGTGTCGCTGCTTTAGGTGATGTATTAACACTCTCAATTGTTTCCGAGGGCAAAGTGACAAATGTCCTCTGTGTATTAGTTACTCTCGAAGTGATTACTGTAGTATATTATTCCTGAACTCCTTTGTGACTGTAGGAACTTCATCATGCTCTAAATCTTTCCTCATAAGCGTCACTTTACGAGTCACATGACCTGCTATCCAATGATTTTGAAACGGAACAATTTTAAACTCCGGCTCTGAATAAGTACACACATATTCCCCTTGATCCTCCTGCTGGGAATTATACACATAAAGACTGCAATCACCTTTAATCTTCAGTCTTCTCAGTTTATGTCCAACTATTATCAAAAGTATCATAGTCAATTGTCATGCTATTCGTCTGAGTCTTAATAAATGAATCCTTGGTAATCCTCACACTTAAAGGTTCTTCAGTAGATGAGATCATAGTATTCTCAAATTTCTTACTTTTAACAAGAACCATCAGTTAAAATATCATAAACAGCTTAAAATGTTCTTTACAACCGTGACTTCTACTCCTGTTTTAAACTGATACTTAAACTAACATCTCAACACATAAGTGTAAACATCTTAAACTGTGAAAATTATCCTAAACTCTTCACATTTAACATCTTTTACATTTTCATTCTGAACACAAGACAAACCAAGTCTACTTGCAAATGTAATTGTGCAGAACAATCGTTCCTCTCCATTAAGTTGTTCCTGTAATTAATAAGCCAAAATTGTAATCACTATCAAGATTTGATTCAATGATTTGCACCGCTTCACTCTAGAGTCTTTGTAAATTATTTTACCCTTTAACATTTACAGACTTCAATAACACCACTGCAACTTATGCAGAATAGCGAAATTCAAACAAATTTTCTAAACCTCTATATAAATGACAAAAGATGCTGATCCATCATTGGGCTATAATAACTGATTTTCGTTCGCGAATCTGTACTTCTGAGAGAATGACACGAACAGATGACTAGTACACTGTAAACAACAAATTAACCAATGCAAAAAACTTTTCATTTGAGTAAAATATATCTCTGATTACAGCTTTTCTTGTTTTGTTGTGTTTTTTGTTGTTGTTGTTTTTCACCATTACCATCACCACTATTTCATGCACTCCATATGGTCATAATGGCACTTGTAATACACCTTGCCTTTCTTTGTTGTTAAAGATAAAAGTGTGTTAACAAACTACATCCAAGAGCAGTTTACTGATGTTAATATCAGGCTATTTTCACTAATAGTCACACAATTGTTCTAAGCTTTTTTAACAAAATTCTGAGAACAGCACTCTCAATCTGCTGTTTGTAACAACTTTACATTAATCCAATTCAAATTTGTACCTGAGATCACTTCCCAATAAATTATCTAGGCAGCACTCAAATAATAGAAGCCTGTTCAAAAGTTGTCATTAGAGTCAAAGTCATTAGAGCACAAAAATAAAACAGTGAAATGTTCCTTTAACATTTCCTGACACACCAGCTGAAGTAACATATTTGTCACTAGTCTTGTTAGAAGCTGTCACAGGAAAGTCATTACAGATTTAACAGAATGTATATCACCAGGTACTGACAAAAGCCAAGGTTTTCATACCAAGTTGCTTAATTTAGATGCATGTCTCAACCATTCATATAGGTGTATTCACATAGGAGTAACTCTATTTTAAAAAATTAAAATAATTACTTGTTTAGAGTATGTGTTTTTTCAAATTGTGTGTTTGTCGATACATTACCTCCTTTTTATGTGTCAATGTGTCAATACGTCGATGCGTCAGAGCAAATCCAGTCTCTCTCACTCCCTCCTTCTCTGGTCTGCTGACATCAACGCTCATCTATGGAGATCTGTACCAACTTGTGACTGTCCTTGTCCTTGAGCTCAATTGTTGGATCTCTTTCCGGCCTGATGACACCCCCCTTTCAGGTCTTCTGGGCATCTCTAGAATCCTGGCTCCAGGCTCCTATAAGGGTTCACCAGTCCTCCAGATGACCTTTGGCACCTGTATCCTCCTCTGTAGTTTCCTCTGGAGTTTCCTCCTGGTCTATTGCAATCACGGGCAAAGTGTCCATCCTGTCCACAATTATAACACTCTGAAGAAGGCTGAAAATACGGATCATATCTTCTTCCTCGTCCTCTGTCTAAACTTCCTCGTCCTCTTGCTCTCCAGTTCTGTATCTGTCCAAAAACTGGCTGTGGATATAAAACAACTGGAATCACTAGTGGACGTTGTTGATTTGGTGAACACTGATTTTGCATAGGCAAAGCCTTCTTTTTCTCCTTCTTCTTATTCTCCACCAGTTGTATTTGATTGAGTTTTCTGGGAGTTTCTTGGTATTGTTCTTTCTGCTCATTTCTATATAGCTTCACTTGATGGACTATATGATTTGTATAGACAGTTTTTTCCATGGTTCCAAGTCCAATCAATTCTGCCAGTTTACTCCTTACTGGTAGGGGCAGTCCCTTCTGTAACTTGGTTCGCAAAACTGACTGCTCCAGTTGACTTGCATCTGGATCATTTCCTGTAACATTCCTCCACACCTGATAAACTCTCGACACATAGGCTCTCGGGTTTTCCTCTTGTCCCAATGGTTCAATCAAAATGTTGTTTGGATCCACATTTGTCGGAAACTCATCTCTCAGCGCTCTCCACAGTCTACCTCTACTTGCAGCCAACAACTCAGAATCATATACAGAAGTCCCCATACATCGATTAAGTCCAGCTTTTTGAAAAACTTCTCCCATAGCTGGAATCCCAATGAGATTAGCCAAAAGTCTCTTAATATCTCCGATGGCATACTGTGTCCCTGTCGACATTTCTTCCAACTTTTCAATCCAAGGATGTGCTCCCTCTTGAAGAGTAGGCAACTTATCAAGAATATCTGACATCTCTGCGTTCTGTAAAGGTTTATACTCCAAATTCTGTCCTTGAATGATCACTGGAAGCATCTTCCCGCTTGCTTTTCCTTTTCTTGACCGCAATGTGTATTTCTTCTCCACTTTCTGGGATCCTTTTTTCAGCAATTTGTCCCTCTGTATCTTCAGCTTCTCAAAGTAAGACACGCATCGCTCCATGTCTCTTTCAATCTCTTCTATGCTATTCGCTGCAGGATGAAATCCTGTAGCTCCTCTACTCTCCAAATCTTCATCGCTGTCTCCATCTTCACTTTCATCAGAGGTCTGATCTCTTATGTCTTTTTGTCTCTTCCATTTTTCATCACCTCTCTTTTCTGCTCTAGCCAGCATTCCTCTGATCGCAGGGTCATATCCTCCCATGATCTCTTCTGATTCATTCTGATCATCATCATCGTCATCATCAAATTCCATCCTTCTGAACCTCTGTCTGCTCTTAGTTTCCAGGCGTTTCATTTTCTTCTCACTTTTGGAGTTTGGATTCATCTTTATAGTCGTTTCAGCTTGTTCTCTCTCAATTATTAGTTAATCTGTGAATGTTTCACCAAAGTACTTTGTAGACATGTGTAACGTTGCTTCTTTAATGTCAGTCTCTGATCATGCCCTGAAAACCATCTGGGTGTCCACTTCAACCACTCAATCATGGACAGTTGTAAATCTGTCGCCCCTCCTTCTCGGCTGCTCCAGCTCCAGATGCTTTCTGATGCAAGTGTGTGGGGGATGGGGCCAAAGTTGCCTACAGAATGGAACGCTGAATACTGTGTCTGTTGGTTTGGACTAATGTTGTTCAGGGTCTGGTACTGTCCATCACCGGTCTCGCAGCTTGTAGGAGGAGTGAGACAGGTCTGCTCTGACATCCACCGAGGCACACTGAATAAACACAAAACACAACACCTCCAAGAAGCATTACTTCTCTTTGATCATACTCATTTTAGTTTTCTTGATTCTAACCTATGACATCATTAATTCAAAATGTTATTATCAAATTAATATTACCTAAGTAAGAAAAGTATCATAAAATATATACTTCAAGTACTAAAAGTAACAACACAGAAAACTGGAAATGATCACCGTTGTTCTATCAATCCACTAAGTATTTAAGCAACTGATCATTTCAACTAGAAAAATATGTTTATTCTGCACAAATCCTAATTCATTTTTTTATTTATGATATATCAGATCACAATAATATCTAAAAGCAATTCGTCTTGTAAATTACCATTAGTCATTCCTGAAAATTACATAATTTATCTCTTTCTCCTAAGTTTCGGTGCTTGTGATATAGCAGTTTTTTACTATTCTCATCTAGACGTTTACCTTCCTTTAGATTGTAACCCAAATGTTACAGTTGTCTCTGTAACAACAATATTAATATGAACTCCATTATCCTAATTCAAAAGTACATTTATCTCTTTCTTTGTCATTTATCTCTTTCTGTCTTTCTGTCACTTTCACAACACTCACTTTCTGTCTTTAACCAACTTAGTACACTCTTGTACCCTTAACTTCCCTTAAAGTCATGCCCTTTTTCTTCCCATTGTCTCATAAAACTTTCTTTTCCCTTTCTACAGCATACACTTACCATCTTCTCTCAACTTTCCTGACTATCTTTTGTAACAGTTGTTACCCATTTAATATACAAAGTATATGAATTAACTCAGTCTAATGTTTCATTAGGATTGGATTAACTCACTGTTTCTTCACAGGAATCAGATTCATTCGTTCTGTTTCCCACCTTCACAAATGTCACTCATTTCCTTGGCACAATACCGTGACCACATGTGACAGTGGAGAACTTTAGCAAAATCAAAAACCTTATAAAATTATCAAATTTTGAATTTAGTTTATTCAAAGTAAAATCATTTTAGATGTCTCGCCACTCAAAACAAGTGGTCCAACATTTTAGAATGGCAGAGGTGACAATCCTGAAGCCCATCTATCAGTCCTCTCATCTCTTACTTTCAATAGAGGTACAGAGGCTGGACTTTTCTTAATCCAGGGTGATCAATCACTGATATTGGTTCCAGCAAATCACTTATGCCAGCTATTAATCCCTTTTCTTTTTTTTTTTTTTTTCCTCCTTGTCTTTATTTTATTCTTCTTTTATCTTTTTCTTTTACTTTAATGGTTTCGGCAACTACACCAATTCTCCTCAGGAACTGACAAACTCAGTTCCAACTATCTCTTTAGTACTCATGTACAGATATAAATGAAAGATTAAAGATTCAATGTCTTGTTGAACATATTTGCTTCATACAAACTCATTCAACCTTGCATATTGATTAATTATTTATATCATCAACTACAATTAACCACATCTTTTTTGAAAATACAGTTGTTGACTATTTGACCATTTATAAATTGAATGACTTTCAGTCCAATAGTTACATAGTCAAACAACTGTAACCAAAGATTTTCTGGGCTACACTCAAAAACTCCACCCTTCTCCTAATCTTCTGCCTCTGCACCTAACAGCCCCCAATGCAGACAGAGGCGTAAAAAAGCCTAAACTCCTGTGCGAAGCTGCAGCTCAAAGCAATTACAGCACCTCACACTCATCTCAAGCTGCACCTCTGCAAGACAGGTCTCCCCCTTTCTCATCTTCACAGCACAGATCTACAGGCTGCAGCACCCCAGTGCAGGCAGGGAGTGGCTTAAACTTTCTGTGAAAACTTGAATACCTAGAATTCTTGGACATGCGCAGATCAGTCAGCAGTGTGATTTCACAGTGAGAGGAGCTCTCCAAATCGCACCCACAACTCAGTAAAACAGCAGCACGAGACAAGACGCACAAACTCACACAAAACATACAACACAAAACCTAGTTTTGAAACTTCTTATTCTTACCATAACCTAATCTATTCTCACGTCCTCCAAAGGAAGCTCATAGGTTGTTAGCAATTTTGAAAACGTTCTCCTCTAAAGAAGACTCATACCTTTTTAAACAAAGTCCTTCCTAAGAGGCTCATATCAGTTTAACACATTTGAAAACGTTCTCTTCAAACAGAGACTCATAGTTTTAGCTATAATGAACAGAATATCTTTCCTCACAGATAACTAAGACTCCTGTTCTCAACCAAAACATATATATATATATATATATATATATATATATATATATATATATATATATATATATATATATATATATCTAACATAGGATATCCTCATGACAAATCACGCATGCACAGCCACACACAGCAAAAACACCAGTCTCCACGCACACATTCTCTCTGGATCCTTCATTCATACTATTTTCCCTAAAGGCCCGCTTCTCCGCCGCTCCTTTTCCTTCTTTCCTGTATCATTTCTTGTGCTCGCTTTCTGTTACCTGAGTAGTAGATATCAATGAAAGGCCACTTCGGACATAATTCATCAACCATGAAACGAGTGTGAGCCTACAATGAATTTTATTCTACAAACTCTCAACGTCCTGGAACTTCCTAGCTCCTGACGCGTCCTGGAACTTCCTAGCTCCTAACGCGTCCTCGAAAGCGCACCTAGTGTCCTGGAACTTCCTAGCTCCTTTTTCGGACCTCAAAATCGCACCTAATGAATTTCCAGGATTTAATCGGCCCATCTAGAAGGCCCACACCAACGTCCTCACCATGGCCTCAAGTTGTTAGTTTCCTTGAGGGCGTTATTCCTCATAAGCGGCGTCCTAAATAATCAGTTTTTCTTTTTTCCCTTTTCCTTTTCTTTCTTTATCTTCCTTAAGCCTTCGCTTTATATTAAGCCTTTGCTTTATTTTAAGCCTTTGCTTTATTTTAAGCCTTTGCTTTATTTTCCTTTTATTCTTTTTATTTCTTTTATTTCCTCTTTTTATTTCCTCTTACTTCTCTATCTTCCCTTATTATGCTCATACTCCCCCCTGTTTGCGGTGATTACAACGCAAACAAATTTAGAACAGAACCTCCACCACACGGCAATCACAGCACAGCACACACAGGTTCGACACGGTGCAACCCCACAACGCACACACAGAGCAACACACACGAACTGTCCAGCGCTCAAAGTTGTGAAAAAGCTCACCTCAGAAACCGGCCAATGAAGCGGGAGTCAGTCCGGCAGTGCCCCATAAACGATGAGACAACAGGCCTGCAACACGTCGCACATCCTCGTCGCCAAATTTGTGGTGACTTTTAATAGTAATGCTGTGATGCTGTATGAAGAGGAATCCGCCGACACTGTTCTTGATTATAAAAGGATTTATTACAATTCAAGATTTTCAGTAACAATTTGACAAGCTCCTGCAGAGAGCTTGGAGAACGACCAACCCAATTCTTCCAATATGTCGCTCTGAAGTTCTGCAGTTAACACATGGTATATATACTGTGCATTTAGTGGGAGGGTGTATATATGAGTTGAGATAAAGGTCAACCACGAGTGTCCTATACATGGACTAGAAGATACAGAGTCTCTTTTGTTTTAGGGTCCTTTTCCTGTTATTCTCTTAGACTCCACATCTGTATCCTCCTCGAACTCTTTCCTATATAGGGCCTCTCCTTCCCACCATGACTTCAGTAACACATTATTGTATGGAATACATTTGAATTAAAATATGCAGGCGTAATTAAACTTAAGTCAAAGTTGTAAATCATTAGATACTTCACTGTAGTTTGCGTCTCTTTGTTGTAGTTTTAAGTCTTTCTGTAGTCGTTTGGAGCGACTTTCCTGCAAGAAACGTAATGTAACGTCTCCTGAAACAGTCCCAAAACAAGCATCATCTTTCTTCCTGTAAGAAGGGCTTTGTAGTTGCTTTGCATCTTTTTGTCAAGTCGAGTTAAATGTATTTCTATATCACGTTTAAAACAACCTGAGCTCACCAAAGTGATGACCAAACAGAGGTCTGTAGAAAAAAAAGGATCAAAAATGAAAATAATGTCTCTTAGTTAACTTTCTAAAGCAGGCGCAATGTTTGCTAAGTCGGTGATCATGAATGTGTGATTGTGTGAAGGTGTTCACGAGATAGATATCAACCTTTAGTGAACTTGTGAATTTCGCCAGCCATCTTCTCTCCTTTATGGAGACTGACGCTGTGTGCACGGTGGGCTTGATGGTGTTTTAAGCCTCCAATGTCGCCTTACAGGCAGCTAACCCTCACCTTAACACATTGACATATATAAGAATGGAACAGCAGATCCCGTGTCTCTGGACGGAGACCAGTGAAGGATATTAGAAGCTCTTTTCCGGTGATGGCTGAGCGTTACTGAGCAGCCTCCAACTGAGCTTGAAGACATAGATGTGACGTGAGCAACCTGTCTGAAAGTTGGAAGTCTTCTGGTTGCTGTGCCAAGAGAAATCTCAATCATTCCCAATCTAGCAGAGACGGAGAGCGTAGGTATATGTAAGGAGATAACATGGACACAGGCTAATTACTGATCACTAACATGATAGTTAATATTAGTAATTAAACTTAAACAGCTAATGGAAGTCCAAACTGCCTGAGAGCTTCTTCTGTACTATACGGTAATTCTTCTACTATGAGACAGTAAGTCTCGTGGTTATGACCCAATCGTTAGCCTATTTTTATAAAAACGTCTGCTACGGAGCCATAACGTGAGCTACAAGGTAATGGAGCCTTTTATACATTGTCGTGTTTCTTTAGAAATAAACAACGGACAAATAGAGTCTTTAAACGCTTCAGATGTGAAGTTATTCTCTGTCAAAGTGGCGTCAAAATGAATGGCAGTCATTGGGATGCTAACGGGGGGTGATGGCTTGGTAGCATCAGAATTGCGCCATAGGAGCTACGCGGTCCGAGGAGAAGCTTAGCCTGTTGAACATAACTGCAGCATGGTGACAAGTTGAAGGCACTCTGTGTTAGTTCTGATAATGGTTACACAACTTGCGAGCGTGCATGTGTGTTTTCTTCGGTTATTCCTGCAAATATCTCGTCTCCCAACAGTCAAACAGACACAGTTGAATGTAATGTAACATTACACTCAACTCACGATACGATTCAAGCTAAGAGGTGCTGTGGCTTTGTTGGTTAAGTGCTTGTCTAGTTCAAATCCCAGCAGCACCTCTTTAATATGCAGAATATCTCTTAAATCTGTAATCCTAATATGGAAAATCTTCTCTTCATCCATCATGAGGATGCCTCCCGACGCTGGTCTATGTAAGCAGCCGGGCAATGCATTCTGGGAGTGTCACAGCAACGTTGGATTCTACAGTAGAACCCAGGCTACTTTATGCAAATGAAGGGTTCAATTGATATTTTGGCAAGTCAACTTTATTGTCAATTCTGCAATATGTGCCAGACATACAGAGCAATTGACGATATGTTTCTCTCCGACCAACGGTGCAACAAGGACACGTACAATGATATATAAAAAATATATATAAAATAGGGCTGTCAATCGATTAAAAAATGTAATCTAATTAATTACATACTCTGTGATTAATTATAAGAAATTAAAAGAAAAAGAAGGGTATTAAACAACAGTCGGTGACATTAAAGAACGGCTTGTTCATTGCTAATATGGTCTAAATTAAATGATTTAATAATAATGTAGAACAATAACAATAACTTATTTCACTAGTAAATAGCTGTTGAATGAGAAAAACAACCACCAGATGGGAAAAGGACATTTACAATAACTTCAAATGCACCACGACGCTGTAGTTTACCAGTTTCATTGAACGCACCGTCTGTGTTTGTCCAACAGCAGCTGCAGATTGTTACATCCCGGTGTTGAATCCTCTACAGTGAAACACAGCCACACTTTACACCGTTTAGCGTTAGCTGTCAGCATTTCAACCGTGTTTAATCCAGCTACTAGCTAGCGGTAGGCTAACGTTAGCTGCTGTCGAGTATAGTGTTAACTAGCTAGCGGTAGGCTAACGTTGGCTGCTGTCGAGTATAGTGTTAACTAGCTAGCGGTAGGCTAACGTTGGCTGCTGTCGAGTATAGTGTTAACTAGCTAGCGGTAGGCTAACGTTGGCTGCTGTTGAGTATAGTGTTAATTAGCTAGCGGTAGGCTAACGTTAGCTGCTGTGGAGTATAGTGTTAACTAGCTAGCGGTAGGCTAACGTTAGCTGCTGTCAAGTATAGTGTTAACTAGCTAGCGGTAGACTAACGTTAGCTGCTGTTGAGTATAGTGTTAACTAGCTAGCGGTAGCCTAACGTTAGCTGCTGTCGAGTATAGTGTTAACTAGCTAGCGGTAGACTAACGTTAGCTGTTGTTGAGTATAGTGTTAACTAGCTAGCGGTAGACTAACGTTAGCTGCTGTTGAGTATAGTGTTAACTTGCTAGCGGTAGGCTAACGTTAGCTGCTGTTGAGTATAGTGTTAACTAGCGTCACGGTCAGCGGTGTGTGTGTAGCCTGTATCGTCTGTTTCAGAGCATCAGAGAGAAGAGCAGACATATCAGTGGCTCCAGATTTCGGTAGCCAGGGTTGGCAGGAAGAAGATGTTTATAAGTAAATGTTCCAATCAATGATCCAGGCAGCACATTCTCGTCTCCCTCCTTCATTTTACAGTCCAATGGTGGCTAGAACGGCTCCGGGTCAAACGGCAATATGGAATGGATTAATCTGCATTATTTTTTTTATTTTGACAGCCCTAATATAAAAGATAGCTGACAGCCTGGGGAGGCAGGTATAGAGGCCAAAGGTCACTCAGCTTCCAGGGTTTTATAGCAGTGACGAGGAAGACAGAGAAAGCAGGGAGGAGCGGGAGGGATTTTTGGGGAGTAATCAGAGTGAGTGGATGTGAGTCAGCAGGGGTTAGCGGTGCATGGACAGCTGTCCGGGGTTTAACACTCAGGCATGGCCACTTGTGTTGTAGGCGCCACGGAGGCCTCGAGGCTACAGACCGTCTCTGTGAGGGAAAAGTTACAAAGTCTACACTTTTAAATGTTTCCCCATCTGAAGACACACTTATCACTTTTTAAGAGATTCAGGTGATGAAGTGCATGATGTTTATTCTCACGTTATTGTTAATTTAAACTCAAGTTGAGAACTATTTTTAGCCACGCTATAGTGGCATGTCAGCTAATCTGTCTGAGCACCACTTTGGTCCGGACTGAAATATCTCAGCAGCTATTAGACGGGTTGCGATGAAATCTTGTACAGACATTCGTAAGATAAAGATGAGAAAAAACTGTCAATCCCCGAGAGAAATTGATGTGCAGAAGTTGCAGTACAAATAGAGAAGAGACGAGTGCAAAAACCTCTGACACTACAGATGCAATTTCATTCTAAGTTGTCACTAAAGATATAAAAAGACAAGCGAGAACAGAAGCGGAAAACAGTTCACGAACTCCTCCCAGCAGCACCCAGCTGACATCTGATACCAATCAGACAGTCGACAGTCCTCTCAACTCACATTCTTTCATTTTAAACACATTTTGGATGCTTTCAGTTACAGATTTATACAGGATTTGCTGCATTTTTAAATGTAACAAGTCTCTGAATGTTTGGTTGCTTTCACACCTGAGCAGTTTGGTCCATTTTAGTCTCGCTGTACCAGACCTTCCTCCACAGCGCTGTGGAGGAAGGTCTGGCACAGCATTCCTGGATGGGAGGAAAACGTGCTCTGGTATATTGACATTTCTTTAAACCAATCACAATCATCGTGGGCGGGGTTAAGCTCCGGACGGAGCCACTGTGCCTCTGCTAAATGGCCAAATATTTGTACGTTCAAAAGTAGTTTTAGTCGTGCAACAGAAAACTCAGATTGGACAGATAGTCTAGCTAGTGTGCGTGTGTGTGTGTGTGTGTGTGTGTGTGTGTGTGTGTCTGTGTGTGTGTGTGTGTGTGTCAGTGTGTATTTGTGTGTGTGTCTGTGTGTGCATGTGTGTGTCTGTGTGTCAGTGTCTGTGTGTGCGTGTGTGTCTGTGTGCGTGTGTGTGTGTGTGTGTGTCTGTGTGCGTGTGTGTGTGTGTGTGTGTGTGTCTGTGTCTGTGTGTGTCTGTCTGTGTGTGTCTGTGTGTGCGTGTGTGTGTGTGTCTGTGTGTCTGTGTGTGCGTGTGTGTCTGTGTGTGTCTGTCTCTGTCTGTGTGTGCATGTGTGTGTGTGTGTGTGTGTGTGTGTGTGTATGTCTGTGTGTGTGTGCGTGTGTTTGTGTGTGTATTTGCGTGTGTGTGTGTGTGTCTGTCTGTGTGTGTGTGTGTGTGTGTGTGTGTGTCTGTGTGTGTGTGTGTGTGTCTGTGTGCGTGTGTGTGTGTGTGTGTGTGTGTGTGTGTCTGTGTGTGTGTCTGTGTGTCTGTGTGTGTGTGCGTGTGTGTGTGTGTGTGTGTGTGTGTGTGTCTGTGTGTGTGCGTGTGTGTCTGTGTGTGTGTCTCTGTCTGTGTGTGTCTGTGTGTGTGTGCGTGTGTGTGTGTGTGTGTGTGTGTGTGTGTCTGTGTGTGTGCGTGTGTGTGTGTTATATTGACAGATAATATGATATCAACACTTTCCAGTATTATATTTCAACTGTAAAGACTTTCTTCTTTAAACAAATTTCCAAAAGATTTTGAACAGTAGTTGGGGCATTTTTAAATCTACTAATCTACGACCCTTTTTGTTGTGTAACTGTGTGAATGAGGGTCAAAACTCCACTCCTGAGGGGGGATTTTCAGATTAAGGGGACTTAAGTTTAAGACACAGTAACCATTGATGTATTGATTAATTATGTTCCCATTTGACAGATTTTTTTCAAGTGAAGCGGTGAAGCTTTTCCACGCAGCTTCTCGTGATTAAACGATTGAAAGGTGCAGATTGACGTGCGCTGAGCTATGCTGTGACCTCAACATTCAGGATATAAATAAACAAAAAGGAGATGACAAGAGTAAAAAATGACATAACATTATTTATAATAAGATTATTTGATTCACAGCTGCTATATATAGTGTTTTGACCTCGACAACCCGACTGCATTTTACCGCAAACTTGCGACTAGTTAACCTTCTAAAGCGGGCGCAATCGCTTGTTTGTGAATGTGTGATTGTGTTCACGAGATAGATACCAACTTTTAGTGAACTAGTGAATTTCGCCAGCCGTCTTCTCTCCTTTATGGAGACTGACGCTGTGTGCACGGTGGGCTCGATGGTGTTTTAAGCCTCCAATGTCACCTTACAGGCAGCTAACCCTCACCTTAACACATTGACATATATAAGAATGGACCAGCAGATCCCGTGTCTCTGGACGGAGACCAGTGAAGGATATTAGAAGCTCTTTTCCGGTGCTGGCTGAGCGTTACTGAGCAGCCTCCAACTGAGCTTGAAGACGTAGATGTGACGTGAGCAACCTGTCTGAAAGTTGGAAGTCTTCTGGTTGCTGTGCCAAGAGAAATCTCAATCATTCCCAATCTAGCAGAGACGGAGAGCGTAGGTATATGTAAGGAGATAACATAGGCACAGGCTAATTACTGATCACTAACATGATAGTTAACATTAGTAATTACACTTAAACAGCTAATGGAAGTCCAAACTGCCTGAGAGCTTCTCCTGTACTATACGGTAATTCCTCTACTATGAGACAGTAAGTCTCGTGGTTATGACCCAATCGTTAGCCTATTTTTATAAAAACGTCTGCTACGGAGCCATAACGTGAGCTACAAGGTAATGGAGCCTTTTATACATTGTCGTGTTTCTTTAGAAATAAACAACGGACAAATAGAGTCTTTAAACGCTTCAGATGTGAAGTTATTCTCTGTCAAAGTGACGTCAAAATGAATGGCAGTCAATGGGATGCTAACGGGGGGTGATGGCTTGATAGCATCAAAATGGCGCCATAGGAGCTACGCGGTCCGAGGAGAAGCTGACCCTCTTGCCTTAACACTAACATAACTTGGTGACGTTGGGGGCTAAAAACACCAAACATCGCACGGTGGGAGGAGCTGTGTGTGTGTGTGTGTGTGTGTGTGTATGTGAGTGAGACACAAGTGACAGAGTGACTTTGCCTCTTTTAATTAAGCCATCTCATCATGTGTCTGATTAAAGATTCTCGGAGCAAAGCATAAGATCTAAAATTCTTTTTTGTGTGT
>CM042329.1:7837712-8062712 GCA_023566125.1 Zingel zingel | reverse complement strand
CGTACGGCTTTGATGCATACACCGAGGATCGACACTGCTGCTATTCCCCTGATCCCTCACCAACAGGTAACTTTACCCATAATGCATTCCTACAGCCGTATAGATGCATGGGGCCTTTTTCATGTATAAGACCAGAATATCACACGTCTTAATCAGAAAATGCTACGAAAAAGTCTCTATTCTGAATATTCAAACACAATATGCTGTTTACATTACGCGTATCAAATTAATAATATTGTCATATTTTGAATAATAGGGTTATATTAGTGTGCATGGAAACGTAATCCGTGGCTGTGTCTCAAAGCGCCTACTTGCACACTTCAAACGCTTAGTTTTAAGTATATCGTGGAGATAACGCAAAAAGTCAGTGATCAGAAAGTTCCCAGATGACCCCCTAAAAACGGTCAAAAAGTTCAGTGTGGAACGATGGACCCTACTCGCACTAAACGGGCGCCATATTAACTACAAAGCGGAAAGGGGAGGGACCAGGGACATTGACAGGCTACTGTATGCAAATGAGGAGCGGTCGGCTCTTCTCGCCGTCTCTCAAAATCTAATGAAAATCTTTTAAACTGACCTTTGTTGATCTGAAATGAAGACAGATTCAGCAACTGCACGGCCTATTTCTCTCTTAACATGTTCTCAGGAACACGTTTCGGTGAACTATTTTAGTCCAATATGAGATCGTATTCATGACATGTCGGTTTGAAATTCTCGAGCAGCCAGACCCACGTGACCCGATCGTCCAATCAGCTGCCGGTCGACATCCCTGGTCCCTCCCCTTCCGCTTGTGGAGTCAAGATGGCGCCCGTTCCACGCTGAACTTTTTGACCGTTTTTAGGGGGGTCATCCTGGTACTTTCAGTGCGTTATCTCCACTACATACTTAAAACTAAGCATTTGAAGTGTGCAAGTAGGCGCTTTGAGACACAAGTCAACGTCTCTTAACTCCTTTTCTTGCAGATGTGTATTTTGTCTCTCAACCAGATAATTATAGAGCTTTTTCAGCACACGTACAGATTTATTTTCCTCTCCGTCAGCTTTCAAATCTGGACGGAAAAAACAAAAACAAACACAATGCTGCTGCTCGGATGAGGAAACTCACAGACCAACGCTGAGCTCCACATCTCATACTTTTTGCTTTCTGCAAATGCTTGAAATACGCAGAAAATTAAACCAGATTCAAATTTTTTTGTACGACGGACAAAGTTTCAGAGGCAGCGTGTAAACGTGATTGACACAACGTGAGGTCGACTCAGTGTGCCAGGCCCTGAGGCCTCCTGCACACCGGCTGCGTGGCGTGAGCGTGTCAGCTGCGTGGCGTGTCCGTTTATATTTCAGCTCCAATGGTAACAGCTTAGAGCAGTGATTTTCAACCACTTGTGTGCCGTGAGAGATCGTCCTGTGTGCCGTGGGAAATTATCCGATATTACTTAATTGGTCCAACAATTTTTTTAATTGAGTTACTGCAAATAATTTGCCATTGTTGCTCATCTGTGCCTGCAATGTGAAGACTGGCAGAGAAATGAAATACTGTTCTGTGTCAGTAGGTGGCAGTATAGCGCAATAATGACCTTGTTGATTTAAGACAATAGAGTGACTGCCCCCTGGTGGCCGTGACAGGATGTACGCAGTAGGGCCGAGATCATCGACGTAAGCCTGCAACAGCCATGGATACATTTATAAAAAGGAAAAATGCAGATTCTGATCTTATTAGGCTACAAGGTGCCATTTTGTAACATTTTTGGTGGGTGGTGTGCCGCGGGATTTTTTTTTGTGCCGTGGCTCAAGAAAGGTTGAAAACACTGCCTGCGTGGCACGCACATCTCAGAAAACGCGTGCATGCTACACGCCAGCGTGTTGGAAGCGTTTCCAGGCAAAATAGAATAGGAAAATATGTTTATATGTAATTTTGACACAAATACATATTAATAAATAACATTTTGATGTTTGAAAGTCTCGAGGTTTTGATATAAATGTCATTTAAAAGAATATTAATAAATAATTATCGATTTCAAGTATTGCACCTGTCAATACAGAACCAAATATTCTGGAGCCTATTTTGCCGTCAATACTGTCGTCGTTGTCTTTGCTGTAATCAGATCAGTATATATTTATATTTATGTTTATAGGAAACCTCCATGTGTACAGACAAGGCTAGCAGCAGCATCGTCAGATACGTTTCTGGCGTGTAAAGACGTAGAAAACGCCACGCAGCCGCCACGCAGCCAGTGTGCCAAGACCTTAACAGTTCAATGAACTCCGTTTAATGTGAGCCTTGGATCTTATACACCAGTTCAGATACTGTCTATTAAATATGAATGTGATTAATATAATACAATGTTCTATTAAACTAAGGTAACGATACTTGGTAAATACTTCTTTTCTCAGGCTCAAATGCCATGCTGATTTTCCATTATAGGGCTGTGAAGTTGGCATTACATTTCATCCTATGTGGTATTAAATAGGTCTGAAATTTAACTTGGAGAATCCTGGGGGTACCCTGCTGCGCAAAGGATTGTGGGTCAGAATAGCCAGAAAAACAAGCTGGCTTGCATACTGCAGAATCTGACGGGATGCAGCGGGACATCCTGGTGGTTCTGGCGTACTTCTACGTACGGTAGTGAGGGTTTGGGAATGCAGCAGCTCTCGGTTTCAGCCCCGCTGGTTAAACACGAGGAGCTGTCGCCTCCTGGTGGTCGCAGGAGGAACAACAGATGGCTCTCACGTCTTCAGAGCCAAAATAAAATACATGTTTAAATGTAAAAATAAAATGATCATTATCTTTAAAAACAGGATGTTCTGCACATATACCTGTATGTGTGTGTGTGTGTGTGTGTGTGTGTGTGTGTGTGTGTGAGTGCGTTTGTGCGCGTGTGTGTGTCTATGTGCGTGCGTGCGTGTGTGCGTGTGTGCATGTATCTGTCTGTCTGTGTGTATGTGTGTGCATGCGTGAGAGTGTGAGTGAGGTGTGTGTGTGTGTGTGTGTGTGTGTGTGTGTGTGAGTAAGGGGGGGTGTGTGTGTCTGTGTGTGTGAGTGAGTGTGTGTTTGTGTCTGTCTGTGTGTCTGTCTGTGTGTGTGTGTGTGTGTGTGTGTGTGTGTGTGTGTGTTTGTCTGTGTGTGTGTGTGTGTGTGTGTGTGTTTGTCTGTGTGTGTGTGTGTGTTTCTGTCTGTCTGTGTGTGTGTGTGTGTGTGTCTTTGTGTCTGTCTGTGTGTCTGTCTGGCGGAATAATATAGTACTTGGGCGGAATGATTAGCTTTGCAGCAAGCCTGTCTGAGAATATAGTTCCCGGTTAGTTTATGGTTAGAAGACGGCTGTGTCTCATGTTACCTTGTTATTTGTAAAAAAAAAAAAAAAAAAAAAAAACGCAGGGGAGAAAAATTGAGAAAAACGTGACGAAAAAAATCACTAAAAGTGACAAAAAATTGTTTAAAAAAGTGGGGAGAAAAAGACATCAGAAAAAGCAACAAAAAAAAAGAAATTGAGAAAAACATAATTAAAAAAAACGCCAAAAGAGTGACAAGAAAGTTTGAATTAAATCAACAAAAATTCGAGTGTAGTGTAGAAAAAGACAAAATGTGGAAATTTCGACCCAGAAAATGCAGAAGTTTGTTCAGTTTCTCAGGTTCCTCGGCAGCAGCTCCACCTCTGAGGTCCCGGCTGCCATGTTGCCATGCCGACACCTCACCCCCCCCCCCCCCCCACACACACACCACCTGAGGAATATTTCATCTGATTTTCGATTAATAACTGACTCTGCTGACCTTTAACCCCGAGAAGAAGGAGAAAAGTGGGCTCATCAGAACATTAAAGTCTCCCAAAGATTATAACTCATGATTAATAACAGATCAGATATAGCAGTCGCTTCCGTTACGTGCACGTTATATTCGGGTTTATGCTCTGATTCTGAAAACACACACACACACACACACACACACACACACACACACACACACACACACACAAACACACACACACACACACACGCACACTCACACACACACGCACACACACACACACACACACTCACACACACACACACACACACACACACACAAACACACACACACACACACTTGCGCAAGCGCACACACACATACGCAAGTGCACACACAAACACGCACACACACAAACACATACGCAAGCGCACACACACACAAACACACACACACGCACACACAAACACACACACACACATGCGCAAGCGCACACACACATACGCAGCGCGCACACACACACACACTCACACATATACACTCACACAAAAACACACACACACACACACACTCACACATACACACACATGCGCAAGTGCACACACAAACACACACATGCGCAAGTGCACACACAAACACACGCACACACAAACACACACACACACAAACACACACACATGCACAAGTGCACGCACACACACACACACACACACACACATGCGCAAGCGCACACACAAATACACACACGCAAACAAACACACACACACATTTTCTGCTACTTAATACTTTACGCTAGTATTACAGAAGCAGTGATGGGACGGAAGTGTGTGACTGACTGTTACCATAACTATTCATATTCACACACACACACACACACACACACACACACACACACACACACACACACACACACACACACACACACACACACACACACACAGTTACCCAGCATGCCTGTGGTGTTTCCTCAGTTACTGTAACAGTGTGATTGGGTTACTGTGTCACTGAGGAGGCCAAACACCTGTTGGTTCCTCTGACTGCTGTTCCAGTTGTAAGGTCATTTAACCTCGCCGAACACGGAGCTGCTGCTCTACTCCTGTCTTCATCAGATAGTTAGTTAGTTAATTGTTTAAAAGGGTAAGAAACTAACAAAATAACTGATCAATGGAGGCATCCGTAGAGCAGCCACTCCCACGTACAAAATGGACTGTCCCTTTAATCTCCTAGTGAAATGAAGAGATATGCTCAGAGTTAACTTGTCTCTGTGTGAACATTAGTTGGAGTTATATAGAAATACTTCTGTGTCTTCTAGAGTGGAGGGAAGCATCTTCGTGATGGAAGGAAAGGTTATTAAACATTAGATATTTTGTGTATTAAAGAGGCACTGCTGGAATTTAAACCCAGGACCTTCTGTTTACTAGACAGGCGCTTTAACCAACGAAGCCACAGCACCTTGAGATCTGTACATGGACGCTGTATTAAGAATATTTGCAGAGCTTTACCGTTCTGTCAGACGTCCCTTTACGACGGGGAACGGAAGCCGCTCTCTCTCTGCTCTCTACAAAGCAACAAGAATGTTGAAAATAGCGTCAAAAGCATTCAAGAAAGCGATTAAAAATGGCAAAAAAGTGACAAAAATGTCGGCAAAATCGTCAAAAAAGAGGCAAAGAGTCGGAAAAAGCAACAAAAATGTAAAGAAAGCTGCAAAATGTCGAGTGGCAAAAACGTTGGGAAAAAAGTGGCAAAAATGGCGGAAAACATACCCGATAAAAATGTCTAAGACACTTAAGGAAACACTTCAAAAAAGGCACCTAAAAAACATCTCTATCAGTTTAAATGGATGCTATTCTTTACGTTACTTATACTTATGTTGCTGTCAGACAGTCGACGGGGAACTTCAGTTCCCCTTTGGAGGACTTCAAGGGGTACGTGAAATGTTTGCAAAAATGCTAATTAAAAAATATGTCATGCATAATTCCTAAAATAATTATAGCCTACTATAATCATGATTGAATTAAGTGATGGATTCTAAACATTTGAAATGTAGCATTTAAATGTTTTTTGTTTAAAAAAGGCACTGTATCGTACCTCTTTATGAATTTTAAAGATTAGGTTCTCAAGGTGCTGTGGCTTAGTTGGTTAAAGCTCCTGTCTAGTAAACAGGAGGTCCTCGGTTTAAATCCCAGCAGTGCTGTGGTGAACTACAGCACTTTGCTTCTGATTAGTGTAGTCCCAAAATAACTGATGGATGAAGACCAGAGTAGAGCAGCAGCTCTGTGTTCTGGGAGGTTAAATCTCTGTTTTTATTAAAGGAGTCTGGTGGCGTTGAAGAGAGATAACGACTTCAGTTCCCCGTCGTAATGGGCTGTCTGACAGCACACACACACTCACACACGCATACACACACATACATGCACACACGCATACACACACACGCACAAACATAAACACACACGCATACAGACACACGCAGACACACACACACACACACACTCACATACACACACACACGCAGACACACACACACACACGCAGACACACACACACTCACACACACACACACACACACACACACACACACACACACACACACACATACACACACAGACACATGCAGACACACACACACGCACATACACACACACTCACTCACATACACACACACACACACACACAAACACACTCACATACACACACACTCACACACACACACACACACATACACACACACACAGTTACCCAGCATGCCTGTGGTGTTTCCTCAGCAACGTATAAGTAACGTAAAGTATAGCATCATCTAAACTGATAGAGATGTTTTTTAGGTGTCGTCGTCGTTTTTGTCGCCTTTTTCTTCCCAATGTTTTTGCCACTCGACATTTTGCAGCTTTATTTATGTTTTGTTGCTTTTTCCAACGTTTTTGATGCTATTTTCAACGTTCTTGTTGCTTTGTAGCGATCAGAGAAGCTAACGTTAGTTTAGCTAACAGCTAATTCGGCTAACCGCTAGCTGAGATAGCATGTAATAACTTTAAAAGACCCTCAAAATAAAACCTGAAAATAACCGTTAACATATATAACGGCTGTTACGTCAGCTGTAGACGGCTTTATGCAGTGTTAAGTTTGAGTTAACGTCATTTTAGACTGAATCAAGCTGTCAGCTAGCGGTTAGCCAAATTAGCTGTTAGCTAAACTAACGTTAGCTTCCCGGCAGAGGCTAACGTCAATGAAGTACTTATCCAAGACATCGCGAATAAAAGACATTTATCTCTAAACAAGGTTAGTGCCCCATGATCTTTTGCGTCTAAATGAGCATATACAATCGCTGAGTCATGTACGCAAGCTGGTTTTAAGTCTACTATCGACGGTTACCATTTTATGGCTTATACTGCAAATGTCAATGGAGAAATTGCGTTGTATTTTTACTTCTGGAACCCGCTGTGGGCGGGACTGTTGAGCTCTATTAAGGAGAGAAGTAGAAGGAAGGTTCTACGAAGGCGCGCCGACTTGGTGGTGTTGTGTGGCAGTGCTTCACACTAAGGCATAGATACCCGACCCGAGCCCGACGGGTCCCGACGTGTCCCGACAGGTTCGGACAGATATTTAGAAATGATGGTCGGATTCGTGTCGGGCTCGGTCACATCAGCGCGATAAGGCATTTGTTGTAAAATGGTGCTGCGGCTCCTTTAAGAGAGCTCAGTGCGTGTGTGTGTGTGTGTGTGTGTGTGTGTGTGTGTGTGGTGTCTGAGATAAACTTCAGACGGAAAGCCAAGTTCATTCATCGTCTCACCAGAAACGGGATATAACCCTAACGTTATATAACGTCGGACCTGGAGGTAACCAGTCTCCTGGTGTTCTGACCACGGTCAGGAGAGGTTAACACGTTGAACATTTTAAATTAAACAGATTATTAACGTGCGCTTGTTGCCCCGTGTGCGCTGATGACCTCATCTGTTGACATTTCTGAATGCCTTCCTACAGCTGCTTAATAACAGCTTGCACACAAACATACATCTGTCATTAGTATGAGAAAAAAAATAGATTTTCGGGCTCGGGCCGGGCTCGGATGGAAAAATTCGGCCCGATCAGACCTCTACTTCACACTACCACCTAGGCGCCTGGCGTGCATACTACATCGAATACGACACACTTTTGTGTCACCATATGCACGCAGATTTCCCCCCCAAAACTTTCGTCTAAACACGGAATAAAAAGTGAGAACACAACACCACTTTTGCGTTTTCTCTTCAGATCGTTTCCGTCCAAACACAGCCTTAGGTGTCTCAAATATAGTCAGTCCTTCCAGAAAAATGCGGAGTTTTTTTGTGATTGTTGCGGGCAAAAATCCGTGATTATGCGGCACGTTTTCTTAAAAAATGCGATGGAATATGCGGGATATTTATGCAATTTTATGCAATGAAATTGCGGGAACTTCCAAAAATTGCGGTTTCATCATGGCTTCTTTGCGGGGTCTGCAGAGCACGCAGCCTGTGGACTGTGGCGTGTAGCCAATCAGAAAGCCAGGTGACGAGGCGGCGAGGAAAGCACCGGGAAACAGCGTTGTCTCCACTTCTTTGACCATCGCCTTTTAGTTTTTTTTTCGGTTAAAAACAAACTACAAACTATCGCCACTGCATCCTCTTCGTCCGCATAAATATGCAGACTTTGGCTGATTATGCGTTGAATTATGCGATCGCATAGTCACGTTTTTCTGGAGGGACTGGCTAGTAAACTTGAGTCACATGAACATGAACTTGATGTCTCATGAACTGTGTCAGGAGGAGACTGGTTTTTGTTTTAATCTTCTCAAAGTCTGCATCCCGAGCGGACTCTGTGGAAGATATTTCTCTGTTCACAGCGCTGAAGCCTCCAGGCTTGTTGGAAGATATTGGTTTCATATCTGACCTCTCCTTCCCTCTCTCTGTAGCCGGATACATCTTTCCTTCCCTTTCTCTGCAGCCGGATACAACTCTCCTTCCCTCTCTCTGTAGCCGGATACATCTCTCTGTAGCTGGATACAACTCTCCTTCCCTCTCTCTGTAGCCGGATACATCTCTCTGTAGCTGGATACAACTCTCCTTCCCTCTCTCTGTAGCCGGATACATCTTTCCTTCCCTTTCTCTGTAGCCGGATACATCTCTCCTTCCCTCTCTCTGTAGCTGGATACATCTCTCTGTAGCCGGATACATCTCTCTGTAGCCGGATACAACTCTCCTTCCCTCTCTCTGTAGCCGGATACATCTCTCTGTAGCCGGATACATCTCTCTGTAGCTGGATACAACTCTCCTTCCCTCTCTCTGTAGCCGGATACATCTCTCTGTAGCTGGATACAACTCTCCTTCCCTCTCTCTGTAGCCGGATACATCTCTCCTTCCCTCTCTCTGTAGCCGGATACATCTCTCTGTAGCCGGATACATCTCTCTGTAGCTGGATACATCTCTCTGTAGCCGGATACATCTCTCTGTAGCCGGATACAACCCTCCTTCCCTCTCTCTGTAGCCGGATACATCTCTCTGTAGCCGGATACATCTCTCAGTAGCTGGATACAACTCTCCTTCCCTCTCTCTGTAGCCGGATACAACTCTCCTTCCCTCTCTCTGTAGCCGGATACATCTCTCTGTAGCCGGATACATCTCTCCTTCCCTCTCTCTGTAGCCGGATACATCTCTCTGTAGCCGGATACATCTCTCTGTAGCCGGATACAACTCTCCTTCCCTCTCTCTGTAGCCGGATACAACTCTCCTTCCCTGTCTCTGTAGCCGGATACATCTCTCTGTAGCCGGATACAACTCTCCTTCCCTGTCTCTGTAGCCGGATACATCTCTCTGTAGCCGGATACAACTCTCCTTCCCTGTCTCTGTAGCCGGATACAACTCACACAACAATCTGAGAATGTGTTTTCTAATGACTTCATTTTCTGTCTCTCTCTTTGCTGCCGGTTGAAGGTTTTCCCCGCTGCTCCCAAGTTAGTATCCCATCCTGCTGAGTGCATCGTGTGTGTCTCGTCTCTGCCGTTTGGTCCTTTTAAGGCATGGTTTGGTTCTGTGGGTGTCATGACGTGGTGCTGCCTGTTGCCTTTTTTTAATCGTCTGTACATCATTGTCCAATAATAGACAGCTGGGTAAAATTACTATAAGCAAATGAAACCATGGCTGAAATAGTTTTGGTTGCTTCTGTTTATGTATCCACAGACACAGGGCGCAGCGCAAAGACCGACGCAGTTGTCAGTTTCCCGTCCAGCGCCCGCATCGTTTAAATAGAAAATGCACCTGCACCCATCTGTGGCCCATGGGCGTGCTGGTCTTACACGGAGGTGTGTTCAGGTGCATTCTGGGCGTGCTGGTCTTACAGGGAGGTGTGTTCAGGTGCATTCTGGGCGTGCTGGTCTTACAGGGAGGTGTGGTCAGGTGCATTCTGGGCGTGCTGGTCTTACAGGGAAGTGTGTTCAGGTGCATTCTGGGCGTATTGCTATCTTGAGGCAGCGGGAAGTGATGGCGCCATTGACCAACAAAACCCTGGTCTAAAGTCAATAACGCAGCATTTCATTGTTATTTTAACAGAGCATTAGTAAAATGCTCCTAGGCTCGTGCACAGCACGTGCACACTATGCTTGTTACACACACAGGGACGCACAGCAGCACACACACACACACACACACACACATGCAGAAGATTACAAATAAAAAGATTACGGTGCAATTCCTCCATCATAACAGCAATGCTCCAAGGTCCAAACGCACCTGGCTTTTAAAGGGAATGGGAGATGATCTCTGATTGGTTGATTGCATGTTACGCCCAAAACACACCTCTGATTAATGAAGCCACTAAGTACAACCCTTTAGAACCATGCGCCCGGCGCACGGACCCTTTTTTACCACCGTCAAACTAGCAAAAAACGCACCTGCACCAGGCGCTTCAGGCCGTGCGCTGAGATCTTTAAAATAGGGCCCTCTGAGGCCATGATCATGCTTTGGCATCTTTTTTGACAAGAAACTGTTGACTAGGGTGCTTTTGTAGTTAAAATAGAAACTGTAGAAATAAAATGATCCATAATCCGTTTTATTTTTAATATGGATCATAGAATAGAATAATTTTGCACGCCCAATTTTTCAGTTTTTTATCTGTTAAAAAAGTTTGAAATATCCAATAAATTTTGTTCCACTTCATGATTGTGTCCCACTTGTTGTTGATTCTTCACAAAAAAATTACAGTTTTATATCTTTATGTTTGAAGCCTGAAATGGGGCAAAAGGTCGAAAAGTTCAAGGGGGCCGAATACTTTCGCAAGGCACTGTATATATATATATATATATATATATATATATATATATATATATATATATATATATATATATATATATATATATATATACACCACAATGAGCATGACAGAGGACCATTGTTCAGTAGCCTATATTACCACTTTTCTGTGATTCACTATTTAAGGATGTCTTCCTCCGTTAAGCTTGCTTAAAATGTTGGCTAATTAACTACAATACTGTAGTTTACCATGCAGGAGCTAGAGCAGAAGAAAACCAAAACTGGACACAGAACTAACTTTTTCGTGGTGATTTATTTTAAAACAGTGATTCCTTGATTTCAGACCTAACGTTTCCTATAAGAAGACGTGACAGTGAAAGCTCATGCACAATTTCTTGTGGACAGGTTAGTAAGTTTACATAAGAAGACAAAAACATAATTTTAGCCGGCTTTCAGGGCTAGAATGACCACGGTCGCTGGGATATTTTATCAGCGTAGCTAACAGATATGAAAACGTAAGCAGACTGTAACAGAGTTATAACTGCAATGCTTAGTAGCGCCACAAGGCGGTGCCTCCCTCTGTTAGTGTGGCAGTGAAGACGTGCCGCTGCAGCCTTCTCCCCTCCGACCGAGACACATCAAGAGAGAATTCACTAACGAGTTTTACTGTAAATATAGCGCCGTGGACACCTGGCATTGTATGGTCCAAGTTGTAGAATAAAGTAGCCTATCAGTGTAGAATATCCGTTTAGTTGTCTGTCGACTCTTTGAGCTAATTGGCTAACTGGCTAGCTCTCTCCAACACCATTCACTTTACAAGACTTAGCTATGCCTCCAGCTGAAACAGAATAAAGAGCAGTCAGAGGTGCGGCTGGTGCCTAGCAACGGTTGCAAAGCTGCATTCCCTGCTGGGGGGCGGGGCTTAGCTGGAACGTCCCTTGATCTGACCTCAGGTTCGATCATGCCTTTCATCCATGATGTGCCTTTCATGAATGACATCATGACATTTTGCCTATGAGACAGATTCAGACATTAGGGGAAATCATTCTATACTTTGGTTTACTCTACATCGGTTTACTTATATCTGCTCAAAAAGCTTCTGACAAACCTGTACCTGTAAAACAAGACAAGACATTCAGAAAACGCAGCCTATCTAATACAATCACCATGGCTGAAATGGAAAGTTCCCAGACAGAGGAGATATTGAAGATCAGAGTGGAAGATGTTCGTCCAGTGGTTGAGTCTTTTTTCAAAAGGATGACATTGGAACAGCAGAGATTGTTGATGCAAGATGCAGCTGATGATGCCACATCAACATTGTTGGCGGAGATGATTTTGGACCTAATATCACTAGTTTCTAAATCCATTTTGGCAACTCTACAGAATAAATGCAGCCAAATAATCTCCGAGGAGCGTGTTCAGTCCAGTCTGGGTGACACACTTCTTCTGACTTTTGCTGAGGTTCTTCAAGTAAAGGACCCAGTCCACTGTGACAGCTCAAAGAACTTAAACAACATGTTTGTTACAGAGGTTGCACAAAGCATTTACTCTGCTGTCACCAATAGTGCGGACACTTTGGAACCTGTATTTAGTGAGCGTGTGACTCCCCCTCACAGACTTAATATGATGGTACGACATGTCTTTAATATGTTGAAAGCATTTATGGGCAAGACGAAAAATGTTTTGTGCTCATGTCGACCACGTAAACCACGAACAAGACAGGACATCTCCGTACAGAAGGCCGCTGATAGACAACAAGAGATGGACGATCAAGAGGAGGCAGATACTGATCGCTGCCAGTCAGCAGCCAGATCTGTGGAATCAAAAAGCCCGGACAATGTCTCCAGAGCATCAGAGCACTTTGTGAGTGTAACAACCACAGCTGTGAGGGAAATAATTACAAATGAGGTCAGTGGACTCACAGAACCTCTTCTGCAAGAAATGACCGATTCGGGGTATGAGCAGCTGCGATCTGACACCTCACGGGAGATTCAAATTATTTCAGATGACATTACTCAATTAATTGTTCAGGAGGTCAACAGTCTGGAAGAGCAATATGCTGCAAGTATTAGTCCAGAACCCACAGAGACAAGTACCAGTCCAGAACCCACAGAGACAAGTACCAGTCCAGAACCCACAGAGACAAGTACCAGTCCAGAGACCACAGAGACAAGGGTTACCCCAGAATCCACAGGGATTTGTTTCACCCCAGAAGCCAGAGGGACATGTATCACCCCAGAATCCAGAGAGAAATTGTCCTTAAAAGGAGTGGGAAGCAAGATAAAATTATTTTTTGCTACGCAGTTTGCCAAACTGTCAATACATCGCATGGCGACTCAACTAGACAACCAATTCCACCCCGACTCCAAAGTTAAAAGTGAGAAGTCAGTGCAGTCCTTTGTGACTGATGTTGATTCTCTGTTTTCAAAAGATGGTGTAAAACAACAAGTTGGAAGTGAGGTTGTTTATAGTAAATTGCAGGATATTTCCAACGGTAAAGACCAGGTGTTCAAAGAAGAGCTTACTGGTCTCCTCTACAGTTACGTCTCTGAGGGGAGGATTCCAGAGACTGTCCCAGGATCAAATGAAAGGACACTGTCTGCTTCCCCATCCCGTGATACAGTGTATGGTGAAATACATTGTAAAGTGTGGCATTACCTTGGACTGATGAAGTGGTGGCTGTGCACACAGGCTGGCACCCACAGTAACAAGATGAAAAAGGCTTTCAAGAATACTGAGTCACTATCACCCACCGCTACACCGACAACCTCACCCACACCCTCACCCACACCTACACCTACACCACCCACACCTACACCTAGTCCAACACCCAAACCTACATTTACGCATACGCCCAAACCTACACCTACACCCACACCCTCAACCACACCCACACCTACACCCAAACCTACAACTACACGTACACCAACACCTACACCTACACCCAAACCTACACCTGAAGCCTCAGTATCTGAGGAGGCAGCTGCCAGACCTGTGCAGAATTCAACAGCACAGGCAGAGAAAAATTAAATTTCCATCAGGCTACTTGTGCAGACGTTGGTTTCGCGGACCTTTAACAAAGTGAAGGTGAACACAACAATTGGAAATTCAGAAACCATCCTTGAGCGCCTGTTCAAAAAGATATGGGCTGAAGTCGAGGGAGAAGATTTTCAAATCACCAGTGACACTTATAAACACCTCAGCAAGGCCATTTTAAAGGACATGTGCAAGAAGTGGGGCTGTGCAGAGGACGTGCTGGTTTCAATGAATCTAGATGAACCAGCTGGGAGGAGGCCTCGGGGAAGACCCAGGACTAGGTGGAGGGATTATATCTCCAACCTCGCCTGGGAACGCCTCGGGATCCTCCAGTCGGAGCTGGTTAATGTGGCTCGGGAAAGGGAAATTTGGGGTCCCCTGCTGGAGCTGCTACCCCCGCAACCCGATACCGGATAAGCGGACGAAGATGGATGGATGGATAGATGAACCAGCAGTTGACAAATGTATTGTCTCCTTCTTCAAAGACCACCTGATGAAACCAAGGAAGACAAGCACCATCAAAAGATTCTTCTCCTCCATTCCAAAGTTTAGCCAGAGACTCTTTATTGATTGGACTATGGCAGTGATTGGCCTCTGTTGTGAGGATTGCCTTTGTAGGGCAGAGACTAGTGTATAATGTATATAGGACAGAGGACCAGTGAATGGCCTCTGTAGGACGGAGACCAGTGAAAGGGCTCTGTAGGACAGAGAACCAGTGAGTGGCCTCTGTAGGACGGAGACCAGTGATAGGCCTCTGTAGGGCGGAGACCAGTGATTGGCCGCTGTAGGACGGAGACCAGTGATTGGCCTCTGTAGGGCGGAGACCAGTGATTGGCCTCTGTAGGGCGGAGACCAGTGATTGGCCTCTGTAGGACAGAGACCAGTGATTGGCCTCTGTAGGACAGAGACCAGTGATTGGCCTCTGTAGGACGGAGACCAGTGATTGGCTTGCGTGGGTTTACTCCGGGTGCTCCGTTTTCTTCCCACTTCTCTTTAAACCATGCAGCAATTGGGCACTAACAACATCTCCCCAACACTAGTTGGTTTCATGTTTTACAATAAACAACACAATTTAAAAAATAAAAATCTGCTTATCTCTCTTATCATTTGTTGTAAATATTCAACTCGTGCAGAAGTTCTGCCAATTAAGTTTTACCCAGGTCAAATGTTTGTGAAGAAAATACAAAAGAATTTAGGTAAAACAATTTGGGGTAAGCTTTCTGACCAATGTTAGGATAAATCATTTTACATTAACATCCAATATCAATAACAGACTCCTTCATGTAAAATAAGTATACATTCCTTTTACTTCCGGTAAAACGCCGGAAGTAAAACGCAGTGTGAGAGTGTGGAGGGGAGAAAAGACTGACGGAGGAAAATAGTGTTATTTCGAGATAAATGTTGTACTATTTGCTTAGTTTTTTTGTTTCTTTTAGCCCCCTGGTAGCCCTTAGTCTCTAGAAAGAGCCAGCATCAACGCACCTGTGCGTGGAGGACCGCACTTGTTCTACGAGTAGTAGCTAGCTAAACATTAGCTTCAGGCTAACACCAGCCCCATGGCTACCTCCACACCTTCGTTGCTTGAAAATGCAAACAAAGAAATCGATGACCTTAGGGAAGAAGTTCGCCGGCTCTCCGAGGACTTGAAAACCAAAGATGCCCTGTTGACTTCCTACCTGGACGTTGCTCAAAACCAGTCGCTTCGCATCACAACTCTCTCGGCGGCACTCCAGGATAATGTAATTTGGGACACATCCGCCTGTCCACACCCATCTTCTAGTTCGACACCGACAACCAGGGCATCCTGGACTGAAGTGGTCTGTGGCCGAAAGAAGGCCTCGGGTAGGGCTCCATCGCCTCCTGCCCTCAGCCTCTCCAGTCGCTTCGATGCCCTGTCGAAGCCGAATGTTCCCCCGGTAACGGCCGACGTGGCTCGCCCCGCTTCAAAGCCGACGGACCTGCAGGCGTCAACGAGGAGCACCGCTGCCTCGCGACGACAATTTATGAGGGATGCGGTAGTCAGACGGTCCGGTGGCCTCCCTTGCCTGAACCGGCCAAATGACAACGTTCCTCAAAAACAATCTCCCCCACCGAATGAAGGTAAGCAATATCCTGCTTCTTTTCCTTGTCCATCTGAATCCAATACTGGCTGTTTTGTTCCTACCACCGGCCATTCACGCCCCCTCACTCCTCGTCCGCTCTTCACCCCAACCACAATAATTATCGGCGACTCCACCACCCGGGATATACGTTTTTTAATGTGGTCACACACTGCTTTCCTGGAGCCAAAGTTGCAGACATCCTGGCTAAAGCTGCGGACCTGATACCGTCACTCCCGACCTCTATTAAACGCATCGTGGTCCATTGCGGACATAATGACATGTCCTATCAGCAGAGTGAGCGCACAAAGAAAGACTTTGGCACCCTCATTGAAGCTTTAATAACCACTGGGAAGTCAGTTTTTATTTCGGGCCCACTTCCATCTCGCTACTCATCCTCAACACCTGGCTCCAGCATGCATGCAGCATGCACAAGATAGGTTTTATTGACAATTTTAATCTGTTTTGGAAAAGTGACTCCATGTTCAGCAGGGATGGGATTCATCCCAATAGACGCGGCAGCCATGTGCTGTGTGAGAACTTGCGTCACGCCGTGCAGACCCAGACCTGGGTGCAGACTCAGACCTTAGATTGACTGTTTACACCCAGTAAAGACACGCACAGGCGCACCTCCCAATCACTCTCTCCCATAAGCTCTCAGTCCTTTACAAATAACTCTGCTAACCCACAGACCAGCTATATCATTCCAGTAAGTTCAGTAATAACATTACTCAAAGGTACAGCGCTACACGCTCCTCTGTGCACCAACGAGGTGCTATACTTAACAACCTAATTGGAATTAAAACAACCACTGCAACAATAGAACAGAATAGGAGAATCAAATGTGGACTATTAAATATCAGATCTCTGTCTTCTAAAGCATCACTGGTAAACGATTTGATATCAGATAATAAAATTGATTTATTCTGTCTTACTGAAACATGGCTGGGCCATGAAGAATATGTTAGTCTAAATGAAGCCACTCCTCCCAGTCATAATAATACTCAAATTCCTAGAGGCTCAGGCCGTGGAGGAGGAGTTGCAGCCATATTTGACTCAAATCTGTTAGTTAATCCTAAACCGAAACTAAATTATAACTCGTTTGAAAGTCTTGTTCTTAATCTTCAACATCCAACATGGAAATCATTAAAGCCAATCATATTTGTTGTTGTTTACCGAGCACCAGGCCCATATTCTGAATTTCTATCTGAATTCTCAGAGTTTTTGTCATGTATTGTCCTAAAATCAGATAAAATAATTATTGTAGGTGATTTTAATATCCATGTGGACGTTGACAGTAATAGCCTTAGTATTGCCTTCAACTCACTACTAGATTCAATTGGTTTCAGTCAGAGTGTGCATAAGGCCACGCACTGTTTTAACCACACCCTCGACCTTGTGCTGTCATATGGCATCAAAATTGAAGATTTAATAGTATTTCCACAGAATTCTTTATTATCAGACCATTTTTTAATAACCTTCAAATTCTTACTACCAGACTATATGAAATTAAATAAAACCTTTTACGCTAGATGCCTATCTGACAGTGCTATAGCTAAATTTAAGGAAGATATTCCAACAGCAATTAACTCAATGTCGTGCTTTAATATAACGGAGGACATTTGTGCTAATTTTAGTCCTTCCGTAATTGATAATTTTGTAGACAGTGCTATGACTTGCCTACGGACGACTTTAGACTCTGTTGCTCCCCTCAAAAAGAAGACGATGAAGCAAAGGAAACTAGCACCTTGGTATAACTCCCAAACTCGCAAATTAAAACAAATCTCACGGAAACTTGAAACTAAATGGCGTTCCTCCAAACTAGAAGAATCTCGTTTAGATTGGCAAGATAGTTTAAAAACCTATAGGAGGGCCCTCAGAAATGCCAGATCAGACTATTACTCATCATTAATAGAAGAAAATAAGAACAACCCAAGGTTTCTTTTCAGCACTGTAGCCAGGCTGACAGGTAGTCACAGCTCTACTGAGCCATCTATTCCCCTAGCTCTTAGTAGTGACGACTTCATGAGTTTCTTTAATGATAACATCATAACAATTAGGGATGGAATTCATCACCTTTTGCCCTCAACTTCTAACGGTTCACCTTTTGATACAGGAGTGCTAGAAAGAATGACAAGACCTGACATGTACTTTGACTCCTTTTATCCTATAGACCTTCAACAATTAATACTAAAGGTCTCTTTAGCAAAGCCTTCTACCTGTCTCTTAGACCCCATCCCAACGAGGCTACTTAAAGAAGCGTTACCCGTGGTGAACACTTCATTACTAGATATGATCAATATGTCTTTATTAACAGGTTATGTACCGCAGTCATTTAAAATAGCTGTGATAAAACCTCTTCTGAAAAAACCCACCCTCGATCCTGAGGTCTTAGCCAACTATAGACCTATATCTAACCTTCCCTTTCTCTCCAAGATCCTTGAGAATGTAGTCGCTAATCAGTTATGTGACTTTCTACATAGGAATAGTCTATTTGAGGACTTTCAGTCAGGATTTAGAAAGCATCATAGCACAGAGACGGCACTGGTGAAAATTACAAACGACTTTCTAACTGCTGCTGACAAAGGACTTGTCCCCATACTTGGAATCGCACTAAGCTGGTTTAAGTCCTATTTCTCTGATCGATCTCACTTTGTTAATATCAACGATAAATCCTCCAGGTATGCTAAAGTTAGCCATGGGGTTCCTCAAGGCTCAGTGCTTGGACCAATTCTTTTCTCCTTGTATATGCTTCCTCTAGGCAATATTATTAGGAAACACTCAATTAACTTTCACTGTTATGCGGATGACACCCAATTATACTTATCAATCAAGCCAGACAAAACCAGTCAGTTAGCTAAACTGCAAGTGTGCATTACAGATATAAAATCATGGATGACCAACAATTTCCTGAAGTTGAACTCGAACAAAACTGAGGTTATTGTGCTGGGCGCTAAACACCTCCGAACTTCATTATCCGAAGATATAATTACTCTGGACGGCATTGTCATGGCTTCCAGCACTACTGTCAGAAATCTAGGAGTTATTTTTGATCAGGATTTATTGTTTAACGCCCACTTAAAACAAACCTCAAGAACAGCTTTTTTTCACCTTCGTAATATTGCCAAAATTAGGAACATCCTGTCTCAAAACAATGCTGAAAAACTAGTCCACGCATTTGTTACTTCCAGGCTGGACTACTGTAATTCCCTATTATCAGGATGCTCAAATAAAACTCTTAAGACTCTCTAGCTGATCCAGAATGCTGCAGCGCGTGTTCTGACAAGAACTAAGAAAAGAGATCATATTTCTCCTGTATTAGCTTTTCTGCATTGGCTTCCTGTAAAATCCAGGATTGAATTTAAAATCCTTCTTCTGACCTACAAAGCTCTAAATGGTCTAGCACCTTCATATCTTGAAGAGCTCTTAGTACCTTATTGTCCCACTAGAGCACTACGCTCCCAGAATGCAGAGTTACTTGTGGTTCCCAGAGTCTCTAAAAGTAGAATGGGAGCCAGAGCCTTCAGCTATCAGGCTCCTCTCCTGTGGAACCAGCTCGTATGTTCTTTGTCCCCCCAGCACCATCATCTTGGATCATGAAGGCACCTACATCATGGTGGCAGCTGACGCCGTGGTCCTGCCCTACGACCTGCTGTGCCCCATTACACCCTGCAATGCCCGGCGTCGACTTGCTATGTCCGGCCAACGCCCTGCCACGCCCTGTTACGCCCTGCTGTGCTCTACGACACCATGAACTATTACAACTACTCTAGTCATTATCTCCAGTCTCCAGCCCATGGGCCCACCACCTGTGGGAGGAACCGCTGGGGTCGGGTGCATTGCCACATGGGTGGCAGTGAAGGTCAGGGGCCTCGACGGACCAGACCCGGGCAGCAGACGCTGGCTCTGGGGACGTGGAATGTCACCTCTCTGTGGGGGAAGGAACCGGAACTAGTGCGGGAGGTGGAGCGCTACCGGTTAGATCTGGTGGGGCTTACCTCTACGCACAGTCTCGGTTCTGGAACCGTACTCCTGGATAGGGGTTGGACTCTTTTCTTCTCCAGAGTTTCCCAGGGTGTGAGGCGCCGGGCGGGTGTGGGGATACTCACAAGCCCCCGGTTGAGCGCCGCTATGTTGGAGTTTACCCCGGTGGACGTGGAACAACGGACCAGCTCTTTACTCTCGCAAGGATCCTGGAGGGAGCCTGGGAGTATGCCCAACCGGTCTACATGTGCTTTGTGGATCTGGAGAAGGCGTATGACCGGGTACCCCGGGAGATACTGTGGGAGGTGCTGGGGGAGTATGGGGTGTGGGGGTCCCTTCTCAGGGCCTTCCAATCTCTGTACGACCAAAGCGAGAGCTGTGTCCGGGTTCTCGGCAGTAAGTCGGACTCGTTTCAAGTGAAAGTTGGCCTCCGCCAGGGCTGCGCTTTGTCACCAATTCTGTTCGTAGTATTTATGGACAGGATATCGAGGCGTAGTCGGGGTGGAGGGGGGTTGCAGTTCGGTGGGCTGGGGATCTCATCGCTGCTTTTTGCAGATGATGTGGTCCTGATGTCATCATCGGCCTGTGACCTTCAGCACTCACTGGATCGGTTCGCAGCCGAGTGTGAAGCGGCTGGGATGAGGATCAGCACCTCTAAATCGGAGGCCATGGTACTCAGCAGGAAACCGATGGAGTGCCTTCTCCAGGTAGGGAATGAGTCCTTACCCCAAGTGAAGGAGTTCAAGTACCTTGGGGTCTTGTTCGCGAGTGAGGGGACAATGGAGCGGGAGATTGGCCGGAGAATCTGCGCAGCGGGTGCGGTATTGCATTCAATTTATCGCACCGTTGTGACGAAAAGAGAGCTGAGCCAGAAGGCAAAGCTCTCAATCTACCGGTCAGTTTTCCTTCCTACCCTCACCTATGGTCATGAAGGCTGGGTCATGACCGAAAGAACAAGATCCAGGGTACAAGCGGCCGAAATGGGTTTCCTCAGGAGGGTGGCTGGCGTCTCCCTTAGAGATAGGGTGAGAAGCTCAGTCATCCGTGAGGAGCTCAGAGTAGAGCCGCTGCTCCTTTGCATTGAAAGGAGCCAGTTGAGGTGGTTCGGGCATCTGGTAAGGATGCCCCCTGGGCGCCTCCCTAGGGAGGTGTTCCAGGCACGTCCAGCTGGGAGGAGGCCTCGGGGAAGACCCAGGACTAGGTGGAGGGATTATATCTCTAACCTCGCCTGGGAACGCCTCGGGATCCCCCAGTCGGAGCTGGTTAATGTGGCTCGGGAAAGGGAAGTTTGGGGTCCCCTGCTGGAGCTGCTACCCCGCGACCCGATACCGGATAAGCGGACGAAGATGGATGGATGGATGGATAGTCATTATCTTAATTGTGACTTTGCTATTGCCATTGTTCATCAAACCCCCGACCGGCATCGTCAGACACCGCCTACCAAGAGCCTGGGTCTGTCCGAGGTTTCTTCCTAAAAGGGAGTTTTTCCTTGCCACTGTCGCACTTACACATTCATGCATGCTCATGGGGGATTCACTGGAATTGTTGGGTCCGTCACCAGACACCGTCAACACATTTAAGACTAAACTGAAAACTCTTCTCTTTGATAAAGCTTATAGTTAGGGAGTGAGGAGTTGCAGTGTACGCCTAGACCGGCGGAGCAGGGTGTACAGCTGCAGACACAGCACCCCTGCTTTTCTCTGCTTCTCTTTATAGTCATCAGATTTATCTATCAAATAATCAATACTATAGTGAGAGTAGGGAGAGGCAGGCCAGTACAGCCCGATCCGGTTGGGGAGAGTTCTAGCCCGACCAGGCACCTCTCTTTAACCTGCCTCTCCTAGTTATGCTATTATAATTCTAGACTGCCAGGGAAGTTCATTCCTTCTTATGACACAATGAACTGCTCTCTCTTCTCTCTTTTCTTTTGGTTCCTTTTATGTACATACTGTCCCAGAAATGCTTGTTACTTATAGAGTGTGGTCTAGACCTACTCTATCTGTAAAGTGTCTCGAGATAACTATTGTTATGATTTGATACTATAAATAAAATTGAATTGAATTGAATTGAATTGAATTGAATTTGCTTTTAAAAACAAATAGAAAACAAATTGAAAATAATTATATTTTACATCCGGTCTTCTGTGTTCCAAATGTTTTTATATTCAATCCTTCTTTGTTTATTATGTTATGCCTGTATTGGTATAATTTTGCATAAATATGGCTTATTATTCACTTGCCTTTTAATCCTTTCACAACGCTGGTTGCTAAATGCACTGCCTGCTAAAAAATAATTTTATTATCAAGACTATTATTACAGAATGTTTTATAAGACTGGTCCCATTGACAAGTTCTCAGCCAAGCATGCCACTCTGCATTAGGCTTATAAGCCTGCTGTTAGTATACCCCGTGCCTGTCTATCTCTCTCCAATCTGCCTCTATGATACAAGTAAACATTGGATTATTAGTTATCTTCCTCGAATGTGAATGTAGGTCTGTAATGCACTGTCACGAGCAGGTGTGAGGAGACATGTAAGATCATCTGAGGCAATGCTGATGACCATGAAATGCTACTCCTGCACATGCAGCAACTTGTGTTAGGAAATGTTCATATATTAGTGGCAGTTATTTAGATTTGATTAAGTGAGACAATGTCCACTTACAGAACTGTGTGTGGAAACAAATTTAGAAACAAATGAATATTGATTTTGGAATGATGTGCAAGGGTCAACTTGATAATGATGACACGGTTTTGTTATTTTAAGCAAGTTACATCACTATCGGAAAACTATCTTATAAACCAAACTTTGAACTGTCTAGGAGGACATTTAGTGAGCAGTGTGACATCAGATCAGGTTCCTGTGACCCTGTGCAACTGAAGGCATCCATATAATCTGTGCCATATATATATATATATATATATATATATATATATATATATATCACTATTTAAGGATAAATCACAATCAGAAAAGCATGTATTGCCAAGTAAATAACACTTGGAATTTGCCTTGGTAAATGGTGCATACATAAAAATGTTAAAAGGAAATAAACAATAAATGTAAAAGAAACGACAAAAATAAACAAATATGTACCATAAGACTGCTTGACAATAAGGAAGAAGGCTGTATGGTTTAGTGCAGGATAAGCAAAGATGTATGAGCAAAAGTTAAGTACAGTAGCCTATAGTGTGCAATGGACAGGTGGGGTTTACAGCATTACCAGTCACATCATGTTTTACAGTGCTACCAGTGATATCATAGCAACGCAACAAATCGTTCAACTACAATCCTGTAGCATAAACATTCTCAGTTGTAACTTTTGCATCACAGTTAAGAGGAAAAGTAATGTTGTCTCTTCTGCAGCGTATTACCTCCATGAACGTGTCCTGCAGAAATGAGCAAGAGCAGAAGCAGGTCAGCCACAAAACTTCCCATTGTTAATTAGGCCTTTATAATCTAACTTGCATTTAATGAAGAGCAACATCTGGCTGCTTGATTGTGCTGTCCATTGTCTTTACTGCACAGCACCGGCCCTCATTTCTACTACTGACAAGTTCCAGACAGCCTGTACTTGCTTTGCTGGTTGTAGCTTACAGCCTTTAAAAAAATGTACCTGTGTCTGTGAGCAGTGAGGTGAAGCTCCACCCTCTGATCCTCCCCTTGGCTGCTGTAGTGCTTAGTACCACACATGAACACAGAGGGGAGGTGTCACAACACATACGGAGACAGAAAGGGAGAGAAACAAATGAAAAGAAATGTGCAGAGGTTCTTTACAAAGTGCTTTAATTGTGTCTTTTTTGTTCATGGGAAACTGAGAC
Organism: Zingel zingel; assembly: GCA_023566125.1. Classification (NCBI taxonomy): domain Eukaryota; kingdom Metazoa; phylum Chordata; class Actinopteri; order Perciformes; family Percidae; genus Zingel; species Zingel zingel. Next base: position 8,038,801 of record CM042329.1, on the reverse strand, counting down.
TGGATCTGGAGTCTTGTTAGACTATTTCAGATACAGTACATATGAGACTTAGTTTAAAACATTTAGAAGGGTGTTAGCCTATATTCTGAATTGAACCCCTCTTTATATAGCCTATATATATATATATATATATATATATATATATATATATATATATATATATATATATATATGTATATATATATATATATATATATATATATATATATATATATATATATATATATTACCACTTTTCTGTGATAAACTATTTAAGGATGTCTTCCTCCATTAAGCTTGCTTAAAATGTTGGCTAATGAACTACAATACTGTAGTTTACCATGCAGGAGCTAGAGCAGAAGAAAACCAAAACTGGACACAGAACTAACTTTTTCGTGGTGATTTATTTTAAAACAGTGATTCCTTGATTTCAGACCTAACGTTTCCTATAAGAAGACATGACAGTGAAAGCTCATGCACAATTTCTTGTGGACAGGTTAGTAAGTTTACATAAGAAGACAAAAACACAATTTTAGCCGGCTTTCAGGGCTAGAATGACAACGGTCGCTGGGATATTTTATCAGCGTAGCTAACAGATATGAAAACGTAAGCAGACTGTAACAGAGTTATAACTAATAACTGCAATGATTAGTAGCGCCACAAGGCGGTGCCTCCCTCTGTTAGTGTGGCAGTGAAGACGTGCCGCTGCAGCCTTCTCCCCTCCGACCGAGACACATAAAGAGAGAATTCACTAACGAGTTTTACTGTAAATATAGCGCCGTGGACACCTGGCATTGTATGGTCCAAGTTGTAGAATAAAGTAGCCTATCAGTGTAGAATATCCGTTTAGTTGTCTGTCGACTCTTTGAGCTAATTGGCTAACTGGCTAGCTCTCTCCAACAGCAAAGCTGCATTCCCTGCTGGGGGGCGGGGCTGAAAAAAGCCAACTCAAACATATCCAGATTTCGACAATTATGTTGCTAAAACTACTGAATTTGTGCTGTCCCAAACGGCCAAATATGAGTTCCAGTTGAATTTGAAACCTGACTCGCATACTACAGCTCTTCACGTTTGTAGGTATGCCCAACATGTCAATATGTACTGTGGAATCATGGAGAAAAGCCAGAAAAAAGCCAACTCAAACAAATCCAGATTTATTGCTAAACCTCCTGACTTTGCGCTTCCCCAAATGGCCGAATTTAGATTCCCGTTTTATTTGAAACCTGATTTGCATACTACGGCTCTTCATGTTTGTAGGAATGCCCAACATGTCCATATCTACTGTGGAAATATGGAGAAAACAAAGAAAAAAGCCAACTCAAACAAATCCAGATTTGTTGCTAAACCTCCTGACTTTGTGCTGTCCCCAAACGGCCAAATATGGATTCCCATTGAATTTGAAACCTGATTCGCATTCTACAGCTCTCCAGTGTTGTAGGTATGCCCAACATGTCAATATATACTGTGGAATTATGGAAAAAAGCCAGAAAAAAGCCAACTCAAACAAATCCAGATTTGTTGATAAACCTCATGACTTTGTGCTGTCCCCAAACAGCCAAATATGGATTCCCGTTAAATTTGAAACCTGATTTGTATACTACAGCTCTTCACGTTTGTAGGGATGCCCAATATGTCAATATGTACTGTGGAATTATGGAGAAAAGCCAGAAAAAAGCCAACTCAAACAAATCCAGATTTGTTGATAAACCTCCTGACTTTGTGCTGTCCCCAAACAGCCAAATATGGATTCCCGTTAAATTTGAAACCTGATTTGCATACTACATCTCTTCACGTTTGTAGTGATGCCCAACATGTCCATATCTACTGTGGATTTATGGGGAAAACCAAGAAAAAAAGCCAAATCAAACAAATACAGATTTCGACAATTATGTTGCTAAACCTCCTGACTTTCTGCTGTCCTCAAACGGCCAAATATGGATTCCCGTTGAATTTGAAACCTGATTTGCATACTACAGCTCTTCACGTTTGTAGGTATGCCCAACATGTCAATATATACTGTGGAATTATGGAGAAAAGCCAGAAAAAAGCCAACTCAAACAAATCCAGATTTGTTGCTAAACCTCCAGACTTTGCGCTTCCCCAAATGGCCGAATTTAGATTCCCGTTGAATTTGAAACCTGATTTGCATACTACGGCTCTTCTTGTTTGTAGGGATGCCCAACATGTCCATATCTACTGTGGAAATATGGAGAAAACCAAGAAAAAAGCCAACTCAAACAAATCCAGATTTGTTGCTAAACCTCCTGACTTTGTGCTGTCCCCAAATGGCCAAATATCGATTCCCGTTGAATTTGAAACCTGATTTGCATATTACAGCTCTTCACGTTTGTAGGAATGCCCAACATGTCCATATCTACTGTGGAATTATGGAGAAAACCAAGAAAAAAAGCCAAATCAAACAAATACAGATTTCGACAATTATGTTGTTAAACCTCCTGACTTTGTGCTGTCCTCAAACGGCCAAATATGGATTCCCGTTGAATTTGCAACGTGATTTGCATCCTACAGCTCTTCACGTTTGTAGCTATGCCCAACACGTCCATATCTACTGTGGAATTATGGAGAAAACTAAGAAAAAAGCCAACTCAAACAAATCCAGATTTGTTGCTAAACCTCCTGACTTTGTGCTGTCCCCAAACAGCCAAATATGGATTCCCGTTAAATTTGAAACCTGATTTGCATACTACAGCTCTTCACATTTGTAGGGATGCCCAACATGTCCATATCTACTGTGGAATTATGGAGAAAACCAAGAAAAAAGCCAACTCAAACAAATCCAGATTTCGACAATTATGTTGCTAAACCTCCTGACTTTGTGCTGTCCTCAAACGGCCAAAAATGGATTCCTGTTGAATTTGAAACCTGATTTGCATACTACAGCTCTTCACGTTTGTAGGTATGCCCAACATGTCAATATATACTGTGGAATTATGGAGAAAAGCCAGAAAAAAGCCAACTCAAACAAATCCAATATTTGTTGCTAAACCTCCAGACTTTGCGCTTCCCCAAATGGCCGAATTTAGATTCCCGTTGAATTTGAAACCTTATTTGCATACTACGGCTCTTCTTGTTTGTAGAGATGCCCAACATGTCCATATCTACTGTGGAAATATGGAGAAAACCAAGAAAAAATCCAACTCAAACAAATCCAGATTTGTTGCTAAACCTCCTGACTTTGTGCTGTCCCCAAATGGCCAAATATCGATTCCCGTTAAATTTGAAACCTGATTCGCATACTACAGCTCTTCACGTTTGTAGGTATGCCCAACACGTCCATATCTACTGTGGAATTATGGAGAAAAGCAAGAAAAAGGCCAACTCAAACAAATCCAGATTTGTTGACAAACATCCTGACTTTGTGCTTTCCCCAAACGGCCAAATATGGGTTCCCGTTGAATTTGAAACCTGATTCGCATACTACGGCGCTTCACGTTTGTAGGTATGCCCAACATGTCCATATCTACTGTGGAATTATGGAGAAAAGCCATGAAAAAGCCAACTCAAACAAATCCAGATTTCGACCATTATGTTGCTGAACCAACTGACTTTGCGCTTCCCCAAATGGCCAAATTTGGATTCCCATTGAATTTCACACCTGATTTGCATACTACAGATCTTCACGTTTGTAGTTATGCCCAACATGTCAATATGTACTGTGTAATTATGGAGAAAAGCCAGAAAAAAGCCAACTCAAACAAATCCAGATTTATTGCTAAACCTCCTGACTTTGCGCTTCCCCAAATAGCCTAATTTAAATTCCCGTAGAATTTGAAACCTGATTTGCATACTACGGCTCTTCACGTTTGTAGGGATGCCCAACATGTCCATGTCTACTGTGGAAATAAGGAGAAAACCAAGAAAAAAGCCAACTCAAACAAATCCAGATTTCGACAATTATGTTGATAAACCTCCTGACTTTGTGCTTTCCCCAAACGGCCAAATATGGGTTCCCGTTGAATTTGAAACCTGATTCGCATACTACGGCTCTTTTCGTTTGTAGGTATGCCCAACATGTCCATATGTACTGTGGAATTATGGAGAAAAGCCATGAAAAAGCCAACTCAAACAAATCCAGATTTCGACCATTATGTTGCTGAACCAACTGACTTTGTGCTGTCCCCAAAAGGCCAAATATCGATTCCCGTTGAATTTGAAATCTGATTCGCATACTACGGCTCTTCACGTTTGTAGGTATGCCCAACATGTCCATATCTACTGTGGAATTATGGAGAAAAGCCATGAAAAATCCAACTCAAACAAATCCAGATTTCGACAATTATGTTGTTAAACCTCCTGACTTTGTGCTGTCCCCAAACGGCCAAATATGGATTCCCATTGAATTTGAAACCTGATTCGCATACTACAGCTCTTCAGTGTTGTAGGTATGCCCAACATGTCCACATCTACAGTGGAAATATGGAGAAAAACAAGAAAAAGCCAATTCGAACAAATCCAGATTTGTTGAAAAACCTCCTGATTTCGTGCTGTCCCCAAACAGCCAAATACGGATTCCCGTTAAATTTGACACCTGATTTGCATACTACAGCACTTCACGTTTGTAGGGCTGCCCAACATGTCCATATCTACTGTGGAATTATGGAGAAAACCAAGAAAAAGCCAACTCAAACAAATCCAGATTTCGACAATTATGTTGGTAAACCTCCTGACTTTGTGCTTTCCCCAAACGGCCAAATATGGGTTCCCGTTGAATTTGAAACCTGATTCGCATATTACAGCTCTTTACGTTTGTAGGGATGCCCAACATGTCCATATCTACTGTGGAATTATGGAGAAAAGCCAGAAAAAAGCCAAATCAAACAAATCTAGATTTTGACAATTATGTTGCTAAACCTCCTGACTTTGTGCTGTCCTCAAATGGCCAAATATGGATTCACTTTGAATTTGAAACCTGATTTGCAAACTACAGCACTTCACGTTTGTAGGTATGCCCAACATGTCAATATGTAATGTGGAATTATGGAGAAAAGCCAGAAAAAAGCCAACTCAAACAAATCCAGATTTATTGCTAAACCTCCTGACTTTGCGCTTCCCCAACAGGCCAAATATCGATTCCCGTTGAATTTGAAACCTGATTCGCATACTACAGCTCTTCACGTTTGTAGGTATGCCCAACATTTTCCATATCTACGGTGGAATTATGGAGAAAAGCAAGAAAAAAGCCAACTCAAACAAATCCAGATTTATTGATAAACCTCCTTACTTTGCGCTTCCCCAAATGGCCGAATTTGGAGTCACATTGAATTTGAAACCCGATTCGCATACTACAGCTCTTCAGTGTTGTAGGTATGCCCAACATGTCCGTATCTGCTGTGGAAATATGGAGAAAACCAAGAAAAAAGCCAATTCGAACAAATCCAGATTTGTTGATAAACCTCCTGACTTTGTGCGTCCCCAAACAGCCAAATATGCATTCCCGTTAAATTTGACACCTGATTTGCATACTACAGCTCTTCACGTTTGTAGGGATGCCCAACATGTCCATATCTCCTGTGGAATTATGGAGAAAACCAAGAAAAAGCCAACTCAAACAAATCCAGATTTCGACAATTATGTTGCTAAACCTCCTGACTTTGTGCTGTCACCAAACGGCCAAATATGGATTCCAGTTAAATTTGAAACCTGATTTGCATACTACAGCTCTTCACCTTTGTAGGGATGCCCAACAAAAAAGCCAACTTTGGAAAAATGGAGAAAAGCAAGGAAAAAGCCAATTCGAACAAATCCAGATGTGTTGATAAACCTTCTGACTTTGCGCTTCCCAAAACGGCCAACTATGGGTTCCCGTTGAATTTGAAACCTGACTCGCATACTACAGCGCTTTAAGTTTGTAGGGATGCCCAACATGTCCATATATACTGTGGAAAGATGGAGAAAACCAAGAAAAAAGCCAATTCGAACAAATCCAGATTTGTTGATAAACCTCCTGACTTTACGCTGTCCCCAAATGGCCAAATATGGATTCCCGTTAAATTTGAAACCTGATTTGCATACTACAGCTCTTTACCTCTGTAGGGATGCCCAACATGTCCATATCTACTGTGGAATTATGGAGAAAACCAAGAAAAAAGCCAAATCAAACAAATCCAGATTTCGACAATTATGTTGCTAAACCTCCTGACTTTGTGCTGTCCTCAAACGGCCAAATATGGATTCCCGTTGAATTTGAAACCTGATTTGCATACTACAGAATTTCACGTTTGTAGGTATGCCCAACATGTCAATATGTACTGTGGAATTATGGAGAAAAGCCAAAAAAAAGCCAACTCAAACAAATCCAGAGTAGTTGCTAAACCTCCTGACTTTGTGCTGTCCCCAAACAGCCAAATATGGATTCCCATTAAATTTGAAACCAGATTTGCATATTACAGCTCTTCACGTTTGTAGGGATGCCCAACATGTCCATATCTACTGTGGAATTATAGAGAAAAGCCAGAAAAAAGCCAAATCAAACTAATCTAGATTTTGACAATTATGTTGCTAAACCTCCTGACTTTGTGCTGTCCTCAAATGGCCAAATATGGATTCACTTTGAATTTGAAACCTGATTTGCATACTACAGCACTTCACGTTTGTAGGTATGCCCAACATGTCAATATGTAATGTGGAATTATGGAGAAAAGCCAGAAAAAAGCCAACTCAAACAAATCCAGATTTATTGCTAAACCCCCTGGCTTTGCGCTTCCCCAACAGGCCAAATATCGATTCCCGTTGAATTTGAAACCTGATTCGCATACTACAGCTCTTCACGTTTGTAGGTATGCCCAACATTTTCCATATCTACGGTGGAATTATGGAGAAAAGCAAGAAGAAAGCCAACTCAAACAAATCCAGATTTATTGATAAACCTCCTTACTTTGCGCTTCCCCAAATGGCCGAATTTGGAGTCACATTGAATTTGAAACCCGATTCGCATACTACAGCTCTTCAGTGTTGTAGGTATGCCCAACATGTCCGTATCTGCTGTGGAAATATGGAGAAAACCAAGAAAAAAGCCAATTCGAACAAATCCAGATTTGTTGATAAACCTCCTGACTTTGTGCGTCCCCAAACAGCCAAATATGCATTCCCGTTAAATTTGACACCTGATTTGCATACTACAGCTCTTCACGTTTGTAGGGATGCCCAACATGTCCATATCTCCTGTGGAATTATGGAGAAAACCAAGAAAAAGCCAACTCAAACAAATCCAGATTTCGACAATTATGTTGCTAAACCTCCTGACTTTGTGCTGTCACCAAACGGCCAAATATGGATTCCAGTTAAATTTGAAACCTGATTTGCATACTACAGCTCTTCACCTTTGTAGGGATGCCCAACAAAAAAGCCAACTTTGGAAAAATGGAGAAAAGCAAGGAAAAAGCCAATTCGAACAAATCCAGATGTGTTGATAAACCTTCTGACTTTGCGCTTCCCAAAACGGCCAACTATGGGTTCCCATTGAATTTGAAACCTGACTCGCATACTACAGCGCTTTAAGTTTGTAGGGATGCCCAACATGTCCATATATACTGTGGAAAGATGGAGAAAACCAAGAAAAAAGCCAATTCGAACAAATCCAGATTTGTTGATAAACCTCCTGACTTTACGCTGTCCCCAAATGGCCAAATATGGATTCCCGTTAAATTTGAAACCTGATTTGCATACTACAGCTCTTCACCTCTGTAGGGATGCCCAACATGTCCATATCTACTGTGGAATTATGGAGAAAACCAAGAAAAAAGCCAAATCAAACAAATCCAGATTTCGACAATTATGTTGCTAAACCTCCTGACTTTGTGCTGTCCTCAAACGGCCAAATATGGATTCCCGTTGAATTTGAAACCTGATTTGCATACTACAGAATTTCACGTTTGTAGGTATGCCCAACATGTCAATATGTACTGTGGAATTATGGAGAAAAGCCAAAAAAAGCCAACTCAAACAAATCCAGAGTAGTTGCTAAACCTCCTGACTTTGTGCTGTCCCCAAACAGCCAAATATGGATTCCCATTAAATTTGAAACCAGATTTGCATATTACAGCTCTTCACGTTTGTAGCGATGCCCAACATGTCCATATCTACTGTGGAATTATAGAGAAAAGCCAGAAAAAAGCCAACTCAAACAAATCCAGATTTATTGCTAAACCCCCTGGCTTTGCGCTTCCCCAACAGGCCAAATATCGATTCCCGTTGAATTTGAAACCTGTATCGCATACTACAGCTCTTCACGTTTGTAGGTATGCCCAACATTTTCCATATCTACGGTGGAATTATGGAGAAAAGCAAGAAAAAAGCCAACTCAAACAAATCCAGATTTATTGATAAACCTCCTTACTTTGCGCTTCCCCAAATGGCCGAATTTGGATTCCCATTGAATTTGAAACCTGATTTGCATACTACAGCTCTTCACGTTCATAGGGATGCCCAACATGTCCATATCTACTGTGGAATTATGGAGAAAACCAAGAAAAAAGCCAAATCAAACAAATCCAGATTTCGACAATTATGTTGCTAAACCTCCTGATTTTGTGCTGTCCTCAAACGGCCAAATATGGATTCCCGTTGAATGTGAAACCTGATTTGCATACTACAGCTCTTCACGTTTGTAGGGATGCCCAACATGTCCATATCTACTGTGGAATTATGGAGAAAAGCCAGAAAAAGCCAAATCAAACAAATCTAGATTTTGACAATTATGTTGCTAAACCTCCTGACTTTGTGCTGTCCTCAAATGGCCAAATATGGATTCACTTTGAATTTGAAACCTGATTTGCATACTACAGCACTTCACGTTCGTAGGTATGCCCAACATGTCAATATGTAATGTGGAATTATGGAGAAAAGTCAGAAAAAAGCCAACTCAAACAAATCCAGAATCATTGCTAAACCTCCTGACTTTGCGCATCCCCAAATGCCCTAATTTAGATTCCCGTTGAATTTGAAACCTGATTTGCATACTACAGCTCTTCACCTTTGTAGGGATGCCCAACATGTCCATATCTACTGTGGAATTATGGAGAAAAGCCAAAAGAAGCCAACTCAAACAAATGCAGATTAGTTGCTAAACCTCCTCACTTTGTGCTTTCCCCAAACAGCCAAATATGGATTCCCATTAAATTTGAAACCAGATTTGCATATTACAGCTCTTCACATTTGTAGGGATGCCCAACATGTCCATATCTACTGTGGAATTATGGAGAAAAGCCAGAAAAAAGCCAACTCAAACAAATTCAGATTTATTGCTAAACCTCCTGACTTTGCGCTTCCCCAAATGGCCGAATTTGGATTCACATTGAATTTGAAACCTGATTTGCATACTACAGCTCTTCACGTTTGTAGGGATGCCCAACATGTCCATATCTACTGTGGAAATATGGAGAAAACCAAGAAAAAGCCAACGCAAACAAATCCAGATTTCGACAATTATGTTGCTAAACCTCCTGACTTTGTGCTGTCCCCAAACGGCCAAATATGGATTCCCATTGAATTTGAAACCTGATTCGCATACTACAGCTCTTCACGTTTGTAGGGATGCCCAACATGTCCATATGTGGCTTTTATTAGATGCCAAAATGTAGCCAAAATATAGCTTTGAGAGGACATTTAAGCCTTTAATTTTAAAATCCTACATCAGAATAGTCTAATATTACTCAATGACAGCCTCCGATGTGTATAGTATCACCCTGATGTGAAAGGAGTCTGGCTAAACAGGAGGTTTCGTTTTTAGAGCAGCCTGAAAAAAGTTACAATATGGCTTTAATTAGCAGCCAAAATGTTGCCAAAAATAGCTTTGAGTGGACATGTAAGCCTTTAATTTTAAAATCCTATATCAGAATTGTCCAATATTACACAGTGACAGTCTGGATGTGTATACTATCACCCTGAGGTGAATTGAGTCTGGCTAAATAGGAGGTTTCGTTTTTAGAGCAGCCTGGAAAAGAGATACAATATGGCTTTAATTAGATGCCAAAATGTAGCCAAAATATAGCTTTGAGAGGTCATTTAAGCCTTTAATTTTAAAATTTTACATCAGAATAGTCTAATATTAGTCAATGACAGCCTCCGATGTGTATGGTATCACCCTGAGGTGAAATGAGTCTGGCTAAATAGGATGTTTCGTTTTTAGAACAGCCTGAAAAAGAGTTACAATATGGCTTTAATTAGAAGACAAAACGTTGCCAAAAATAGCTTTGAATGGACATTTAAGCCTTTAATTTTAAAATCCTATATCAGAATTGTCCAATATTACACAGTGACAGTCTGGATGTGTATACTATCACCCTGAGGTGAATTGAGTCTGGCTAAATAGGAGGTTTCGTTTTTAGAGCAGCCTGGAAAAGAGATACAATATGGCTTTAATTAGACGCCAAAATGTAGCCAAAATATAGCCAAAATATAGCTTTGAGTGGACATTTAAGCCTTTAGTTTTAAAATCCTATATCAGAATTGTCCAATATTACACAGTGAAAGTCTGGGATGTGTATACTATCACCCTGAGGTGAAATGAGTCTGGCTAAATAGGAGGTTTCGTTTTTAGAGCAGCCTGGAAAAGAGATACAATGTGGCTTTAATTAGATGCCATAATGTAGCCAAAATATAGCTTTGAGTGGACATTTAAGCCTTTAATTTCAAAATTCTGCATCAGCATGCTCCGATATTACACATTGACAGTCTGAGATGTGTACACTATCACCCTGATGTGAAATGAGTCTGGCTAAATAGGATGTTTCGTTTTTAGAACAGCCTGAAAAAGAGTTACAATATGGCTTTAATTAGAAGCCAAAACGTTGCCAAAAATAGCTTTGAGTGGACATTTAAGCCTTTAATTTTAAAATCTTATATCAGAATTGTCCAATATTACAAAGTGACAGTCTGGGATGTGTATACTATCACCCTGAGGTGAAATGAGTCTGGCTAAATAGGAGGTTTCGTTTTTAGAGCAGCCTGGAAAAGAGATACAATATGGCTTTAATTAGCAGCCAAAATGTAGCCAAAATGTAGCCAAAATGTAGCGTTGAGTGGACATTTAAGCCTTTAATTTCAAAAACCTGTATCAGAATGCTCGGAAATTACACATTGACAGTCTGAGATGTGTACACTATCACCCAGAGGTGAAATGAGTCTGGCTAAATAGGAGGTTTTGTTTTTAGAGCAGCCTGAAAAAAAGTTGCAATATGGCTTTAATTAGCAGCAGAAATGTAGCCAAAATATAGCTTTGAGTGGACATTTAAGCCTTTAATTTTAAAATCCTACATCAGAATAGTCTGATATTACCCAATGACAGCATCCAATGTGTATAGTATCACCCTGAGGTGAAATGAGTCTGGCTAAACAGGAGTTTTTTATTTTAGAGCAGTCTGGAAAAGAGATACAATATGGCTTTAATTAGACGCCAAAATGTAGCCAAAATATAGTTTTGAGTGGACATTTAAGCCTTTAATTTTAAAATCCTACATCAGAATAGTCTGATATTACCCAATGACAGTCTGGGATTGATGTGTATACTATGAATCTTAGGTGAAATGAGTCTGGCGAAATAGGAAGTTTCGTTTTCAGAGACGCCTGGAAAAGAGATACAATATGGCTTCAATTAGATGCCAAAATGTAGCCAAAATATAGCTTTGAGTGGACATTTAAGCCTTTAATTTCAAAATCCTGTATCAGAATGCTCCGATATTACACATTGACAGTCTGAGATGTGTACACTATCACCCTGAGGTAAAATGAGTCTGGCTAAAAAGGAGGTTTTGTTTTTAGAGCAGCCTGAAAAAAAGTTACAATATGGCTTTAATTAGACGCCAAAATGTGGCCAAAATGTAGCCAAAATATAGCGTTGAGTGGACATTTAAGCCTTTAATTTTAAAATCCTACCTCAGAATAGTGTGATATTACCCAATGACAGTCTGGAATGTGTATAGTATCACCCTGAGGTGAAATGAGTCTGGCTAAACAGGAGGTTTTGTTTTTAGAGCAGCCTGAAAAAAAGTTGCAATATGGCTTTAATTAGCAGCCAAAATGTAGCCAAAATATAGCTTTGAGTGGACATTTAAGCCTTTAATTTTAAAATCCTATATCAGAAGTGTCCAATATTACACAGTGACAGTCTGGGATGTCCATACAATCACCCTGAGGTGAAATGCGTCTAGCTAAATAGGAGGTTTCGTTTTTAGAGCAGCCTGAAAAAGAGTTACAATATGGCTTTAATTAGCAGCCAAAATGTAGCCAAAATGTAGCCAAAATATAGCTTTGATTGGACATTTAAGCATTTAATTTTAAAATCCTACATCAGAATAGTCTGATATTACCCAATGACAGCCTCCGATGTATATAGTATCACCCTGAGGTGAATTGAGTCTGGCTAAACAGGAGTTTTTTGTTTTAGAGCAGCCTGAAAAAAAATTGCAATATGGCTTTAATTAGCAGCCAAAATGTAGCCAAAATATAGCTTTGAGTGGACATTTAAGCCTTTAATTTTAAAATCCTATATCAGAATTGTCCAATATTAAACATTGACAGTCTGGGATGTGTATACTATCACCCTGAGGTGAAATTAGTCTGGCTAAATAGGAGGTTTCGTTTTTAGAGCAGCCTGAAAAAGAGTTACAATATGGCTCTAATTAGACGCCAAAATGTAGCCAAAATATAGCGTTGAGTGGACATTTAAGCCTTTAATTTTAAAATCCTACATCAGAATAGTCTGATATTACACAATGACAGTATGGGATGTGTATACTATCACCCTGAGGTGAAATGAGTCTGGCGAAATAGGAAGTTTCGTTTTCAGAGACGCCTGGAAAAGAGATACAATATGGCTTCAATTAGATGCCAAAATGTAGCCAAAATATAGCTTTGAGTGGACATTTAAGCCTTTAATTTCAAAATCCTGTATCAGAATGCTCCGATATTACACATTGACAGTCTGAGATGTGTACACTATCACCCTGAGGTAAAATGAGTCTGGCTAAAAAGGAGGTTTTGTTTTTAGAGCAGCCTGAAAAAAAGTTACAATATGGCTTTAATTAGACGCCAAAATGTGGCCAAAATGTAGCCAAAATATAGCGTTGAGTGGACATTTAAGCCTTTAATTTTAAAATCCTACCTCAGAATAGTGTGATATTACCCAATGACAGTCTGGAATGTGTATAGTATCACCCTGAGGTGAAATGAGTCTGGCTAAACAGGAGGTTTTGTTTTTAGAGCAGCCTGAAAAAAAGTTGCAATATGGCTTTAATTAGCAGCCAAAATGTAGCCAAAATATAGCTTTGAGTGGACATTTAAGCCTTTAATTTTAAAATCCTATATCAGAAGTGTCCAATATTACACAGTGACAGTCTGGGATGTCCATACAATCACCCTGAGGTGAAATGCGTCTAGCTAAATAGGAGGTTTCGTTTTTAGAGCAGCCTGAAAAAGAGTTACAATATGGCTTTAATTAGCAGCCAAAATGTAGCCAAAATGTAGCCAAAATATAGCTTTGATTGGACATTTAAGCATTTAATTTTAAAATCCTACATCAGAATAGTCTGATATTACCCAATGACAGCCTCCGATGTATATAGTATCACCCTGAGGTGAATTGAGTCTGGCTAAACAGGAGTTTTTTGTTTTAGAGCAGCCTGAAAAAAAATTGCAATATGGCTTTAATTAGCAGCCAAAATGTAGCCAAAATATAGCTTTGAGTGGACATTTAAGCCTTTAATTTTAAAATCCTATATCAGAATTGTCCAATATTAAACATTGACAGTCTGGGATGTGTATACTATCACCCTGAGGTGAAATTAGTCTGGCTAAATAGGAGGTTTCGTTTTTAGAGCAGCCTGAAAAAGAGTTACAATATGGCTCTAATTAGACGCCAAAATGTAGCCAAAATATAGCGTTGAGTGGACATTTAAGCCTTTAATTTTAAAATCCTACATCAGAATAGTCTGATATTACACAATGACAGTATGGGATGTGTATACTATCACCCTGAGGTGAAATGAGTCTGGCGAAATAGGAAGTTTCGTTTTCAGAGACGCCTGGAAAAGAGATACAATATGGCTTCAATTAGATGCCAAAATGTAGCCAAAATATAGCTTTGAGTGGACATTTAAGCCTTTAATTTCAAAATCCTGTATCAGAATGCTCCGATATTACACATTGACAGTCTGAGATGTGTACACTATCACCCTGAGGTAAAATGAGTCTGGCTAAAAAGGAGGTTTTGTTTTTAGAGCAGCCTGAAAAAAAGTTACAATATGGCTTTAATTAGACGCCAAAATGTGGCCAAAATGTAGCCAAAATATAGCGTTGAGTGGACATTTAAGCCTTTAATTTTAAAATCCTACCTCAGAATAGTGTGATATTACCCAATGACAGTCTGGAATGTGTATAGTATCACCCTGAGGTGAAATGAGTCTGGCTAAACAGGAGGTTTTGTTTTTAGAGCAGCCTGAAAAAAAGTTGCAATATGGCTTTAATTAGCAGCCAAAATGTAGCCAAAATATAGCTTTGAGTGGACATTTAAGCCTTTAATTTTAAAATCCTATATCAGAAGTGTCCAATATTACACAGTGACAGTCTGGGATGTCCATACAATCACCCTGAGGTGAAATGCGTCTAGCTAAATAGGAGGTTTCGTTTTTAGAGCAGCCTGAAAAAGAGTTACAATATGGCTTTAATTAGCAGCCAAAATGTAGCCAAAATGTAGCCAAAATATAGCTTTGATTGGACATTTAAGCATTTAATTTTAAAATCCTACATCAGAATAGTCTGATATTACCCAATGACAGCCTCCGATGTATATAGTATCACCCTGAGGTGAATTGAGTCTGGCTAAACAGGAGTTTTTTGTTTTAGAGCAGCCTGAAAAAAAATTGCAATATGGCTTTAATTAGCAGCCAAAATGTAGCCAAAATATAGCTTTGAGTGGACATTTAAGCCTTTAATTTTAAAATCCTATATCAGAATTGTCCAATATTAAACATTGACAGTCTGGGATCTGTATACTATCACCCTGAGGTGAAATTAGTCTGGCTAAATAGGAGGTTTCGTTTTTAGAGCAGCCTGAAAAAGAGTTACAATATGGCTCTAATTAGACGCCAAAATGTAGCCAAAATATAGCGTTGAGTGGACATTTAAGCCTTTAATTTTAAAATCCTACATCAGAATAGTCTGATATTACACAATGACAGTATGGGATGTGTATACTATCACCCTGAGGTGAAATGAGTCTGGCTAAATATGAGGTTTCCTTTTTATAGCAGCCTGGAAAAGAGATACAATATGGCTTTAATTAGACGCCAAAATGTAGCCAAAATATAGCTTTGAGTGGACATTTAAGCCTTTAATTTTAAAATCCTGTATCAGAATGCTCGGAAATTACACATTGACAGTCTGAGATGTGTACACTATCACCCAGAGGTGAAATGAGTCTGGCTAAATAGGAGGTTTTGTTTTTAGAGCAGCCTGAAAAAAAGTTGCAATATGGCTTTAATTAGCAGCCAAAATGTAGCCAAAATATAGCTTTGAGTGGACATTTAAGCCTTTAATTTTAAAATCCTACATCAGAATAGTCTGATATTACCCAATGACAGCATCCAATGTGTATAGTATCACCCTGAGGTGAAATGAGTCTGGCTAAACAGGAGTTTTTTATTTTAGAGCAGTCTGGAAAAGAGATACAATATGGCTTTAATTAGACGCCAAAATGTAGCCAAAATATAGTTTTGAGTGGACATTTAAGCCTTTAATTTTAAAATCCTACATCAGAATAGTCTGATATTACCCAATGACAGTCTGGGATTGATGTGTATACTATGAATCTTAGGTGAAATGAGTCTGGCGAAATAGGAAGTTTCGTTTTCAGAGACGCCTGGAAAAGAGATACAATATGGCTTCAATTAGATGCCAAAATGTAGCCAAAATATAGCTTTGAGTGGACATTTAAGCCTTTAATTTCAAAATCCTGTATCAGAATGCTCCGATATTACACATTGACAGTCTGAGATGTGTACACTATCACCCTGAGGTAAAATGAGTCTGGCTAAAAAGGAGGTTTTGTTTTTAGAGCAGCCTGAAAAAAAGTTACAATATGGCTTTAATTAGACGCCAAAATGTGGCCAAAATGTAGCCAAAATATAGCGTTGAGTGGACATTTAAGCCTTTAATTTTAAAATCCTACCTCAGAATAGTGTGATATTACCCAATGACAGTCTGGAATGTGTATAGTATCACCCTGAGGTGAAATGAGTCTGGCTAAACAGGAGGTTTTGTTTTTAGAGCAGCCTGAAAAAAAGTTGCAATATGGCTTTAATTAGCAGCCAAAATGTAGCCAAAATATAGCTTTGAGTGGACATTTAAGCCTTTAATTTTAAAATCCTATATCAGAAGTGTCCAATATTACACAGTGACAGTCTGGGATGTCCATACAATCACCCTGAGGTGAAATGCGTCTAGCTAAATAGGAGGTTTCGTTTTTAGAGCAGCCTGAAAAAGAGTTACAATATGGCTTTAATTAGCAGCCAAAATGTAGCCAAAATGTAGCCAAAATATAGCTTTGATTGGACATTTAAGCATTTAATTTTAAAATCCTACATCAGAATAGTCTGATATTACCCAATGACAGCCTCCGATGTATATAGTATCACCCTGAGGTGAATTGAGTCTGGCTAAACAGGAGTTTTTTGTTTTAGAGCAGCCTGAAAAAAAATTGCAATATGGCTTTAATTAGCAGCCAAAATGTAGCCAAAATATAGCTTTGAGTGGACATTTAAGCCTTTAATTTTAAAATCCTATATCAGAATTGTCCAATATTAAACATTGACAGTCTGGGATCTGTATACTATCACCCTGAGGTGAAATTAGTCTGGCTAAATAGGAGGTTTCGTTTTTAGAGCAGCCTGAAAAAGAGTTACAATATGGCTCTAATTAGACGCCAAAATGTAGCCAAAATATAGCGTTGAGTGGACATTTAAGCCTTTAATTTTAAAATCCTACATCAGAATAGTCTGATATTACACAATGACAGTATGGGATGTGTATACTATCACCCTGAGGTGAAATGAGTCTGGTTAAATATGAGGTTTCCTTTTTATAGCAGCCTGGAAAAGAGATACAATATGGCTTTAATTAGACGCCAAAATGTAGCCAAAATATAGCTTTGAGTGGACATTTAAGCCTTTAATTTTAAAATCCTGTATCAGAATGCTCGGAAATTACACATTGACAGTCTGAGATGTGTACACTATCACCCAGAGGTGAAATGAGTCTGGCTAAATAGGAGGTTTTGTTTTTAGAGCAGCCTGAAAAAAAGTTGCAATATGGCTTTAATTAGCAGCCAAAATGTAGCCAAAATATAGCTTTGAGTGGACATTTAAGCCTTTAATTTTAAAATCCTACATCAGAATAGTCTGATATTACCCAATGACAGCATCCAATGTGTATAGTATCACCCTGAGGTGAAATGAGTCTGGCTAAACAGGAGTTTTTTATTTTAGAGCAGTCTGGAAAAGAGATACAATATGGCTTTAATTAGACGCCAAAATGTAGCCAAAATATAGTTTTGAGTGGACATTTAAGCCTTTAATTTTAAAATCCTACATCAGAATAGTCTGATATTACCCAATGACAGTCTGGGATTGATGTGTATACTATGAATCTTAGGTGAAATGAGTCTGGCGAAATAGGAAGTTTCATTTTCAGAGACGCCTGGAAAAGAGATACAATATGGCTTCAATTAGATGCCAAAATGTAGCCAAAATATAGCTTTGAGTGGACATTTAAGCCTTTAATTTCAAAATCCTGTATCAGAATGCTCCGATATTACACATTGACAGTCTGAGATGTGTACACTATCACCCTGAGGTAAAATGAGTCTGGCTAAAAAGGAGGTTTTGTTTTTAGAGCAGCCTGAAAAAAAGTTACAATATGGCTTTAATTAGATGCCAAAATGTGGCCAAAATGTAGCCAAAATATAGCGTTGAGTGGACATTTAAGCCTTTAATTTTAAAATCCTACCTCAGAATAGTGTGATATTACCCAATGACAGTCTGGAATGTGTATAGTATCACCCTGAGGTGAAATGAGTCTGGCTAAACAGGAGGTTTTGTTTTTAGAGCAGCCTGAAAAAAAGTTGCAATATGGCTTTAATTAGCAGCCAAAATGTAGCCAAAATATAGCTTTGAGTGGACATTTAAGCCTTTAATTTTAAAATCCTATATCAGAAGTGTCCAATATTACACAGTGACAGTCTGGGATGTCCATACAATCACCCTGAGGTGAAATGCGTCTAGCTAAATAGGAGGTTTCGTTTTTAGAGCAGCCTGAAAAAGAGTTACAATATGGCTTTAATTAGCAGCCAAAATGTAGCCAAAATGTAGCCAAAATATAGCTTTGATTGGACATTTAAGCATTTAATTTTAAAATCCTACATCAGAATAGTCTGATATTACCCAATGACAGCCTCCGATGTATATAGTATCACCCTGAGGTGAATTGAGTCTGGCTAAACAGGAGTTTTTTGTTTTAGAGCAGCCTGAAAAAAAATTGCAATATGGCTTTAATTAGCAGCCAAAATGTAGCCAAAATATAGCTTTGAGTGGACATTTAAGCCTTTAATTTTAAAATCCTATATCAGAATTGTCCAATATTAAACATTGACAGTCTGGGATGTGTATACTATCACCCTGAGGTGAAATTAGTCTGGCTAAATAGGAGGTTTTGTTTTTAGAGCAGCCTGAAAAAAAGTTGCAATATGGCTCTAATTAGACGCCAAAATGTAGCCAAAATATAGCGTTGAGTGGACATTTAAGCCTTTAATTTTAAAATCCTACATCAGAATAGTCTTATATTACACAATGACAGTATGGGATGTGTATACTATCACCCTGAGGTGAAATGAGTCTGGCTAAATATGAGGTTTCCTTTTTATAGCAGCCTGGAAAAGAGATACAATATGGCTTTAATTAGACGCCAAAATGTAGCCAAAATATAGTTTTGAGTGGACATTTAAGCCTTTAATTTTAAAATCCTACATCAGAATAGTCTGATATTACCCAATGACAGTCTGGGATTGATGTGTATACTATGAATCTTAGGTGAAATGAGTCTGGCGAAATAGGAAGTTTCGTTTTCAGAGACGCCTGGAAAAGAGATACAATATGGCTTCAATTAGATGCCAAAATGTAGCCAAAATATAGCTTTGAGTGGACATTTAAGCCTTTAATTTCAAAATCCTGTATCAGAATGCTCCGATATTACACATTGACAGTCTGAGATGTGTACACTATCACCCTGAGGTAAAATGAGTCTGGCTAAAAAGGAGGTTTTGTTTTTAGAGCAGCCTGAAAAAAAGTTACAATATGGCTTTAATTAGACGCCAAAATGTGGCCAAAATGTAGCCAAAATATAGCGTTGAGTGGACATTTAAGCCTTTAATTTTAAAATCCTACCTCAGAATAGTGTGATATTACCCAATGACAGTCTGGAATGTGTATAGTATCACCCTGAGGTGAAATGAGTCTGGCTAAACAGGAGGTTTTGTTTTTAGAGCAGCCTGAAAAAAAGTTGCAATATGGCTTTAATTAGCAGCCAAAATGTAGCCAAAATATAGCTTTGAGTGGACATTTAAGCCTTTAATTTTAAAATCCTATATCAGAAGTGTCCAATATTACACAGTGACAGTCTGGGATGTCCATACAATCACCCTGAGGTGAAATGCGTCTAGCTAAATAGGAGGTTTCGTTTTTAGAGCAGCCTGAAAAAGAGTTACAATATGGCTTTAATTAGCAGCCAAAATGTAGCCAAAATGTAGCCAAAATATAGCTTTGATTGGACATTTAAGCATTTAATTTTAAAATCCTACATCAGAATAGTCTGATATTACCCAATGACAGCCTCCGATGTATATAGTATCACCCTGAGGTGAATTGAGTCTGGCTAAACAGGAGTTTTTTGTTTTAGAGCAGCCTGAAAAAAAATTGCAATATGGCTTTAATTAGCAGCCAAAATGTAGCCAAAATATAGCTTTGAGTGGACATTTAAGCCTTTAATTTTAAAATCCTATATCAGAATTGTCCAATATTAAACATTGACAGTCTGGGATGTGTATACTATCACCCTGAGGTGAAATTAGTCTGGCTAAATAGGAGGTTTCGTTTTTAGAGCAGCCTGAAAAAGAGTTACAATATGGCTCTAATTAGACGCCAAAATGTAGCCAAAATATAGGGTTGAGTGGACATTTAAGCCTTTAATTTTAAAATCCTACATCAGAATAGTCTGATATTACACAATGACAGTATGGGATGTGTATACTATCACCCTGAGGTGAAATGAGTCTGGCTAAATATGAGGTTTCCTTTTTATAGCAGCCTGGAAAAGAGATACAATATGGCTTTAATTAGACGCCAAAATGTAGCCAAAATATAGCTTTGAGTGGACATTTAAGCCTTTAATTTTAAAATCCTGTATCAGAATGCTCGGAAATTACACATTGACAGTCTGAGATGTGTACACTATCACCCAGAGGTGAAATGAGTCTGGCTAAATAGGAGGTTTTGTTTTTAGAGCAGCCTGAAAAAAAGTTGCAATATGGCTTTAATTAGCAGCCAAAATGTAGCCAAAATATAGCTTTGAGTGGACATTTAAGCCTTTAATTTTAAAATCCTACATCAGAATAGTCTGATATTACCCAATGACAGCATCCAATGTGTATAGTATCACCCTGAGGTGAAATGAGTCTGGCTAAACAGGAGTTTTTTATTTTAGAGCAGTCTGGAAAAGAGATACAATATGGCTTTAATTAGACGCCAAAATGTAGCCAAAATATAGTTTTGAGTGGACATTTAAGCCTTTAATTTTAAAATCCTACATCAGAATAGTCTGATATTACCCAATGACAGTCTGGGATTGATGTGTATACTATGAATCTTAGGTGAAATGAGTCTGGCGAAATAGGAAGTTTCGTTTTCAGAGACGCCTGGAAAAGAGATACAATATGGCTTCAATTAGATGCCAAAATGTAGCCAAAATATAGCTTTGAGTGGACATTTAAGCCTTTAATTTCAAAATCCTGTATCAGAATGCTCCGATATTACACATTGACAGTCTGAGATGTGTACACTATCACCCTGAGGTAAAATGAGTCTGGCTAAAAAGGAGGTTTTGTTTTTAGAGCAGCCTGAAAAAAAGTTACAATATGGCTTTAATTAGACGCCAAAATGTGGCCAAAATGTAGCCAAAATATAGCGTTGAGTGGACATTTAAGCCTTTAATTTTAAAATCCTACCTCAGAATAGTGTGATATTACCCAATGACAGTCTGGAATGTGTATAGTATCACCCTGAGGTGAAATGAGTCTGGCTAAACAGGAGGTTTTGTTTTTAGAGCAGCCTGAAAAAAAGTTGCAATATGGCTTTAATTAGCAGCCAAAATGTAGCCAAAATATAGCTTTGAGTGGACATTTAAGCCTTTAATTTTAAAATCCTATATCAGAAGTGTCCAATATTACACAGTGACAGTCTGGGATGTCCATACAATCACCCTGAGGTGAAATGCGTCTAGCTAAATAGGAGGTTTCGTTTTTAGAGCAGCCTGAAAAAGAGTTACAATATGGCTTTAATTAGCAGCCAAAATGTAGCCAAAATGTAGCCAAAATATAGCTTTGATTGGACATTTAAGCATTTAATTTTAAAATCCTACATCAGAATAGTCTGATATTACCCAATGACAGCCTCCGATGTATATAGTATCACCCTGAGGTGAATTGAGTCTGGCTAAACAGGAGTTTTTTGTTTTAGAGCAGCCTGAAAAAAAATTGCAATATGGCTTTAATTAGCAGCCAAAATGTAGCCAAAATATAGCTTTGAGTGGACATTTAAGCCTTTAATTTTAAAATCCTATATCAGAATTGTCCAATATTAAACATTGACAGTCTGGGATGTGTATACTATCACCCTGAGGTGAAATTAGTCTGGCTAAATAGGAGGTTTCGTTTTTAGAGCAGCCTGAAAAAGAGTTACAATATGGCTCTAATTAGACGCCAAAATGTAGCCAAAATATAGGGTTGAGTGGACATTTAAGCCTTTAATTTTAAAATCCTACATCAGAATAGTCTGATATTACACAATGACAGTATGGGATGTGTATACTATCACCCTGAGGTGAAATGAGTCTGGCTAAATATGAGGTTTCCTTTTTATAGCAGCCTGGAAAAGAGATACAATATGGCTTTAATTAGACGCCAAAATGTAGCCAAAATATAGCTTTGAGTGGACATTTAAGCCTTTAATTTTAAAATCCTGTATCAGAATGCTCGGAAATTACACATTGACAGTCTGAGATGTGTACACTATCACCCAGAGGTGAAATGAGTCTGGCTAAATAGGAGGTTTTGTTTTTAGAGCAGCCTGAAAAAAAGTTGCAATATGGCTTTAATTAGCAGCCAAAATGTAGCCAAAATATAGCTTTGAGTGGACATTTAAGCCTTTAATTTTAAAATCCTACATCAGAATAGTCTGATATTACCCAATGACAGCATCCAATGTGTATAGTATCACCCTGAGGTGAAATGAGTCTGGCTAAACAGGAGTTTTTTATTTTAGAGCAGTCTGGAAAAGAGATACAATATGGCTTTAATTAGACGCCAAAATGTAGCCAAAATATAGTTTTGAGTGGACATTTAAGCCTTTAATTTTAAAATCCTACATCAGAATAGTCTGATATTACCCAATGACAGTCTGGGATTGATGTGTATACTATGAATCTTAGGTGAAATGAGTCTGGCGAAATAGGAAGTTTCGTTTTCAGAGACGCCTGGAAAAGAGATACAATATGGCTTCAATTAGATGCCAAAATGTAGCCAAAATATAGCTTTGAGTGGACATTTAAGCCTTTAATTTCAAAATCCTGTATCAGAATGCTCCGATATTACACATTGACAGTCTGAGATGTGTACACTATCACCCTGAGGTAAAATGAGTCTGGCTAAAAAGGAGGTTTTTTTTTTAGAGCAGCCTGAAAAAAAGTTACAATATGGCTTTAATTAGATGCCAAAATGTGGCCAAAATGTAGCCAAAATATAGCGTTGAGTGGACATTTAAGCCTTTAATTTTAAAATCCTACCTCAGAATAGTGTGATATTACCCAATGACAGTCTGGCATGTGTATAGTATCACCCTGAGGTGAAATGAGTCTGGCTAAACAGGAGGTTTTGTTTTTAGAGCAGCCTGAAAAAAAGTTGCAATATGGCTTTAATTAGCAGCCAAAATGTAGCCAAAATATAGCTTTGAGTGGACATTTAAGCCTTTAATTTTAAAATCCTATATCAGAAGTGTCCAATATTACACAGTGACAGTCTGGGATGTCCATACAATCACCCTGAGGTGAAATGCGTCTAGCTAAATAGGAGGTTTCGTTTTTAGAGCAGCCTGAAAAAGAGTTACAATATGGCTTTAATTAGCAGCCAAAATGTAGCCAAAATGTAGCCAAAATATCGCTTTGATTGGACATTTAAGCATTTAATTTTAAAATCCTACATCAGAATAGTCTGATATTACCCAATGACAGCCTCCGATTTATATAATATCACCCTGAGGTGAATTGAGTCTGGCTAAACAGGAGTTTTTTGTTTTAGAGCAGCCTGAAAAAAAATTGCAATATGGCTTTAATTAGCAGCCAATATGTAGCCAAAATATAGCTTTGAGTGGACATTTAAGCCTTTAATTTTAAAATCCTATATCAGAATTGTCCAATATTAAACATTGACAGTCTGGGATGTGTATACTATCACCCTGAGGTGAAATTAGTCTGGCTAAATAGGAGGTTTCGTTTTTAGAGCAGCCTGAAAAAGAGTTACAATATGGCTCTAATTAGACGCCAAAATGTAGCCAAAATATAGCGTTGAGTGGACATTTAAGCCTTTAATTTTAAAATCCTACATCAGAATAGTCTGATATTACACAATGACAGTATGGGATGTGTATACTATCACCCTGAGGTGAAATGAGTCTGGCTAAATATGAGGTTTCCTTTTTATAGCAGCCTGGAAAAGAGATACAATATGGCTTTAATTAGACGCCAAAATGTAGCCAAAATATAGCTTTGAGTGGACATTTAAGCCTTTAATTTTAAAATCTTATAGCAGAATTGTCCAATATTACAAAGTGACAGTCTGGGATGTGTATACTATCACCCTGAGGTGAAATGAGTCTGGCTAAATAGGAGGTTTCGTTTTTAGAGCAGCCTGGAAAAGAGATACAATATGGCTTTAATTAGCAGCCAAAATGTAGCCAAAATGTAGCCAAAATGTAGCGTTGAGTGGACATTTAAGCCTTTAATTTTAAAATCCTACATCAGAATAGTCTGATATTACACAATGACAGTCTGGGATGTGTATACTATCACCCTGAGGTGAAATGAGTCTGGCTAAATATGAGGTTTCCTTTTCATAGCAGCCTGGAAAAGAGATACAATATGGATTTAATTAGATGCCAAAATGTAGCCAAGATATAGCTTTGAGTGGACATTTAAGCCTTTAATTTCAAAAACCTGTATCAGAATGCTCGGAAATTACACATTGACAGTCTGAGATGTGTACACTATCACCCAGAGGTGAAATGAGTCTGGCTAAACAGGAGGTTTTGTTTTTAGAGCAGCCTGAAAAAAAGTTGCAATATGGCTTTAATTAGCAGCCAAAATGTAGCCAAAATATAGCTTTGAGTGGACATTTAAGCCTTTAATTTTAAAATCCTATATCAGAAGTGTCCAATATTACACAGTGACAGTCTGGGATGTCCATACAATCACCCTGAGGTGAAATGCGTCTAGCTAAATAGGAGGTTTCGTTTTTAGAGCAGCCTGAAAAAGAGTTACAATATGGCTTTAATTAGCAGCCAAAATGTAGCCAAAATGTAGCCAAAATATCGCTTTGATTGGACATTTAAGCATTTAATTTTAAAATCCTACATCAGAATAGTCTGATATTACCCAATGACAGCCTCCGATTTATATAATATCACCCTGAGGTGAATTGAGTCTGGCTAAACAGGAGTTTTTTGTTTTAGAGCAGCCTGAAAAAAATTGCAATATGGCTTTAATTAGCAGCCAAAATGTAGCCAAAATATAGCTTTGAGTGGAAATTTAAGCCTTTAATTTTAAAATCCTATATCAGAATTGTCCAATATTAAACAGTGACAGTCTGGGATGTGTATACTATCACCGTGAGGTGAAATGAGTCTGGCTAAATAGGAGGTTTCGTTTTTAGAGCAGCCTGAAAAAGAGTTACAATATGGCTTTAATTAGACGCCAAAATCTAGCCAAAATATAGCTTTGAGTGGACATTCAAGCCTTTAATTTTAAAATCCTACATCAGAATAGTCTGATATTACCCAATGACAGTCTGGGATGTGTATACTATCACCCTGAGGTGAAATGAGTCTGGCTAAATATGAGGTTTCCTTTTTATAGCAGCCTGGAAAAGAGATACAATATGGCTCTAATTAGACGCCAAAATGTAGCCAAAATATAGCGTTGAGTGGACATTTAAGCCTTTAATTTTAAAATCCTACATCAGAATAGTCTGATATTACCCAATGACAGCATCCAATGTGTATAGTATCACCCTGAGGTGAAATGAGTCTGGCTAAACAGGAGTTTTTTATTTTAGAGCAGTCTGGAAAAGAGATACAATATGGCTTTAATTAGACGCCAAAATGTAGCCAAAATATAGTTTTGAGTGGACATTTAAGCCTTTAATTTTAAAATCCTACATCAGAATAGTCTGATATTACCCAATGACAGTCTGGGATTGATGTGTATACTATGAACCTTAGGTGAAATGAGTCTGGCGAAATAGGAAGTTTCGTTTTCAGAGACGCCTGGAAAAGAGATACAATATGGCTTCAATTAGATGCCAAAATGTAGCCAAAATATAGCTTTGAGTGGACATTTAAGCCTTTAATTTCAAAATCCTGTATCAGAATGCTCCGATATTACACATTGACAGTCTGAGATGTGTACACTATCACCCTGAGGTAAAATGAGTCTGGCTAAAAAGGAGGTTTTGTTTTTAGAGCAGCCTGAAAAAAAGTTACAATATGGCTTTAATTAGACGCCAAAATGTGGCCAAAATGTAGCCAAAATATAGCGTTGAGTGGACATTTAAGCCTTTAATTTTAAAATCCTACATCAGAATAGTGTGATATTACCAAATGACAGTCTGGAATGTGTATAGTATCACCCTGAGGTGAAATGAGTCTGGCTAAACAGGAGTTTTTTGTTTTAGAGCAGCCTGAAAAAAAATTGCAATATGGCTTTAATTAGCAGCCAAAATGTAGCCAAAATATAGCTTTGAGTGGACATTTAAGCCTTTAATTTTAAAATCCTATATCAGAATTGTCCAATATTAAACATTGACAGTCTGGAATGTGTATACTATCACCCTGAGGTGAAATTAGTCTGGCTAAATAGGAGGTTTCGTTTTTAGAGCAGCCTGAAAAAGAGTTACAATATGGCTTTAATTAGATGCCAAAATCTAGCCAAAATATAGCTTTGAGTGGACATTTAAGCCTTTAATTTTAAAATCTTATATCAGAATTGTCCAATATTCCATAATGACAGTCTGGGATGTGTATACTATCACCCTGAGGTGAAATGAGTCTGGCTAAATAGGAGGTTTCGTTTTTAGAGCAGCCTGGAAAAGAGATACAATATGGCTTTAATTAGCAGCCAAAATGTAGCCAAAATGTAGCCAAAATGTAGCGTTGAGTGGACATTTAAGCCTTTAATTTCAAAAACCTGTATCAGAATGCTCGGAAATTACACATTGACAGTCTGAGATGTGTACACTATCACCCAGAGGTGAAATGAGTCTGGCTAAACAGGAGGTTTTGTTTTTAGAGCAGCCTGAAAAAGAGATACAATATGGCTTTAATTAGACGCCAAAATGTAGCCAAAATATAGCTTTGAGTGGACATTTAAGCCTTTAATTTCAAAAACCTGTATCAGAATGCTCGGAAATTACACATTGACAGTCTGAGATGTGTACACTATCACCCAGAGGTGAAATGAGTCTGGCTAAACAGGAGGTTTTGTTTTTAGAGCAGCCTGGAAAAGAGATACAATATGGCTTTAATTAGACGCCAAAATGTAGCCAAAATATAGCTTTGAGTGGACATTTAAGCCTTTAATTTTAAAATCCTTTATCAGAAGTGTCCAATATTACACAGTGACAGTCTGGGATGTCCATACAATCACCCTGAGGTGAAATGCGTCTAGCTAAATAGGAGGTTTCGTTTTTAGAGCAGCCTGAAAAAGAGTTACAATATGGCTTTAATTAGCAGCCAAAATGTAGCCAAAATGTAGCCAAAATATATCTTTGATTGGACATTTAAGCCGTTAATTTTAAAATCCTACATCAGAATAGTCTGATATTACCCAATGACAGCCTCCGATGTATATAGTATCACCCTGAGGTGAATTGAGTCTGGCTAAACAGGAGTTTTTTGTTTTAGAGCAGCCTGAAAAAAAATTGCAATATGGCTTTAATTAGCAGCCAAAATGTAGCCAAAATATAGCTTTGAGTGGATATTTAAGCCTTTAATTTTAAAATCCTACATCAGAATAGTGTGATATTACCCAATGACAGTCTGGAATGTGTATAGTATCACCCTGAGGTGAAATGAGTCTGGCTAAACAGGAGGTTTTGTTTTAGAGCAGCCTGAAAAAAAATTGCAATATGGCTTTAATTAGCAGCCAAAATGTAGCCAAAATATAGCTTTGAGTGGACATTTAAGCCTTTAATTTTAAAATCCTATATCAGAATTGTCCAATATTAAACATTGACAGTCTGGGATGTGTATACTATCACCCTGAGGTGAAATTAGTCTGGCTAAATAGGAGGTTTCGTTTTTAGAGCAGCCTGAAAAAGAGTTACAATATGGCTCTAATTAGACGCCAAAATGTAGCCAAAATATAGCGTTGAGTGGACATTTAAGCCTTTAATTTTAAAATCCTACATCAGAATAGTCTGATATTACACAATGACAGTCTGGGATGTGTATACTATCACCCTGAGGTGAAATGAGTCTGGCGAAATAGGAAGTTTCGTTTTCAGAGACGCCTGGAAAAGAGATACAATATGGCTTCAATTAGATGCCAAAATGTAGCCAAAATATAGCTTTGAGTGGACATTTAAGCCTTTAATTTCAAAATCCTGTATCAGAATGCTCCGATATTACACATTGACAGTCTGAGATGTGTACACTATCACCCTGAGGTAAAATGAGTCTGGCTAAAAAGGAGGTTTTGTTTTTAGAGCAGCCTGAAAAAAAGTTACAATATGGCTTTAATTAGACGCCAAAATGTGGACAAAATGTAGCCAAAATATAGCGTTGAGTGGACATTTAAGCCTTTAATTTTAAAATCCTACATCAGAATAGTGTGATATTACCCAATGACAGTCTGGAATGTGTATAGTATCACCCTGAGGTGAAATGAGTCTGGCTAAACAGGAGGTTTTGTTTTTAGAGCAGCCTGAAAAAAAGTTGCAATATGGCTTTAATTAGCAGCCAAAATGTAGCCAAAATATAGCTTTGAGTGGACATTTAAGCCTTTAATTTTAAAATCCTATATCAGAATTGTCCAATATTAAACATTGACAGTCTGGAATGTGTATACTATCACCCTGAGGTGAAATTAGTCTGGCTAAATAGGAGGTTTCGTTTTTAGAGCAGCCTGAAAAAGAGTTACAATATGGCTTTAATTAGATGCCAAAATCTAGCCAAAATATAGCTTTGAGTGGACATTTAAGCCTTTAATTTTAAAATCTTATATCAGAATTGTCCAATATTCCATAATGACAGTCTGGGATGTGTATACTATCACCCTGAGGTGAAATGAGTCTGGCTAAATAGGAGGTTTCGTTTTTAGAGCAGCCTGGAAAAGAGATACAATATGGCTTTAATTAGCAGCCAAAATGTAGCCAAAATGTAGCCAAAATGTAGCGTTGAGTGGACATTTAAGCCTTTAATTTCAAAAACCTGTATCAGAATGCTCGGAAATTACACATTGACAGTCTGAGATGTGTACACTATCACCCAGAGGTGAAATGAGTCTGGCTAAACAGGAGGTTTTGTTTTTAGAGCAGCCTGAAAAAGAGATACAATATGGCTTTAATTAGACGCCAAAATGTAGCCAAAATATAGCTTTGAGTGGACATTTAAGCCTTTAATTTCAAAAACCTGTATCAGAATGCTCGGAAATTACACATTGACAGTCTGAGATGTGTACACTATCACCCAGAGGTGAAATGAGTCTGGCTAAACAGGAGGTTTTGTTTTTAGAGCAGCCTGGAAAAGAGATACAATATGGCTTTAATTAGACGCCAAAATGTAGCCAAAATATAGCTTTGAGTGGACATTTAAGCCTTTAATTTTAAAATCCTTTATCAGAAGTGTCCAATATTACACAGTGACAGTCTGGGATGTCCATACAATCACCCTGAGGTGAAATGCGTCTAGCTAAATAGGAGGTTTCGTTTTTAGAGCAGCCTGAAAAAGAGTTACAATATGGCTTTAATTAGCAGCCAAAATGTAGCCAAAATGTAGCCAAAATATATCTTTGATTGGACATTTAAGCCGTTAATTTTAAAATCCTACATCAGAATAGTCTGATATTACCCAATGACAGCCTCCGATGTATATAGTATCACCCTGAGGTGAATTGAGTCTGGCTAAACAGGAGTTTTTTGTTTTAGAGCAGCCTGAAAAAAAATTGCAATATGGCTTTAATTAGCAGCCAAAATGTAGCCAAAATAAAGCTTTGAGTGGATATTTAAGCCTTTAATTTTAAAATCCTATATCAGAATTGTCCAATATTAAACAGTGACAGTCTGGGATGTGTATACTATCACCCTGAGGTAAAATGAGTCTGGCTAAAAAGGAGGTTTTGTTTTTAGAGCAGCCTGAAAAAAAGTTACAATATGGCTTTAATTAGACGCCAAAATGTGGCCAAAATGTAGCCAAAATATAGCGTTGAGTGGACATTTAAGCCTTTAATTTTAAAATCCTACATCAGAATAGTGTGATATTACCCAATGACAGTCTGGAATGTGTATAGTATCACCCTGAGGTGAAATGAGTCTGGCTAAACAGGAGGTTTTGTTTTAGAGCAGCCTGAAAAAAAATTGCAATATGGCTTTAATTAGCAGCCAAAATGTAGCCAAAATATAGCTTTGAGTGGACATTTAAGCCTTTAATTTTAAAATCCTATATCAGAATTGTCCAATATTAAACATTGACAGTCTGGGATGTGTATACTATCACCCTGAGGTGAAATTAGTCTGGCTAAATAGGAGGTTTCGTTTTTAGAGCAGCATGAAAAAGAGTTACAATATGGCTCTAATTAGACGCCAAAATGTAGCCAAAATATAGCGTTGAGTGGACATTTAAGCCTTTAATTTTAAAATCCTACATCAGAATAGTCTGATATTACGCAATGACAGTCTGGGATGTGTATACTATCACCCTGAGGTGAAATGAGTCTGGCGAAATAGGAAGTTTCGTTTTCAGAGACGCCTGGAAAAGAGATACAATATGGCTTCAATTAGCAGCCAAAATGTAGCCAAAATATAGCTTTGAGTGGACATTTAAGCCTTTAATTTTAAAATCCTATATCAGAAGTGTCCAATATTACACAGTGACAGTCTGGGATGTCCATACAATCACCCTGAGGTGAAATGCGTCTAGCTAAATAGGAGGTTTCGTTTTTAGAGCAGCCTGAAAAAGTGTTACAATATGGCTTTAATTAGCAGCCAAAATGTAGCCAAAATGTAGCCAAAATATAGCTTTGATTGGACATTTAAGCATTTAATTTTAAAATCCTACATCAGAATAGTCTGATATTACCCAATGACAGCCTCCGATGTATATAGTATCACCCTGAGGTGAATTGAGTCTGGCTAAACAGGAGTTTTTTTGTTTTAGAGCAGCCTGAAAAAAAATTGCAATATGGCTTTAATTAGCAGCCAAAATGGAGCCAAAATATAGCTTTGAGTGGACATTTAAGCCTTTAATTTTAAAATCCTATATCAGAATTGTCCAATATTAAACATTGACAGTCTGGAATGTGTATACTATCACCCTGAGGTGAAATTAGTCTGGCTAAATAGGAGGTGTCGTTTTTAGAGCAGCCTGAAAAAGAGTTACAATATGGCTTTAATTAGATGCCAAAATCTAGCCAAAATATAGCTTTGAGTGGACATTTAAGCCTTTAATTTTAAAATCTTATATCAGAATTGTCCAATATTACATAATGACAGTCTGGGATGTGTATACTATCACCCTGAGGTGAAATGAGTCTGGCTAAATAGGAGGTTTCGTTTTTAGAGCAGCCTGGAAAAGAGATACAATATGGCTTTAATTAGCAGCCAAAATGTAGCCAAAATGTAGCCAAAATGTAGCGTTGAGTGGACATTTAAGCCTTTAATTTCAAAAACCTGTATCAGAATGCTCGGAAATTACACATTGACAGTCTGAGATGTGTACACTATCACCCAGAGGTGAAATGAGTCTGGCTAAACAGGAGGTTTTGTTTTTAGAGCAGCCTGAAAAAGAGATACAATATGGCTTTAATTAGACGCCAAAATGTAGCCAAAATATAGCTTTGAGTGGACATTTAAGCCTTTAATTTCAAAAACCTGTATCAGAATGCTCGGAAATTACACATTGACAGTCTGAGATGTGTACACTATCACCCAGAGGTGAAATGAGTCTGGCTAAACAGGAGGTTTTGTTTTTAGAGCAGCCTGGAAAAGAGATACAATATGGCTTTAATTAGACGCCAAAATGTAGCCAAAATATAGCTTTGAGTGGACATTTAAGCCTTTAATTTTAAAATCCTTTATCAGAAGTGTCCAATATTACACAGTGACAGTCTGGGATGTCCATACAATCACCCTGAGGTGAAATGCGTCTAGCTAAATAGGAGGTTTCGTTTTTAGAGCAGCCTGAAAAAGAGTTACAATATGGCTTTAATTAGCAGCCAAAATGTAGCCAAAATGTAGCCAAAATATATCTTTGATTGGACATTTAAGCCGTTAATTTTAAAATCCTACATCAGAATAGTCTGATATTACCCAATGACAGCCTCCGATGTATATAGTATCACCCTGAGGTGAATTGAGTCTGGCTAAACAGGAGTTTTTTGTTTTAGAGCAGCCTGAAAAAAAATTGCAATATGGCTTTAATTAGCAGCCAAAATGTAGCCAAAATATAGCTTTGAGTGGATATTTAAGCCTTTAATTTTAAAATCTTATATCAGAATTGTCCAATATTAAACAGTGACAGTCTGGGATGTGTATACTATCACCCTGAGGTAAAATGAGTCTGGCTAAAAAGGAGGTTTTGTTTTTAGAGCAGCCTGAAAAAAAGTTACAATATGGCTTTAATTAGACGCCAAAATGTGGCCAAAATGTAGCCAAAATATAGCGTTGAGTGGACATTTAAGCCTTTAATTTTAAAATCCTACATCAGAATAGGGTGATATTACCCAATGACAGTCTGGAATGTGTATAGTATCACCCTGAGGTGAAATTAGTCTGGCTAAACAGGAGGTTTTTTTTTAGAGCAGCCTGAAAAAAAATTGCAATATGGCTTTAATTAGCAGCCAAAATGTAGCCAAAATATAGCTTTGAGTGGACATTTAAGCCTTTAATTTTAAAATCCTATATCAGAATTGTCCAATATTAAACATTGACAGTCTGGGATGTGTATACTATCACCCTGAGGTGAAATTAGTCTGGCTAAATAGGAGGTTTCGTTTTTAGAGCAGCCTGAAAAAGAGTTACAATATGGCTCTAATTAGACGCCAAAATGTAGCCAAAATATAGCGTTGAGTGGACATTTAAGCCTTTAATTTTAAAATTCTACATCAGAATAGTCTGATATTACACAATGACAGTCTGGGATGTGTATACTATCACCCTGAGGTGAAATGAGTCTGGCGAAATAGGAAGTTTCGTTTTCAGAGACGCCTGGAAAAGAGATACAATATGGCTTCAATTAGATGCCAAAATGTAGCCAAAATATAGCTTTGAGTGGACATTTAAGCCTTTAATTTCAAAATCCTGTATCAGAATGCTCCGATATTACACATTGACAGTCTGAGATGTGTACACTATCACCCTGAGGTAAAATGAGTCTGGCTAAAAAGGAGGTTTTGTTTTTAGAGCAGCCTGAAAAAAAGTTACAATATGGCTTTAATTAGACGCCAAAATGTGGCCAAAATGTAGCCAAAATATAGCGTTGAGTGGACATTTAAGCCTTTAATTTTAAAATCCTACCTCAGAATAGTGTGATATTACCCAATGACAGTCTGGAATGTGTATAGTATCACCCTGAGGTGAAATGAGTCTGGCTAAACAGGAGGTTTTGTTTTTAGAGCAGCCTGAAAAAAAGTTGCAATATGGCTTTAATTAGCAGCCAAAATGTAGCCAAAATATAGCTTTGAGTGGACATTTAAGCCTTTAATTTTAAAATCCTATATCAGAAGTGTCCAATATTACACAGTGACAGTCTGGGATGTCCATACAATCACCCTGAGGTGAAATGCGTCTAGCTAAATAGGAGGTTTCGTTTTTAGAGCAGCCTGAAAAAGTGTTACAATATGGCTTTAATTAGCAGCCAAAATGTAGCCAAAATGTAGCCAAAATATAGCTTTGATTGGACATTTAAGCATTTAATTTTAAAATCCTACATCAGAATAGTCTGATATTACCCAATGACAGCCTCCGATGTATATAGTATCACCCTGAGGTGAATTGAGTCTGGCTAAACAGGAGTTTTTTTGTTTTAGAGCAGCCTGAAAAAAAATTGCAATATGGCTTTAATTAGCAGCCAAAATGTAGCCAAAATATAGCTTTGAGTGGACATTTAAGCCTTTAATTTTAAAATCCTATATCAGAATTGTCCAATATTAAACATTGACAGTCTGGAATGTGTATACTATCACCCTGAGGTGAAATTAGTCTGGCTAAATAGGAGGTGTCGTTTTTAGAGCAGCCTGAAAAAGAGTTACAATATGGCTTTAATTAGATGCCAAAATCTAGCCAAAATATAGCTTTGAGTGGACATTTAAGCCTTTAATTTTAAAATCTTATATCAGAATTGTCCAATATTACATAATGACAGTCTGGGATGTGTATACTATCACCCTGAGGTGAAATGAGTCTGGCTAAATAGGAGGTTTCGTTTTTAGAGCAGCCTGGAAAAGAGATACAATATGGCTTTAATTAGCAGCCAAAATGTAGCCAAAATGTAGCCAAAATGTAGCGTTGAGTGGACATTTAAGCCTTTAATTTCAAAAACCTGTATCAGAATGCTCGGAAATTACACATTGACAGTCTGAGATGTGTACACTATCACCCAGAGGTGAAATGAGTCTGGCTAAACAGGAGGTTTTGTTTTTAGAGCAGCCTGAAAAAGAGATACAATATGGCTTTAATTAGACGCCAAAATGTAGCCAAAATATAGCTTTGAGTGGACATTTAAGCCTTTAATTTCAAAAACCTGTATCAGAATGCTCGGAAATTACACATTGACAGTCTGAGATGTGTACACTATCACCCAGAGGTGAAATGAGTCTGGCTAAACAGGAGGTTTTGTTTTTAGAGCAGCCTGGAAAAGAGATACAATATGGCTTTAATTAGACGCCAAAATGTAGCCAAAATATAGCTTTGAGTGGACATTTAAGCCTTTAATTTTAAAATCCTTTATCAGAAGTGTCCAATATTACACAGTGACAGTCTGGGATGTCCATACAATCACCCTGAGGTGAAATGCGTCTAGCTAAATAGGAGGTTTCGTTTTTAGAGCAGCCTGAAAAAGAGTTACAATATGGCTTTAATTAGCAGCCAAAATGTAGCCAAAATGTAGCCAAAATATATCTTTGATTGGACATTTAAGCCGTTAATTTTAAAATCCTACATCAGAATAGTCTGATATTACCCAATGACAGCCTCCGATGTATATAGTATCACCCTGAGGTGAATTGAGTCTGGCTAAACAGGAGTTTTTTGTTTTAGAGCAGCCTGAAAAAAAATTGCAATATGGCTTTAATTAGCAGCCAAAATGTAGCCAAAATATAGCTTTGAGTGGATATTTAAGCCTTTAATTTTAAAATCCTATATCAGAATTGTCCAATATTAAACAGTGACAGTCTGGGATGTGTATACTATCACCCTGAGGTAAAATGAGTCTGGCTAAAAAGGAGGTTTTGTTTTTAGAGCAGCCTGAAAAAAAGTTACAATATGGCTTTAATTAGACGCCAAAATGTGGCCAAAATGTAGCCAAAATATAGCGTTGAGTGGACATTTAAGCCTTTAATTTTAAAATCCTACATCAGAATAGGGTGATATTACCCAATGACAGTCTGGAATGTGTATAGTATCACCCTGAGGTGAAATTAGTCTGGCTAAACAGGAGGTTTTGTTTTAGAGCAGCCTGAAAAAAAATTGCAATATGGCTTTAATTAGCAGCCAAAATGTAGCCAAAATATAGCTTTGAGTGGACATTTAAGCCTTTAATTTTAAAATCCTATATCAGAATTGTCCAATATTAAACATTGACAGTCTGGGATGTGTATACTATCACCCTGAGTTGAAATTAGTCTGGCTAAATAGGAGGTTTCGTTTTTAGAGCAGCCTGAAAAAGAGTTACAATATGGCTCTAATTAGACGCCAAAATGTAGCCAAAATATAGCGTTGAGTGGACATTTAAGCCTTTAATTTTAAAATTCTACATCAGAATAGTCTGATATTACACAATGACAGTCTGGGATGTGTATACTATCACCCTGAGGTGAAATGAGTCTGGCTAAATAGGAGGTTTCGTTTTTAGAGCAGCCTGGAAAAGAGATACAATATGGCTTTAATTAGCAGCCAAAATGTAGCCAAAATGTAGCCAAAATGTAGCGTTGAGTGGACATTTAAGCCTTTAATTTCAAAAACCTGTATCAGAATGCTCGGAAATTACACATTGACAGTCTGAGATGTGTACACTATCACCCAGAGGTGAAATGAGTCTGGCTAAACAGGAGGTTTTGTTTTTAGAGCAGCCTGAAAAAGAGATACAATATGGCTTTAATTAGACGCCAAAATGTAGCCAAAATATAGCTTTGAGTGGACATTTAAGCCTTTAATTTCAAAAACCTGTATCAGAATGCTCGGAAATTACACATTGACAGTCTGAGATGTGTATACTATCACCCAGAGGTGAAATGAGTCTGGCTAAACAGGAGGTTTTGTTTTTAGAGCAGCCTGGAAAAGAGATACAATATGGCTTTAATTAGACGCCAAAATGTAGCCAAAATATAGCTTTGAGTGGACATTTAAGCCTTTAATTTTAAAATCCTTTATCAGAAGTGTCCAATATTACACAGTGACAGTCTGGGATGTCCATACAATCACCCTGAGGTGAAATGCGTCTAGCTAAATAGGAGGTTTCGTTTTTAGAGCAGCCTGAAAAAGAGTTACAATATGGCTTTAATTAGCAGCCAAAATGTAGCCAAAATGTAGCCAAAATATATCTTTGATTGGACATTTAAGCCGTTAATTTTAAAATCCTACATCAGAATAGTCTGATATTACCCAATGACAGCCCCCGATGTATATAGTATCACCCTGAGGTAAATTGAGTCTGGCTAAACAGGAGTTTTTTGTTTTAGAGCAGCCTGAAAAAAAATTGCAATATGGCTTTAATTAGACGCCAAAATGTGGCCAAAATGTAGCCAAAATATAGCGTTGAGTGGACATTTAAGCCTTTAATTTTAAAATCCTACATCAGAATAGTGTGATATTACCCAATGACAGTCTGGAATGTGTATAATATCACCCTGAGGTGAAATGAGTCTGGCTAAACAGGAGTTTTTTGTTTTAGAGCAGCCTGAAAAAAAATTGCAATATGGCTTTAATTAGCAGCCAAAATGTAGCCAAAATATAGCTTTGAGTGGACATTTAAGCCTTTAATTTTAAAATCCTATATCAGAATTGTCCAATATTAAACATTGACAGTCTGGAATGTGTATACTATCACCCTGAGGTGAAATTAGTCTGGCTAAATAGGAGGTTTCGTTTTTAGAGCAGCCTGAAAAAGAGTTACAATATGGCTTTAATTAGATGCCAAAATCTAGCCAAAATATAGCTTTGAGTGGACATTTAAGCCTTTAATTTTAAAATCTTATATCAGAATTGTCCAATATTACATAATGACAGTCTGGGATGTGTATACTATCACCCTGAGGTGAAATGAGTCTGGCTAAATAGGAGGTTTCGTTTTTAGAGACGCCTGGAAAAGCGATACAATATGGCTTTAATTAGCAGCCAAAATGTAGCCAAAATGTAGCCAAAATGTAGCGTTGAGTGGACATTTAAGCCTTTAATTTCAAAAACCTGTATCAGAATGCTCGGAAATTACACATTGACAGTCTGAGATGTGTACACTATCACCCAGAGGTGAAATGAGTCTGGCTAAACAGGAGGTTTTGTTTTTAGAGCAGCCTGAAAAAGAGATACAATATGGCTTTAATTAGACGCCAAAATGTAGCCAAAATATAGCTTTGAGTGGACATTTAAGCCTTTAATTTCAAAAACCTGTATCAGAATGCTCGGAAATTACACATTGACAGTCTGAGATGTGTACACTATCACCCAGAGGTGAAATGAGTCTGGCTAAACAGGAGGTTTTGTTTTTAGAGCAGCCTGGAAAAGAGATACAATATGGCTTTAATTAGACGCCAAAATGTAGCCAAAATATAGCTTTGAGTGGACATTTAAGCCTTTAATTTTAAAATCCTTTATCAGAAGTGTCCAATATTACACAGTGACAGTCTGGGATGTCCATACAATCACCCTGAAGTGAAATGCGTCTAGCTAAATAGGAGGTTTCGTTTTTAGAGCAGCCTGAAAAAGAGTTACAATATGGCTTTAATTAGCAGCCAAAATGTAGCCAAAATGTAGCCAAAATATATCTTTGATTGGACATTTAAGCCGTTAATTTTAAAATCCTACATCAGAATAGTCTGATATTACCCAATGACAGCCTCCGATGTATATAGTATCACCCTGAGGTGAATTGAGTCTGGCTAAACAGGAGTTTTTTGTTTTAGAGCAGCCTGAAAAAGAGTTACAATATGGCTTTAATTAGATGCCAAAATCTAGCCAAAATATAGCTTTGAGTGGACATTTAAGCCTTTAATTTTAAAATCTTATATCAGAATTGTCCAATATTACATAATGACAGTCTGGGATGTGTATACTATCACCCTGAGGTGAAATGAGTCTGGCTAAATAGGAGGTTTCGTTTTTAGAGCAGCCTGGAAAAGCGATACAATATGGCTTTAATTAGCAGCCAAAATGTAGCCAAAATGTAGCCAAAATGTAGCGTTGAGTGGACATTTAAGCCTTTAATTTCAAAAACCTGTATCAGAATGCTCGGAAATTACACATTGACAGTCTGAGATGTGTACACTATCACCCAGAGGTGAAATGAGTCTGGCTAAACAGGAGGTTTTGTTTTTAGAGCAGCCTGAAAAAGAGATACAATATGGCTTTAATTAGACGCCAAAATGTAGCCAAAATATAGCTTTGAGTGGACATTTAAGCCTTTAATTTCAAAAACCTGTATCAGAATGCTCGGAAATTACACATTGACAGTCTGAGATGTGTACACTATCACCCAGAGGTGAAATGAGTCTGGCTAAACAGGAGGTTTTGTTTTTAGAGCAGCCTGGAAAAGAGATACAATATGGCTTTAATTAGACGCCAAAATGTAGCCAAAATATAGCTTTGAGTGGACATTTAAGCCTTTAATTTTAAAATCCTTTATCAGAAGTGTCCAATATTACACAGTGACAGTCTGGGATGTCCATACAATCACCCTGAGGTGAAATGCGTCTAGCTAAATAGGAGGTTTCGTTTTTAGAGCAGCCTGAAAAAGAGTTACAATATGGCTTTAATTAGCAGCCAAAATGTAGCCAAAATGTAGCCAAAATATATCTTTGATTGGACATTTAAGCCGTTAATTTTAAAATCCTACATCAGAATAGTCTGATATTACCCAATGACAGCCTCCGATGTATATAGTATCACCCTGAGGTGAATTGAGTCTGGCTAAACAGGAGTTTTTTGTTTTAGAGCAGCCTGAAAAAAAATTGCAATATGGCTTTAATTAGCAGCCAAAATGTAGCCAAAATATAGCTTTGAGTGGATATTTAAGCCTTTAATTTTAAAATCCTATATCAGAATTGTCCAATATTAAACAGTGACAGTCTGGGATGTGTATACTATCACCCTGAGGTAAAATGAGTCTGGCTAAAAAGGAGGTTTTGTTTTTAGAGCAGCCTGAAAAAAAGTTACAATATGGCTTTAATTAGACGCCAAAATGTGGCCAAAATGTAGCCAAAATACAGCGTTGAGTGGACATTTAAGCCTTGAATTTTAAAATCCTACATCAGAATAGGGTGATATTACCCAATGACAGTCTGGAATGTGTATAGTATCACCCTGAGGTGAAATGAGTCTGGCTAAACAGGAGGTTTTGTTTTAGAGCAGCCTGAAAAAAAATTGCAATATGGCTTTAATTAGCAGCCAAAATGTAGCCAAAATATAGCTTTGAGTGGACATTTAAGCCTTTAATTTTAAAATCCTATATCAGAATTGTCCAATATTAAACATTGACAGTCTGGAATGTGTATACTATCACCCTGAGGTGAAATTAGTCTGGCTAAATAGGAGGTTTCGTTTTTAGAGCAGCCTGAAAAAGAGTTACAATATGGCTTTAATTAGATGCCAAAATCTAGCCAAAATATAGCTTTGAGTGGACATTTAAGCCTTTAATTTTAAAATCTTATATCAGAATTGTCCAATATTACATAATGACAGTCTGGGATGTGTATACTATCACCCTGAGGTGAAATGAGTCTGGCTAAATAGGAGGTTTCGTTTTTAGAGCAGCCTGGAAAAGCGATACAATATGGCTTTAATTAGCAGCCAAAATGTAGCCAAAATGTAGCCAAAATGTAGCGTTGAGTGGACATTTAAGCCTTTAATTTCAAAAACCTGTATCAGAATGCTCGGAAATTACACATTGACAGTCTGAGATGTGTACACTATCACCCAGAGGTGAAATGAGTCTGGCTAAACAGGAGGTTTTGTTTTTAGAGCAGCCTGAAAAAGAGATACAATATGGTTTTAATTAGACGCCAAAATGTAGCCAAAATATAGCTTTGAGTGGACATTTAAGCCTTTAATTTCAAAAACCTGTATCAGAATGCTCGGAAATTACACATTGACAGTCTGAGATGTGTACACTATCACCCAGAGGTGAAATGAGTCTGGCTAAAAAGGAGGTTTTGTTTTTAGAGCAGCCTGAAAAAAAGTTACAATATGGCTTTAATTAGACGCCAAAATGTGGCCAAAATGTAGCCAAAATACAGCGTTGAGTGGACATTTAAGCCTTTAATTTTAAAATCCTACATCAGAATAGGGTGATATTACCCAATGACAGTCTGGAATGTGTATAGTATCACCCTGAGGTGAAATGAGTCTGGCTAAACAGGAGGTTTTGTTTTAGAGCAGCCTGAAAAAAAATTGCAATATGGCTTTAATTAGCAGCCAAAATGTAGCCAAAATATAGCTTTGAGTGGACATTTAAGCCTTTAATTTTAAAATCCTATATCAGAATTGTCCAATATTAAACATTGACAGTCTGGAATGTGTATACTATCACCCTGAGGTGAAATTAGTCTGGCTAAATAGGAGGTTTCGTTTTTAGAGCAGCCTGAAAAAGAGTTACAATATGGCTTTAATTAGATGCCAAAATCTAGCCAAAATATAGCTTTGAGTGGACATTTAAGCCTTTAATTTTAAAATCTTATATCAGAATTGTCCAATATTACATAATGACAGTCTGGGATGTGTATACTATCACCCTGAGGTGAAATGAGTCTGGCTAAATAGGAGGTTTCGTTTTTAGAGCAGCCTGGAAAAGCGATACAATATGGCTTTAATTAGCAGCCAAAATGTAGCCAAAATGTAGCCAAAATGTAGCGTTGAGTGGACATTTAAGCCTTTAATTTCAAAAACCTGTATCAGAATGCTCGGAAATTACACATTGACAGTCTGAGATGTGTACACTATCACCCAGAGGTGAAATGAGTCTGGCTAAACAGGAGGTTTTGTTTTTAGAGCAGCCTGAAAAAGAGATACAATATGGCTTTAATTAGACGCCAAAATGTAGCCAAAATATAGCTTTGAGTGGACATTTAAGCCTTTAATTTCAAAAACCTGTATCAGAATGCTCGGAAATTACACATTGACAGTCTGAGATGTGTACACTATCACCCAGAGGTGAAATGAGTCTGGCTAAACAGGAGGTTTTGTTTTTAGAGCAGCCTGGAAAAGAGATACAATATGGCTTTAATTAGACGCCAAAATGTAGCCAAAATATAGCTTTGAGTGGACATTTAAGCCTTTAATTTTAAAATCCTTTATCAGAAGTGTCCAATATTACACAGTGACAGTCTGGGATGTCCATACAATCACCCTGAGGTGAAATGCGTCTAGCTAAATAGGAGGTTTCGTTTTTAGAGCAGCCTGAAAAAGAGTTACAATATGGCTTTAATTAGCAGCCAAAATGTAGCCAAAATGTAGCCAAAATATATCTTTGATTGGACATTTAAGCCTTTAATTTTAAAATCCTACATCAGAATAGTGTGATATTACCCAATGACAGTCTGGAATGTGTATAGTATCACCCTGAGGTGAAATGAGTCTGGCTAAACAGGAGTTTTTTGTTTTAGAGCAGCCTGAAAAAAAATTGCAATATGGCTTTAATTAGCAGCCAAAATGTAGCCAAAATATAGCTTTGAGTGGACATTTAAGCCTTTAATTTTAAAATCCTATATCAGAATTGTCCAATATTAAACATTGACAGTCTGGAATGTGTATACTATCACCCTGAGGTGAAATTAGTCTGGCTAAATAGGAGGTTTCGTTTTTAGAGCAGCCTGAAAAAGAGTTACAATATGGCTTTAATTAGATGCCAAAATCTAGCCAAAATATAGCTTTGAGTGGACATTTAAGCCTTTAATTTTAAAATCTTATATCAGAATTGTCCAATATTACATAATGACAGTCTGGGATGTGTATACTATCACCCTGAGGTGAAATGAGTCTGGCTAAATAGGAGGTTTCGTTTTTAGAGACGCCTGGAAAAGCGATACAATATGGCTTTAATTAGCAGCCAAAATGTAGCCAAAATGTAGCCAAAATGTAGCGTTGAGTGGACATTTAAGCCTTTAATTTCAAAAACCTGTATCAGAATGCTCGGAAATTACACATTGACAGTCTGAGATGTGTACACTATCACCCAGAGGTGAAATGAGTCTGGCTAAACAGGAGGTTTTGTTTTTAGAGCAGCCTGAAAAAGAGATACAATATGGCTTTAATTAGACGCCAAAATGTAGCCAAAATATAGCTTTGAGTGGACATTTAAGCCTTTAATTTCAAAAACCTGTATCAGAATGCTCGGAAATTACACATTGACAGTCTGAGATGTGTACACTATCACCCAGAGGTGAAATGAGTCTGGCTAAACAGGAGGTTTTGTTTTTAGAGCAGCCTGGAAAAGAGATACAATATGGCTTTAATTAGACGCCAAAATGTAGCCAAAATATAGCTTTGAGTGGACATTTAAGCCTTTAATTTTAAAATCCTTTATCAGAAGTGTCCAATATTACACAGTGACAGTCTGGGATGTCCATACAATCACCCTGAGGTGAAATGCGTCTAGCTAAATAGGAGGTTTCGTTTTTAGAGCAGCCTGAAAAAG
The DNA here is from genome assembly GCA_023566125.1 of Zingel zingel. Lineage (NCBI taxonomy): Eukaryota > Metazoa > Chordata > Actinopteri > Perciformes > Percidae > Zingel > Zingel zingel. The sequence continues at coordinate 7,995,941 of CM042329.1, read as the reverse complement.
AGTTACAATATGGCTTTAATTAGCAGCCAAAATGTAGCCAAAATGTAGCCAAAATATATCTTTGATTGGACATTTAAGCCGTTAATTTTAAAATCCTACATCAGAATAGTCTGATATTACCCAATGACAGCCTCCGATGTATATAGTATCACCCTGAGGTGAATTGAGTCTGGCTAAACAGGAGTTTTTTGTTTTAGAGCAGCCTGAAAAAGAGTTACAATATGGCTTTAATTAGATGCCAAAATCTAGCCAAAATATAGCTTTGAGTGGACATTTAAGCCTTTAATTTTAAAATCTTATATCAGAATTGTCCAATATTACATAATGACAGTCTGGGATGTGTATACTATCACCCTGAGGTAAAATGAGTCTGGCTAAATAGGAGGTTTCGTTTTTAGAGCAGCCTGGAAAAGCGATACAATATGGCTTTAATTAGCAGCCAAAATGTAGCCAAAATGTAGCCAAAATGTAGCGTTGAGTGGACATTTAAGCCTTTAATTTCAAAAACCTGTATCAGAATGCTCGGAAATTACACATTGACAGTCTGAGATGTGTACACTATCACCCAGAGGTGAAATGAGTCTGGCTAAACAGGAGGTTTTGTTTTTAGAGCAGCCTGAAAAAGAGATACAATATGGCTTTAATTAGACGCCAAAATGTAGCCAAAATATAGCTTTGAGTGGACATTTAAGCCTTTAATTTCAAAAACCTGTATCAGAATGCTCGGAAATTACACATTGACAGTCTGAGATGTGTACACTATCACCCAGAGGTGAAATGAGTCTGGCTAAACAGGAGGTTTTGTTTTTAGAGCAGCCTGGAAAAGAGATACAATATGGCTTTAATTAGACGCCAAAATGTAGCCAAAATATAGCTTTGAGTGGACATTTAAGCCTTTAATTTTAAAATCCTTTATCAGAAGTGTCCAATATTACACAGTGACAGTCTGGGATGTCCATACAATCACCCTGAGGTGAAATGCGTCTAGCTAAATAGGAGGTTTCGTTTTTAGAGCAGCCTGAAAAAGAGTTACAATATGGCTTTAATTAGCAGCCAAAATGTAGCCAAAATGTAGCCAAAATATATCTTTGATTGGACATTTAAGCCGTTAATTTTAAAATCCTACATCAGAATAGTCTGATATTACCCAATGACAGCCTCCGATGTATATAGTATCACCCTGAGGTGAATTGAGTCTGGCTAAACAGGAGTTTTTTGTTTTAGAGCAGCCTGAAAAAAAATTGCAATATGGCTTTAATTAGCAGCCAAAATGTAGCCAAAATATAGCTTTGAGTGGATATTTAAGCCTTTAATTTTAAAATCCTATATCAGAATTGTCCAATATTAAACAGTGACAGTCTGGGATGTGTATACTATCACCCTGAGGTAAAATGAGTCTGGCTAAAAAGGAGGTTTTGTTTTTAGAGCAGCCTGAAAAAAAGTTACAATATGGCTTTAATTAGACGCCAAAATGTGGCCAAAATGTAGCCAAAATACAGCGTTGAGTGGACATTTAAGCCTTTAATTTTAAAATCCTACATCAGAATAGGGTGATATTACCCAATGACAGTCTGGAATGTGTATAGTATCACCCTGAGGTGAAATGAGTCTGGCTAAACAGGAGGTTTTGTTTTAGAGCAGCCTGAAAAAAAATTGCAATATGGCTTTAATTAGCAGCCAAAATGTAGCCAAAATATAGCTTTGAGTGGACATTTAAGCCTTTAATTTTAAAATCCTATATCAGAATTGTCCAATATTAAACATTGACAGTCTGGAATGTGTATACTATCACCCTGAGGTGAAATTAGTCTGGCTAAATAGGAGGTTTCGTTTTTAGAGCAGCCTGAAAAAGAGTTACAATATGGCTTTAATTAGATGCCAAAATCTAGCCAAAATATAGCTTTGAGTGGACATTTAAGCCTTTAATTTTAAAATCTTATATCAGAATTGTCCAATATTACATAATGACAGTCTGGGATGTGTATACTATCACCCTGAGGTGAAATGAGTCTGGCTAAATAGGAGGTTTCGTTTTTAGAGCAGCCTGGAAAAGCGATACAATATGGCTTTAATTAGCAGCCAAAATGTAGCCAAAATGTAGCCAAAATGTAGCGTTGAGTGGACATTTAAGCCTTTAATTTCAAAAACCTGTATCAGAATGCTCGGAAATTACACATTGACAGTCTGAGATGTGTACACTATCACCCAGAGGTGAAATGAGTCTGGCTAAACAGGAGGTTTTGTTTTTAGAGCAGCCTGAAAAAGAGATACAATATGGCTTTAATTAGACGCCAAAATGTAGCCAAAATATAGCTTTGAGTGGACATTTAAGCCTTTAATTTCAAAAACCTGTATCAGAATGCTCGGAAATTACACATTGACAGTCTGAGATGTGTACACTATCACCCAGAGGTGAAATGAGTCTGGCTAAACAGGAGGTTTTGTTTTTAGAGCAGCCTGGAAAAGAGATACAATATGGCTTTAATTAGACGCCAAAATGTAGCCAAAATATAGCTTTGAGTGGACATTTAAGCCTTTAATTTTAAAATCCTTTATCAGAAGTGTCCAATATTACACAGTGACAGTCTGGGATGTCCATACAATCACCCTGAGGTGAAATGCGTCTAGCTAAATAGGAGGTTTCGTTTTTAGAGCAGCCTGAAAAAGAGTTACAATATGGCTTTAATTAGCAGCCAAAATGTAGCCAAAATGTAGCCAAAATATATCTTTGATTGGACATTTAAGCCGTTAATTTTAAAATCCTACATCAGAATAGTCTGATATTACCCAATGACAGCCTCCGATGTATATAGTATCACCCTGAGGTGAATTGAGTCTGGCTAAACAGGAGTTTTTTGTTTTAGAGCAGCCTGAAAAAGAGTTACAATATGGCTTTAATTAGATGCCAAAATCTAGCCAAAATATAGCTTTGAGTGGACATTTAAGCCTTTAATTTTAAAATCTTATATCAGAATTGTCCAATATTACATAATGACAGTCTGGGATGTGTATACTATCACCCTGAGGTGAAATGAGTCTGGCTAAATAGGAGGTTTCGTTTTTAGAGCAGCCTGGAAAAGCGATACAATATGGCTTTAATTAGCAGCCAAAATGTAGCCAAAATGTAGCCAAAATGTAGCGTTGAGTGGACATTTAAGCCTTTAATTTCAAAAACCTGTATCAGAATGCTCGGAAATTACACATTGACAGTCTGAGATGTGTACACTATCACCCAGAGGTGAAATGAGTCTGGCTAAACAGGAGGTTTTGTTTTTAGAGCAGCCTGAAAAAGAGATACAATATGGCTTTAATTAGACGCCAAAATGTAGCCAAAATATAGCTTTGAGTGGACATTTAAGCCTTTAATTTCAAAAACCTGTATCAGAATGCTCGGAAATTACACATTGACAGTCTGAGATGTGTACACTATCACCCAGAGGTGAAATGAGTCTGGCTAAACAGGAGGTTTTGTTTTTAGAGCAGCCTGGAAAAGAGATACAATATGGCTTTAATTAGACGCCAAAATGTAGCCAAAATATAGCTTTGAGTGGACATTTAAGCCTTTAATTTTAAAATCCTTTATCAGAAGTGTCCAATATTACACAGTGACAGTCTGGGATGTCCATACAATCACCCTGAGGTGAAATGCGTCTAGCTAAATAGGAGGTTTCGTTTTTAGAGCAGCCTGAAAAAGAGTTACAATATGGCTTTAATTAGCAGCCAAAATGTAGCCAAAATGTAGCCAAAATATATCTTTGATTGGACATTTAAGCCGTTAATTTTAAAATCCTACATCAGAATAGTCTGATATTACCCAATGACAGCCTCCGATGTATATAGTATAAACCTGAGGTGAATTGAGTCTGGCTAAACAGGAGTTTTTTGTTTTAGAGCAGCCTGAAAAAAAATTGCAATATGGCTTTAATTAGCAGCCAAAATGTAGCCAAAATATAGCTTTGAGTGGATATTTAAGCCTTTAATTTTAAAATCCTATATCAGAATTGTCCAATATTAAACAGTGACAGTCTGGGATGTGTATACTATCACCCTGAGGTAAAATGAGTCTGGCTAAAAAGGAGGTTTTGTTTTTAGAGCAGCCTGAAAAAAAGTTACAATATGGCTTTAATTAGACGCCAAAATGTGGCCAAAATGTAGCCAAAATACAGCGTTGAGTGGACATTTAAGCCTTTAATTTTAAAATCCTACATCAGAATAGGGTGATATTACCCAATGACAGTCTGGAATGTGTATAGTATCACCCTGAGGTGAAATGAGTCTGGCTAAACAGGAGGTTTTGTTTTAGAGCAGCCTGAAAAAAAATTGCAATATGGCTTTAATTAGCAGCCAAAATGTAGCCAAAATATAGCTTTGAGTGGACATTTAAGCCTTTAATTTTAAAATCCTATATCAGAATTGTCCAATATTAAACATTGACAGTCTGGAATGTGTATACTATCACCCTGAGGTGAAATTAGTCTGGCTAAATAGGAGGTTTCGTTTTTAGAGCAGCCTGAAAAAGAGTTACAATATGGCTTTAATTAGATGCCAAAATCTAGCCAAAATATAGCTTTGAGTGGACATTTAAGCCTTTAATTTTAAAATCTTATATCAGAATTGTCCAATATTACATAATGACAGTCTGGGATGTGTATACTATCACCCTGAGGTGAAATGAGTCTGGCTAAATAGGAGGTTTCGTTTTTAGAGCAGCCTGGAAAAGCGATACAATATGGCTTTAATTAGCAGCCAAAATGTAGCCAAAATGTAGCCAAAATGTAGCGTTGAGTGGACATTTAAGCCTTTAATTTCAAAAACCTGTATCAGAATGCTCGGAAATTACACATTGACAGTCTGAGATGTGTACACTATCACCCAGAGGTGAAATGAGTCTGGCTAAACAGGAGGTTTTGTTTTTAGAGCAGCCTGAAAAAGAGATACAATATGGCTTTAATTAGACGCCAAAATGTAGCCAAAATATAGCTTTGAGTGGACATTTAAGCCTTTAATTTCAAAAACCTGTATCAGAATGCTCGGAAATTACACATTGACAGTCTGAGATGTGTACACTATCACCCAGAGGTGAAATGAGTCTGGCTAAACAGGAGGTTTTGTTTTTAGAGCAGCCTGGAAAAGAGATACAATATGGCTTTAATTAGACGCCAAAATGTAGCCAAAATATAGCTTTGAGTGGACATTTAAGCCTTTAATTTTAAAATCCTTTATCAGAAGTGTCCAATATTACACAGTGACAGTCTGGGATGTCCATACAATCACCCTGAGGTGAAATGCGTCTAGCTAAATAGGAGGTTTCGTTTTTAGAGCAGCCTGAAAAAGAGTTACAATATGGCTTTAATTAGCAGCCAAAATGTAGCCAAAATGTAGCCAAAATATATCTTTGATTGGACATTTAAGCCGTTAATTTTAAAATCCTACATCAGAATAGTCTGATATTACCCAATGACAGCCTCCGATGTATATAGTATCACCCTGAGGTGAATTGAGTCTGGCTAAACAGGAGTTTTTTGTTTTAGAGCAGCCTGAAAAAGAGTTACAATATGGCTTTAATTAGATGCCAAAATCTAGCCAAAATATAGCTTTGATTGGACATTTAAGCCGTTAATTTTAAAATCCTACATCAGAATAGTCTGATATTACCCAATGACAGCCTCCGATGTAGATAGTATCACCCTGAGGTGAATTGAGTCTGGCTAAACAGGAGTTTTTTGTTTTAGAGCAGCCTGAAAAAAAATTGCAATATGGCTTTAATTAGCAGCCAAAATGTAGCCAAAATATAGCTTTGAGTGGATATTTAAGCCTTTAATTTTAAAATCCTATATCAGAATTGTCCAATATTAAACAGTGACAGTCTGGGATGTGTATACTATCACCCTGAGGTAAAATGAGTCTGGCTAAAAAGGAGGTTTTGTTTTTAGAGCAGCCTGAAAAAGAGTTACAATATGGCTTTAATTAGATGCCAAAATCTAGCCAAAATATAGCTTTGAGTGGACATTTAAGCCTTTAATTTTAAAATCTTATATCAGAATTGTCCAATATTACATAATGACAGTCTGGGATGTGTATACTATCACCCTGAGGTGAAATGAGTCTGGCTAAATAGGAGGTTTCGTTTTTAGAGCAGCCTGGAAAAGCGATACAATATGGCTTTAATTAGCAGCCAAAATGTAGCCAAAATGTAGCCAAAATGTAGCGTTGAGTGGACATTTAAGCCTTTAATTTCAAAAACCTGTATCAGAATGCTCGGAAATTACACATTGACAGTCTGAGATGTGTACACTATCACCCAGAGGTGAAATGAGTCTGGCTAAACAGGAGGTTTTGTTTTTAGAGCAGCCTGAAAAAGAGATACAATATGGCTTTAATTAGACGCCAAAATGTAGCCAAAATATAGCTTTGAGTGGACATTTAAGCCTTTAATTTCAAAAACCTGTATCAGAATGCTCGGAAATTACACATTGACAGTCTGAGATGTGTACACTATCACCCAGAGGTGAAATGAGTCTGGCTAAACAGGAGGTTTTGTTTTTAGAGCAGCCTGGAAAAGAGATACAATATGGCTTTAATTAGACGCCAAAATGTAGCCAAAATATAGCTTTGAGTGGACATTTAAGCCTTTAATTTTAAAATCCTTTATCAGAAGTGTCCAATATTACACAGTGACAGTCTGGGATGTCCATACAATCACCCTGAGGTGAAATGCGTCTAGCTAAATAGGAGGTTTCGTTTTTAGAGCAGCCTGAAAAAGAGTTACAATATGGCTTTAATTAGCAGCCAAAATGTAGCCAAAATGTAGCCAAAATATATCTTTGATTGGACATTTAAGCCGTTAATTTTAAAATCCTACATCAGAATAGTCTGATATTACCCAATGACAGCCTCCGATGTATATAGTATCACCCTGAGGTGAATTGAGTCTGGCTAAACAGGAGTTTTTTGTTTTAGAGCAGCCTGAAAAAAAATTGCAATATGGCTTTAATTAGCAGCCAAAATGTAGCCAAAATATAGCTTTGAGTGGATATTTAAGCCTTTAATTTTAAAATCCTATATCAGAATTGTCCAATATTAAACAGTGACAGTCTGGGATGTGTATACTATCACCCTGAGGTAAAATGAGTCTGGCTAAAAAGGAGGTTTTGTTTTTAGAGCAGCCTGAAAAAGAGTTACAATATGGCTTTAATTAGATGCCAAAATCTAGCCAAAATATAGCTTTGAGTGGACATTTAAGCCTTTAATTTTAAAATCTTATATCAGAATTGTCCAATATTACATAATGACAGTCTGGGATGTGTATACTATCACCCTGAGGTGAAATGAGTCTGGCTAAATAGGAGGTTTCGTTTTTAGAGCAGCCTGGAAAAGCGATACAATATGGCTTTAATTAGCAGCCAAAATGTAGCCAAAATGTAGCGTTGAGTGGACATTTAAGCCTTTAATTTCAAAAACCTGTATCAGAATGCTCGGAAATTACACATTGACAGTCTGAGATGTGTACACTATCACCCAGAGGTGAAATGAGTCTGGCTAAACAGGAGGTTTTGTTTTTAGAGCAGCCTGAAAAAGAGATACAATATGGCTTTAATTAGACGCCAAAATGTAGCCAAAATATAGCTTTGAGTGGACATTTAAGCCTTTAATTTCAAAAACCTGTATCAGAATGCTCGGAAATTACACATTGACAGTCTGAGATGTGTACACTATCACCCAGAGGTGAAATGAGTCTGGCTAAACAGGAGGTTTTGTTTTTAGAGCAGCCTGGAAAAGAGATACAATATGGCTTTAATTAGACGCCAAAATGTAGCCAAAATATAGCTTTGAGTGGACATTTAAGCCTTTAATTTTAAAATCCTTTATCAGAAGTGTCCAATATTACACAGTGACAGTCTGGGATGTCCATACAATCACCCTGAGGTGAAATGCGTCTAGCTAAATAGGAGGTTTCGTTTTTAGAGCAGCCTGAAAAAGAGTTACAATATGGCTTTAATTAGCAGCCAAAATGTAGCCAAAATGTAGCCAAAATATATCTTTGATTGGACATTTAAGCCGTTAATTTTAAAATCCTACATCAGAATAGTCTGATATTACCCAATGACAGCCTCCGATGTATATAGTATCACCCTGAGGTGAATTGAGTCTGGCTAAACAGGAGTTTTTTGTTTTAGAGCAGCCTGAAAAAAAATTGCAATATGGCTTTAATTAGCAGCCAAAATGTAGCCAAAATATAGCTTTGAGTGGATATTTAAGCCTTTAATTTTAAAATCCTATATCAGAATTGTCCAATATTAAACAGTGACAGTCTGGGATGTGTATACTATCACCCTGAGGTAAAATGAGTCTGGCTAAAAAGGAGGTTTTGTTTTTAGAGCAGCCTGAAAAAAAGTTACAATATGGCTTTAATTAGACGCCAAAATGTGGCCAAAATGTAGCCAAAATACAGCGTTGAGTGGACATTTAAGCCTTTAATTTTAAAATCCTACATCAGAATAGGGTGATATTACCCAATGACAGTCTGGAATGTGTATAGTATCACCCTGAGGTGAAATGAGTCTGGCTAAACAGGAGGTTTTGTTTTAGAGCAGCCTGAAAAAAAATTGCAATATGGCTTTAATTAGCAGCCAAAATGTAGCCAAAATATAGCTTTGAGTGGACATTTAAGCCTTTAATTTTAAAATCCTATATCAGAATTGTCCAATATTAAACATTGACAGTCTGGGATGTGTATACTATCACCCTGAGGTGAAATTAGTCTGGCTAAATAGGAGGTTTCGTTTTTAGAGCAGCCTGAAAAAGAGTTACAATATGGCTCTAATTAGACGCCAAAATGTAGCCAAAATATAGCGTTGAGTGGACATTTAAGCCTTTAATTTTAAAATTCTACATCAGAATAGTCTGATATTACACAATGACAGTCTGGGATGTGTATACTATCACCCTGAGGTGAAATGAGTCTGGCGAAATAGGAAGTTTCGTTTTCAGAGACGCCTGGAAAAGAGATACAATATGGCTTCAATTAGATGCCAAAATGTAGCCAAAATATAGCTTTGAGTGGACATTTAAGCCTTTAATTTCAAAATCCTGTATCAGAATGCTCCGATATTACACATTGACAGTCTGAGATTTGTACACTATCACGCTGAGGTAAAATGAGTCTGGCTAAAAAGGAGGTTTTGTTTTTAGAGCAGCCTGAAAAAAAGTTACAATATGGCTTTAATTAGACGCCAAAATGTGGCCAAAATGTAGCCAAAATATAGCGTTGAGTGGACATTTAAGCCTTTAATTTTAAAATCCTACATCAGAATAGTGTGATATTACCCAATGACAGTCTGGAATGTGTATAGTATCACCCTGAGGTGAAATGAGTCTGGCTAAACAGGAGGTTTTGTTTTTAGAGCAGCCTGAAAAAAAGTTGCAATATGGCTTTAATTAGCAGCCAAAATGTAGCCAAAATATAGCTTTGAGTGGACATTTAAGCCTTTAATTTTAAAATCCTATATCAGAAGTGTCCAATATTACACAGTGACAGTCTGGGATGTCCATACAATCACCCTGAGGTGAAATGCGTCTAGCTAAATAGGAGGTTTCGTTTTTAGAGCAGCCTGAAAAAGAGTTACAATATGGCTTTAATTAGATGCCAAAATCTAGCCAAAATATAGCTTTGAGTGGACATTTAAGCCTTTAATTTTAAAATCTTATATCAGAATTGTCCAATATTACATAATGACAGTCTGGGATGTGTATACTATCACCCTGAGGTGAAATGAGTCTGGCTAAATAGGAGGTTTCGTTTTTAGAGCAGCCTGGAAAAGAGATACAATATGGCTTTAATTAGCAGCCAAAATGTAGCCAAAATGTAGCCAAAATGTAGCGTTGAGTGGACATTTAAGCCTTTAATTTCAAAAACCTGTATCAGAATGCTCGGAAATTACACATTGACAGTCTGAGATGTGTACACTATCACCCAGAGGTGAAATGAGTCTGGCTAAACAGGAGGTTTTGTTTTTAGAGCAGCCTGGAAAAGAGATACAATATGGCTTTAATTAGACGCCAAAATGTAGCCAAAATATAGCTTTGAGTGGACATTTAAGCCTTTAATTTTAAAATCCTTTATCAGAAGTGTCCAATATTACACAGTGACAGTCTGGGATGTCCATACAATCACCCTGAGGTGAAATGCGTCTAGCTAAATAGGAGGTTTCGTTTTTAGAGCAGCCTGAAAAAGAGTTACAATATGGCTTTAATTAGCAGCCAAAATGTAGCCAAAATGTAGCCAAAATATATCTTTGATTGGACATTTAAGCCGTTAATTTTAAAATCCTACATCAGAATAGTCTGATATTACCCAATGACAGCCTCCGATGTATATAGTATCACCCTGAGGTAAATTGAGTCTGGCTAAACAGGAGTTTTTTGTTTTAGAGCAGCCTGAAAAAAAATTGCAATATGGCTTTAATTAGCAGCCAAAATGTAGCCAAAATATAGCTTTGAGTGGATATTTAAGCCTTTAATTTTAAAATCCTATATCAGAATTGTCCAATATTAAACAGTGACAGTCTGGGATGTGTATACTATCACCCTGAGGTAAAATGAGTCTGGCTAAAAAGGAGGTTTTGTTTTTAGAGCAGCCTCAAAAAACGTTACAATATGGCTTTAATTAGACGCCAAAATGTGGCCAAAATGTAGCCAAAATATAGCGTTGAGTGGACATTTAAGCCTTTAATTTTAAAATCCTACATCAGAATAGTGTGATATTACCCAATGACAGTCTGGAATGTGTATAGTATCACCCTGAGGTGAAATGAGTCTGGCTAAACAGGAGGTTTTGTTTTAGAGCAGCCTGAAAAAAAATTGCAATATGGCTTTAATTAGCAGCCAAAATGTAGCCAAAATATAGCTTTGAGTGGACATTTAAGCCTTTAATTTTAAAATCCTATATCAGAATTGTCCAATATTAAACATTGACAGTCTGGGATGTGTATACTATCACCCTGAGGTGAAATTAGTCTGGCTAAATAGGAGGTTTCGTTTTTAGAGCAGCCTGAAAAAGAGTTACAATATGGCTCTAATTAGACGCCAAAATGTAGCCAAAATATAGCGTTGAGTGGACATTTAAGCCTTTAATTTTAAAATCCTACATCAGAATAGTCTGATATTACACAATGACAGTCTGGGATGTGTATACTATCACCCTGAGGTGAAATGAGTCTGGCGAAATAGGAAGTTTCGTTTTCAGAGACGCCTGGAAAAGAGATACAATATGGCTTCAATTAGATGCCAAAATGTAGCCAAAATATAGCTTTGAGTGGACATTTAAGCCTTTAATTTCAAAATCCTGTATCAGAATGCTCCGATATTACACATTGACAGTCTGAGATGTGTACACTATCACCCTGAGGTAAAATGAGTCTGGCTAAAAAGGAGGTTTTGTTTTTAGAGCAGCCTGAAAAAAAGTTACAATATGGCTTTAATTAGATGCCAAAATGTGGCCAAAATGTAGCCAAAATATAGCGTTGAGTGGACATTTAAGCCTTTAATTTTAAAATCCTACATCAGAATAGTGTGATATTACCCAATGACAGTCTGGAATGTGTATAGTATCACCCTGAGGTGAAATGAGTCTGGCTAAACAGGAGGTTTTGTTTTTAGAGCAGCCTGAAAAAAAGTTGCAATATGGCTTTAATTAGCAGCCAAAATGTAGCCAAAATGTAGCCAAAATGTAGCGTTGAGTGGACATTTAAGCCTTTAATTTCAAAAACCTGTATCAGAATGCTCGGAAATTACACATTGACAGTCTGAGATGTGTACACTATCACCCAGAGGTGAAATGAGTCTGGCTAAACAGGAGTTTTTTGTTTTAGAGCAGCCTGAAAAAAAATTGCAATATGGCTTTAATTAGCAGCCAAAATGTAGCCAAAATATAGCTTTGAGTGGATATTTAAGCCTTTAATTTTAAAATCCTATATCAGAATTGTCCAATATTAAACAGTGACAGTCTGGGATGTGTATACTATCACCCTGAGGTAAAATGAGTCTGGCTAAAAAGGAGGTTTTGTTTTTAGAGCAGCCTGAAAAAACGTTACAATATGGCTTTAATTAGACGCCAAAATGTGGCCAAAATGTAGCCAAAATATAGCGTTGAGTGGACATTTAAGCCTTTAATTTTAAAATCCTACATCAGAATAGTGTGATATTACCCAATGACAGTCTGGAATGTGTATAGTATCACCCTGAGGTGAAATGAGTCTGGCTAAACAGGAGGTTTTGTTTTAGAGCAGCCTGAAAAAAAATTGCAATATGGCTTTAATTAGCAGCCAAAATGTAGCCAAAATATAGCTTTGAGTGGACATTTAAGCCTTTAATTTTAAAACCCTATATCAGAATTGTCCAATATTAAACATTGACAGTCTGGGATGTGTATACTATCACCCTGAGGTGAAATTAGTCTGGCTAAATAGGAGGTTTCGTTTTTAGAGCAGCCTGAAAAAGAGTTACAATATGGCTCTAATTAGACGCCAAAATGTAGCCAAAATATAGCGTTGAGTGGACATTTAAGCCTTTAATTTTAAAATCCTACATCAGAATAGTCTGATATTACACAATGACAGTCTGGGATGTGTATACTATCACCCTGAGGTGAAATGAGTCTGGCGAAATAGGAAGTTTCGTTTTCAGAGACGCCTGGAAAAGAGATACAATATGGCTTCAATTAGATGCCAAAATGTAGCCAAAATATAGCTTTGAGTGGACATTTAAGCCTTTAATTTCAAAATCCTGTATCAGAATGCTCCGATATTACACATTGACAGTCTGAGATGTGTACACTATCACCCTGAGGTAAAATGAGTCTGGCTAAAAAGGAGGTTTTGTTTTTAGAGCAGCCTGAAAAAAAGTTACAATATGGCTTTAATTAGACGCCAAAATGTGGCCAAAATGTAGCCAAAATATAGCGTTGAGTGGACATTTAAGCCTTTAATTTTAAAATCCTACATCAGAATAGTGTGATATTACCCAATGACAGTCTGGAATGTGTATAGTATCACCCTGAGGTGAAATGAGTCTGGCTAAACAGGAGGTTTTGTTTTTAGAGCAGCCTGAAAAAAAGTTGCAATATGGCTTTAATTAGCAGCCAAAATGTAGCCAAAATATAGCTTTGAGTGGACATTTAAGCCTTTAATTTTAAAATCCTATATCAGAAGTGTCCAATATTACACAGTGACAGTCTGGGATGTCCATACAATCACCCTGAGGTGAAATGCGTCTAGCTAAATAGGAGGTTTAGTTTTTAGAGCAGCCTGAAAAAGAGTTACAATATGGCTTTAATTAGCAGCCAAAATGTAGCCAAAATGTAGCCAAAATATAGCTTTGATTGGACATTTAAGCATTTAATTTTAAAATCCTACATCAGAATAGTCTGATATTACCCAATGACAGCCTCCGATGTATATAGTATCACCCTGAGGTGAATTGAGTCTGGCTAAACAGGAGTTTTTTGTTTTAGAGCAGCCTGAAAAAAAATTGCAATATGGCTTTAATTAGCAGCCAAAATGTAGCCAAAATATAGCTTTGAGTGGACATTTAAGCCTTTAATTTTAAAATCCTATATCAGAATTGTCCAATATTAAACATTGACAGTCTGGAATGTGTATACTATCACCCTGAGGTGAAATTAGTCTGGCTAAATAGGAGGTTTCGTTTTTAGAGCAGCCTGAAAAAGAGTTACAATATGGCTTTAATTAGATGCCAAAATCTAGCCAAAATATAGCTTTGAGTGGACATTTAAGCCTTTAATTTTAAAATCTTATATCAGAATTGTCCAATATTACATAATGACAGTCTGGGATGTGTATACTATCACCCTGAGGTGAAATGAGTCTGGCTAAATAGGAGGTTTCGTTTTTAGAGCAGCCTGGAAAAGAGATACAATATGGCTTTAATTAGCAGCCAAAATGTAGCCAAAATGTAGCCAAAATGTAGCTTTGAGTGGACATTTAAGCCTTTAATTTTAAAATCTTATATCAGAATTGTCCAATATTACATAATGACAGTCTGGGATGTGTACACTATCACCCAGAGGTGAAATGAGTCTGGCTAAACAGGAGGTTTTGTTTTTAGAGCAGCCTGGAAAAGAGATACAATATGGCTTTAATTAGACGCCAAAATGTAGCCAAAATATAGCTTTGAGTGGACATTTAAGCCTTTAATTTTAAAATCCTTTATCAGAAGTGTCCAATATTACACAGTGACAGTCTGGGATGTCCATACAATCACCCTGAGGTGAAATGCGTCTAGCTAAATAGGAGGTTTCGTTTTTAGAGCAGCCTGAAAAAGAGTTACAATATGGCTTTAATTAGCAGCCAAAATGTAGCCAAAATGTAGCCAAAATATATCTTTGATTGGACATTTAAGCCGTTAATTTTAAAATCCTACATCAGAATAGTCTGATATTACCCAATGACAGCCTCCGATGTAGATAGTATCACCCTGAGGTGAATTGAGTCTGGCTAAACAGGAGTTTTTTGTTTTAGAGCAGCCTGAAAAAAAATTGCAATATGGCTTTAATTAGCAGCCAAAATGTAGCCAAAATATAGCTTTGAGTGGATATTTAAGCCTTTAATTTTAAAATCCTATATCAGAATTGTCCAATATTAAACAGTGACAGTCTGGGATGTGTATACTATCACCCTGAGGTAAAATGAGTCTGGCTAAAAAGGAGGTTTTGTTTTTAGAGCAGCCTGAAAAAGAGTTACAATATGGCTTTAATTAGATGCCAAAATCTAGCCAAAATATAGCTTTGAGTGGACATTTAAGCCTTTAATTTTAAAATCTTATATCAGAATTGTCCAATATTACATAATGACAGTCTGGGATGTGTATACTATCACCCTGAGGTGAAATGAGTCTGGCTAAATAGAAGGTTTCGTTTTTAGAGCAGCCTGGAAAAGCGATACAATATGGCTTTAATTAGCAGCCAAAATGTAGCCAAAATGTAGCCAAAATGTAGCGTTGAGTGGACATTTAAGCCTTTAATTTCAAAAACCTGTATCAGAATGCTCGGAAATTACACATTGACAGTCTGAGATGTGTACACTATCACCCAGAGGTGAAATGAGTCTGGCTAAACAGGAGGTTTTGTTTTTAGAGCAGCCTGAAAAAGAAATACAATATGGCTTTAATTAGACGCCAAAATGTAGCCAAAATATAGCTTTGAGTGGACATTTAAGCCTTTAATTTCAAAAACCTGTATCAGAATGCTCGGAAATTACACATTGACAGTCTGAGATGTGTACACTATCACCCAGAGGTGAAATGAGTCTGGCTAAACAGGAGGTTTTGTTTTTAGAGCAGCCTGGAAAAGAGATACAATATGGCTTTAATTAGACGCCAAAATGTAGCCAAAATATAGCTTTGAGTGGACATTTAAGCCTTTAATTTTAAAATCCTTTATCAGAAGTGTCCAATATTACACAGTGACAGTCTGGGATGTCCATACAATCACCCTGAGGTGAAATGCGTCTAGCTAAATAGGAGGTTTCGTTTTTAGAGCAGCCTGAAAAAGAGTTACAATATGGCTTTAATTAGCAGCCAAAATGTAGCCAAAATGTAGCCAAAATATATCTTTGATTGGACATTTAAGCCGTTAATTTTAAAATCCTACATCAGAATAGTCTGATATTACCCAATGACAGCCTCCGATGTATATAGTATCACCCTGAGGTGAATTGAGTCTGGCTAAACAGGAGTTTTTTGTTTTAGAGCAGCCTGAAAAAAAATTGCAATATGGCTTTAATTAGCAGCCAAAATGTAGCCAAAATATAGCTTTGAGTGGATATTTAAGCCTTTAATTTTAAAATCCTATATCAGAATTGTCCAATATTAAACAGTGACAGTCTGGGATGTGTATACTATCACCCTGAGGTAAAATGAGTCTGGCTAAAAAGGAGGTTTTGTTTTTAGAGCAGCCTGAAAAAGAGTTACAATATGGCTTTAATTAGATGCCAAAATCTAGCCAAAATATAGCTTTGAGTGGACATTTAAGCCTTTAATTTTAAAATCTTATATCAGAATTGTCCAATATTACATAATGACAGTCTGGGATGTGTATACTATCACCCTGAGGTGAAATGAGTCTGGCTAAATAGGAGGTTTCGTTTTTAGAGCAGCCTGGAAAAGCGATACAATATGGCTTTAATTAGCAGCCAAAATGTAGCCAAAATGTAGCGTTGAGTGGACATTTAAGCCTTTAATTTCAAAAACCTGTATCAGAATGCTCGGAAATTACACATTGACAGTCTGAGATGTGTACACTATCACCCAGAGGTGAAATGAGTCTGGCTAAACAGGAGGTTTTGTTTTTAGAGCAGCCTGAAAAAGAGATACAATATGGCTTTAATTAGACGCCAAAATGTAGCCAAAATATAGCTTTGAGTGGACATTTAAGCCTTTAATTTCAAAAACCTGTATCAGAATGCTCGGAAATTACACATTGACAGTCTGAGATGTGTACACTATCACCCAGAGGTGAAATGAGTCTGGCTAAACAGGAGGTTTTGTTTTTAGAGCAGCCTGGAAAAGAGATACAATATGGCTTTAATTAGACGCCAAAATGTAGCCAAAATATAGCTTTGAGTGGACATTTAAGCCTTTAATTTTAAAATCCTTTATCAGAAGTGTCCAATATTACACAGTGACAGTCTGGGATGTCCATACAATCACCCTGAGGTGAAATGCGTCTAGCTAAATAGGAGGTTTCGTTTTTAGAGCAGCCTGAAAAAGAGTTACAATATGGCTTTAATTAGCAGCCAAAATGTAGCCAAAATGTAGCCAAAATATATCTTTGATTGGACATTTAAGCCGTTAATTTTAAAATCCTACATCAGAATAGTCTGATATTACCCAATGACAGCCTCCGATGTATATAGTATCACCCTGAGGTGAATTGAGTCTGGCTAAACAGGAGTTTTTTGTTTTAGAGCAGCCTGAAAAAAAATTGCAATATGGCTTTAATTAGCAGCCAAAATGTAGCCAAAATATAGCTTTGAGTGGATATTTAAGCCTTTAATTTTAAAATCCTATATCAGAATTGTCCAATATTAAACAGTGACAGTCTGGGATGTGTATACTATCACCCTGAGGTAAAATGAGTCTGGCTAAAAAGGAGGTTTTGTTTTTAGAGCAGCCTGAAAAAAAGTTACAATATGGCTTTAATTAGACGCCAAAATGTGGCCAAAATGTAGCCAAAATACAGCGTTGAGTGGACATTTAAGCCTTTAATTTTAAAATCCTACATCAGAATAGGGTGATATTACCCAATGACAGTCTGGAATGTGTATAGTATCACCCTGAGGTGAAATGAGTCTGGCTAAACAGGAGGTTTTGTTTTAGAGCAGCCTGAAAAAAAATTGCAATATGGCTTTAATTAGCAGCCAAAATGTAGCCAAAATATAGCTTTGAGTGGACATTTAAGCCTTTAATTTTAAAATCCTATATCAGAATTGTCCAATATTAAACATTGACAGTCTGGGATGTGTATACTATCACCCTGAGGTGAAATTAGTCTGGCTAAATAGGAGGTTTCGTTTTTAGAGCAGCCTGAAAAAGAGTTACAATATGGCTCTAATTAGACGCCAAAATGTAGCCAAAATATAGCGTTGAGTGGACATTTAAGCCTTTAATTTTAAAATTCTACATCAGAATAGTCTGATATTACACAATGACAGTCTGGGATGTGTATACTATCACCCTGAGGTGAAATGAGTCTGGCGAAATAGGAAGTTTCGTTTTCAGAGACGCCTGGAAAAGAGATACAATATGGCTTCAATTAGATGCCAAAATGTAGCCAAAATATAGCTTTGAGTGGACATTTAAGCCTTTAATTTCAAAATCCTGTATCAGAATGCTCCGATATTACACATTGACAGTCTGAGATTTGTACACTATCACGCTGAGGTAAAATGAGTCTGGCTAAAAAGGAGGTTTTGTTTTTAGAGCAGCCTGAAAAAAAGTTACAATATGGCTTTAATTAGACGCCAAAATGTGGCCAAAATGTAGCCAAAATATAGCGTTGAGTGGACATTTAAGCCTTTAATTTTAAAATCCTACATCAGAATAGTGTGATATTACCCAATGACAGTCTGGAATGTGTATAGTATCACCCTGAGGTGAAATGAGTCTGGCTAAACAGGAGGTTTTGTTTTTAGAGCAGCCTGAAAAAAAGTTGCAATATGGCTTTAATTAGCAGCCAAAATGTAGCCAAAATATAGCTTTGAGTGGACATTTAAGCCTTTAATTTTAAAATCCTATATCAGAAGTGTCCAATATTACACAGTGACAGTCTGGGATGTCCATACAATCACCCTGAGGTGAAATGCGTCTAGCTAAATAGGAGGTTTCGTTTTTAGAGCAGCCTGAAAAAGAGTTACAATATGGCTTTAATTAGATGCCAAAATCTAGCCAAAATATAGCTTTGAGTGGACATTTAAGCCTTTAATTTTAAAATCTTATATCAGAATTGTCCAATATTACATAATGACAGTCTGGGATGTGTATACTATCACCCTGAGGTGAAATGAGTCTGGCTAAATAGGAGGTTTCGTTTTTAGAGCAGCCTGGAAAAGAGATACAATATGGCTTTAATTAGCAGCCAAAATGTAGCCAAAATGTAGCCAAAATGTAGCGTTGAGTGGACATTTAAGCCTTTAATTTCAAAAACCTGTATCAGAATGCTCGGAAATTACACATTGACAGTCTGAGATGTGTACACTATCACCCAGAGGTGAAATGAGTCTGGCTAAACAGGAGGTTTTGTTTTTAGAGCAGCCTGGAAAAGAGATACAATATGGCTTTAATTAGACGCCAAAATGTAGCCAAAATATAGCTTTGAGTGGACATTTAAGCCTTTAATTTTAAAATCCTTTATCAGAAGTGTCCAATATTACACAGTGACAGTCTGGGATGTCCATACAATCACCCTGAGGTGAAATGCGTCTAGCTAAATAGGAGGTTTCGTTTTTAGAGCAGCCTGAAAAAGAGTTACAATATGGCTTTAATTAGCAGCCAAAATGTAGCCAAAATGTAGCCAAAATATATCTTTGATTGGACATTTAAGCCGTTAATTTTAAAATCCTACATCAGAATAGTCTGATATTACCCAATGACAGCCTCCGATGTATATAGTATCACCCTGAGGTAAATTGAGTCTGGCTAAACAGGAGTTTTTTGTTTTAGAGCAGCCTGAAAAAAAATTGCAATATGGCTTTAATTAGCAGCCAAAATGTAGCCAAAATATAGCTTTGAGTGGATATTTAAGCCTTTAATTTTAAAATCCTATATCAGAATTGTCCAATATTAAACAGTGACAGTCTGGGATGTGTATACTATCACCCTGAGGTAAAATGAGTCTGGCTAAAAAGGAGGTTTTGTTTTTAGAGCAGCCTCAAAAAACGTTACAATATGGCTTTAATTAGACGCCAAAATGTGGCCAAAATGTAGCCAAAATATAGCGTTGAGTGGACATTTAAGCCTTTAATTTTAAAATCCTACATCAGAATAGTGTGATATTACCCAATGACAGTCTGGAATGTGTATAGTATCACCCTGAGGTGAAATGAGTCTGGCTAAACAGGAGGTTTTGTTTTAGAGCAGCCTGAAAAAAAATTGCAATATGGCTTTAATTAGCAGCCAAAATGTAGCCAAAATATAGCTTTGAGTGGACATTTAAGCCTTTAATTTTAAAATCCTATATCAGAATTGTCCAATATTAAACATTGACAGTCTGGGATGTGTATACTATCACCCTGAGGTGAAATTAGTCTGGCTAAATAGGAGGTTTCGTTTTTAGAGCAGCCTGAAAAAGAGTTACAATATGGCTCTAATTAGACGCCAAAATGTAGCCAAAATATAGCGTTGAGTGGACATTTAAGCCTTTAATTTTAAAATCCTACATCAGAATAGTCTGATATTACACAATGACAGTCTGGGATGTGTATACTATCACCCTGAGGTGAAATGAGTCTGGCGAAATAGGAAGTTTCGTTTTCAGAGACGCCTGGAAAAGAGATACAATATGGCTTCAATTAGATGCCAAAATGTAGCCAAAATATAGCTTTGAGTGGACATTTAAGCCTTTAATTTCAAAATCCTGTATCAGAATGCTCCGATATTACACATTGACAGTCTGAGATGTGTACACTATCACCCTGAGGTAAAATGAGTCTGGCTAAAAAGGAGGTTTTGTTTTTAGAGCAGCCTGAAAAAAAGTTACAATATGGCTTTAATTAGATGCCAAAATGTGGCCAAAATGTAGCCAAAATATAGCGTTGAGTGGACATTTAAGCCTTTAATTTTAAAATCCTACATCAGAATAGTGTGATATTACCCAATGACAGTCTGGAATGTGTATAGTATCACCCTGAGGTGAAATGAGTCTGGCTAAACAGGAGGTTTTGTTTTTAGAGCAGCCTGAAAAAAAGTTGCAATATGGCTTTAATTAGCAGCCAAAATGTAGCCAAAATGTAGCCAAAATGTAGCGTTGAGTGGACATTTAAGCCTTTAATTTCAAAAACCTGTATCAGAATGCTCGGAAATTACACATTGACAGTCTGAGATGTGTACACTATCACCCAGAGGTGAAATGAGTCTGGCTAAACAGGAGTTTTTTGTTTTAGAGCAGCCTGAAAAAAAATTGCAATATGGCTTTAATTAGCAGCCAAAATGTAGCCAAAATATAGCTTTGAGTGGATATTTAAGCCTTTAATTTTAAAATCCTATATCAGAATTGTCCAATATTAAACAGTGACAGTCTGGGATGTGTATACTATCACCCTGAGGTAAAATGAGTCTGGCTAAAAAGGAGGTTTTGTTTTTAGAGCAGCCTGAAAAAACGTTACAATATGGCTTTAATTAGACGCCAAAATGTGGCCAAAATGTAGCCAAAATATAGCGTTGAGTGGACATTTAAGCCTTTAATTTTAAAATCCTACATCAGAATAGTGTGATATTACCCAATGACAGTCTGGAATGTGTATAGTATCACCCTGAGGTGAAATGAGTCTGGCTAAACAGGAGGTTTTGTTTTAGAGCAGCCTGAAAAAAAATTGCAATATGGCTTTAATTAGCAGCCAAAATGTAGCCAAAATATAGCTTTGAGTGGACATTTAAGCCTTTAATTTTAAAACCCTATATCAGAATTGTCCAATATTAAACATTGACAGTCTGGGATGTGTATACTATCACCCTGAGGTGAAATTAGTCTGGCTAAATAGGAGGTTTCGTTTTTAGAGCAGCCTGAAAAAGAGTTACAATATGGCTCTAATTAGACGCCAAAATGTAGCCAAAATATAGCGTTGAGTGGACATTTAAGCCTTTAATTTTAAAATCCTACATCAGAATAGTCTGATATTACACAATGACAGTCTGGGATGTGTATACTATCACCCTGAGGTGAAATGAGTCTGGCGAAATAGGAAGTTTCGTTTTCAGAGACGCCTGGAAAAGAGATACAATATGGCTTCAATTAGATGCCAAAATGTAGCCAAAATATAGCTTTGAGTGGACATTTAAGCCTTTAATTTCAAAATCCTGTATCAGAATGCTCCGATATTACACATTGACAGTCTGAGATGTGTACACTATCACCCTGAGGTAAAATGAGTCTGGCTAAAAAGGAGGTTTTGTTTTTAGAGCAGCCTGAAAAAAAGTTACAATATGGCTTTAATTAGACGCCAAAATGTGGCCAAAATGTAGCCAAAATATAGCGTTGAGTGGACATTTAAGCCTTTAATTTTAAAATCCTACATCAGAATAGTGTGATATTACCCAATGACAGTCTGGAATGTGTATAGTATCACCCTGAGGTGAAATGAGTCTGGCTAAACAGGAGGTTTTGTTTTTAGAGCAGCCTGAAAAAAAGTTGCAATATGGCTTTAATTAGCAGCCAAAATGTAGCCAAAATATAGCTTTGAGTGGACATTTAAGCCTTTAATTTTAAAATCCTATATCAGAAGTGTCCAATATTACACAGTGACAGTCTGAGATGTGTACACTATCACCCTGAGGTAAAATGAGTCTGGCTAAAAAGGAGGTTTTGTTTTTAGAGCAGCCTGAAAAAAAGTTACAATATGGCTTTAATTAGACGCCAAAATGTGGCCAAAATGTAGCCAAAATATAGCGTTGAGTGGACATTTAAGCCTTTAATTTTAAAATCCTACATCAGAATAGTGTGATATTACCCAATGACAGTCTGGAATGTGTATAGTATCACCCTGAGGTGAAATGAGTCTGGCTAAACAGGAGGTTTTGTTTTTAGAGCAGCCTGAAAAAAAGTTGCAATATGGCTTTAATTAGCAGCCAAAATGTAGCCAAAATATAGCTTTGAGTGGACATTTAAGCCTTTAATTTTAAAATCCTATATCAGAAGTGTCCAATATTACACAGTGACAGTCTGGGATGTCCATACAATCACCCTGAGGTGAAATGCGTCTAGCTAAATAGGAGGTTTAGTTTTTAGAGCAGCCTGAAAAAGAGTTACAATATGGCTTTAATTAGCAGCCAAAATGTAGCCAAAATGTAGCCAAAATATAGCTTTGATTGGACATTTAAGCATTTAATTTTAAAATCCTACATCAGAATAGTCTGATATTACCCAATGACAGCCTCCGATGTATATAGTATCACCCTGAGGTGAATTGAGTCTGGCTAAACAGGAGTTTTTTGTTTTAGAGCAGCCTGAAAAAAAATTGCAATATGGCTTTAATTAGCAGCCAAAATGTAGCCAAAATATAGCTTTGAGTGGACATTTAAGCCTTTAATTTTAAAATCCTATATCAGAATTGTCCAATATTAAACATTGACAGTCTGGAATGTGTATACTATCACCCTGAGGTGAAATTAGTCTGGCTAAATAGGAGGTTTCGTTTTTAGAGCAGCCTGAAAAAGAGTTACAATATGGCTTTAATTAGATGCCAAAATCTAGCCAAAATATAGCTTTGAGTGGACATTTAAGCCTTTAATTTTAAAATCTTATATCAGAATTGTCCAATATTACATAATGACAGTCTGGGATGTGTATACTATCACCCTGAGGTGAAATGAGTCTGGCTAAATAGGAGGTTTCGTTTTTAGAGCAGCCTGGAAAAGAGATACAATATGGCTTTAATTAGCAGCCAAAATGTAGCCAAAATGTAGCCAAAATGTAGCTTTGAGTGGACATTTAAGCCTTTAATTTTAAAATCTTATATCAGAATTGTCCAATATTACATAATGACAGTCTGGGATGTGTACACTATCACCCAGAGGTGAAATGAGTCTGGCTAAACAGGAGGTTTTGTTTTTAGAGCAGCCTGGAAAAGAGATACAATATGGCTTTAATTAGACGCCAAAATGTAGCCAAAATATAGCTTTGAGTGGACATTTAAGCCTTTAATTTTAAAATCCTTTATCAGAAGTGTCCAATATTACACAGTGACAGTCTGGGATGTCCATACAATCACCCTGAGGTGAAATGCGTCTAGCTAAATAGGAGGTTTCGTTTTTAGAGCAGCCTGAAAAAGAGTTACAATATGGCTTTAATTAGCAGCCAAAATGTAGCCAAAATGTAGCCAAAATATATCTTTGATTGGACATTTAAGCCGTTAATTTTAAAATCCTACATCAGAATAGTCTGATATTACCCAATGACAGCCTCCGATGTATATAGTATCACCCTGAGGTAAATTGAGTCTGGCTAAAAAGGAGTTTTTTGTTTTAGAGCAGCCTGAAAAAAAATTGCAATATGGCTTTAATTAGCAGCCAAAATGTAGCCAAAATATAGCTTTGAGTGGATATTTAAGCCTTTAATTTTAAAATCCTATATCAGAATTGTCCAATATTAAACAGTGACAGTCTGGGATGTGTATACTATCACCCTGAGGTAAAATGAGTCTGGCTAAAAAGGAGGTTTTGTTTTTAGAGCAGCCTGAAAAAACGTTACAATATGGCTTTAATTAGACGCCAAAATGTGGCCAAAATGTAGCCAAAATATAGCGTTGAGTGGACATTTAAGCCTTTAATTTTAAAATCCTACATCAGAATAGTGTGATATTACCCAATGACAGTCTGGAATGTGTATAGTATCACCCTGAGGTGAAATGAGTCTGGCTAAACAGGAGGTTTTGTTTTAGAGCAGCCTGAAAAAAAATTGCAATATGGCTTTAATTAGCAGCCAAAATGTAGCCAAAATATAGCTTTGAGTGGACATTTAAGCCTTTAATTTTAAAATCCTATATCAGAATTGTCCAATATTAAACATTGACAGTCTGGGATGTGTATACTATCACCCTGAGGTGAAATTAGTCTGGCTAAATAGGAGGTTTCGTTTTTAGAGCAGCCTGAAAAAGAGTTACAATATGGCTCTAATTAGACGCCAAAATGTAGCCAAAATATAGCGTTGAGTGGACATTTAAGCCTTTAATTTTAAAATCCTACATCAGAATAGTCTGATATTACACAATGACAGTCTGGGATGTGTATACTATCACCCTGAGGTGAAATGAGTCTGGCGAAATAGGAAGTTTCGTTTTCAGAGACGCCTGGAAAAGAGATACAATATGGCTTCAATTAGATGCCAAAATGTAGCCAAAATATAGCTTTGAGTGGACATTTAAGCCTTTAATTTCAAAATCCTGTATCAGAATGCTCCGATATTACACATTGACAGTCTGAGATGTGTACACTATCACCCTGAGGTAAAATGAGTCTGGCTAAAAAGGAGGTTTTGTTTTTAGAGCAGCCTGAAAAAAAGTTACAATATGGCTTTAATTAGACGCCAAAATGTGGCCAAAATGTAGCCAAAATATAGCGTTGAGTGGACATTTAAGCCTTTAATTTTAAAATCCTACATCAGAATAGTGTGATATTACCCAATGACAGTCTGGAATGTGTATAGTATCACCCTGAGGTGAAATGAGTCTGGCTAAACAGGAGGTTTTGTTTTTAGAGCAGCCTGAAAAAAAGTTGCAATATGGCTTTAATTAGCAGCCAAAATGTAGCCAAAATATAGCTTTGAGTGGACATTTAAGCCTTTAATTTTAAAATCCTATATCAGAAGTGTCCAATATTACACAGTGACAGTCTGGGATGTCCATACAATCACCCTGAGGTGAAATGCGTCTAGCTAAATAGGAGGTTTAGTTTTTAGAGCAGCCTGAAAAAGAGTTACAATATGGCTTTAATTAGCAGCCAAAATGTAGCCAAAATGTAGCCAAAATATAGCTTTGAGTGGACATTTAAGCCTTTAATTTTAAAATCCTATATCAGAATTGTCCAATATTAAACATTGACAGTCTGGAATGTGTATACTATCACCCTGAGGTGAAATTAGTCTGGCTAAATAGGAGGTTTCGTTTTTAGAGCAGCCTGAAAAAGAGTTACAATATGGCTTTAATTAGATGCCAAAATCTAGCCAAAATATAGCTTTGAGTGGACATTTAAGCCTTTAATTTTAAAATCTTATATCAGAATTGTCCAATATTACATAATGACAGTCTGGGATGTGTATACTATCACCCTGAGGTGAAATGAGTCTGGCTAAATAGGAGGTTTCGTTTTTAGAGCAGCCTGGAAAAGAGATACAATATGGCTTTAATTAGCAGCCAAAATGTAGCCAAAATGTAGCCAAAATGTAGCTTTGAGTGGACATTTAAGCCTTTAATTTTAAAATCTTATATCAGAATTGTCCAATATTACATAATGACAGTCTGGGATGTGTACACTATCACCCAGAGGTGAAATGAGTCTGGCTAAACAGGAGGTTTTGTTTTTAGAGCAGCCTGGAAAAGAGATACAATATGGCTTTAATTAGACGCCAAAATGTAGCCAAAATATAGCTTTGAGTGGACATTTAAGCCTTTAATTTTAAAATCTTATATCAGAATTGTCCAATATTACATAATGACAGTCTGGGATGTCCATACAATCACCCTGAGGTGAAATGCGTCTAGCTAAATAGGAGGTTTCGTTTTTAGAGCAGCCTGAAAAAGAGTTACAATATGGCTTTAATTAGCAGCCAAAATGTAGCCAAAATGTAGCCAAAATATATCTTTGATTGGACATTTAAGCCGTTAATTTTAAAATCCTACATCAGAATAGTCTGATATTACCCAATGACAGCCTCCGATGTATATAGTATCACCCTGAGGTAAATTGAGTCTGGCTAAACAGGAGTTTTTTGTTTTAGAGCAGCCTGAAAAAAAATTGCAATATGGCTTTAATTAGCAGCCAAAATGTAGCCAAAATATAGCTTTGAGTGGATATTTAAGCCTTTAATTTTAAAATCCTATATCAGAATTGTCCAATATTAAACAGTGACAGTCTGGGATGTGTATACTATCACCCTGAGGTAAAATGAGTCTGGCTAAAAAGGAGGTTTTGTTTTTAGAGCAGCCTGAAAAAACGTTACAATATGGCTTTAATTAGACGCCAAAATGTGGCCAAAATGTAGCCAAAATATAGCGTTGAGTGGACATTTAAGCCTTTAATTTTAAAATCCTACATCAGAATAGTGTGATATTACCCAATGACAGTCTGGAATGTGTATAGTATCACCCTGAGGTGAAATGAGTCTGGCTAAACAGGAGGTTTTGTTTTAGAGCAGCCTGAAAAAAAATTGCAATATGGCTTTAATTAGCAGCCAAAATGTAGCCAAAATATAGCTTTGAGTGGACATTTAAGCCTTTAATTTTAAAATCCTATATCAGAATTGTCCAATATTAAACATTGACAGTCTGGGATGTGTATACTATCACCCTGAGGTGAAATTAGTCTGGCTAAATAGGAGGTTTCGTTTTTAGAGCAGCCTGAAAAAGAGTTACAATATGGCTCTAATTAGACGCCAAAATGTAGCCAAAATATAGCGTTGAGTGGACATTTAAGCCTTTAATTTTAAAATCCTACATCAGAATAGTCTGATATTACACAATGACAGTCTGGGATGTGTATACTATCACCCTGAGGTGAAATGAGTCTGGCGAAATAGGAAGTTTCGTTTTCAGAGACGCCTGGAAAAGAGATACAATATGGCTTCAATTAGATGCCAAAATGTAGCCAAAATATAGCTTTGAGTGGACATTTAAGCCTTTAATTTCAAAATCCTGTATCAGAATGCTCCGATATTACACATTGACAGTCTGAGATGTGTACACTATCACCCTGAGGTAAAATGAGTCTGGCTAAAAAGGAGGTTTTGTTTTTAGAGCAGCCTGAAAAAAAGTTACAATATGGCTTTAATTAGACGCCAAAATGTGGCCAAAATGTAGCCAAAATATAGCGTTGAGTGGACATTTAAGCCTTTAATTTTAAAATCCTACATCAGAATAGTGTGATATTACCCAATGACAGTCTGGAATGTGTATAGTATCACCCTGAGGTGAAATGAGTCTGGCTAAACAGGAGGTTTTGTTTTTAGAGCAGCCTGAAAAAAAGTTGCAATATGGCTTTAATTAGCAGCCAAAATGTAGCCAAAATATAGCTTTGAGTGGACATTTAAGCCTTTAATTTTAAAATCCTATATCAGAAGTGTCCAATATTACACAGTGACAGTCTGGGATGTCCATACAATCACCCTGAGGTGAAATGCGTCTAGCTAAATAGGAGGTTTAGTTTTTAGAGCAGCCTGAAAAAGAGTTACAATATGGCTTTAATTAGCAGCCAAAATGTAGCCAAAATGTAGCCAAAATATAGCTTTGATTGGACATTTAAGCATTTAATTTTAAAATCCTACATCAGAATAGTCTGATATTACCCAATGACAGCCTCCGATGTATATAGTATCACCCTGAGGTGAATTGAGTCTGGCTAAACAGGAGTTTTTTGTTTTAGAGCAGCCTGAAAAAAAATTGCAATATGGCTTTAATTAGCAGCCAAAATGTAGCCAAAATATAGCTTTGAGTGGACATTTAAGCCTTTAATTTTAAAATCCTATATCAGAATTGTCCAATATTAAACATTGACAGTCTGGAATGTGTATACTATCACCCTGACGTGAAATTAGTCTGGCTAAATAGGAGGTGTCGTTTTTAGAGCAGCCTGAAAAAGAGTTACAATATGGCTTTAATTAGATGCCAAAATCTAGCCAAAATATAGCTTTGAGTGGACATTTAAGCCTTTAATTTTAAAATATTATATCAGAATTGTCCAATATTACATAATGACAGTCTGGGATGTGTATACTATCACCCTGATGTGAAATGAGTCTGGCTAAATAGGAGGTTTCGTTTTTAGAGCAGCCTGGAAAAGAGATACAATATGGCTTTAATTAGCAGCCAAAATGTAGCCAAAATGTAGCCAAAATGTAGCGTTGAGTGGACATTTAAGCCTTTAATTTCAAAAACCTGTATCAGAATGCTCGGAAATTACACATTGACAGTCTGAGATGTGTACACTATCACCCAGAGGTGAAATGAGTCTGGCTAAACAGGAGGTTTTGTTTTTAGAGCAGCCTGAAAAAGAGATACAATATGGCTTTAATTAGCAGCCAAAATGTAGCCAAAATATAGCTTTGAGTGGACATTTAAGCCTTTAATTTCAAAATCCTGTATCAGAATGCTCCGATATTACACATTGACAGTCTGAGATGTGTACACTATCACCCTGAGGTAAAATGAGTCTGGCTAAAAAGGAGGTTTTGTTTTTAGAGCAGCCTGAAAAAAAGTTACAATATGGCTTTAATTAGACGCCAAAATGTGGCCAAAATGTAGCCAAAATATAGCGTTGAGTGGACATTTAAGCCTTTAATTTTAAAATCCTACATCAGAATAGTGTGATATTACCCAATGACAGTCTGGAATGGGTATAGTATCACCCTGAGGTGAAATGAGTCTGGCTAAACAGGAGGTTTTGTTTTTAGAGCAGCCTGAAAAAAAGTTGCAATATGGCTTTAATTAGCAGCCAAAATGTAGCCAAAATATAGCTTTGAGTGGACATTTAAGCCTTTAATTTTAAAATCCTATATCAGAAGTGTCCAATATTACACAGTGACAGTCTGGGATGTCCATACAATCACCCTGAGGTGAAATGCGTCTAGCTAAATAGGAGGTTTCGTTTTTAGAGCAGCCTGAAAAAGAGTTACAATATGGCTTTAATTAGCAGCCAAAATGTAGCCAAAATGTAGCCAAAATATAGCTTTGATTGGACATTTAAGCATTTAATTTTAAAATCCTACATCAGAATAGTCTGATATTACCCAATGACAGCCTCCGATGTATATAGTATCACCCTGAGGTGAATTGAGTCTGGCTAAACAGGAGTTTTTTGTTTTAGAGCAGCCTGAAAAAAAATTGCAATATGGCTTTAATTAGCAGCCAAAATGTAGCCAAAATATAGCTTTGAGTGGACATTTAAGCCTTTAATTTTAAAATCCTATATCAGAATTGTCCAATATTACACAGTGACAGTCTGGGATGTGTATACTATCACCCTGAGGTGAAATTAGTCTGGCTAAATAGGAGGTTTCGTTTTTAGAGCAGCCTGAAAAAGAGTTACAATATGGCTTTAATTAGCAGCCAAAATGTAGCCAAAATGTAGCCAAAATATATCTTTGATTGGACATTTAAGCCGTTAATTTTAAAATCCTACATCAGAATAGTCTGATATTACCCAATGACAGCCTCCGATGTATATAGTATCACCCTGAGGTGAATTGAGTCTGGCTAAACAGGAGTTTTTTGTTTTAGAGCAGCCTGAAAAAAAATTGCAATATGGCTTTAATTAGCAGCCAAAATGTAGCCAAAATATAGCTTTGAGTGGATATTTAAGCCTTTAATTTTAAAATCCTATATCAGAATTGTCCAATATTAAACAGTGACAGTCTGGGATGTGTATACTATCACCCTGAGGTAAAATGAGTCTGGCTAAAAAGGAGGTTTTGTTTTTAGAGCAGCCTGAAAAAAAGTTACAATATGGCTTTAATTAGACGCCAAAATGTGGCCAAAATGTAGCCAAAATATAGCTTTGATTGGACATTTAAGCATTTAATTTTAAAATCCTACATCAGAATAGTCTGATATTACCCAATGACAGCCTCCGATGTATATAGTATCACCCTGAGGTGAATTGAGTCTGGCTAAACAGGAGTTTTTTGTTTTAGAGCAGCCTGAAAAAAAATTGCAATATGGCTTTAATTAGCAGCCAAAATGTAGCCAAAATATAGCTTTGAGTGGACATTTAAGCCTTTAATTTTAAAATCCTATATCAGAATTGTCCAATATTAAACATTGACAGTCTGGAATGTGTATACTATCACCCTGAGGTGAAATTAGTCTGGCTAAATAGGAGGTTTCGTTTTTAGAGCAGCCTGAAAAAGAGTTACAATATGGCTTTAATTAGATGCCAAAATCTAGCCAAAATATAGCTTTGAGTGGACATTTAAGCCTTTAATTTTAAAATCTTATATCAGAATTGTCCAATATTACATAATGACAGTCTGGGATGTGTATACTATCACCCTGAGGTGAAATGAGTCTGGCTAAATAGGAGGTTTCGTTTTTAGAGCAGCCTGGAAAAGAGATACAATATGGCTTTAATTAGCAGCCAAAATGTAGCCAAAATGTAGCCAAAATGTAGCGTTGAGTGGACATTTAAGCCTTTAATTTCAAAAACCTGTATCAGAATGCTCGGAAATTACACATTGACAGTCTGAGATGTGTACACTATCACCCAGAGGTGAAATTAGTCTGGCTAAACAGGAGGTTTTGTTTTTAGAGCAGCCTGAAAAAGAGATACAATATGGCTTTAATTAGACGCCAAAATGTAGCCAAAATATAGCTTTGAGTGGACATTTAAGCCTTTAATTTCAAAAACCTGTATCAGAATGCTCGGAAATTACACATTGACAGTCTGAGATGTGTACACTATCACCCAGAGGTGAAATGAGTCTGGCTAAACAGGAGGTTTTGTTTTTAGAGCAGCCTGGAAAAGAGATACAATATGGCTTTAATTAGACGCCAAAATGTAGCCAAAATACAGCTTTGAGTGGACATTTAAGCCTTTAATTTTAAAATCCTTTATCAGAAGTGTCCAATATTACACAGTGACAGTCTGGGATGTCCATACAATCACCCTGAGGTGAAATGCGTCTAGCTAAATAGGAGGTTTCGTTTTTAGAGCAGCCTGAAAAAGAGTTACAATATGGCTTTAATTAGCAGCCAAAATGTAGCCAAAATGTAGCCAAAATATATCTTTGATTGGACATTTAAGCCGTTAATTTTAAAATCCTACATCAGAATAGTCTGATATTACCCAATGACAGCCTCCGATGTATATAGTATCACCCTGAGGTGAATTGAGTCTGGCTAAACAGGAGTTTTTTGTTTTAGAGCAGCCTGAAAAAAAATTGCAATATGGCTTTAATTAGCAGCCAAAATGTAGCCAAAATATAGCTTTGAGTGGATATTTAAGCCTTTAATTTTAAAATCCTATATCAGAATTGTCCAATATTAAACAGTGACAGTCTGGGATGTGTATACTATCACCCTGAGGTAAAATGAGTCTGGCTAAAAAGGAGGTTTTGTTTTTAGAGCAGCCTGAAAAAAAGTTACAATATGGCTTTAATTAGACGCCAAAATGTGGCCAAAATGTAGCCAAAATACAGCGTTGAGTGGACATTTAAGCCTTTAATTTTAAAATCCTACATCAGAATAGGGTGATATTACCCAATGACAGTCTGGAATGTGTATAGTATCACCCTGAGGTGAAATGAGTCTGGCTAAACAGGAGGTTTTGTTTTAGAGCAATTTGAAAACAAATTGCAATATGGCTTTAATTAGCAGCCAAAATGTAGCCAAAATATAGCTTTGAGTGGACATTTAAGCCTTTAATTTTAAAATCCTATATCAGAATTGTCCAATATTAAACATTGACAGTCTGGGATGTGTATACTATCACCCTGAGGTGAAATTAGTCTGGCTAAATAGGAGGTTTCGTTTTTAGAGCAGCCTGAAAAAGAGTTACAATATGGCTCTAATTAGACGCCAAAATGTAGCCAAAATATAGCGTTGAGTGGACATTTAAGCCTTTAATTTTAAAATTCTACATCAGAATAGTCTGATATTACACAATGACAGTCTGGGATGTGTATACTATCACCCTGAGGTGAAATGAGTCTGGCGAAATAGGAAGTTTCGTTTTCAGAGACGCCTGGAAAAGAGATACAATATGGCTTCAATTAGATGCCAAAATGTAGCCAAAATATAGCTTTGAGTGGACATTTAAGCCTTTAATTTCAAAATCCTGTATCAGAATGCTCCGATATTACACATTGACAGTCTGAGATGTGTACACTATCACCCTGAGGTAAAATGAGTCTGGCTAAAAAGGAGGTTTTGTTTTTAGAGCAGCCTGAAAAAAAGTTACAATATGGCTTTAATCAGACGCCAAAATGTGGCCAAAATGTAGCCAAAATATAGCGTTGAGTGGACATTTAAGCCTTTAATTTTAAAATCCTACATCAGAATAGTGTGATATTACCCAATGACAGTCTGGAATGTGTATAGTATCACCCTGAGGTGAAATGAGTCTGGCTAAACAGGAGGTTTTTTTTTTAGAGCAGCCTGAAAAAAAGTTGCAATATGGCTTTAATTAGCAGCCAAAATGTAGCCAAAATATAGCTTTGAGTGGACATTTAAGCCTTTAATTTTAAAATCCTATATCAGAAGTGTCCAATATTACACAGTGACAGTCTGGGATGTCCATACAATCACCCTGAGGTGAAATGCGTCTAGCTAAATAGGAGGTTTCGTTTTTAGAGCAGCCTGAAAAAGAGTTACAATATGGCTTTAATTAGCAGCCAAAATGTAGCCAAAATGTAGCCAAAATATAGCTTTGATTGGACATTTAAGCATTTAATTTTAAAATCCTACATCAGAATAGTCTGATATTACCCAATGACAGCCTCCGATGTATATAGTATCACCCTGAGGTGAATTGAGTCTGGCTAAACAGGAGTTTTTTGTTTTAGAGCAGCCTGAAAAAAAATTGCAATATGGCTTTAATTAGCAGCCAAAATGTAGCCAAAATATAGCTTTGAGTGGACATTTAAGCCTTTAATTTTAAAATCCTATATCAGAATTGTCCAATATTAAACATTGACAGTCTGGAATGTGTATACTATCACCCTGAGCTGAAATTAGTCTGGCTAAATAGGAGGTGTCGTTTTTAGAGCAGCCTGAAAAAGAGTTACAATATGGCTTTAATTAGATGCCAAAATCTAGCCAAAATATAGCTTTGAGTGGACATTTAAGCCTTTAATTTTAAAATCTTATATCAGAATTGTCCAATATTACATAATGACAGTCTGGGATGTGTATACTATCACCCTGAGGTGAAATGAGTCTGGCTAAATAGGAGGTTTCGTTTTTAGAGCAGCCTGGAAAAGAGATACAATATGGCTTTAATTAGCAGCCAAAATGTAGCCAAAATGTAGCCAAAATGTAGCATTGAGTGGACATTTAAGCCTTTAATTTCAAAAACCTGTATCAGAATGCTCGGAAATTACACATTGACAGTCTGAGATGTGTACACTATCACCCAGAGGTGAAATGAGTCTGGCTAAACAGGAGGTTTTGTTTTTAGAGCAGCCTGAAAAAGAGATACAATATGGCTTTAATTAGACGCCAAAATGTAGCCAAAATATAGCTTTGAGTGGACATTTAAGCCTTTAATTTCAAAAACCTGTATCAGAATGCTCGGAAATTACACATTGACAGTCTGAGATGTGTACACTATCACCCAGAGGTGAAATGAGTCTGGCTAAACAGGAGGTTTTGTTTTTAGAGCAGCCTGGAAAAGAGATACAATATGGCTTTAATTAGACGCCAAAATGTAGCCAAAATATAGCTTTGAGTGGACATTTAAGCCTTTAATTTTAAAATCCTTTATCAGAAGTGTCCAATATTACACAGTGACAGTCTGGGATGTCCATACAATCACCCTGAGGTGAAATGCGTCTAGCTAAATAGGAGGTTTCGTTTTTAGAGCAGCCTGAAAAAGAGTTACAATATGGCTTTAATTAGCAGCCAAAATGTAGCCAAAATGTAGCCAAAATATATCTTTGATTGGACATTTAAGCCGTTAATTTTAAAATCCTACATCAGAATAGTCTGATATTACCCAATGACAGCCTCCGATGTATATAGTATCACCCTGAGGTAAATTGAGTCTGGCTAAACAGGAGTTTTTTGTTTTAGAGCAGCCTGAAAAAAAATTGCAATATGGCTTTAATTAGCAGCCAAAATGTAGCCAAAATATAGCTTTGAGTGGATATTTAAGCCTTTAATTTTAAAATCCTATATCAGAATTGTCCAATATTAAACAGTGACAGTCTGGGATGTGTATACTATCACCCTGAGGTAAAATGAGTCTGGCTAAAAAGGAGGTTTTGTTTTTAGAGCAGCCTGAAAAAACGTTACAATATGGCTTTAATTAGACGCCAAAATGTGGCCAAAATGTAGCCAAAATATAGCGTTGAGTGGACATTTAAGCCTTTAATTTTAAAATCCTACATCAGAATAGTGTGATATTACCCAATGACAGTCTGGAATGTGTATAGTATCACCCTGAGGTGAAATGAGTCTGGCTAAACAGGAGGTTTTGTTTTAGAGCAGCCTGAAAAAAAATTGCAATATGGCTTTAATTAGCAGCCAAAATGTAGCCAAAATATAGCTTTGAGTGGACATTTAAGCCTTTAATTTTAAAATCCTATATCAGAATTGTCCAATATTAAACATTGACAGTCTGGGATGTGTATACTATCACCCTGAGGTGAAATTAGTCTGGCTAAATAGGAGGTTTCGTTTTTAGAGCAGCCTGAAAAAGAGTTACAATATGGCTCTAATTAGACGCCAAAATGTAGCCAAAATATAGCGTTGAGTGGACATTTAAGCCTTTAATTTTAAAATCCTACATCAGAATAGTCTGATATTACACAATGACAGTCTGGGATGTGTATACTATCACCCTGAGGTGAAATGAGTCTGGCGAAATAGGAAGTTTCGTTTTCAGAGACGCCTGGAAAAGAGATACAATATGGCTTCAATTAGATGCCAAAATGTAGCCAAAATATAGCTTTGAGTGGACATTTAAGCCTTTAATTTCAAAATCCTGTATCAGAATGCTCCGATATTACACATTGACAGTCTGAGATGTGTACACTATCACCCTGAGGTAAAATGAGTCTGGCTAAAAAGGAGGTTTTGTTTTTAGAGCAGCCTGAAAAAAAGTTACAATATGGCTTTAATTAGACGCCAAAATGTGGCCAAAATGTAGCCAAAATATAGCGTTGAGTGGACATTTAAGCCTTTAATTTTAAAATCCTACATCAGAATAGTGTGATATTACCCAATGACAGTCTGGAATGTGTATAGTATCACCCTGAGGTGAAATGAGTCTGGCTAAACAGGAGGTTTTGTTTTTAGAGCAGCCTGAAAAAAAGTTGCAATATGGCTTTAATTAGCAGCCAAAATGTAGCCAAAATATAGCTTTGAGTGGACATTTAAGCCTTTAATTTTAAAATCCTATATCAGAAGTGTCCAATATTACACAGTGACAGTCTGGGATGTCCATACAATCACCCTGAGGTGAAATGCGTCTAGCTAAATAGGAGGTTTAGTTTTTAGAGCAGCCTGAAAAAGAGTTACAATATGGCTTTAATTAGCAGCCAAAATGTAGCCAAAATGTAGCCAAAATATAGCTTTGATTGGACATTTAAGCATTTAATTTTAAAATCCTACATCAGAATAGTCTGATATTACCCAATGACAGCCTCCGATGTATATAGTATCACCCTGAGGTGAATTGAGTCTGGCTAAACAGGAGTTTTTTGTTTTAGAGCAGCCTGAAAAAAAATTGCAATATGGCTTTAATTAGCAGCCAAAATGTAGCCAAAATATAGCTTTGAGTGGACATTTAAGCCTTTAATTTTAAAATCCTATATCAGAATTGTCCAACATTAAACATTGACAGTCTGGAATGTGTATACTATCACCCTGAGGTGAAATTAGTCTGGCTAAATAGGAGGTGTCGTTTTTAGAGCAGCCTGAAAAAGAGTTACAATATGGCTTTAATTAGATGCCAAAATCTAGCCAAAATATAGCTTTGAGAGGACATTTAAGCCTTTAATTTTAAAATCTTATATCAGAATTGTCCAATATTACATAATGACAGTCTGGGATGTGTATACTATCACCCTGATGTGAAATGAGTCTGGCTAAATAGGAGGTTTCGTTTTTAGAGCAGCCTGGAAAAGAGATACAATATGGCTTTAATTAGCAGCCAAAATGTAGCCAAAATGTAGCCAAAATGTAGCGTTGAGTGGACATTTAAGCCTTTAATTTCAAAAACCTGTATCAGAATGCTCGGAAATTACACATTGACAGTCTGAGATGTGTACACTATCACCCAGAGGTGAAATGAGTCTGGCTAAACAGGAGGTTTTGTTTTTAGAGCAGCCTGAAAAAGAGATACAATATGGCTTTAATTAGCAGCCAAAATGTAGCCAAAATATAGCTTTGAGTGGACATTTAAGCCTTTAATTTCAAAATCCTGTATCAGAATGCTCCGATATTACACATTGACAGTCTGAGATGTGTACACTATCACCCTGAGGTAAAATGAGTCTGGCTAAAAAGGAGGTTTTGTTTTTAGAGCAGCCTGAAAAAAAGTTACAATATGGCTTTAATTAGACGCCAAAATGTGGCCAAAATGTAGCCAAAATATAGCGTTGAGTGGACATTTAAGCCTTTAATTTTAAAATCCTACATCAGAATAGTGTGATATTACCCAATGACAGTCTGGAATGGGTATAGTATCACCCTGAGGTGAAATGAGTCTGGCTAAACAGGAGGTTTTGTTTTTAGAGCAGCCTGAAAAAAAGTTGCAATATGGCTTTAATTAGCAGCCAAAATGTAGCCAAAATATAGCTTTGAGTGGACATTTAAGCCTTTAATTTTAAAATCCTATATCAGAAGTGTCCAATATTACACAGTGACAGTCTGGGATGTCCATACAATCACCCTGAGGTGAAATGCGTCTAGCTAAATAGGAGGTTTCGTTTTTAGAGCAGCCTGAAAAAGAGTTACAATATGGCTTTAATTAGCAGCCAAAATGTAGCCAAAATGTAGCCAAAATATAGCTTTGATTGGACATTTAAGCATTTAATTTTAAAATCCTACATCAGAATAGTCTGATATTACCCAATGACAGCCTCCGATGTATATAGTATCACCCTGAGGTGAATTGAGTCTGGCTAAACAGGAGTTTTTTGTTTTAGAGCAGCCTGAAAAAAAATTGCAATATGGCTTTAATTAGCAGCCAAAATGTAGCCAAAATATAGCTTTGAGTGGACATTTAAGCCTTTAATTTTAAAATCCTATATCAGAATTGTCCAATATTACACAGTGACAGTCTGGGATGTGTATACTATCACCCTGAGGTGAAATTAGTCTGGCTAAATAGGAGGTTTCGTTTTTAGAGCAGCCTGAAAAAGAGTTACAATATGGCTTTAATTAGCAGCCAAAATGTAGCCAAAATGTAGCCAAAATATATCTTTGATTGGACATTTAAGCCGTTAATTTTAAAATCCTACATCAGAATAGTCTGATATTACCCAATGACAGCCTCCGATGTATATAGTATCACCCTGAGGTGAATTGAGTCTGGCTAAACAGGAGTTTTTTGTTTTAGAGCAGCCTGAAAAAAAATTGCAATATGGCTTTAATTAGCAGCCAAAATGTAGCCAAAATATAGCTTTGAGTGGATATTTAAGCCTTTAATTTTAAAATCCTATATCAGAATTGTCCAATATTAAACAGTGACAGTCTGGGATGTGTATACTATCACCCTGAGGTAAAATGAGTCTGGCTAAAAAGGAGGTTTTGTTTTTAGAGCAGCCTGAAAAAAAGTTACAATATGGCTTTAATTAGACGCCAAAATGTGGCCAAAATGTAGCCAAAATACAGCGTTGAGTGGACATTTAAGCCTTTAATTTTAAAATCCTACATCAGAATAGGGTGATATTACCCAATGACAGTCTGGAATGTGTATAGTATCACCCTGAGGTGAAATGAGTCTGGCTAAACAGGAGGTTTTGTTTTAGAGCAATTTGAAAAAAAATTGCAATATGGCTTTAATTAGCAGCCAAAATGTAGCCAAAATATAGCTTTGAGTGGACATTTAAGCCTTTAATTTTAAAATCCTATATCAGAATTGTCCAATATTAAACATTGACAGTCTGGGATGTGTATACTATCACCCTGAGGTGAAATTAGTCTGGCTAAATAGGAGGTTTCGTTTTTAGAGCAGCCTGAAAAAGAGTTACAATATGGCTCTAATTAGACGCCAAAATGTAGCCAAAATATAGCGTTGAGTGGACATTTAAGCCTTTAATTTTAAAATTCTACATCAGAATAGTCTGATATTACACAATGACAGTCTGGGATGTGTATACTATCACCCTGAGGTGAAATGAGTCTGGCGAAATAGGAAGTTTCGTTTTCAGAGACGCCTGGAAAAGAGATACAATATGGCTTCAATTAGATGCCAAAATGTAGCCAAAATATAGCTTTGAGTGGACATTTAAGCCTTTAATTTCAAAATCCTGTATCAGAATGCTCCGATATTACACATTGACAGTCTGAGATGTGTACACTATCACCCTGAGGTAAAATGAGTCTGGCTAAAAAGGAGGTTTTGTTTTTAGAGCAGCCTGAAAAAAAGTTACAATATGGCTTTAATTAGACGCCAAAATGTGGCCAAAATGTAGCCAAAATATAGCGTTGAGTGGACATTTAAGCCTTTAATTTTAAAATCCTACATCAGAATAGTGTGATATTACCCAATGACAGTCTGGAATGTGTATAGTATCACCCTGAGGTGAAATGAGTCTGGCTAAACAGGAGGTTTTTTTTTAGAGCAGCCTGAAAAAAAGTTGCAATATGGCTTTAATTAGCAGCCAAAATGTAGCCAAAATATAGCTTTGAGTGGACATTTAAGCCTTTAATTTTAAAATCCTATATCAGAAGTGTCCAATATTACACAGTGACAGTCTGGGATGTCCATACAATCACCCTGAGGTGAAATGCGTCTAGCTAAATAGGAGGTTTCGTTTTTAGAGCAGCCTGAAAAAGAGTTACAATATGGCTTTAATTAGCAGCCAAAATGTAGCCAAAATGTAGCCAAAATATAGCTTTGATTGGACATTTAAGCATTTAATTTTAAAATCCTACATCAGAATAGTCTGATATTACCCAATGACAGCCTCCGATGTATATAGTATCACCCTGAGGTGAATTGAGTCTGGCTAAACAGGAGTTTTTTGTTTTAGAGCAGCCTGAAAAAAAATTGCAATATGGCTTTAATTAGCAGCCAAAATGTAGCCAAAATATAGCTTTGAGTGGACATTTAAGCCTTTAATTTTAAAATCCTATATCAGAATTGTCCAATATTAAACATTGACAGTCTGGAATGTGTATACTATCACCCTGAGCTGAAATTAGTCTGGCTAAATAGGAGGTGTCGTTTTTAGAGCAGCCTGAAAAAAAATATACAATATGGCTTTAATTAGATGCCAAAATCTAGCCAAAATATAGCTTTGAGTGGACATTTAAGCCTTTAATTTTAAAATCTTATATCAGAATTGTCCAATATTACATAATGACAGTCTGGGATGTGTATACTATCACCCTGAGGTGAAATGAGTCTGGCTAAATAGGAGGTTTCGTTTTTAGAGCAGCCTGGAAAAGAGATACAATATGGCTTTAATTAGCAGCCAAAATGTAGCCAAAATGTAGCCAAAATGTAGCGTTGAGTGGACATTTAAGCCTTTAATTTCAAAAACCTGTATCAGAATGCTCGGAAATTACACATTGACAGTCTGAGATGTGTACACTATCACCCAGAGGTGAAATGAGTCTGGCTAAACAGGAGGTTTTGTTTTTAGAGCAGCCTGAAAAAGAGATACAATATGGCTTTAATTAGACGCCAAAATGTAGCCAAAATATAGCTTTGAGTGGACATTTAAGCCTTTAATTTCAAAATCCTGTATCAGAATGCTCCGATATTACACATTGACAGTCTGAGATGTGTACACTATCACCCTGAGGTAAAATGAGTCTGGCTAAAAAGGAGGTTTTGTTTTTAGAGCAGCCTGAAAAAAAGTTACAATATGGCTTTAATTAGACGCCAAAATGTGGCCAAAATGTAGCCAAAATATAGCGTTGAGTGGACATTTAAGCCTTTAATTTTAAAATCCTACATCAGAATAGTGTGATATTACCCAATGACAGTCTGGAATGTGTATAGTATCACCCTGAGGTGAAATGAGTCTGGCTAAACAGGAGGTTTTTTTTTAGAGCAGCCTGAAAAAAAGTTGCAATATGGCTTTAATTAGCAGCCAAAATGTAGCCAAAATATAGCTTTGAGTGGACATTTAAGCCTTTAATTTTAAAATCCTATATCAGAAGTGTCCAATATTACACAGTGACAGTCTGGGATGTCCATACAATCACCCTGAGGTGAAATGCGTCTAGCTAAATAGGAGGTTTCGTTTTTAGAGCAGCCTGAAAAAGAGTTACAATATGGCTTTAATTAGCAGCCAAAATGTAGCCAAAATGTAGCCAAAATATAGCTTTGATTGGACATTTAAGCATTTAATTTTAAAATCCTACATCAGAATAGTCTGATATTACCCAATGACAGCCTCCGATGTATATAGTATCACCCTGAGGTGAATTGAGTCTGGCTAAACAGGAGTTTTTTGTTTTAGAGCAGCCTGAAAAAAAATTGCAATATGGCTTTAATTAGCAGCCAAAATGTAGCCAAAATATAGCTTTGAGTGGACATTTAAGCCTTTAATTTTAAAATCCTATATCAGAATTGTCCAATATTAAACATTGACAGTCTGGAATGTGTATACTATCACCCTGAGCTGAAATTAGTCTGGCTAAATAGGAGGTGTCGTTTTTAGAGCAGCCTGAAAAAAAATATACAATATGGCTTTAATTAGATGCCAAAATCTAGCCAAAATATAGCTTTGAGTGGACATTTAAGCCTTTAATTTTAAAATCTTATATCAGAATTGTCCAATATTACATAATGACAGTCTGGGATGTGTATACTATCACCCTGAGGTGAAATGAGTCTGGCTAAATAGGAGGTTTCGTTTTTAGAGCAGCCTGGAAAAGAGATACAATATGGCTTTAATTAGCAGCCAAAATGTAGCCAAAATGTAGCCAAAATGTAGCGTTGAGTGGACATTTAAGCCTTTAATTTCAAAAACCTGTATCAGAATGCTCGGAAATTACACATTGACAGTCTGAGATGTGTACACTATCACCCAGAGGTGAAATGAGTCTGGCTAAACAGGAGGTTTTGTTTTTAGAGCAGCCTGAAAAAGAGATACAATATGGCTTTAATTAGACGCCAAAATGTAGCCAAAATATAGCTTTGAGTGGACATTTAAGCCTTTAATTTCAAAAACCTGTATCAGAATGCTCGGAAATTACACATTGACAGTCTGAGATGTGTACACTATCACCCAGAGGTGAAATGAGTCTGGCTAAACAGGAGGTTTTGTTTTTAGAGCAGCCTGGAAAAGAGATACAATATGGCTTTAATTAGACGCCAAAATGTAGCCAAAATATAGCTTTGAGTGGACATTTAAGCCTTTAATTTTAAAATCCTTTATCAGAAGTGTCCAATATTACACAGTGACAGTCTGGGATGTCCATACAATCACCCTGAGGTGAAATGCGTCTAGCTAAATAGGAGGTTTCGTTTTTAGAGCAGCCTGAAAAAGAGTTACAATATGGCTTTAATTAGCAGCCAAAATGTAGCCAAAATGTAGCCAAAATATATCTTTGATTGGACATTTAAGCCGTTAATTTTAAAATCCTACATCAGAATAGTCTGATATTACCCAATGACAGCCTCCGATGTATATAGTATCACCCTGAGGTAAATTGAGTCTGGCTAAACAGGAGTTTTTTGTTTTAGAGCAGCCTGAAAAAAAATTGCAATATGGCTTTAATTAGCAGCCAAAATGTAGCCAAAATATAGCTTTGAGTGGATATTTAAGCCTTTAATTTTAAAATCCTATATCAGAATTGTCCAATATTAAACAGTGACAGTCTGGGATGTGTATACTATCACCCTGAGGTAAAATGAGTCTGGCTAAAAAGGAGGTTTTGTTTTTAGAGCAGCCTGAAAAAAAGTTACAATATGGCTTTAATTAGACGCCAAAATGTGGCCAAAATGTAGCCAAAATATAGCGTTGAGTGGACATTTAAGCCTTTAATTTTAAAATCCTACATCAGAATAGTGTGATATTACCCAATGACAGTCTGGAATGTGTATAGTATCACCCTGAGGTGAAATGAGTCTGGCTAAACAGGAGGTTTTGTTT
This sequence comes from Zingel zingel, assembly GCA_023566125.1. Lineage (NCBI taxonomy): Eukaryota > Metazoa > Chordata > Actinopteri > Perciformes > Percidae > Zingel > Zingel zingel. The sequence continues at coordinate 7,953,508 of CM042329.1, read as the reverse complement.
TAGAGCAGCCTGAAAAAAAATTGCAATATGGCTTTAATTAGCAGCCAAAATGTAGCCAAAATATAGCTTTGAGTGGACATTTAAGCCTTTAATTTTAAAATCCTATATCAGAATTGTCCAATATTAAACATTGACAGTCTGGGATGTGTATACTATCACCCTGAGGTGAAATTAGTCTGGCTAAATAGGAGGTTTCGTTTTTAGAGCAGCCTGAAAAAGAGTTACAATATGGCTCTAATTAGACGCCAAAATGTAGCCAAAATATAGCGTTGAGTGGACATTTAAGCCTTTAATTTTAAAATCCTACATCAGAATAGTCTGATATTACACAATGACAGTCTGGGATGTGTATACTATCACCCTGAGGTGAAATGAGTCTGGCGAAATAGGAAGTTTCGTTTTCAGAGACGCCTGGAAAAGAGATACAATATGGCTTCAATTAGATGCCAAAATGTAGCCAAAATATAGCTTTGAGTGGACATTTAAGCCTTTAATTTCAAAATCCTGTATCAGAATGCTCCGATATTACACATGGACAGTCTGAGATGTGTACACTATCACCCTGAGGTAAAATGAGTCTGGCTAAAAAGGAGGTTTTGTTTTTAGAGCAGCCTGAAAAAGAGTTACAATATGGCTTTAATTAGACGCCAAAATGTGGCCAAAATGTAGCCAAAATATAGCGTTGAGTGGACATTTAAGCCTTTAATTTTAAAATCCTATATCAGAAGTGTCCAATATTACACAGTGACAGTCTGGGATGTCCATACAATCACCCTGAGGTGAAATGCGTCTAGCTAAATAGGAGGTTTCGTTTTTAGAGCAGCCTGAAAAAGAGTTACAATATGGCTTTAATTAGATGCCAAAATCTAGCCAAAATATTGCTTTGAGTGGACATTTAAGCCTTTAATTTTAAAATCTTATATCAGAATTGTCCAATATTACATAATGACAGTCTGGGATGTGTATACTATCACCCTGAGGTGAAATGAGTCTGGCTAAATAGGAGGTTTCGTTTTTAGAGCAGCCTGGAAAAGAGATACAATATGGCTTTAATTAGCAGCCGAAATGTAGCCAAAATGTAGCCAAAATGTAGCGTCGAGTGGACATTTAAGCCTTTAATTTCAAAAACCTGTATCAGAATGCTCCGAAATTACACATTGACAGTCTGAGATGTGTACACTATCACCCAGAGGTGAAATGAGTCTGGATAAACAGGAGGTTTTGTTTTTAGAGCAGCCTGAAAAAGAGATACAATATGGCTTTAATTAGACGCCAAAATGTAGCCAAAATATAGCTTTGAGTGGACATTTAAGCCTTTAATTTCAAAAACCTGTATCAGAATGCTCGGAAATTACACATTGACAGTCTGAGATGTGTACACTATCACCCAGAGGTGAAATGAGTCTGGCTAAACAGGAGGTTTTGTTTTTAGAGCAGCCTGGAAAAGAGATACAATATGGCTTTAATTAGACGCCAAAATGTAGCCAAAATATAGCTTTGAGTGGACATTTAAGCCTTTAATTTTAAAATCCTTTATCAGAAGTGTCCAATATTACACAGTGACAGTCTGGGATGTCCATACAATCACCGTGAGGTGAAATGCGTCTAGCTAAATAGGAGGTTTCGTTTTTAGAGCAGCCTGAAAAAGAGTTACAATATGGCTTTAATTAGCAGCCAAAATGTAGCCAAAATGTAGCCAAAATATATCTTTGATTGGACATTTAAGCCGTTAATTTTAAAATCCTACATCAGAATAGTCTGATATTACCCAATGACAGCCTCCGATGTATATAGTATCACCCTGAGGTAAATTGAGTCTGGCTAAACAGGAGTTTTTTGTTTTAGAGCAGCCTGAAAAAAAATTGCAATATGGCTTTAATTAGCAGCCAAAATGTAGCCAAAATATAGCTTTGAGTGGATATTTAAGCCTTTAATTTTAAAATCCTATATCAGAATTGTCCAATATTAAACAGTGACAGTCTGGGATGTGTATACTATCACCCTGAGGTAAAATGAGTCTGGCTAAAAAGGAGGTTTTGTTTTTAGAGCAGCCTGAAAAAAATTTACAATATGGCTTTAATTAGACGCCAAAATGTGGCCAAAATGTAGCCAAAATATAGCGTTGAGTGGACATTTAAGCCTTTAATTTTAAAATCCTACATCAGAATAGTGTGATATTACCCAATGACAGTCTGGAATGTGTATAGTATCACCCTGAGGTGAAATGAGTCTGGCTAAACAGGAGGTTTTGTTTTAGAGCAGCCTGAAAAAAAATTGCAATATGGCTTTAATTAGCAGCCAAAATGTAGCCAAAATATAGCTTTGAGTGGACATTTAAGCCTTTAATTTTAAAATCCTATATCAGAATTGTCCAATATTAAACATTGACAGTCTGGGATGTGTATACTATCACCCTGAGGTGAAATTAGTCTGGCTAAATAGGAGGTTTCGTTTTTAGAGCAGCCTGAAAAAGAGTTACAATATGGCTCTAATTAGACGCCAAAATGTAGCCAAAATATAGCGTTGAGTGGACATTTAAGCCTTTAATTTTAAAATCCTACATCAGAATAGTCTGATATTACACAATGACATTCTGGGATGTGTATACTATCACCCTGAGGTGAAATGAGTCTGGCGAAATAGGAAGTTTCGTTTTCAGAGACGCCTGGAAAAGAGATACAATATGGCTTCAATTAGATGCCAAAATGTAGCCAAAATATAGCTTTGAGTGGACATTTAAGCCTTTAATTTCAAAATCCTGTATCAGAATGCTCCGATATTACACATTGACAGTCTGAGATGTGTACACTATCACCCTGAGGTAAAATGAGTCTGGCTAAAAAGGAGGTTTTGTTTTTAGAGCAGCCTGAAAAAAAGTTACAATATGGCTTTAATTAGACGCCAAAATGTGGCCAAAATGTAGCCAAAATATAGCGTTGAGTGGACATTTAAGCCTTTAATTTTAAAATCCTACATCAGAATAGTGTGATATTACCCAATGACAGTCTGGAATGTGTATAGTATCACCCTGAGGTGAAATGAGTCTGGCTAAACAGGAGGTTTTGTTTTTAGAGCAGCCTGAAAAAAAGTTGCAATATGGCTTTAATTAGCAGCCAAAATGTAGCCAAAATATAGCTTTGAGTGGACATTTAAGCCTTTAATTTTAAAATCCTATATCAGAAGTGTCCAATATTACACAGTGACAGTCTGGGATGTCCATACAATCACCCTGAGGTGAAATGCGTCTAGCTAAATAGGAGGTTTCGTTTTTAGAGCAGCCTGAAAAAGAGTTACAATATGGCTTTAATTAGCAGCCAAAATGTAGCCAAAATGTAGCCAAAATATAGCTTTGATTGGACATTTAAGCATTTAATTTTAAAATCCTACATCAGAATAGTCTGATATTACCCAATGACAGCCTCCGATGTATATAGTATCACCCTGAGGTGAATTGAGTCTGGCTAAACAGGAGTTTTTTGTTTTAGAGCAGCCTGAAAAAAAATTGCAATATGGCTTTAATTAGCAGCCAAAATGTAGCCAAAATATAGCTTTGAGTGGACATTTAAGCCTTTAATTTTAAAATCCTATATCAGAATTGTCCAATATTAAACATTGACAGTCTGGAATGTGTATACTATCACCCTGAGGTGAAATTAGTCTGGCTAAATAGGAGGTTTCGTTTTTAGAGCAGCCTGAAAAAGAGTTACAATATGGCTTTAATTAGATGCCAAAATCTAGCCAAAATATAGCTTTGAGTGGACATTTAAGCCTTTAATTTTAAAATCTTATATCAGAATTGTCCAATATTACATAATGACAGTCTGGGATGTGTATACTATCACCCTGAGGTGAAATGAGTCTGGCTAAATAGGAGGTTTCGTTTTTAGAGCAGCCTGGAAAAGAGATACAATATGGCTTTAATTAGCAGCCAAAATGTAGCCAAAATGTAGCCAAAATGTAGCGTTGAGTGATCATTTAAGCCTTTAATTTCAAAAACCTGTATCAGAATGCTCGGAAATTACACATTGACAGTCTGAGATGTGTACACTATCACCCAGAGGTGAAATGAGTCTGGCTAAACAGGAGGTTTTGTTTTTAGAGCAGCCTGAAAAAGAGATACAATATGGCTTTAATTAGACGCCAAAATGTAGCCAAAATATAGCTTTGAGTGGACATTTAAGCCTTTAATTTCAAAAACCTGTATCAGAATGCTCGGAAATTACACATTGACAGTCTGAGATGTGTACACTATCACCCAGAGGTGAAATGAGTCTGGCTAAACAGGAGGTTTTGTTTTTAGAGCAGCCTGGAAAAGAGATACAATATGGCTTTAATTAGACGCCAAAATGTAGCCAAAATATAGCTTTGAGTGGACATTTAAGCCTTTAATTTTAAAATCCTTTATCAGAAGTGTCCAATATTACACAGTGACAGTCTGGGATGTCCATACAATCACCCTGAGGTGAAATGCGTCTAGCTAAATAGGAGGTTTCGTTTTTAGAGCAGCCTGAAAAAGAGTTACAATATGGCTTTAATTAGCAGCCAAAATGTAGCCAAAATGTAGCCAAAATATATCTTTGATTGGACATTTAAGCCGTTAATTTCAAAATCCTACATCAGAATAGTCTGATATTACCCAATGACAGCCTCCGATGTATATAGTATCACCCTGAGGTAAATTGAGTCTGGCTAAACAGGAGTTTTTTGTTTTAGAGCAGCCTGAAAAAAAATTGCAATATGGCTTTAATTAGCAGCCAAAATGTAGCCAAAATATAGCTTTGAGTGGATATTTAAGCCTTTAATTTTAAAATCCTATATCAGAATTGTCCAATATTAAACAGTGACAGTCTGGGATGTGTATACTATCACCCTGAGGTAAAATCAGTCTGGCTAAAAAGGAGGTTTTGTTTTTAGAGCAGCCTGAAAAAAAGTTACAATATGGCTTTAATTAGACGCCAAAATGTGGCCAAAATGTAGCCAAAATATAGCGTTGAGTGGACATTTAAGCCTTTAATTTTAAAATCCTACATCAGAATAGTGTGATATTACCCAATGACAGTCTGGAATGTGTATAGTATCACCCTGAGGTGAAATGAGTCTGGCTAAACAGGAGGTTTTGTTTTAGAGCAGCCTGAAAAAAAATTGCAATATGGCTTTAATTAGCAGCCAAAATGTAGCCAAAATATAGCTTTGAGTGGACATTTAAGCCTTTAATTTTAAAATCCTATATCAGAATTGTCCAATATTAAACATTGACAGTCTGGGATGTGTATACTATCACCCTGAGGTGGAATTAGTCTGGCTAAATAGGAGGTTTCGTTTTTAGAGCAGCCTGAAAAAGAGTTACAATATGGCTCTAATTAGACGCCAAAATGTAGCCAAAATATAGCGTTGAGTGGACATTTAAGCCTTTAATTTTAAAATCCTACATCAGAATAGTCTGATATTACACAATGACATTCTGGGATGTGTATACTATCACCCTGAGGTGAAATGAGTCTGGCGAAATAGGAAGTTTCGTTTTCAGAGACGCCTGGAAAAGAGATACAATATGGCTTCAATTAGATGCCAAAATGTAGCCAAAATATAGCTTTGAGTGGACATTTAAGCCTTTAATTTCAAAATCCTGTATCAGAATGCTCCGATATTACACATTGACAGTCTGAGATGTGTACACTATCACCCTGAGGTAAAATGAGTCTGGCTAAAAAGGAGGTTTTGTTTTTAGAGCAGCCTGAAAAAAAGTTACAATATGGCTTTAATTAGACGCCAAAATGTGGCCAAAATGTAGCCAAAATATAGCGTTGAGTGGACATTTAAGCCTTTAATTTTAAAATCCTACATCAGAATAGTGTGATATTACCCAATGACAGTCTGGAATGTGTATAGTATCACCCTGAGGTGAAATGAGTCTGGCTAAACAGGAGGTTTTGTTTTTAGAGCAGCCTGAAAAAAAGTTGCAATATGGCTTTAATTAGCAGCCAAAATGTAGCCAAAATATAGCTTTGAGTGGACATTTAAGCCTTTAATTTTAAAATCCTATATCAGACGTGTCCAATATTACACAGTGACAGTCTGGGATGTCCATACAATCACCCTGAGGTGAAATGCGTCTAGCTAAATAGGAGGTTTCGTTTTTAGAGCAGCCTGAAAAAGAGTTACAATATGGCTTTAATTAGCAGCCAAAATGTAGCCAAAATGTAGCCAAAATATAGCTTTGATTGGACATTTAAGCATTTAATTTTAAAATCCTACATCAGAATAGTCTGATATTACCCAATGACAGCTTCCGATGTATATAGTATCACCCTGAGGTGAATTGAGTCTGGCTAAACAGGAGTTTTTTGTTTTAGAGCAGCCTGAAAAAAAATTGCAATATGGCTTTAATTAGCAGCCAAAATGTAGCCAAAATATAGCTTTGAGTGGACATTTAAGCCTTTAATTTTAAAATCCTATATCAGAATTGTCCAATATTAAACATTGACAGTCTGGAATGTGTATACTATCACCCTGAGGTGAAATTAGTCTGGCTAAATAGGAGGTTTCGTTTTTAGAGCAGCCTGAAAAAGAGTTACAATATGGCTTTAATTAGATGCCAAAATCTAGCCAAAATATAGCTTTGAGTGGACATTTAAGCCTTTAATTTTAAAATCTTATATCAGAATTGTCCAATATTACATAATGACAGTCTGGGATGTGTATACTATCACCCTGAGGTGAAATGAGTCTGGCTAAATAGGAGGTTTCGTTTTTAGAGCAGCCTGGAAAAGAGATACAATATGGCTTTAATTAGCAGCCAAAATGTAGCCAAAATGTAGCCAAAATGTAGCGTTGAGTGGACATTTAAGCCTTTAATTTCAAAAACCTGTATCAGAATGCTCGGAAATTACACATTGACAGTCTGAGATGTGTACACTATCACCCAGAGGTGAAATGAGTCTGGCTAAACAGGAGGTTTTGTTTTTAGAGCAGCCTGAAAAAGAGATACAATATGGCTTTAATTAGACGCCAAAATGTAGCCAAAATATAGCTTTGAGTGGACATTTAAGCCTTTAATTTCAAAAACCTGTATCAGAATGCTCGGAAATTACACATTGACAGTCTGAGATGTGTACACTATCACCCAGAGGTGAAATGAGTCTGGCTAAACAGGAGGTTTTGTTTTTAGAGCAGCCTGGAAAAGAGATACAATATGGCTTTAATTAGACGCCAAAATGTAGCCAAAATATAGCTTTGAGTGGACATTTAAGCCTTTAATTTTAAAATCCTTTATCAGAAGTGTCCAATATTACACAGTGACAGTCTGGGATGTCCATACAATCACCCTGAGGTGAAATGCGTCTAGCTAAATAGGAGGTTTCGTTTTTAGAGCAGCCTGAAAAAGAGTTACAATATGGCTTTAATTAGCAGCCAAAATGTAGCCAAAATGTAGCCAAAATATATCTTTGATTGGACATTTAAGCCGTTAATTTTAAAATCCTACATCAGAATAGTCTGATATTACCCAATGACAGCCTCCGATGTATATAGTATCACCCTGAGGTAAATTGAGTCTGGCTAAACAGGAGTTTTTTGTTTTAGAGCAGCCTGAAAAAAAATTGCAATATGGCTTTAATTAGCAGCCAAAATGTAGCCAAAATATAGCTTTGAGTGGATATTTAAGCCTTTAATTTTAAAATCTTATATCAGAATTGTCCAATATTAAACAGTGACAGTCTGGGATGTGTATACTATCACCCTGAGGTAAAATCAGTCTGGCTAAAAAGGAGGTTTTGTTTTTAGAGCAGCCTGAAAAAAAGTTACAATATGGCTTTAATTAGACGCCAAAATGTGGCCAAAATGTAGCCAAAATATAGCGTTGAGTGGACATTTAAGCCTTTAATTTTAAAATCCTACATCAGAATAGTCTGATATTACACAATGACATTCTGGGATGTGTATACTATCACCCTGAGGTGAAATGAGTCTGGCGAAATAGGAAGTTTCGTTTTCAGAGACGCCTGGAAAAGAGATACAATATGGCTTCAATTAGATGCCAAAATGTAGCCAAAATATAGCTTTGAGTGGACATTTAAGCCTTTAATTTCAAAATCCTGTATCAGAATGCTCCGATATTACACATTGACAGTCTGAGATGTGTACACTATCACCCTGAGGTAAAATGAGTCTGGCTAAAAAGGAGGTTTTGTTTTTAGAGCAGCCTGAAAAAAAGTTACAATATGGCTTTAATTAGACGCCAAAATGTGGCCAAAATGTAGCCAAAATATAGCGTTGAGTGGACATTTAAGCCTTTAATTTTAAAATCCTACATCAGAATAGTGTGATATTACCCAATGACAGTCTGGAATGTGTATAGTATCACCCTGAGGTGAAATGAGTCTGGCTAAACAGGAGGTTTTGTTTTTAGAGCAGCCTGAAAAAAAGTTGCAATATGGCTTTAATTAGCAGCCAAAATGTAGCCAAAATATAGCTTTGAGTGGACATTTAAGCCTTTAATTTTAAAATCCTATATCAGACGTGTCCAATATTACACAGTGACAGTCTGGGATGTCCATACAATCACCCTGAGGTGAAATGCGTCTAGCTAAATAGGAGGTTTCGTTTTTAGAGCAGCCTGAAAAAGAGTTACAATATGGCTTTAATTAGCAGCCAAAATGTAGCCAAAATGTAGCCAAAATATAGCTTTGATTGGACATTTAAGCATTTAATTTTAAAATCCTACATCAGAATAGTCTGATATTACCCAATGACAGCTTCCGATGTATATAGTATCACCCTGAGGTGAATTGAGTCTGGCTAAACAGGAGTTTTTTGTTTTAGAGCAGCCTGAAAAAAAATTGCAATATGGCTTTAATTAGCAGCCAAAATGTAGCCAAAATATAGCTTTGAGTGGACATTTAAGCCTTTAATTTTAAAATCCTATATCAGAATTGTCCAATATTAAACATTGACAGTCTGGAATGTGTATACTATCACCCTGAGGTGAAATTAGTCTGGCTAAATAGGAGGTTTCGTTTTTAGAGCAGCCTGAAAAAGAGTTACAATATGGCTTTAATTAGATGCCAAAATCTAGCCAAAATATAGCTTTGAGTGGACATTTAAGCCTTTAATTTTAAAATCTTATATCAGAATTGTCCAATATTACATAATGACAGTCTGGGATGTGTATACTATCACCCTGAGGTGAAATGAGTCTGGCTAAATAGGAGGTTTCGTTTTTAGAGCAGCCTGGAAAAGAGATACAATATGGCTTTAATTAGCAGCCAAAATGTAGCCAAAATGTAGCCAAAATGTAGCGTTGAGTGGACATTTAAGCCTTTAATTTCAAAAACCTGTATCAGAATGCTCGGAAATTACACATTGACAGTCTGAGATGTGTACACTATCACCCAGAGGTGAAATGAGTCTGGCTAAACAGGAGGTTTTGTTTTTAGAGCAGCCTGAAAAAGAGATACAATATGGCTTTAATTAGACGCCAAAATGTAGCCAAAATATAGCTTTGAGTGGACATTTAAGCCTTTAATTTCAAAAACCTGTATCAGAATGCTCGGAAATTACACATTGACAGTCTGAGATGTGTACACTATCACCCAGAGGTGAAATGAGTCTGGCTAAACAGGAGGTTTTGTTTTTAGAGCAGCCTGGAAAAGAGATACAATATGGCTTTAATTAGACGCCAAAATGTAGCCAAAATATAGCTTTGAGTGGACATTTAAGCCTTTAATTTTAAAATCCTTTATCAGAAGTGTCCAATATTACACAGTGACAGTCTGGGATGTCCATACAATCACCCTGAGGTGAAATGCGTCTAGCTAAATAGGAGGTTTCGTTTTTAGAGCAGCCTGAAAAAGAGTTACAATATGGCTTTAATTAGCAGCCAAAATGTAGCCAAAATGTAGCCAAAATATATCTTTGATTGGACATTTAAGCCGTTAATTTTAAAATCCTACATCAGAATAGTCTGATATTACCCAATGACAGCCTCCGATGTATATAGTATCACCCTGAGGTAAATTGAGTCTGGCTAAACAGGAGTTTTTTGTTTTAGAGCAGCCTGAAAAAAAATTGCAATATGGCTTTAATTAGCAGCCAAAATGTAGCCAAAATATAGCTTTGAGTGGATATTTAAGCCTTTAATTTTAAAATCTTATATCAGAATTGTCCAATATTAAACAGTGACAGTCTGGGATGTGTATACTATCACCCTGAGGTAAAATCAGTCTGGCTAAAAAGGAGGTTTTGTTTTTAGAGCAGCCTGAAAAAAAGTTACAATATGGCTTTAATTAGACGCCAAAATGTGGCCAAAATGTAGCCAAAATATAGCGTTGAGTGGACATTTAAGCCTTTAATTTTAAAATCCTACATCAGAATAGTCTGATATTACACAATGACAGTCTGGGATGTGTATACTATCACCCTGAGGTGAAATGAGTCTGGCTAAATATGAGGTTTCCTTTTTATAGCAGCCTGGAAAAGAGATACAATGTGGCTTTAATTAGATGCCATAATCTAGCCAAAATATAGCTTTGAGTGGACATTCAAGCCTTTAATTTTAAAATCCTACATCAGAATAGTCTGATATTACCCAATGACAGTCTGGGATGTGTATACTATCACCCTGAGGTGAAATGAGTATGGCTAAATAGGAGGTTTCGTTTTTAGAGTAGCCTGAAAAAGAGTTACAATATGGCTCTAATTAGACGCCAAAATGTAGCCAAAATATAGCTTTGAGTGGACATTTAAGCCTTTAATTTTAAAATCTTATATCAGAATTGTCCAATATTACAAAGTGACAGTCTGGGATGTGTATACTATCACCCTGAGGTGAAATGAGTCTGGCTAAATAGGAGGTTTCGTTTTTAGAGCAGCCTGGAAAAGAGATACAATATGGCTTTAATTAGCAGCCAAAATGTAGCCACAATGTAGCCAAAATGTAGCGTTGAGTGGACATTTAAGCCTTTAATTTCAAAAACCTGTATCAGAATGCTCGGAAATTACACATTGACAGTCTGAGATGTGTACACTATCACCCAGAGGTGAAATGAGTCTGGCTAAATAGGAGGTTTTGTTTTTAGAGCAGCCTGAAAAAAAGTTGCAATATGGCTTTAATTAGTAGCCAAAATGTAGCCAAAATATAGCTTTGAGTGGACATTTAAGCCTTTAATTTTAAAATCCTACATCAGAATAGTCTGATATTACCCAATGACAGTCTGGGATTGATGTGTATACTATGAACCTTAGGTGAAATGAGTCTGGCGAAATAGGAAGTTTCGTTTTCAGAGACGCCTGGAAAAGAGATACAATATGGCTTCAATTAGATGCCAAAATGTAGCCAAAATATAGCTTTGAGTGGACATTTAAGCCTTTAATTTCAAAATCCTGTATCAGAATGCTCCGATATTACACATTGACAGTCTGAGATGTGTACACTATCACCCTGAGGTAAAATGAGTCTGGCTAAAAAGGAGGTTTTGTTTTTAGAGCAGCCTGAAAAAAAGTTACAATATGGCTTTAATTAGACGCCAAAATGTGGCCAAAATGTGGCCAAAATATAGCGTTGAGTGGACATTTAAGCCTTTAATTTTAAAATCCTACATCAGAATAGTGTGATATTACCCAATGACAGTCTGGAATGTGTATAGTATCACCCTGAGGTGAAATGAGTCTGGCTAAACAGGAGGTTTTGTTTTTAGAGCAGCCTGAAAAAAAGTTACAATATGGCTTTAATTAGCAGCCAAAATGTAGCCAAAATATAGCTTTGAGTGGACATTTAAGCCTTTAATTTTAAAATCCTATATCAGAAGTGTCCAATATTACACAGTGACAGTCTGGGATGTCCATACAATCACCCTGAGGTGAAATGCGTCTAGCTAAATAGGAGGTTTCGTTTTTAGAGCAGCCTGAAAAAGAGTTACAATATGGCTTTAATTAGCAGCCAAAATGTAGCCAAAATGTAGCCAAAATATAGCTTTGATTGGACATTTAAGCATTTAATTTTAAAATCCTACATCAGAATAGTCTGATATTACCCAATGACAGCCTCCGATGTATATAGTATCACCCTGAGGTGAATTGAGTCTGGCTAAACAGGAGTTTTTTGTTTTAGAGCAGCCTGAAAAAAAATTGCAATATGGCTTTAATTAGCAGCCAAAATGTAGCCAAAATATAGCTTTGAGTGGACATTTAAGCCTTTAATTTTAAAATCCTATATCAGAATTGTCCAATATTAAACATTGACAGTCTGGGATGTGTATACTATCACCCTGAGGTGAAATTAGTCTGGCTAAATAGGAGGTTTCATTTTTAGAGCAGCCTGAAAAAGAGTTACAATATGGCTCTAATTAGACGCCAAAATGTAGCCAAAATATAGCGTTGAGTGGACATTTAAGCCTTTAATTTTAAAATCCTACATCAGAATAGTCTGATATTACACAATGACAGTCTGGGATGTGTATACTATCACCCTGAGGTGAAATGAGTCTGGCTAAATATGAGGTTTCCTTTTTATAGCAGCCTGGAAAAGAGATACAATATGGCTTTAATTAGCAGCCAAAATGTAGCCAAAATGTAGCCAAAATGTAGCGTTGAGTGGACATTTAAGCCTTTAATTTCAAAAACCTTCATCAGAATAGTCTGATATTACCCAATGACAGTCTGGGATGTGTATACTATCACCCTGAGATGAAATGAGTATGGCTAAATAGGAGGTTTCGTTTTTAGAGCAGCCTGAAAAAGAGTTACAATATGGCTCTAATTAGACGACAAAATGTAGCCAAAATATAGTGTTGAGTGGACATTTAAGCCTTTAATTTTAAAATCCTACATCAGAATAGTCTGATATTACACAATGACAGTCTGGGATGTGTATACTATCACCCTGAGGTGAAATGAGTCTGGCTAAATATGAGGTTTCCTTTTCATAGCAGCCTGGAAAAGAGATACAATATGGATTTAATTAGATGCCAAAATGTAGCCAAGATATAGCTTTGAGTGGACATTTAAGCCTTTAATTTCAAAAACCTGTATCAGAATGCTCGGAAATTACACATTGACAGTCTGAGATGTGTACACTATCACCCAGAGGTGAAATTAGTCTGGCTAAACAGGAGGTTTTGTTTTTAGAGCAGCCTGAAAAAAAGTTACAATATGGCTTTAATTAGACGCCAAAATGTGGCCAAAATGTAGCCAAAATATAGCGTTGAGTAGACATTTAAGCCTTTAATTTTAAAATCCTACATCAGAATAGTGTGATATTACCCAATGACAGTCTGGAATGTGTATAGTATCACCCTGAGGTGAAATGAGTCTGGCTAAACAGGAGGTTTTGTTTTTAGAGCAGCCTGAAAAAAAGTTGCAATATGGCTTTAATTAGCAGCCAAAATGTTGCCAAAATATAGCTTTGAGTGGACATTTAAGCCTTTAATTTTAAAATCCTATATCAGAAGTGTCCAATATTACACAGTGACAGTCTGGGATGTCCATACAATCACCCTGAGGTGAAATGCGTCTAGCTAAATAGGAGGTTTCGTTTTTAGAGCAGCCTGAAAAAGAGTTACAATATGGCTTTAATTAGCAGCCAAAATGTAGCCAAAATGTAGCCAAAATATAGCTTTGATTGGACATTTAAGCATTTAATTTTAAAATCCTACATCAGAATAGTCTGATATTACCCAATGACAGCCTCCGATGTATATAGTATCACCCTGAGGTGAATTGAGTCTGGCTAAACAGGAGTTTTTTGTTTTAGAGCAGCCTGAAAAAAAATTGCAATATGGCTTTAATTAGCAGCCAAAATGTAGCCAAAATATAGCTTTGAGTGGACATTTAAGCCTTTAATTTTAAAATCCTATATCAGAATTGTCCAATATTAAACATTGACAGTCTGTGATGTGTATACTATCACCCTGAGGTGAAATTAGTCTGTCTAAATAGGAGGTTTCGTTTTTAGAGCAGCCTGAAAAAGAGTTACAATATGGCTCTAATTAGACGCCAAAATGTAGCAAAAATATAGCGTTGAGTGGACATTTAAGCCTTTAATTTTAAAATCCTACATCAGAATAGTCTGATATTACACAATGACAGTCTGGGATGTGTATACTATCACCCTGAGGTGAAATGAGTCTGGCTAAATATGAGGTTTCCTTTTTATAGCAGCCTGGAAAAGAGATACAATATGGCTTTAATTAGACGCCAAAATGTAGCCAAAATATAGCTTTGAGTGGACATTTAAGCCTTTAATTTTAAAATCTTATATCAGAATTGTCCAATATTACAAAGTGACAGTCTGGGATGTGTATACTATCACCCTGAGGTGAAATGAGTCTGGCTAAATAGGAGGTTTCGTTTTTAGAGCAGCCTGGAAAAGAGATACAATATGGCTTTAATTAGCAGCCAAAATGTAGCCAAAATGTAGCGTTGAGTGGACATTTAAGCCTTTAATTTCAAAAACCTACATCAGAATAGTCTGATATTACCCAATGACAGTCTGGGATGTGTATACTATCACCATGAGATGAAATGAGTATGGCTAAATAGGAGGTTTCGTTTTTAGAGCAGCCTGAAAAAGAGTTACAATATGGCTCTAATTAGATGACAAAATGTAGCCAAAATATAGTGTTGAGTGGACATTTAAGCCTTTAATTTTAAAATCCTACATCAGAATAGTCTGATATTACACAATGACAGTCTGGGATGTGTATACTATCACCCTGAGGTGAAATGAGTCTGGCTAAATATGAGGTTTCCTTTTCATAGCAGCCTGGAAAAGAGATACAATATGGATTTAATTAGATGCCAAAATGTAGCCAAGATATAGCTTTGAGTGGACATTTAAGCCTTTAATTTCAAAAACCTGTATCAGAATGCTCGGAAATTACACATTGACAGTCTGAGATGTGTACACTATCACCCAGAGGTGAAATGAGTCTGGCTAAACAGGAGGTTTTGTTTTTAGAGCAGCCTGGAAAAGAGATACAATATGGCTTTAATTAGACGCCAAAATGTAGCCAAAATATAGTTTTGAGTGGACATTTAAGCCTTTAATTTTAAAATCCTTTATCAGAAGTGTCCAATATTACACACTGACAGTCTGGGATGTCCATACAATCACCCTGAGGTGAAATGCGTCTAGCTAAATAGGAGGTTTCGTTTTTAGAGCAGCCTGAAAAAGAGTTACAATATGGCTTTAATTAGCAGCCAAAATGTAGCCAAAATGTAGCCAAAATATATCTTTGATTGGACATTTAAGCCGTTAATTTTAAAATCCTACATCAGAATAGTCTGATATTACCCAATGACAGCCTCCGATGTATATAGTATCACCCTGAGGTGAATTGAGTCTGGCTAAACAGGAGTTTTTTGTTTTAGAGCAGCCTGAAAAAAAATTGCAATATGGCTTTAATTAGCAGCCAAAATGTAGCCAAAATATAGCTTTGAGTGGATATTTAAGCCTTTAATTTTAAAATCCTATATCAGAATTGTCCAATATTAAAAAGTGACAGTCTGGGATGTGTATACTATCACCCTGAGGTAAAATGAGTCTGGCTAAAAAGGAGGTTTTGTTTTTAGAGCAGCCTGAAAAAAAGTTACAATATGGCTTTAATTAGACACCAAAATGTGGCCAAAATGTAGCCAAAATATAGCGTTGAGTGGACATTTAAGCCTTTAATTTTAAAATCCTACATCAGAATAGTGTGATATTACCCAATGACAGTCTGGAATGTGTATAGTATCACCCTGAGGTGAAATGAGTCTGGCTAAATATGAGGTTTCCTTTTTATAGCAGCCTGGAAAAGAGATACAATATGGCTTTAATTAGACGCCAAAATGTAGCCAAAATATAGCTTTGAGTGGACATTTAAGCCTTTAATTTTAAAATCTTATATCAGAATTGTCCAATATTACAAAGTGACAGTCTGGGATAGGTATACTATCACCCTGAGGTGAAATGAGTCTGGCTAAATAGGAGGTTTCGTTTTTAGAGCAGCCTGGAAAAGAGATACAATATGTCTTTAATTAGCAGCCAAAATGTAGCCAAAATGTAGCCAAAATGTAGCGTTGAGTGGACATTTAAGCCTTTAATTTCAAAAACCTACATCAGAATAGTCTGATATTAC
Organism: Zingel zingel; assembly: GCA_023566125.1. NCBI lineage: Eukaryota > Metazoa > Chordata > Actinopteri > Perciformes > Percidae > Zingel > Zingel zingel. The sequence continues at coordinate 7,937,393 of CM042329.1, read as the reverse complement.
CCAATGACAGTCTGGGATGTGTATACTATCACCCTGAGATGAAATGAGTATGGCTAAATAGGAGGTTTCTTTTTTCGAGCAGCCTGAAAAAGAGTTACAATATGGCTCTAATTAGACGCCAAAATGTAGCCAAAATATAGTGTTGAGTGGACATTTAAGCCTTTAATTTTAAAATCCTACATCAGAATTGTCCAATATTACAAAGTGACAGTCTGGGATGTGTATACTATCACCCTGAGGTGAAATGAGTCTGGCTAAATAGGAGGTTTCGTTTTTAGAGCAGCCTGGAAAAGAGATACAATATGGCTTTAATTAGCAGCCAAAATGTAGCCAAAATGTAGCGTTGAGTGGACATTTAAGCCTTTAATTTCAAAAACCTACATCAGAATAGTCTGATATTACCCAATGACAGTCTGGGATGTGTATACTATCACCCTGAGATGAAATGAGTATGGCTAAATAGGAGGTTTCGTTTTTAGAGCAGCCTGGAAAAGAGATACAATATGGATTTAATTAGATGCCAAAATGTAGCCAAAATATAGTTTTGAGTGGACATTTAAGCCTTTAATTTTAAAATCCTTTATCAGAAGTGTCCAATATTACACTCTGACAGTCTGGGATGTCCATACAATCACCCTGAGGTGAAATGCGTCTAGCTAAATAGGAGGTTTCGTTTTTAGAGCAGCCTGAAAAAGAGTTACAATATGGCTTTAATTAGAAGCCAAAATGTAGCCAAAATGTAGCCAAAATATATCTTTGATTGGACATTTAAGCCGTTAATTTTAAAATCCTACATCAGAATAGTCTGATATTACCCAATGACAGCCTCCGATGTATATAGTATCACCCTGAGGTGAATTGAGTCTGGCTAAACAGGAGTTTTTTGTTTTAGAGCAGCCTGAAAAAAAATTGCAATATGGCTTTAATTAGCAGCCAAAATGTAGCCAAAATATAGCTTTGAGTGGATATTTAAGCCTTTAATTTTAAAATCCTATATCAGAATTGTCCAATATTAAAAAGTGACAGTCTGGGATGTGTATACTATCACCCTGAGGTAAAATGAGTCTGGCTAAAAAGGAGGTTTTGTTTTTAGAGCAGCCTGAAAAAAAGTTACAATATGGCTTTAATTAGACACCAAAATGTGGCCAAAATGTAGCCAAAATATAGCGTTGAGTGGACATTTAAGCCTTTAATTTTAAAATCCTACATCAGAATAGTGTGATATTACCCAATGACAGTCTGGAATGTGTATAGTATCACCCTGAGGTGAATTGAGTCTGGCTAAACAGGAGTTTTTTGTTTTAGAGCAGCCTGAAAAAAAATTGCAATATGGCTTTAATTAGCAGCCAAAATGTAGCCAAAATATAGCTTTGAGTGGACATTTAAGCTTTTAATTTTAAAATCCTATATCAGAATTGTCCAATATTAAACATTGACAGTCTGGGATGTGTATACTATCACCCTGAGGTGAAATTAGTCTGGCTAAATAGGAGGTTTCGTTTTTAGAGCAGCCTGAAAAAGAGTTACAATATGGCTCTAATTAGACGCCAAAATGTAACAAAAATATAGCGTTGAGTGGACATTTAAGCCTTTAATTTTAAAATCCTACATCAGAATAGTGTGATATTACCCAATGACAGTCTGGAATGTGTATAGTATCACCCTGAGGTGAAATGAGTCTGGCTAAACAGGAGGTTTTGTTTTTAGAGCAGCCTGAAAAAAAGTTGCAATATGGCTTTAATTAGCAGCCAAAATGTTGCCAAAATATAGCTTTGAGTGGACATTTAAGCCTTTAATTTTAAAATCCTATATCAGAAGTGTCCAATATTACACAGTGACAGTCTGGGATGTCCATACAATCACCCTGAGGTGAAATGCGTCTAGCTAAATAGGAGGTTTCGTTTTTAGAGCAGCCTGAAAAAGAGTTACAATATGGCTTTAATTAGCAGCCAAAATGTAGCCAAAATGTAGCCAAAATATAGCTTTGATTGGACATTTAAGCATTTAATTTTAAAATCCTACATCAGAATAGTCTGATATTACCCAATGACAGCCTCCGATGTATATAGTATCACCCTGAGGTGAATTGAGTCTGGCTAAACAGGAGTTTTTTGTTTTAGAGCAGCCTGAAAAAAAATTGCAATATGGCTTTAATTAGCAGCCAAAATGTAGCCAAAATATAGCTTTGAGTGGACATTTAAGCCTTTAATTTTAAAATCCTATATCAGAATTGTCCAATATTAAACATTGACAGTCTGGGATGTGTATACTATCACCCTGAGGTGAAATTAGTCTGGCTAAATAGGAGGTTTCGTTTTTAGAGCAGCCTGAAAAAGAGTTACAATATGGCTCTAATTAGACGCAAAAATGTAGCAAAAATATAGCGTTGAGTGGACATTTAAGCCTTTAATTTTAAAATCCTACATCAGAATAGTCTGATATTACACAATGACAGTCTGGGATGTGTATACTATCACCCTGAGGTGAAATGAGTCTGGCTAAATATGAGGTTTCCTTTTTATAGCAGCCTGGAAAAGAGATACAATATGGCTTTAATTAGACGCCAAAATGTAGCCAAAATATAGCTTTGAGTGGACATTTAAGCCTTTAATTTTAAAATCTTATATCAGAATTGTCCAATATTACAAAGTGACAGTCTGGGATGTGTATACTATCACCCTGAGGTGAAATGAGTCTGGCTAAATAGGAGGTTTCGTTTTTAGAGCAGCCTGGAAAAGAGATACAATATGGCTTTAATTAGCAGCCAAAATGTAGCCAAAATGTAGCGTTGAGTGGACATTTAAGCCTTTAATTTCAAAAACCTACATCAGAATAGTCTGATATTACCCAATGACAGTCTGGGATGTGTATACTATCACCATGAGATGAAATGAGTATGGCTAAATAGGAGGTTTCGTTTTTAGAGCAGCCTGAAAAAGAGTTACAATATGGCTCTAATTAGACGCCAAAATGTAACAAAAATATAGCGTTGAGTGGACATTTAAGCCTTTAATTTTAAAATCCTACATCAGAATAGTGTGATATTACCCAATGACAGTCTGGAATGTGTATAGTATCACCCTGAGGTGAAATGAGTCTGGCTAAACAGGAGGTTTTGTTTTTAGAGCAGCCTGAAAAAAAGTTGCAATATGGCTTTAATTAGCAGCCAAAATGTTGCCAAAATATAGCTTTGAGTGGACATTTAAGCCTTTAATTTTAAAATCCTATATCAGAAGTGTCCAATATTACACAGTGACAGTCTGGGATGTCCATACAATCACCCTGAGGTGAAATGCGTCTAGCTAAATAGGAGGTTTCGTTTTTAGAGCAGCCTGAAAAAGAGTTACAATATGGCTTTAATTAGCAGCCAAAATGTAGCCAAAATGTAGCCAAAATATAGCTTTGATTGGACATTTAAGCATTTAATTTTAAAATCCTACATCAGAATAGTCTGATATTACCCAATGACAGCCTCCGATGTATATAGTATCACCCTGAGGTGAATTGAGTCTGGCTAAACAGGAGTTTTTTGTTTTAGAGCAGCCTGAAAAAAAATTGCAATATGGCTTTAATTAGCAGCCAAAATGTAGCCAAAATATAGCTTTGAGTGGACATTTAAGCCTTTAATTTTAAAATCCTATATCAGAATTGTCCAATATTAAACATTGACAGTCTGGGATGTGTATACTATCACCCTGAGGTGAAATTAGTCTGGCTAAATAGGAGGTTTCGTTTTTAGAGCAGCCTGAAAAAGAGTTACAATATGGCTCTAATTAGACGCAAAAATGTAGCAAAAATATAGCGTTGAGTGGACATTTAAGCCTTTAATTTTAAAATCCTACATCAGAATAGTCTGATATTACACAATGACAGTCTGGGATGTGTATACTATCACCCTGAGGTGAAATGAGTCTGGCTAAATATGAGGTTTCCTTTTTATAGCAGCCTGGAAAAGAGATACAATATGGCTTTAATTAGACGCCAAAATGTAGCCAAAATATAGCTTTGAGTGGACATTTAAGCCTTTAATTTTAAAATCTTATATCAGAATTGTCCAATATTACAAAGTGACAGTCTGGGATGTGTATACTATCACCCTGAGGTGAAATGAGTCTGGCTAAATAGGAGGTTTCGTTTTTAGAGCAGCCTGGAAAAGAGATACAATATGGCTTTAATTAGCAGCCAAAATGTAGCCAAAATGTAGCGTTGAGTGGACATTTAAGCCTTTAATTTCAAAAACCTACATCAGAATAGTCTGATATTACCCAATGACAGTCTGGGATGTGTATACTATCACCATGAGATGAAATGAGTATGGCTAAATAGGAGGTTTCGTTTTTAGAGCAGCCTGAAAAAGAGTTACAATATGGCTCTAATTAGATGACAAAATGTAGCCAAAATATAGTGTTGAGTGGACATTTAAGCCTTTAATTTTAAAATCCTACATCAGAATAGTCTGATATTACACAATGACAGTCTGGGATGTGTATACTATCACCCTGAGGTGAAATGAGTCTGGCTAAATATGAGGTTTCCTTTTCATAGCAGCCTGGAAAAGAGATACAATATGGATTTAATTAGATGCCAAAATGTAGCCAAGATATAGCTTTGAGTGGACATTTAAGCCTTTAATTTCAAAAACCTGTATCAGAATGCTCGGAAATTACACATTGACAGTCTGAGATGTGTACACTATCACCCAGAGGTGAAATGAGTCTGGCTAAACAGGAGGTTTTGTTTTTAGAGCAGCCTGGAAAAGAGATACAATATGGCTTTAATTAGACGCCAAAATGTAGCCAAAATATAGTTTTGAGTGGACATTTAAGCCTTTAATTTTAAAATCCTTTATCAGAAGTGTCCAATATTACACACTGACAGTCTGGGATGTCCATACAATCACCCTGAGGTGAAATGCGTCTAGCTAAATAGGAGGTTTCGTTTTTAGAGCAGCCTGAAAAAGAGTTACAATATGGCTTTAATTAGCAGCCAAAATGTAGCCAAAATGTAGCCAAAATATATCTTTGATTGGACATTTAAGCCGTTAATTTTAAAATCCTACATCAGAATAGTCTGATATTACCCAATGACAGCCTCCGATGTATATAGTATCACCCTGAGGTGAATTGAGTCTGGCTAAACAGGAGTTTTTTGTTTTAGAGCAGCCTGAAAAAAAATTGCAATATGGCTTTAATTAGCAGCCAAAATGTAGCCAAAATATAGCTTTGAGTGGATATTTAAGCCTTTAATTTTAAAATCCTATATCAGAATTGTCCAATATTAAAAAGTGACAGTCTGGGATGTGTATACTATCACCCTGAGGTAAAATGAGTCTGGCTAAAAAGGAGGTTTTGTTTTTAGAGCAGCCTGAAAAAAAGTTACAATATGGCTTTAATTAGACACCAAAATGTGGCCAAAATGTAGCCAAAATATAGCGTTGAGTGGACATTTAAGCCTTTAATTTTAAAATCCTACATCAGAATAGTGTGATATTACCCAATGACAGTCTGGAATGTGTATAGTATCACCCTGAGGTGAAATGAGTCTGGCTAAATATGAGGTTTCCTTTTTATAGCAGCCTGGAAAAGAGATACAATATGGCTTTAATTAGACGCCAAAATGTAGCCAAAATATAGCTTTGAGTGGACATTTAAGCCTTTAATTTTAAAATCTTATATCAGAATTGTCCAATATTACAAAGTGACAGTCTGGGATAGGTATACTATCACCCTGAGGTGAAATGAGTCTGGCTAAATAGGAGGTTTCGTTTTTAGAGCAGCCTGGAAAAGAGATACAATATGTCTTTAATTAGCAGCCAAAATGTAGCCAAAATGTAGCCAAAATGTAGCGTTGAGTGGACATTTAAGCCTTTAATTTCAAAAACCTACATCAGAATAGTCTGATATTACCCAATGACAGTCTGGGATGTGTATACTATCACCCTGAGATGAAATGAGTATGGCTAAATAGGAGGTTTCTTTTTTCGAGCAGCCTGAAAAAGAGTTACAATATGGCTCTAATTAGACGCCAAAATGTAGCCAAAATATAGTGTTGAGTGGACATTTAAGCCTTTAATTTTAAAATCCTACATCAGAATTGTCCAATATTACAAAGTGACAGTCTGGGATGTGTATACTATCACCCTGAGGTGAAATGAGTCTGGCTAAATAGGAGGTTTCGTTTTTAGAGCAGCCTGGAAAAGAGATACAATATGGCTTTAATTAGCAGCCAAAATGTAGCCAAAATGTAGCGTTGAGTGGACATTTAAGCCTTTAATTTCAAAAACCTACATCAGAATAGTCTGATATTACCCAATGACAGTCTGGGATGTGTATACTATCACCCTGAGATGAAATGAGTATGGCTAAATAGGAGGTTTCGTTTTTAGAGCAGCCTGGAAAAGAGATACAATATGGATTTAATTAGATGCCAAAATGTAGCCAAAATATAGTTTTGAGTGGACATTTAAGCCTTTAATTTTAAAATCCTTTATCAGAAGTGTCCAATATTACACTCTGACAGTCTGGGATGTCCATACAATCACCCTGAGGTGAAATGCGTCTAGCTAAATAGGAGGTTTCGTTTTTAGAGCAGCCTGAAAAAGAGTTACAATATGGCTTTAATTAGAAGCCAAAATGTAGCCAAAATGTAGCCAAAATATATCTTTGATTGGACATTTAAGCCGTTAATTTTAAAATCCTACATCAGAATAGTCTGATATTACCCAATGACAGCCTCCGATGTATATAGTATCACCCTGAGGTGAATTGAGTCTGGCTAAACAGGAGTTTTTTGTTTTAGAGCAGCCTGAAAAAAAATTGCAATATGGCTTTAATTAGCAGCCAAAATGTAGCCAAAATATAGCTTTGAGTGGATATTTAAGCCTTTAATTTTAAAATCCTATATCAGAATTGTCCAATATTAAAAAGTGACAGTCTGGGATGTGTATACTATCACCCTGAGGTAAAATGAGTCTGGCTAAAAAGGAGGTTTTGTTTTTAGAGCAGCCTGAAAAAAAGTTACAATATGGCTTTAATTAGACACCAAAATGTGGCCAAAATGTAGCCAAAATATAGCGTTGAGTGGACATTTAAGCCTTTAATTTTAAAATCCTACATCAGAATAGTGTGATATTACCCAATGACAGTCTGGAATGTGTATAGTATCACCCTGAGGTGAATTGAGTCTGGCTAAACAGGAGTTTTTTGTTTTAGAGCAGCCTGAAAAAAAATTGCAATATGGCTTTAATTAGCAGCCAAAATGTAGCCAAAATATAGCTTTGAGTGGACATTTAAGCTTTTAATTTTAAAATCCTATATCAGAATTGTCCAATATTAAACATTGACAGTCTGGGATGTGTATACTATCACCCTGAGGTGAAATTAGTCTGGCTAAATAGGAGGTTTCGTTTTTAGAGCAGCCTGAAAAAGAGTTACAATATGGCTCTAATTAGACGCCAAAATGTAACAAAAATATAGCGTTGAGTGGACATTTAAGCCTTTAATTTTAAAATCCTACATCAGAATAGTCTGATATTACACAATGACAGTCTGGGATGTGTATACTATCACCCTGAGGTGAAATGAGTCTGGCTAAATATGAGGTTTCCTTTTTATAGCAGCCTGGAAAAGAGATACAATATGGCTTTAATTAGACGCCAAAATGTAGCCAAAATATAGCTTTGAGTGGACATTTAAGCCTTTAATTTTAAAATCTTATATCAGAATTGTCCAATATTACAAAGTGACAGTCTGGGATGTGTATACTATCACCCTGAGGTGAAATGAGTCTGGCTAAATAGGAGGTTTCGTTTTTAGAGCAGCCTGGATAAGAGATACAATATGTCTTTAATTAGCAGCCAAAATGTAGCCAAAATGTAGCCAAAATGTAGCGTTGAGTGGACATTTAAGCCTTTAATTTCAAAAACCTATATCAGAATTGTCCAATATTAAAAAGTGACAGTCTGGGATGTGTATACTATCACCCTGAGGTAAAATGAGTCTGGCTAAAAAGGAGGTTTTGTTTTTAGAGCAGCCTGGAAAAGAGATACAATATGGCTTTAATTAGCAGCCAAAATGTAGCCAAAATGTAGCGTTGAGTGGACATTTAAGCCTTTAATTTCAAAAACCTACATCAGAATAGTCTGATATTACCCAATGACAGTCTGGGATGTGTATACTATCACCCTGAGATGAAATGAGTATGGCTAAATAGGAGGTTTCGTTTTTAGAGCAGCCTGAAAAAGAGTTACAATATGGCTCTAATTAGACGACAAAATGTAGCCAAAATATAGTGTTGAGTGGACATTTAAGCCTTTAATTTTAAAATCCTACATCAGAATAGTCTGATATTACACAATGACAGTCTGGGATGTGTATACTATCACCCTGAGGTGAAATGAGTCTGGCTAAATATGAGGTTTCCTTTTCATAGCAGCCTGGAAAAGAGATACAATATGGATTTAATTAGATGCCAAAATGTAGCCAAGATATAGCTTTGAGTGGACATTTAAGCCTTTAATTTCAAAAACCTGTATCAGAATGCTCGGAAATTACACATTGACAGTCTGAGATGTGTACACTATCACCCAGAGGTGAAATGAGTCTGGCTAAACAGGAGGTTTTGTTTTTAGAGCAGCCTGGAAAAGAGATACAATATGGCTTTAATTAGATGCCAAAATGTAGCCAAAATATAGTTTTGAGTGGACATTTAAGCCTTTAATTTTAAAATCCTTTATCAGAAGTGTCCAATATTACACACTGACAGTCTGGGATGTCCATACAATCACCCTGAGGTGAAATGCGTCTAGCTAAATAGGAGGTTTCGTTTTTAGAGCAGCCTGAAAAAGAGTTACAATATGGCTTTAATTAGAAGCCAAAATGTAGCCAAAATGTAGCCAAAATATATCTTTGATTGGACATTTAAGCCGTTAATTTTAAAATCCTACATCAGAATAGTCTGATATTACCCAATGACAGCCTCCGATGTATATAGTATCACCCTGAGGTGAATTGAGTCTGGCTAAACAGGAGTTTTTTGTTTTAGAGCAGCCTGAAAAAAAATTGCAATATGGCTTTAATTAGCAGCCAAAATGTAGCCAAAATATAGCTTTGAGTGGATATTTAAGCCTTTAATTTTAAAATCCTATATCAGAATTGTCCAATATTAAAAAGTGACAGTCTGGGATGTGTATACTATCACCCTGAGGTAAAATGAGTCTGGCTAAAAAGGAGGTTTTGTTTTTAGAGCAGCCTGAAAAAAAGTTACAATATGGCTTTAATTAGACACCAAAATGTGGCCAAAATGTAGCCAAAATATAGCGTTGAGTGGACATTTAAGCCTTTAATTTTAAAATCCTACATCAGAATAGTGTGATATTACCCAATGACAGTCTGGAATGTGTATAGTATCACCCTGAGGTGAATTGAGTCTGGCTAAACAGGAGTTTTTTGTTTTAGAGCAGCCTGAAAAAAAATTGCAATATGGCTTTAATTAGCAGCCAAAATGTAGCCAAAATATAGCTTTGAGTGGACATTTAAGCCTTTAATTTTAAAATCCTATATCAGAATTGTCCAATATTAAACATTGACAGTCTGGGATGTGTATACTATCACCCTGAGGTGAAATTAGTCTGGCTAAATAGGAGGTTTCGTTTTTAGAGCAGCCTGAAAAAGAGTTACAATATGGCTCTAATTAGACGCCAAAATGTAACAAAAATATAGCGTTGAGTGGACATTTAAGCCTTTAATTTTAAAATCCTACATCAGAATAGTCTGATATTACACAATGACAGTCTGGGATGTGTATACTATCACCCTGAGGTGAAATGAGTCTGGCTAAATATGAGGTTTCCTTTTTATAGCAGCCTGGAAAAGAGATACAATATGGCTTTAATTAGACGCCAAAATGTAGCCAAAATATAGCTTTGAGTGGACATTTAAGCCTTTAATTTTAAAATCTTATATCAGAATTGTCCAATATTACAAAGTGACAGTCTGGGATGTGTATACTATCACCCTGAGGTGAAATGAGTCTGGCTAAATAGGAGGTTTCGTTTTTAGAGCAGCCTGGAAAAGAGATACAATATGTCTTTAATTAGCAGCCAAAATGTAGCCAAAATGTAGCCAAAATGTAGCGTTGAGTGGACATTTAAGCCTTTAATTTCAAAAACCTACATCAGAATAGTCTGATATTACCCAATGACAGTCTGGGATGTGTATACTATCACCCTGAGATGAAATGAGTATGGCTAAATAGGAGGTTTCTTTTTTCGAGCAGCCTGAAAAAGAGTTACAATATGGCTCTAATTAGACGCCAAAATGTAGCCAAAATATAGTGTTGAGTGGACATTTAAGCCTTTAATTTTAAAATCCTACATCAGAATAGTCTGATATTACACAATGACAGTCTGGGATGTGTATACTATCACCCTGAGGTGAAATGAGTCTGGCTAAATATGAGGTTTCCTTTTCATAGCAGCCTGGAAAAGAGATACAATATGGATTTAATTAGATGCCAAAATGTAGCCAAGATATAGCTTTGAGTGGACATTTAAGCCTTTAATTTCAAAAACCTGTATCAGAATGCTCGGAAATTACACATTGACAGTCTGAGATGTGTACACTATCACCCAGAGGTGAAATGAGTCTGGCTAAACAGGAGGTTTTGTTTTTAGAGCAGCCTGGAAAAGAGATACAATATGGCTTTAATTAGACGCCAAAATGTAGCCAAAATATAGCTTTGAGTGGACATTTAAGCCTTTAATTTTAAAATCCTTTATCAGAAGTGTCCAATATTACACACTGACAGTCTGGGATGTCCATACAATCACCCTGAGGTGAAATGCGTCTAGCTAAATAGGAGGTTTCGTTTTTAGAGCAGCCTGAAAAAGAGTTACAATATGGCTTTAATTAGCAGCCAAAATGTAGCCAAAATGTAGCCAAAATATATCTTTGATTGGACATTTAAGCCGTTAATTTTAAAATCCTACATCAGAATAGTCTGATATTACCCAATGACAGCCTCCGATGTATATAGTATCACCCTGAGGTGAATTGAGTCTGGCTAAACAGGAGTTTTGTGTTTTAGAGCAGCCTGAAAAAAAATTGCAATATGGCTTTAATTAGCAGCCAAAATGTAGCCAAAATATAGCTTTGAGTGGATATTTAAGCCTTTAATTTTAAAATCCTATATCAGAATTGTCCAATATTAAACAGTGACAGTCTGGGATGTGTATACTATCACCCTGAGGTAAAATGAGTCTGGCTAAAAAGGAGGTTTTGTTTTTAGAGCAGCCTGAAAAAAAGTTACAATATGGCTTTAATTAGACGCCAAAATGTGGCCAAAATGTAGCCAAAATATAGCGTTGAGTGGACATTTAAGCCTTTAATTTTAAAATCCTACATCAGAATAGTGTGATATTACCCAATGACAGTCTGGAATGTGTATAGTATCACCCTGAGGTGAATTGAGTCTGGCTAAACAGGAGTTTTTTGTTTTAGAGCAGCCTGAAAAAAAATTGCAATATGGCTTTAATTAGCAGCCAAAATGTAGCCAAAATATAGCTTTGAGTGGACATTTAAGCCTTTAATTTTAAAATCCTATATCAGAATTGTCCAATATTAAACATTGACAGTCTGGGATGTGTATACTATCACCCTGAGGTGAAATTAGTCTGGCTAAATAGGAGGTTTCGTTTTTAGAGCAGCCTGAAAAAGAGTTACAATATGGCTCTAATTAGACGCCAAAATGTAACAAAAATATAGCGTTGAGTGGACATTTAAGCCTTTAATTTTAAAATCCTACATCAGAATAGTCTGATATTACACAATGACAGTCTGGGATGTGTATACTATCACCCTGAGGTGAAATGAGTCTGGCTAAATATGAGGTTTCCTTTTTATAGCAGCCTGGAAAAGAGATACAATATGGCTTTAATTAGACGCCAAAATGTAGCCAAAATATAGCTTTGAGTGGACATTTAAGCCTTTAATTTTAAAATCTTATATCAGAATTGTCCAATATTACAAAGTGACAGTCTGGGATAGGTATACTATCACCCTGAGGTGAAATGAGTCTGGCTAAATAGGAGGTTTCGTTTTTAGAGCAGCCTGGAAAAGAGATACAATATGTCTTTAATTAGCAGCCAAAATGTAGCCAAAATATAGCTTTGAGTGGACATTTAAGCCTTTAATTTTAAAATCCTATATCAGAATTGTCCAATATTAAACATTGACAGTCTGGGATGTGTATACTATCACCCTGAGGTGAAATTAGTCTGGCTAAATAGGAGGTTTCGTTTTTAGAGCAGCCTGAAAAAGAGTTACAATATGGCTCTAATTAGACGCCAAAATGTAACAAAAATATAGCGTTGAGTGGACATTTAAGCCTTTAATTTTAAAATCCTACATCAGAATAGTCTGATATTACACAATGACAGTCTGGGATGTGTATACTATCACCCTGAGGTGAAATGAGTCTGGCTAAATATGAGGTTTCCTTTTTATAGCAGCCTGGAAAAGAGATACAATATGGCTTTAATTAGACGCCAAAATGTAGCCAAAATATAGCTTTGAGTGGACATTTAAGCCTTTAATTTTAAAATCTTATATCAGAATTGTCCAATATTACAAAGTGACAGTCTGGGATAGGTATACTATCACCCTGAGGTGAAATGAGTCTGGCTAAATAGGAGGTTTCGTTTTTAGAGCAGCCTGGAAAAGAGATACAATATGTCTTTAATTAGCAGCCAAAATGTAGCCAAAATGTAGCCAAAATGTAGCGTTGAGTGGACATTTAAGCCTTTAATTTCAAAAACCTACATCAGAATAGTCTGATATTACCCAATGACAGTCTGGGATGTGTATACTATCACCCTGAGATGAAATGAGTATGGCTAAATAGGAGGTTTCTTTTTTCGAGCAGCCTGAAAAAGAGTTACAATATGGCTCTAATTAGACGCCAAAATGTAGCCAAAATATAGTGTTGAGTGGACATTTAAGCCTTTAATTTTAAAATCCTACATCAGAATTGTCCAATATTACAAAGTGACAGTCTGGGATGTGTATACTATCACCCTGAGGTAAAATGAGTCTGGCTAAAAAGGAGGTTTTGTTTTTAGAGCAGCCTGAAAAAAAGTTACAATATGGCTTTAATTAGACGCCAAAATGTGGCCAAAATGTAGCCAAAATATAGCGTTGAGTGGACATTTAAGCCTTTAATTTTAAAATCCTACATCAGAATAGTGTGATATTACCCAATGACAGTCTGGAATGTGTATAGTATCACCCTGAGGTGAATTGAGTCTGGCTAAACAGGAGTTTTTTGTTTTAGAGCAGCCTGAAAAAAAATTGCAATATGGCTTTAATTAGCAGCCAAAATGTAGCCAAAATATAGCTTTGAGTGGACATTTAAGCCTTTAATTTTAAAATCCTATATCAGAATTGTCCAATATTAAACATTGACAGTCTGGGATGTGTATACTATCACCCTGAGGTGAAATTAGTCTGGCTAAATAGGAGGTTTCGTTTTTAGAGCAGCCTGAAAAAGAGTTACAATATGGCTCTAATTAGACGCCAAAATGTAACAAAAATATAGCGTTGAGTGGACATTTAAGCCTTTAATTTTAAAATCCTACATCAGAATAGTCTGATATTACACAATGACAGTCTGGGATGTGTATACTATCACCCTGAGGTGAAATGAGTCTGGCTAAATATGAGGTTTCCTTTTTATAGCAGCCTGGAAAAGAGATACAATATGGCTTTAATTAGACGCCAAAATGTAGCCAAAATATAGCTTTGAGTGGACATTTAAGCCTTTAATTTTAAAATCTTATATCAGAATTGTCCAATATTACAAAGTGACAGTCTGGGATAGGTATACTATCACCCTGAGGTGAAATGAGTCTGGCTAAATAGGAGGTTTCGTTTTTAGAGCAGCCTGGAAAAGAGATACAATATGTCTTTAATTAGCAGCCAAAATGTAGCCAAAATGTAGCCAAAATGTAGCGTTGAGTGGACATTTAAGCCTTTAATTTCAAAAACCTACATCAGAATAGTCTGATATTACCCAATGACAGTCTGGGATGTGTATACTATCACCCTGAGATGAAATGAGTATGGCTAAATAGGAGGTTTCTTTTTTCGAGCAGCCTGAAAAAGAGTTACAATATGGCTCTAATTAGACGCCAAAATGTAGCCAAAATATAGTGTTGAGTGGACATTTAAGCCTTTAATTTTAAAATCCTACATCAGAATTGTCCAATATTACAAAGTGACAGTCTGGGATGTGTATACTATCACCCTGAGGTGAAATGAGTCTGGCTAAATAGGAGGTTTCGTTTTTAGAGCAGCCTGGAAAAGAGATACAATATGGCTTTAATTAGCAGCCAAAATGTAGCCAAAATGTAGCGTTGAGTGGACATTTAAGCCTTTAATTTCAAAAACCTACATCAGAATAGTCTGATATTACCCAATGACAGTCTGGGATGTGTATACTATCACCCTGAGATGAAATGAGTATGGCTAAATAGGAGGTTTCGTTTTTAGAGCAGCCTGGAAAAGAGATACAATATGGATTTAATTAGATGCCAAAATGTAGCCAAGATATAGCTTTGAGTGGACATTTAAGCCTTTAATTTCAAAAACCTGTATCAGAATGCTCGGAAATTACACATTGACAGTCTGAGATGTGTACACTATCACCCAGAGGTGAAATGAGTCTGGCTAAACAGGAGGTTTTGTTTTTAGAGCAGCCTGGAAAAGAGATACAATATGGCTTTAATTAGACGCCAAAATGTAGCCAAAATATAGTTCTGAGTGGACATTTAAGCCTTTAATTTTAAAATCCTTTATCAGAAGTGTCCAATATTACACTCTGACAGTCTGGGATGTCCATACAATCACCCTGAGGTGAAATGCGTCTAGCTAAATAGGAGGTTTCGTTTTTAGAGCAGCCTGAAAAAGAGTTACAATATGGCTTTAATTAGAAGCCAAAATGTAGCCAAAATGTAGCCAAAGTATATCTTTGATTGGACATTTAAGCCGTTAATTTTAAAATCCTACATCAGAATAGTCTGATATTACCCAATGACAGCCTCCGATGTATATAGTATCACCCTGAGGTGAATTGAGTCTGGCTAAACAGGAGTTTTTTGTTTTAGAGCAGCCTGAAAAAAAATTGCAATATGGCTTTAATTAGCAGCCAAAATGTAGCCAAAATATAGCTTTGAGTGGATATTTAAGCCTTTAATTTTAAAATCCTATATCAGAATTGTCCAATATTAAAAAGTGACAGTCTGGGATGTGTATACTATCACCCTGAGGTAAAATGAGTCTGGCTAAAAAGGAGGTTTTGTTTTTAGAGCAGCCTGAAAAAAAGTTACAATATGGCTTTAATTAGACACCAAAATGTGGCCAAAATGTAGCCAAAATATAGCGTTGAGTGGACATTTAAGCCTTTAATTTTAAAATCCTACATCAGAATAGTGTGATATTACCCAATGACAGTCTGGAATGTGTATAGTATCACCCTGAGGTGAATTGAGTCTGGCTAAACAGGAGTTTTTTGTTTTAGAGCAGCCTGAAAAAAAATTGCAATATGGCTTTAATTAGCAGCCAAAATGTAGCCAAAATATAGCTTTGAGTGGACATTTAAGCCTTTAATTTTAAAATCCTATATCAGAATTGTCCAATATTAAACATTGACAGTCTGGGATGTGTATACTATCACCCTGAGGTGAAATTAGTCTGGCTAAATAGGAGGTTTCGTTTTTAGAGCAGCCTGAAAAAGAGTTACAATATGGCTCTAATTAGACGCCAAAATGTAACAAAAATATAGCGTTGAGTGGACATTTAAGCCTTTAATTTTAAAATCCTACATCAGAATAGTCTGATATTACACAATGACAGTCTGGGATGTGTATACTATCACCCTGAGGTGAAATGAGTCTGGCTAAATATGAGGTTTCCTTTTTATAGCAGCCTGGAAAAGAGATACAATATGGCTTTAATTAGACGCCAAAATGTAGCCAAAATATAGCTTTGAGTGGACATTTAAGCCTTTAATTTTAAAATCTTATATCAGAATTGTCCAATATTACAAAGTGACAGTCTGGGATAGGTATACTATCACCCTGAGGTGAAATGAGTCTGGCTAAATAGGAGGTTTCGTTTTTAGAGCAGCCTGGAAAAGAGATACAATATGTCTTTAATTAGCAGCCAAAATGTAGCCAAAATGTAGCCAAAATGTAGCGTTGAGTGGACATTTAAGCCTTTAATTTCAAAAACCTACATCAGAATAGTCTGATATTACCCAATGACAGTCTGGGATGTGTATACTATCACCCTGAGATGAAATGAGTATGGCTAAATAGGAGGTTTCTTTTTTCGAGCAGCCTGAAAAAGAGTTACAATATGGCTCTAATTAGACGCCAAAATGTAGCCAAAATATAGTGTTGAGTGGACATTTAAGCCTTTAATTTTAAAATCCTACATCAGAATTGTCCAATATTACAAAGTGACAGTCTGGGATGTGTATACTATCACCCTGAGGTGAAATGAGTCTGGCTAAATAGGAGGTTTCGTTTTTAGAGCAGCCTGGAAAAGAGATACAATATGGCTTTAATTAGCAGCCAAAATGTAGCCAAAATGTAGCGTTGAGTGGACATTTAAGCCTTTAATTTCAAAAACCTACATCAGAATAGTCTGATATTACCCAATGACAGTCTGGGATGTGTATACTATCACCCTGAGATGAAATGAGTATGGCTAAATAGGAGGTTTCGTTTTTAGAGCAGCCTGGAAAAGAGATACAATATGGATTTAATTAGATGCCAAAATGTAGCCAAGATATAGCTTTGAGTGGACATTTAAGCCTTTAATTTCAAAAACCTGTATCAGAATGCTCGGAAATTACACATTGACAGTCTGAGATGTGTACACTATCACCCAGAGGTGAAATGAGTCTGGCTAAACAGGAGGTTTTGTTTTTAGAGCAGCCTGGAAAAGAGATACAATATGGCTTTAATTAGACGCCAAAATGTAGCCAAAATATAGTTCTGAGTGGACATTTAAGCCTTTAATTTTAAAATCCTTTATCAGAAGTGTCCAATATTACACTCTGACAGTCTGGGATGTCCATACAATCACCCTGAGGTGAAATGCGTCTAGCTAAATAGGAGGTTTCGTTTTTAGAGCAGCCTGAAAAAGAGTTACAATATGGCTTTAATTAGAAGCCAAAATGTAGCCAAAATGTAGCCAAAGTATATCTTTGATTGGACATTTAAGCCGTTAATTTTAAAATCCTACATCAGAATAGTCTGATATTACCCAATGACAGCCTCCGATGTATATAGTATCACCCTGAGGTGAATTGAGTCTGGCTAAACAGGAGTTTTTTGTTTTAGAGCAGCCTGAAAAAAAATTGCAATATGGCTTTAATTAGCAGCCAAAATGTAGCCAAAATATAGCTTTGAGTGGATATTTAAGCCTTTAATTTTAAAATCCTATATCAGAATTGTCCAATATTAAAAAGTGACAGTCTGGGATGTGTATACTATCACCCTGAGGTAAAATGAGTCTGGCTAAAAAGGAGGTTTTGTTTTTAGAGCAGCCTGAAAAAAAGTTACAATATGGCTTTAATTAGACACCAAAATGTGGCCAAAATGTAGCCAAAATATAGCGTTGAGTGGACATTTAAGCCTTTAATTTTAAAATCCTACATCAGAATAGTGTGATATTACCCAATGACAGTCTGGAATGTGTATAGTATCACCCTGAGGTGAATTGAGTCTGGCTAAACAGGAGTTTTTTGTTTTAGAGCAGCCTGAAAAAAAATTGCAATATGGCTTTAATTAGCAGCCAAAATGTAGCCAAAATATAGCTTTGAGTGGACATTTAAGCCTTTAATTTTAAAATCCTATATCAGAATTGTCCAATATTAAACATTGACAGTCTGGGATGTGTATACTATCACCCTGAGGTGAAATTAGTCTGGCTAAATAGGAGGTTTCGTTTTTAGAGCAGCCTGAAAAAGAGTTACAATATGGCTCTAATTAGACGCCAAAATGTAACAAAAATATAGCGTTGAGTGGACATTTAAGCCTTTAATTTTAAAATCCTACATCAGAATAGTCTGATATTACACAATGACAGTCTGGGATGTGTATACTATCACCCTGAGGTGAAATGAGTCTGGCTAAATATGAGGTTTCCTTTTTATAGCAGCCTGGAAAAGAGATACAATATGGCTTTAATTAGACGCCAAAATGTAGCCAAAATATAGCTTTGAGTGGACATTTAAGCCTTTAATTTTAAAATCTTATATCAGAATTGTCCAATATTACAAAGTGACAGTCTGGGATGTGTATACTATCACCCTGAGGTGAAATGAGTCTGGCTAAATAGGAGGTTTCGTTTTTAGAGCAGCCTGGAAAAGAGATACAATATGTCTTTAATTAGCAGCCAAAATGTAGCCAAAATGTAGCCAAAATGTAGCGTTGAGTGGACATTTAAGCCTTTAATTTCAAAAACCTATATCAGAATTGTCCAATATTAAAAAGTGACAGTCTGGGATGTGTATACTATCACCCTGAGGTAAAATGAGTCTGGCTAAAAAGGAGGTTTTGTTTTTAGAGCAGCCTGGAAAAGAGATACAATATGGCTTTAATTAGCAGCCAAAATGTAGCTAAAATGTAGCGTTGAGTGGACATTTAAGCCTTTAATTTCAAAAACCTACATCAGAATAGTCTGATATTACCCAATGACAGTCTGGGATGTGTATACTATCACCCTGAGATGAAATGAGTATGGCTAAATAGGAGGTTTCGTTTTTAGAGCAGCCTGAAAAAGAGTTACAATATGGCTCTAATTAGACGACAAAATGTAGCCAAAATATAGTGTTGAGTGGACATTTAAGCCTTTAATTTTAAAATCCTACATCAGAATAGTCTGATATTACACAATGACAGTCTGGGATGTGTATACTATCACCCTGAGGTGAAATGAGTCTGGCTAAATATGAGGTTTCCTTTTCATAGCAGCCTGGAAAAGAGATACAATATGGATTTAATTAGATGCCAAAATGTAGCCAAGATATAGCTTTGAGTGGACATTTAAGCCTTTAATTTCAAAAACCTGTATCAGAATGCTCGGAAATTACACATTGACAGTCTGAGATGTGTACACTATCACCCAGAGGTGAAATGAGTCTGGCTAAACAGGAGGTTTTGTTTTTAGAGCAGCCTGGAAAAGAGATACAATATGGCTTTAATTAGATGCCAAAATGTAGCCAAAATATAGTTTTGAGTGGACATTTAAGCCTTTAATTTTAAAATCCTTTATCAGAAGTGTCCAATATTACACACTGACAGTCTGGGATGTCCATACAATCACCCTGAGGTGAAATGCGTCTAGCTAAATAGGAGGTTTCGTTTTTAGAGCAGCCTGAAAAAGAGTTACAATATGGCTTTAATTAGAAGCCAAAATGTAGCCAAAATGTAGCCAAAATATATCTTTGATTGGACATTTAAGCCGTTAATTTTAAAATCCTACATCAGAATAGTCTGATATTACCCAATGACAGCCTCCGATGTATATAGTATCACCCTGAGGTGAATTGAGTCTGGCTAAACAGGAGTTTTTTGTTTTAGAGCAGCCTGAAAAAAAATTGCAATATGGCTTTAATTAGCAGCCAAAATGTAGCCAAAATATAGCTTTGAGTGGATATTTAAGCCTTTAATTTTAAAATCCTATATCAGAATTGTCCAATATTAAAAAGTGACAGTCTGGGATGTGTATACTATCACCCTGAGGTAAAATGAGTCTGGCTAAAAAGGAGGTTTTGTTTTTAGAGCAGCCTGAAAAAAAGTTACAATATGGCTTTAATTAGACACCAAAATGTGGCCAAAATGTAGCCAAAATATAGCGTTGAGTGGACATTTAAGCCTTTAATTTTAAAATCCTACATCAGAATAGTGTGATATTACCCAATGACAGTCTGGAATGTGTATAGTATCACCCTGAGGTGAATTGAGTCTGGCTAAACAGGAGTTTTTTGTTTTAGAGCAGCCTGAAAAAAAATTGCAATATGGCTTTAATTAGCAGCCAAAATGTAGCCAAAATATAGCTTTGAGTGGACATTTAAGCCTTTAATTTTAAAATCCTATATCAGAATTGTCCAATATTAAACATTGACAGTCTGGGATGTGTATACTATCACCCTGAGGTGAAATTAGTCTGGCTAAATAGGAGGTTTCGTTTTTAGAGCAGCCTGAAAAAGAGTTACAATATGGCTCTAATTAGACGCCAAAATGTAACAAAAATATAGCGTTGAGTGGACATTTAAGCCTTTAATTTTAAAATCCTACATCAGAATAGTCTGATATTACACAATGACAGTCTGGGATGTGTATACTATCACCCTGAGGTGAAATGAGTCTGGCTAAATATGAGGTTTCCTTTTTATAGCAGCCTGGAAAAGAGATACAATATGGCTTTAATTAGACGCAAAAATGTAGCCAAAATATAGCTTTGAGTGGACATTTAAGCCTTTAATTTTAAAATCTTATATCAGAATTGTCCAATATTACAAAGTGACAGTCTGGGATGTGTATACTATCACCCTGAGGTGAAATGAGTCTGGCTAAATAGGAGGTTTCGTTTTTAGAGCAGCCTGGAAAAGAGATACAATATGTCTTTAATTAGCAGCCAAAATGTAGCCAAAATGTAGCCAAAATGTAGCGTTGAGTGGACATTTAAGCCTTTAATTTCAAAAACCTACATCAGAATAGTCTGATATTACCCAATGACAGTCTGGGATGTGTATACTATCACCCTGAGATGAAATGAGTATGGCTAAATAGGAGGTTTCTTTTTTCGAGCAGCCTGAAAAAGAGTTACAATATGGCTCTAATTAGACGCCAAAATGTAGCCAAAATATAGTGTTGAGTGGACATTTAAGCCTTTAATTTTAAAATCCTACATCAGAATAGTCTGATATTACACAATGACAGTCTGGGATGTGTATACTATCACCCTGAGGTGAAATGAGTCTGGCTAAATATGAGGTTTCCTTTTCATAGCAGCCTGGAAAAGAGATACAATATGGATTTAATTAGATGCCAAAATGTAGCCAAGATATAGCTTTGAGTGGACATTTAAGCCTTTAATTTCAAAAACCTGTATCAGAATGCTCGGAAATTACACATTGACAGTCTGAGATGTGTACACTATCACCCAGAGGTGAAATGAGTCTGGCTAAACAGGAGGTTTTGTTTTTAGAGCAGCCTGGAAAAGAGATACAATATGGCTTTAATTAGACGCCAAAATGTAGCCAAAATATAGCTTTGAGTGGACATTTAAGCCTTTAATTTTAAAATCCTTTATCAGAAGTGTCCAATATTACACACTGACAGTCTGGGATGTCCATACAATCACCCTGAGGTGAAATGCGTCTAGCTAAATAGGAGGTTTCGTTTTTAGAGCAGCCTGAAAAAGAGTTACAATATGGCTTTAATTAGCAGCCAAAATGTAGCCAAAATGTAGCCAAAATATATCTTTGATTGGACATTTAAGCCGTTAATTTTAAAATCCTACATCAGAATAGTCTGATATTACCCAATGACAGCCTCCGATGTATATAGTATCACCCTGAGGTGAATTGAGTCTGGCTAAACAGGAGTTTTGTGTTTTAGAGCAGCCTGAAAAAAAATTGCAATATGGCTTTAATTAGCAGCCAAAATGTAGCCAAAATATAGCTTTGAGTGGATATTTAAGCCTTTAATTTTAAAATCCTATATCAGAATTGTCCAATATTAAACAGTGACAGTCTGGGATGTGTATACTATCACCCTGAGGTAAAATGAGTCTGGCTAAAAAGGAGGTTTTGTTTTTAGAGCAGCCTGAAAAAAAGTTACAATATGGCTTTAATTAGACGCCAAAATGTGGCCAAAATGTAGCCAAAATATAGCGTTGAGTAGACATTTAAGCCTTTAATTTTAAAATCCTACATCAGAATAGTGTGATATTACCCAATGACAGTCTGGAATGTGTATAGTATCACCCTGAGGTGAAATGAGTCTGGCTAAACAGGAGGTTTTGTTTTTAGAGCAGCCTGAAAAAAAGTTGCAATATGGCTTTAATTAGCAGCCAAAATGTAGCCAAAATATAGCTTTGAGTGGACATTTAAGCCTTTAATTTTAAAATCCTATATCAGAAGTGTCCAATATTACACAGTGACAGTCTGGGATGTCCATACAATCACCCTGAGGTGAAATTCGTCTAGCTAAATAGGAGGTTTCGTTTTTAGAGCAGCCTGAAAAAGAGTTACAATATGGCTTTAATTAGCAGCCAAAATGTAGCCAAAATGTAGCCAAAATATAGCTTTGATTGGACATTTAAGCATTTAATTTTAAAATCCTACATCAGAATAGTCTGATATTACCCAATGACAGCCTCCGATGTATATAGTATCACCCTGAGGTGAATTGAGTCTGGCTAAACAGGAGTTTTTTGTTTTAGAGCAGCCTGAAAAAAAATTGCAATATGGCTTTAATTAGCAGCCAAAATGTAGCCAAAATATAGCTTTGAGTGGACATTTAAGCCTTTAATTTTAAAATCCTATATCAGAATTGTCCAATATTAAACATTGACAGTCTGGGATGTGTATACTATCACCCTGAGGTGAAATTAGTCTGGCTAAATAGGAGGTTTCGTTTTTAGAGCAGCCTGAAAAAGAGTTACAATATGGCTCTAATTAGACGCCAAAATGTAGCAAAAATATAGCGTTGAGTGGACATTTAAGCCTTTAATTTTAAAATCCTACATCAGAATAGTCTGATATTACACAATGACAGTCTGGGATGTGTATACTATCACCCTGAGGTGAAATGAGTCTGGCTAAATATGAGGTTTCCTTTTTATAGCAGCCTGGAAAAGAGATACAATATGGCTTTAATTAGACGCCAAAATGTAGCCAAAATATAGCTTTGAGTGGACATTTAAGCCTTTAATTTTAAAATCTTATATCAGAATTGTCCAATATTACAAAGTGACAGTCTGGGATGTGTATACTATCACCCTGAGGTGAAATGAGTCTGGCTAAATAGGAGGTTTCGTTTTTAGAGCAGCCTGGAAAAGAGATACAATATGGCTTTAATTAGCAGCCAAAATGTAGCCAAAATGTAGCGTTGAGTGGACATTTAAGCCTTTAATTTCAAAAACCTACATCAGAATAGTCTGATATTACCCAATGACAGTCTGGGATGTGTATACTATCACCCTGAGATGAAATGAGTATGGCTAAATAGGAGGTTTCGTTTTTAGAGCAGCCTGAAAAAGAGTTACAATATGGCTCTAATTAGACGACAAAATGTAGCCAAAATATAGTGTTGAGTGGACATTTAAGCCTTTAATTTTAAAATCCTACATCAGAATAGTCTGATATTACACAATGACAGTCTGGGATGTGTATACTATCACCCTGAGGTGAAATGAGTCTGGCTAAATATGAGGTTTCCTTTTCATAGCAGCCTGGAAAAGAGATACAATATGGATTTAATTAGATGCCAAAATGTAGCCAAGATATAGCTTTGAGTGGACATTTAAGCCTTTAATTTCAAAAACCTGTATCAGAATGCTCGGAAATTACACATTGACAGTCTGAGATGTGTACACTATCACCCAGAGGTGAAATGAGTCTGGCTAAACAGGAGGTTTTGTTTTTAGAGCAGCCTGGAAAAGAGATACAATATGGCTTTAATTAGACGCCAAAATGTAGCCAAAATATAGTTTTGAGTGGACATTTAAGCCTTTAATTTTAAAATCCTTTATCAGAAGTGTCCAATATTACACACTGACAGTCTGGGATGTCCATACAATCACCCTGAGGTGAAATGCGTCTAGCTAAATAGGAGGTTTCGTTTTTAGAGCAGCCTGAAAAAGAGTTACAATATGGCTTTAATTAGCAGCCAAAATGTAGCCAAAATGTAGCCAAAATATATCTTTGATTGGACATTTAAGCCGTTAATTTTAAAATCCTACATCAGAATAGTCTGATATTACCCAATGACAGCCTCCGATGTATATAGTATCACCCTGAGGTGAATTGAGTCTGGCTAAACAGGAGTTTTTTGTTTTAGAGCAGCCTGAAAAAAAATTGCAATATGGCTTTAATTAGCAGCCAAAATGTAGCCAAAATATAGCTTTGAGTGGATATTTAAGCCTTTAATTTTAAAATCCTATATCAGAATTGTCCAATATTAAAAAGTGACAGTCTGGGATGTGTATACTATCACCCTGAGGTAAAATGAGTCTGGCTAAAAAGGAGGTTTTGTTTTTAGAGCAGCCTGAAAAAAAGTTACAATATGGCTTTAATTAGACACCAAAATGTGGCCAAAATGTAGCCAAAATATAGCGTTGAGTGGACATTTAAGCCTTTAATTTTAAAATCCTACATCAGAATAGTGTGATGTTACCCAATGACAGTCTGGAATGTGTATAGTATCACCCTGAGGTGAAATGAGTCTGGCTAAACAGGAGGTTTTGTTTTTAGAGCAGCCTGAAAAAAAGTTGCAATATGGCTTTAATTAGCAGCCAAAATGTAGCCAAAATATAGCTTTGAGTGGACATTTAAGCCTTTAATTTTAAAATCCTATATCAGAAGTGTCCAATATTACACAGTGACAGTCTGGGATGTCCATACAATCACCCTGAGGTGAAATGCGTCTAGCTAAATAGGAGGTTTCGTTTTTAGAGCAGCCTGAAAAAGAGTTACAATATGGCTTTAATTAGCAGCCAAAATGTAGCCAAAATGTAGCCAAAATATAGCTTTGATTGGACATTTAAGCATTTAATTTTAAAATCCTACATCAGAATAGTCTGATATTACCCAATGACAGCCTCCGATGTATATAGTATCACCCTGAGGTGAATTGAGTCTGGCTAAACAGGAGTTTTTTGTTTTAGAGCAGCCTGAAAAAAAATTGCAATATGGCTTTAATTAGCAGCCAAATTGTAGCCAAAATATAGCTTTGAGTGGACATTTAAGCCTTTAATTTTAAAATCCTATATCAGAATTGTCCAATATTAAACATTGACAGTCTGGGATGTGTATACTATCACCCTGAGGTGAAATTAGTCTGGCTAAATAGGAGGTTTCGTTTTTAGAGCAGCCTGAAAAAGAGTTACAATATGGCTCTAATTAGACGCCAAAATGTAACAAAAATATAGCGTTGAGTGGACATTTAAGCCTTTAATTTTAAAATCCTACATCAGAATAGTCTGATATTACACAATGACAGTCTGGGATGTGTATACTATCACCCTGAGGTGAAATGAGTCTGGCTAAATATGAGGTTTCGTTTTTATAGCAGCCTGGAAAAGAGATACAATATGGCTTTAATTAGACACCAAAATGTAGCCAAAATATAGCTTTGAGTGGACATTTAAGCCTTTAATTTTAAAATCTTATATCAGAATTGTCCAATATTACAAAGTGACAGTCTGGGATGTGTATACTATCACCCTGAGGTGAAATGAGTCTGGCTAAATAGGAGGTTTCGTTTTTAGAGCAGCCTGGAAAAGAGATACAATATGTCTTTAATTAGCAGCCAAAATGTAGCCAAAATGTAGCCAAAATGTAGCGTTGAGTGGACATTTAAGCCTTTAATTTCAAAAACCTACATCAGAATAGTCTGATATTACCCAATGACAGTCTGGGATGTGTATACTATCACCCTGAGATGAAATGAGTATGGCTAAATAGGAGGTTTCTTTTTTCGAGCAGCCTGAAAAAGAGTTACAATATGGCTCTAATTAGACGCCAAAATGTAGCCAAAATATAGTGTTGAGTGGACATTTAAGCCTTTAATTTTAAAATCCTACATCAGAATAGTCTGATATTACACAATGACAGTCTGGGATGTGTATACTATCACCCTGAGGTGAAATGAGTCTGGCTAAATATGAGGTTTCCTTTTCATAGCAGCCTGGAAAAGAGATACAATATGGATTTAATTAGATGCCAAAATGTAGCCAAGATATAGCTTTGAGTGGACATTTAAGCCTTTAATTTCAAAAACCTGTATCAGAATGCTCGGAAATTACACATTGACAGTCTGAGATGTGTACACTATCACCCAGAGGTGAAATGAGTCTGGCTAAACAGGAGGTTTTGTTTTTAGAGCAGCCTGGAAAAGAGATACAATATGGCTTTAATTAGACGCCAAAATGTAGCCAAAATATAGCTTTGAGTGGACATTTAAGCCTTTAATTTTAAAATCCTTTATCAGAAGTGTCCAATATTACACACTGACAGTCTGGGATGTCCATACAATCACCCTGAGGTGAAATGCGTCTAGCTAAATAGGAGGTTTCGTTTTTAGAGCAGCCTGAAAAAGAGTTACAATATGGCTTTAATTAGCAGCCAAAATGTAGCCAAAATGTAGCCAAAATATATCTTTGATTGGACATTTAAGCCGTTAATTTTAAAATCCTACATCAGAATAGTCTGATATTACCCAATGACAGCCTCCGATGTATATAGTATCACCCTGAGGTGAATTGAGTCTGGCTAAACAGGAGTTTTGTGTTTTAGAGCAGCCTGAAAAAAAATTGCAATATGGCTTTAATTAGCAGCCAAAATGTAGCCAAAATATAGCTTTGAGTGGATATTTAAGCCTTTAATTTTAAAATCCTATATCAGAATTGTCCAATATTAAACAGTGACAGTCTGGGATGTGTATACTATCACCCTGAGGTAAAATGAGTCTGGCTAAAAAGGAGGTTTTGTTTTTAGAGCAGCCTGAAAAAAAGTTACAATATGGCTTTAATTAGACGCCAAAATGTGGCCAAAATGTAGCCAAAATATAGCGTTGAGTAGACATTTAAGCCTTTAATTTTAAAATCCTACATCAGAATAGTGTGATATTACCCAATGACAGTCTGGAATGTGTATAGTATCACCCTGAGGTGAAATGAGTCTGGCTAAACAGGAGGTTTTGTTTTTAGAGCAGCCTGAAAAAAAGTTGCAATATGGCTTTAATTAGCAGCCAAAATGTAGCCAAAATATAGCTTTGAGTGGACATTTAAGCCTTTAATTTTAAAATCCTATATCAGAAGTGTCCAATATTACACAGTGACAGTCTGGGATGTCCATACAATCACCCTGAGGTGAAATGCGTCTAGCTAAATAGGAGGTTTCGTTTTTAGAGCAGCCTGAAAAAGAGTTACAATATGGCTTTAATTAGCAGCCAAAATGTAGCCAAAATGTAGCCAAAATATAGCTTTGATTGGACATTTAAGCATTTAATTTTAAAATCCTACATCAGAATAGTCTGATATTACCCAATGACAGCCTCCGATGTATATAGTATCACCCTGAGGTGAATTGAGTCTGGCTAAACAGGAGTTTTTTGTTTTAGAGCAGCCTGAAAAAAAATTGCAATATGGCTTTAATTAGCAGCCAAAATGTAGCCAAAATATAGCTTTGAGTGGACATTTAAGCCTTTAATTTTAAAATCCTACATCAGAATAGTCTGATATTACACAATGACAGTCTGGGATGTGTATACTATCACCCTGAGGTGAAATGAGTCTGGCTAAATATGAGGTTTCCTTTTTATAGCAGCCTGGAAAAGAGATACAATATGGCTTTAATTAGACGCCAAAATGTAGCCAAAATATAGCTTTGAGTGGACATTTAAGCCTTTAATTTTAAAATCTTATATCAGAATTGTCCAATATTACAAAGTGACAGTCTGGGATGTGTATACTATCACCCTGAGGTGAAATGAGTCTGGCTAAATAGGAGGTTTCGTTTTTAGAGCAGCCTGGAAAAGAGATACAATATGGCTTTAATTAGCAGCCAAAATGTAGCCAAAATGTAGCCAAAATGTAGCGTTGAGTGGACATTTAAGCCTTTAATTTCAAAAACCTGTATCAGAATGCTCGGAAATTACACATTGACAGTCTGAGATGTGTACACTATCACCCAGAGGTGAAATGAGTCTGGCTAAACAGGAGGTTTTGTTTTTAGAGCAGCCTGAAAAAAAATTGCAATATGGCTTTAATTAGCAGCCAAAATGTAGCCAATATATAGCTTTGAGTGGACATTTAAGCCTTTAATTTCAAAAACCTGTATCAGAATGCTCGGAAATTACACATTGACAGTCTGAGATGTGTACACTATCACCCAGAGGTGAAATGAGTCTGGCTAAACAGGAGGTTTTGTTTTTAGAGCAGCCTGAAAAAAAGTTGCAATATGGCTTTAATTAGCAGCCAAAATGTAGCCAAAATATAGCTTTGAGTGGACATTTAAGCCTTTAATTTTAAAATCCTATATCAGAAGTGTCCAATATTACACAGTGACAGTCTGGGATGTCCATACAATCACCCTGAGGTGAAATGCGTCTAGCTAAATAGGAGGTTTCGTTTTTAGAGCAGCCTGAAAAAGAGTTACAATATGGCTTTAATTAGCAGCCAAAATGTAGCCAAAATGTAGCCAAAATATCGCTTTGATTCTACATTTAAGCATTTAATTTTAAAATCCTACATCAGAATAGTCTGATATTACCCAATGACAGCCTCCGATTTATATAATATCACCCTGAGGTGAATTGAGTCTGGCTAAACAGGAGTTTTTTGTTTTAGAGCAGCCTGAAAAAAATTGCAATATGGCTTTAATTAGCAGCCAAAATGTAGCCAAAATATAGCTTTGAGTGGACATTTAAGCCTTTAATTTTAAAATCCTATATCAGAATAGTCTGATATTACCCAATGACAGTCTGGGATGTGTATACTATCACCCTGAGGTGAAATGAGTCTGGCTAAATATGAGGTTTCCTTTTCATAGCAGCCTGGAAAAGAGATACAATATGGATTTAATTAGATGCCAAAATGTAGCCAAGATATAGCTTTGAGTGGACATTTAAGCCTTTAATTTCAAAAACCTGTATCAGAATGCTCGGAAATTACACATTGACAGTCTGAGATGTGTACACTATCACCCAGAGGTGAAATGAGTCTGGCTAAACAGGAGGTTTTGTTTTTAGAGCAGCCTGAAAAAAAGTTGCAATATGGCTTTAATTAGCAGCCAAAATGTAGCCAAAATATAGCTTTGAGTGGACATTTAAGCCTTTAATTTTAAAATCCTATATCAGAAGTGTCCAATATTACACAGTGACAGTCTGGGATGTCCATACAATCACCCTGAGGTGAAATGCGTCTAGCTAAATAGGAGGTTTCGTTTTTAGAGCAGCCTGAAAAAGAGTTACAATATGGCTTTAATTAGAAGCCAAAATGTAGCCAAAATGTAGCCAAAATATATCTTTGATTGGACATTTAAGCCGTTAATTTTAAAATCCTACATCAGAATAGTCTGATATTACCCAATGACAGCCTCCGATGTATATAGTATCACCCTGAGGTGAATTGAGTCTGGCTAAACAGGAGTTTTTTGTTTTAGAGCAGCCTGAAAAAAAATTGCAATATGGCTTTAATTAGCAGCCAAAATGTAGCCAAAATATAGCTTTGAGTGGACATTTAAGCCTTTAATTTTAAAATCCTATATCAGAATAGTCTGATATTACCCAATGACAGTCTGGGATGTGTATACTATCACCCTGAGATGAAATGAGTATGGCTAAATAGGAGGTTTCGTTTTTAGAGCAGCCTGAAAAAGAGTTACAATATGGCTCTAATTAGACGCCAAAATGTAGCCAAAATATAGCGTTGAGTGGACATTTAAGCCTTTAATTTTAAAATCCTACATCAGAATAGTCTGATATTACACAATGACAGTCTGGGATGTGTATACTATCACCCTGAGGTGAAATGAGTCTGGCTAAATATGAGGTTTCCTTTTCATAGCAGCCTGGAAAAGAGATACAATATGGATTTAATTAGATGCCAAAATGTAGCCAAAATGTAGCCAAAATATCGCTTTGATTCTACATTTAAGCATTTAATTTTAAAATCCTACATCAGAATAGTCTGATATTACCCAATGACAGCCTCCGATTTATATAATATCACCCTGAGGTGAATTGAGTCTGGCTAAACAGGAGTTTTTTGTTTTAGAGCAGCCTGAAAAAAATTGCAATATGGCTTTAATTAGCAGCCAAAATGTAGCCAAAATATAGCTTTGAGTGGACATTTAAGCCTTTAATTTTAAAATCCTATATCAGAATAGTCTGATATTACCCAATGACAGTCTGGGATGTGTATACTATCACCCTGAGGTGAAATGAGTCTGGCTAAATATGAGGTTTCCTTTTCATAGCAGCCTGGAAAAGAGATACAATATGGATTTAATTAGATGCCAAAATGTAGCCAAGATATAGCTTTGAGTGGACATTTAAGCCTTTAATTTCAAAAACCTGTATCAGAATGCTCGGAAATTACACATTGACAGTCTGAGATGTGTACACTATCACCCAGAGGTGAAATGAGTCTGGCTAAACAGGAGGTTTTGTTTTTAGAGCAGCCTGAAAAAAAGTTGCAATATGGCTTTAATTAGCAGCCAAAATGTAGCCAAAATATAGCTTTGAGTGGACATTTAAGCCTTTAATTTTAAAATCCTATATCAGAAGTGTCCAATATTACACAGTGACAGTCTGGGATGTCCATACAATCACCCTGAGGTGAAATGCGTCTAGCTAAATAGGAGGTTTCGTTTTTAGAGCAGCCTGAAAAAGAGTTACAATATGGCTTTAATTAGAAGCCAAAATGTAGCCAAAATGTAGCCAAAATATATCTTTGATTGGACATTTAAGCCGTTAATTTTAAAATCCTACATCAGAATAGTCTGATATTACCCAATGACAGCCTCCGATGTATATAGTATCACCCTGAGGTGAATTGAGTCTGGCTAAACAGGAGTTTTTTGTTTTAGAGCAGCCTGAAAAAAAATTGCAATATGGCTTTAATTAGCAGCCAAAATGTAGCCAAAATATAGCTTTGAGTGGACATTTAAGCCTTTAATTTTAAAATCCTATATCAGAATAGTCTGATATTACCCAATGACAGTCTGGGATGTGTATACTATCACCCTGAGATGAAATGAGTATGGCTAAATAGGAGGTTTCGTTTTTAGAGCAGCCTGAAAAAGAGTTACAATATGGCTCTAATTAGACGCCAAAATGTAGCCAAAATATAGCGTTGAGTGGACATTTAAGCCTTTAATTTTAAAATCCTACATCAGAATAGTCTGATATTACACAATGACAGTCTGGGATGTGTATACTATCACCCTGAGGTGAAATGAGTCTGGCTAAATATGAGGTTTCCTTTTCATAGCAGCCTGGAAAAGAGATACAATATGGATTTAATTAGATGCCAAAATGTAGCCAAGATATAGCTTTGAGTGGACATTTAAGCCTTTAATTTCAAAAACCTGTATCAGAATGCTCGGAAATTACACATTGACAGTCTGAGATGTGTACACTATCACCCAGAGGTGAAATGAGTCTGGCTAAACAGGAGGTTTTGTTTTTAGAGCAGCCTGAAAAAAAGTTGCAATATGGCTTTAATTAGCAGCCAAAATGTAGCCAAAATATAGCTTTGAGTGGACATTTAAGCCTTTAATTTTAAAATCCTATATCAGAAGTGTCCAATATTACACAGTGACAGTCTGGGATGTCCATACAATCACCCTGAGGTGAAATGCGTCTAGCTAAATAGGAGGTTTCGTTTTTAGAGCAGCCTGAAAAAGAGTTACAATATGGCTTTAATTAGCAGCCAAAATGTAGCCAAAATGTAGCCAAAATATCGCTTTGATTCTACATTTAAGCATTTAATTTTAAAATCCTACATCAGAATAGTCTGATATTACCCAATGACAGCCTCCGATTTATATAATATCACCCTGAGGTGAATTGAGTCTGGCTAAACAGGAGTTTTTTGTTTTAGAGCAGCCTGAAAAAAATTGCAATATGGCTTTAATTAGCAGCCAAAATGTAGCCAAAATATAGCTTTGAGTGGACATTTAAGCCTTTAATTTTAAAATCCTATATCAGAATAGTCTGATATTACCCAATGACAGTCTGGGATGTGTATACTATCACCCTGAGATGAAATGAGTATGGCTAAATAGGAGGTTTCGTTTTTAGAGCAGCCTGAAAAAGAGTTACAATATGGCTCTAATTAGACGCCAAAATGTAGCCAAAATAGAGCGTTGAGTGGACATTTAAGCCTTTAATTTTAAAATCCTGCATCAGAATAGTCTGATATTACACAATGACAGTCTGGGATGTGTATACTATCACCCTGAGGTGAAATGAGGCTGGCTAAATATGAGGTTTCCTTTTCATAGCAGCCTGGAAAAGAGATACAATATGGATTTAATTAGATGCCAAAATGTAGCCAAGATATAGCTTTGAGTGGACATTTAAGCCTTTAATTTCAAAAACCTGTATCAGAATGCTCGGAAATTACACATTGACAGTCTGAGATGTGTACACTATCACCCAGAGGTGAAATGAGTCTGGCTAAACAGGAGGTTTTGTTTTTAGAGCAGCCTGAAAAAAAGTTGCAATATGGCTTTAATTAGCAGCCAAAATGTAGCCAAAATATAGCTTTGAGTGGACATTTAAGCCTTTAATTTTAAAATCCTATATCAGAAGTGTCCAATATTACACAGTGACAGTCTGGGATGTCCATACAATCACCCTGAGGTGAAATGCGTCTAGCTAAATAGGAGGTTTCGTTTTTAGAGCAGCCTGAAAAAGAGTTACAATATGGCTTTAATTAGCAGCCAAAATGTAGCCAAAATGTAGCCAAAATATCGCTTTGATTGGACATTTAAGCATTTAATTTTAAAATCCTACATCAGAATAGTCTGATATTACCCAATGACAGCCTCCGATTTATATAATATCACCCTGAGGTGAATTGAGTCTGGCTAAACAGGAGTTTTTTGTTTTAGAGCAGCCTGAAAAAAATTGCAATATGGCTTTAATTAGCAGCCAAAATGTAGCCAAAATATAGCTTTGAGTGGACATTTAAGCCTTTAATTTTAAAATCCTATATCAGAATTGTCCAATATTAAACAGTGACAGTCTGGGATGTGTATACTATCACCGTGAGGTGAAATGAGTCTGGCTAAATAGGAGGTTTCGTTTTTAGAGCAGCCTGAAAAAGAGTTACAATATGGCTTTAATTAGCAGCCAAAATGTAGCCAAAATGTAGCCAAAATGTAGCGTTGAGTGGACATTTAAGCCTTTAATTTCAAAAACCTGTATCAGAATGCTCGGAAATTACACATTGACAGTCTGAGATGTGTACACTATCACCCAGAGGTGAAATGAGTCTGGCTAAATAGGAGGTTTTGTTTTTAGAGCAGCCTGAAAAAAAGTTGCAATATGGCTTTAATTAGCAGCCAAAATGTAGCCAAAATATAGCTTTGAGTGGACATTTAAGCCTTTAATTTTAAAATCCTACATCAGAATAGTCTGATATTACCCAATGACAGCATCCAATGTGTATAGTATCACCCTGAGGTGAAATGATTCTGGCTGAACAGGAGTTTTTTATTTTAGAGCAGTCTGGAAAAGAGATACAATATGGCTTTAATTAGACGCCAAAATGTAGCCAAAATATAGTTTTGAGTGGACATTTAAGCCTTTAATTTTAAAATCCTACATCAGAATAGTCTGATATTACCCAATGACAGTCTGGGATTGATGTGTATACTATGAACCTTAGGTGAAATGAGTCTGGCGAAATAGGAAGTTTCGTTTTCAGAGACGCCTGGAAAAGAGATACAATATGGCTTCAATTAGATGCCAAAATGTAGCCAAAATATTGCTTTGAGTGGACATTTAAGGCTTTAATTTTAAAATACTACATCAGAATAGTGTGATATTACCCAATGACAGTCTGGAATGTGTATAGTATCACCCTGAGGTGAAATGAGTCTGGCTAAACAGGAGGTTTTGTTTTTAGAGCAGCCTGAAAAAAAGTTGCAATATGGCTTTAATTAGCAGCCAAAATGTAGCCAAAATATAGCTTTGAGTGGACATTTAAGCCTTTAATTTTAAAATCCTATATCAGAAGTGTCCAATATTACACAGTGACAGTCTGGGATGTCCATACAATCACCCTGAGGTGAAATGCGTCTAGCTAAATAGGAGGTTTCGTTTTTAGAGCAGCCTGAAAAAGAGTTACAATATGGCTCTAATTAGACGCCAAAATGTAGCCAAAATATAGCGTTGAGTGGACATTTAAGCCTTTAATTTTAAAATCCTACATCAGAATAGTCTGATATTACACAATGACAGTCTGGGATGTGTATACTATCACCCTGAGGTGAAATGAGTCTGGCTAAATATGAGGTTTCCTTTTCATAGCAGCCTGGAAAAGAGATACAATATGGATTTAATTAGATGCCAAAATGTAGCCAAGATATAGCTTTGAGTGGACATTTAAGCCTTTAATTTCAAAAACCTGTATCAGAATGCTCGGAAATTACACATTGACAGTCTGAGATGTGTACACTATCACCCAGAGGTGAAATGAGTCTGGCTAAACAGGAGGTTTTGTTTTTAGAGCAGCCTGAAAAAAAGTTGCAATATGGCTTTAATTAGCAGCCAAAATGTAGCCAAAATATAGCTTTGAGTGGACATTTAAGCCTTTAATTTTAAAATCCTATATCAGAAGTGTCCAATATTACACAGTGACAGTCTGGGATGTCCATACAATCACCCTGAGGTGAAATGCGTCTAGCTAAATAGGAGGTTTCGTTTTTAGAGCAGCCTGAAAAAGAGTTACAATATGGCTTTAATTAGCAGCCAAAATGTAGCCAAAATGTAGCCAAAATATCGCTTTGATTCTACATTTAAGCATTTAATTTTAAAATCCTACATCAGAATAGTCTGATATTACCCAATGACAGCCTCCGATTTATATAATATCACCCTGAGGTGAATTGAGTCTGGCTAAACAGGAGTTTTTTGTTTTAGAGCAGCCTGAAAAAAATTGCAATATGGCTTTAATTAGCAGCCAAAATGTAGCCAAAATATAGCTTTGAGTGGACATTTAAGCCTTTAATTTTAAAATCCTATATCAGAATAGTCTGATATTACCCAATGACAGTCTGGGATGTGTATACTATCACCCTGAGGTGAAATGAGTCTGGCTAAATATGAGGTTTCCTTTTCATAGCAGCCTGGAAAAGAGATACAATATGGATTTAATTAGATGCCAAAATGTAGCCAAGATATAGCTTTGAGTGGACATTTAAGCCTTTAATTTCAAAAACCTGTATCAGAATGCTCGGAAATTACACATTGACAGTCTGAGATGTGTACACTATCACCCAGAGGTGAAATGAGTCTGGCTAAACAGGAGGTTTTGTTTTTAGAGCAGCCTGAAAAAAAGTTGCAATATGGCTTTAATTAGCAGCCAAAATGTAGCCAAAATATAGCTTTGAGTGGACATTTAAGCCTTTAATTTTAAAATCCTATATCAGAAGTGTCCAATATTACACAGTGACAGTCTGGGATGTCCATACAATCACCCTGAGGTGAAATGCGTCTAGCTAAATAGGAGGTTTCGTTTTTAGAGCAGCCTGAAAAAGAGTTACAATATGGCTTTAATTAGAAGCCAAAATGTAGCCAAAATGTAGCCAAAATATATCTTTGATTGGACATTTAAGCCGTTAATTTTAAAATCCTACATCAGAATAGTCTGATATTACCCAATGACAGCCTCCGATGTATATAGTATCACCCTGAGGTGAATTGAGTCTGGCTAAACAGGAGTTTTTTGTTTTAGAGCAGCCTGAAAAAAAATTGCAATATGGCTTTAATTAGCAGCCAAAATGTAGCCAAAATATAGCTTTGAGTGGACATTTAAGCCTTTAATTTTAAAATCCTATATCAGAATAGTCTGATATTACCCAATGACAGTCTGGGATGTGTATACTATCACCCTGAGATGAAATGAGTATGGCTAAATAGGAGGTTTCGTTTTTAGAGCAGCCTGAAAAAGAGTTACAATATGGCTCTAATTAGACGCCAAAATGTAGCCAAAATATAGCGTTGAGTGGACATTTAAGCCTTTAATTTTAAAATCCTACATCAGAATAGTCTGATATTACACAATGACAGTCTGGGATGTGTATACTATCACCCTGAGGTGAAATGAGTCTGGCTAAATATGAGGTTTCCTTTTCATAGCAGCCTGGAAAAGAGATACAATATGGATTTAATTAGATGCCAAAATGTAGCCAAAATGTAGCCAAAATATCGCTTTGATTCTACATTTAAGCATTTAATTTTAAAATCCTACATCAGAATAGTCTGATATTACCCAATGACAGCCTCCGATTTATATAATATCACCCTGAGGTGAATTGAGTCTGGCTAAACAGGAGTTTTTTGTTTTAGAGCAGCCTGAAAAAAATTGCAATATGGCTTTAATTAGCAGCCAAAATGTAGCCAAAATATAGCTTTGAGTGGACATTTA
The DNA here is from genome assembly GCA_023566125.1 of Zingel zingel. Classification (NCBI taxonomy): domain Eukaryota; kingdom Metazoa; phylum Chordata; class Actinopteri; order Perciformes; family Percidae; genus Zingel; species Zingel zingel. The sequence goes on along the minus strand of CM042329.1, from coordinate 7,900,932 downwards.
AGCCTTTAATTTTAAAATCCTATATCAGAATAGTCTGATATTACCCAATGACAGTCTGGGATGTGTATACTATCACCCTGAGGTGAAATGAGTCTGGCTAAATATGAGGTTTCCTTTTCATAGCAGCCTGGAAAAGAGATACAATATGGATTTAATTAGATGCCAAAATGTAGCCAAGATATAGCTTTGAGTGGACATTTAAGCCTTTAATTTCAAAAACCTGTATCAGAATGCTCGGAAATTACACATTGACAGTCTGAGATGTGTACACTATCACCCAGAGGTGAAATGAGTCTGGCTAAACAGGAGGTTTTGTTTTTAGAGCAGCCTGAAAAAAAGTTGCAATATGGCTTTAATTAGCAGCCAAAATGTAGCCAAAATATAGCTTTGAGTGGACATTTAAGCCTTTAATTTTAAAATCCTATATCAGAAGTGTCCAATATTACACAGTGACAGTCTGGGATGTCCATACAATCACCCTGAGGTGAAATGCGTCTAGCTAAATAGGAGGTTTCGTTTTTAGAGCAGCCTGAAAAAGAGTTACAATATGGCTTTAATTAGAAGCCAAAATGTAGCCAAAATGTAGCCAAAATATATCTTTGATTGGACATTTAAGCCGTTAATTTTAAAATCCTACATCAGAATAGTCTGATATTACCCAATGACAGCCTCCGATGTATATAGTATCACCCTGAGGTGAATTGAGTCTGGCTAAACAGGAGTTTTTTGTTTTAGAGCAGCCTGAAAAAAAATTGCAATATGGCTTTAATTAGCAGCCAAAATGTAGCCAAAATATAGCTTTGAGTGGACATTTAAGCCTTTAATTTTAAAATCCTATATCAGAATAGTCTGATATTACCCAATGACAGTCTGGGATGTGTATACTATCACCCTGAGATGAAATGAGTATGGCTAAATAGGAGGTTTCGTTTTTAGAGCAGCCTGAAAAAGAGTTACAATATGGCTCTAATTAGACGCCAAAATGTAGCCAAAATATAGCGTTGAGTGGACATTTAAGCCTTTAATTTTAAAATCCTACATCAGAATAGTCTGATATTACACAATGACAGTCTGGGATGTGTATACTATCACCCTGAGGTGAAATGAGTCTGGCTAAATATGAGGTTTCCTTTTCATAGCAGCCTGGAAAAGAGATACAATATGGATTTAATTAGATGCCAAAATGTAGCCAAGATATAGCTTTGAGTGGACATTTAAGCCTTTAATTTCAAAAACCTGTATCAGAATGCTCGGAAATTACACATTGACAGTCTGAGATGTGTACACTATCACCCAGAGGTGAAATGAGTCTGGCTAAACAGGAGGTTTTGTTTTTAGAGCAGCCTGAAAAAAAGTTGCAATATGGCTTTAATTAGCAGCCAAAATGTAGCCAAAATATAGCTTTGAGTGGACATTTAAGCCTTTAATTTTAAAATCCTATATCAGAAGTGTCCAATATTACACAGTGACAGTCTGGGATGTCCATACAATCACCCTGAGGTGAAATGCGTCTAGCTAAATAGGAGGTTTCGTTTTTAGAGCAGCCTGAAAAAGAGTTACAATATGGCTTTAATTAGCAGCCAAAATGTAGCCAAAATGTAGCCAAAATATCGCTTTGATTCTACATTTAAGCATTTAATTTTAAAATCCTACATCAGAATAGTCTGATATTACCCAATGACAGCCTCCGATTTATATAATATCACCCTGAGGTGAATTGAGTCTGGCTAAACAGGAGTTTTTTGTTTTAGAGCAGCCTGAAAAAAATTGCAATATGGCTTTAATTAGCAGCCAAAATGTAGCCAAAATATAGCTTTGAGTGGACATTTAAGCCTTTAATTTTAAAATCCTATATCAGAATAGTCTGATATTACCCAATGACAGTCTGGGATGTGTATACTATCACCCTGAGATGAAATGAGTATGGCTAAATAGGAGGTTTCGTTTTTAGAGCAGCCTGAAAAAGAGTTACAATATGGCTCTAATTAGACGCCAAAATGTAGCCAAAATAGAGCGTTGAGTGGACATTTAAGCCTTTAATTTTAAAATCCTGCATCAGAATAGTCTGATATTACACAATGACAGTCTGGGATGTGTATACTATCACCCTGAGGTGAAATGAGGCTGGCTAAATATGAGGTTTCCTTTTCATAGCAGCCTGGAAAAGAGATACAATATGGATTTAATTAGATGCCAAAATGTAGCCAAGATATAGCTTTGAGTGGACATTTAAGCCTTTAATTTCAAAAACCTGTATCAGAATGCTCGGAAATTACACATTGACAGTCTGAGATGTGTACACTATCACCCAGAGGTGAAATGAGTCTGGCTAAACAGGAGGTTTTGTTTTTAGAGCAGCCTGAAAAAAAGTTGCAATATGGCTTTAATTAGCAGCCAAAATGTAGCCAAAATATAGCTTTGAGTGGACATTTAAGCCTTTAATTTTAAAATCCTATATCAGAAGTGTCCAATATTACACAGTGACAGTCTGGGATGTCCATACAATCACCCTGAGGTGAAATGCGTCTAGCTAAATAGGAGGTTTCGTTTTTAGAGCAGCCTGAAAAAGAGTTACAATATGGCTTTAATTAGCAGCCAAAATGTAGCCAAAATGTAGCCAAAATATCGCTTTGATTGGACATTTAAGCATTTAATTTTAAAATCCTACATCAGAATAGTCTGATATTACCCAATGACAGCCTCCGATTTATATAATATCACCCTGAGGTGAATTGAGTCTGGCTAAACAGGAGTTTTTTGTTTTAGAGCAGCCTGAAAAAAATTGCAATATGGCTTTAATTAGCAGCCAAAATGTAGCCAAAATATAGCTTTGAGTGGACATTTAAGCCTTTAATTTTAAAATCCTATATCAGAATTGTCCAATATTAAACAGTGACAGTCTGGGATGTGTATACTATCACCGTGAGGTGAAATGAGTCTGGCTAAATAGGAGGTTTCGTTTTTAGAGCAGCCTGAAAAAGAGTTACAATATGGCTTTAATTAGCAGCCAAAATGTAGCCAAAATGTAGCCAAAATGTAGCGTTGAGTGGACATTTAAGCCTTTAATTTCAAAAACCTGTATCAGAATGCTCGGAAATTACACATTGACAGTCTGAGATGTGTACACTATCACCCAGAGGTGAAATGAGTCTGGCTAAATAGGAGGTTTTGTTTTTAGAGCAGCCTGAAAAAAAGTTGCAATATGGCTTTAATTAGCAGCCAAAATGTAGCCAAAATATAGCTTTGAGTGGACATTTAAGCCTTTAATTTTAAAATCCTACATCAGAATAGTCTGATATTACCCAATGACAGCATCCAATGTGTATAGTATCACCCTGAGGTGAAATGATTCTGGCTGAACAGGAGTTTTTTATTTTAGAGCAGTCTGGAAAAGAGATACAATATGGCTTTAATTAGACGCCAAAATGTAGCCAAAATATAGTTTTGAGTGGACATTTAAGCCTTTAATTTTAAAATCCTACATCAGAATAGTCTGATATTACCCAATGACAGTCTGGGATTGATGTGTATACTATGAACCTTAGGTGAAATGAGTCTGGCGAAATAGGAAGTTTCGTTTTCAGAGACGCCTGGAAAAGAGATACAATATGGCTTCAATTAGATGCCAAAATGTAGCCAAAATATTGCTTTGAGTGGACATTTAAGGCTTTAATTTTAAAATACTACATCAGAATAGTGTGATATTACCCAATGACAGTCTGGAATGTGTATAGTATCACCCTGAGGTGAAATGAGTCTGGCTAAACAGGAGGTTTTGTTTTTAGAGCAGCCTGAAAAAAAGTTGCAATATGGCTTTAATTAGCAGCCAAAATGTAGCCAAAATATAGCTTTGAGTGGACATTTAAGCCTTTAATTTTAAAATCCTATATCAGAAGTGTCCAATATTACACAGTGACAGTCTGGGATGTCCATACAATCACCCTGAGGTGAAATGCGTCTAGCTAAATAGGAGGTTTCGTTTTTAGAGCAGCCTGAAAAAGAGTTACAATATGGCTCTAATTAGACGCCAAAATGTAGCCAAAATATAGCGTTGAGTGGACATTTAAGCCTTTAATTTTAAAATCCTACATCAGAATAGTCTGATATTACACAATGACAGTCTGGGATGTGTATACTATCACCCTGAGGTGAAATGAGTCTGGCTAAATATGAGGTTTCCTTTTCATAGCAGCCTGGAAAAGAGATACAATATGGATTTAATTAGATGCCAAAATGTAGCCAAGATATAGCTTTGAGTGGACATTTAAGCCTTTAATTTCAAAAACCTGTATCAGAATGCTCGGAAATTACACATTGACAGTCTGAGATGTGTACACTATCACCCAGAGGTGAAATGAGTCTGGCTAAACAGGAGGTTTTGTTTTTAGAGCAGCCTGAAAAAAAGTTGCAATATGGCTTTAATTAGCAGCCAAAATGTAGCCAAAATATAGCTTTGAGTGGACATTTAAGCCTTTAATTTTAAAATCCTATATCAGAAGTGTCCAATATTACACAGTGACAGTCTGGGATGTCCATACAATCACCCTGAGGTGAAATGCGTCTAGCTAAATAGGAGGTTTCGTTTTTAGAGCAGCCTGAAAAAGAGTTACAATATGGCTTTAATTAGCAGCCAAAATGTAGCCAAAATGTAGCCAAAATATCGCTTTGATTGGACATTTAAGCATGTAATTTTAAAATCCTACATCAGAATAGTCTGATATTACCCAATGACAGCCTCCGATTTATATAATATCACCCTGAGGTGAATTGAGTCTGGCTAAACAGGAGTTTTTTGTTTTAGAGCAGCCTGAAAAAAATTGCAATATGGCTTTAATTAGCAGCCAAAATGTAGCCAAAATATAGCTTTGAGTGGACATTTAAGCCTTTAATTTTAAAATCCTATATCAGAATTGTCCAATATTAAACAGTGACAGTCTGGGATGTGTATACTATCACCGTGAGGTGAAATGAGTCTGGCTAAATAGGAGGTTTCGTTTTTAGAGCAGCCTGAAAAAGAGTTACAATATGGCTTTAATTAGACGCCAAAATCTAGCAAAAATATAGCTTTGAGTGGACATTTAAGCCTTTAATTTTAAAATCCTACATCAGAATAGTCTGATATTACACAATGACAGTCTGGGATTTGTATACTATCACCCTGAGGTGAAATGAGTCTGGCTAAATATGAGGTTTCCTTTTTATAGCAGCCTGGAATAGAGATACAATATGGCTTTAATTAGACGCCAAAATGTAGCCAAAATATAGCTTTGAGTGGACATTTAAGCCTTTAATTTTAAAATCTTATATCAGAATTGTCCAATATTACAAAGTGACAGTCTGGGATGTGTATACTATCACCCTGAGGTGAAATGAGTCTGGCTAAATAGGAGGTTTCGTTTTTAGAGCAGCCTGGAAAAGAGATACAATATGGCTTTAATTAGCAGCCAAAATGTAGCCAAAATGTAGCCAAAATGTAGCGTTGAGTGGACATTTAAGCGTTTAATTTCAAAAACCTGTATCAGAATGCTCGGAAATTACACATTGACAGTCTGAGATGTGTACACTATCACCCAGAGGTGAAATGAGTCTGGCTAAATAGGAGGTTTTGTTTTTAGAGCAGCCTGAAAAAAAGTTGCAATATGGCTTTAATTAGCAGCCAAGATGTAGCCAAAATATAGCTTTGAGTGGACATTTAAGCCTTTAATTTTAAAATCCTACATCAGAATAGTCTGATATTACCCAATGACAGCATCCAAAGTGTATAGTATCACCCTGAGGTGAAATGATTCTGGCTAAACAGGAGTTTTTTATTTTAGAGCAGTCTGGAAAAGAGATACAATATGGCTTTAATTAGACGCCAAAATGTAGCCAAAATATAGTTTTGAGTGGACATTTAAGCCTTTAATTTTAAAATCCTACATCAGAATAGTCTGATATTACCCAATGACAGTCTGGGATTGATGTGTATACTATGAACCTTAGGTGAAATGAGTCTGGCGAAATAGGAAGTTTCGTTTTCAGAGACGCCTGGAAAAGAGATACAATATGGCTTCAATTAGATGCCAAAATGTAGCCAAAATATAGCTTTGAGTGGACATTTAAGCCTTTAATTTTAAAATCCTACATCAGAATAGTGTGATATTACCCAATGACAGTCTGGAATGTGTATAGTATCACCCTGAGGTGAAATGAGTCTGGCTAAACAGGAGGTTTTGTTTTTAGAGCAGCCTGAAAAAAAGTTGCAATATGGCTTTAATTAGCAGCCAAAATGTAGCCAAAATATAGCTTTGAGTGGACATTTAAGCCTTTAATTTCAAAAACCTGTATCAGAATGCTCGGAAATTACACATTGACAGTCTGAGATGTGTACACTATCACCCAGAGGTGAAATGAGTCTGGCTAAACAGGAGGTTTTGTTTTTAGAGCAGCCTGAAAAAAAGTTGCAATATGGCTTTAATTAGCAGCCAAAATGTAGCCAAAATATAGCTTTGAGTGGACATTTAAGCCTTTAATTTTAAAATCCTATATCAGAAGTGTCCAATATTACACAGTGACAGTCTGGGATGTCCATACAATCACCCTGAGGTGAAATGCGTCTAGCTAAATAGGAGGTTTCGTTTTTAGAGCAGCCTGAAAAAGAGTTACAATATGGCTTTAATTAGCAGCCAAAATGTAGCCAAAATGTAGCCAAAATATCGCTTTGATTGGACATTTAAGCATTTAATTTTAAAATCCTACATCAGAATAGTCTGATATTACCCAATGACAGCCTCCGATTTATATAATATCACCCTGAGGTGAATTGAGTCTGGCTAAACAGGAGTTTTTTGTTTTAGAGCAGCCTGAAAAAAATTGCAATATGGCTTTAATTAGCAGCCAAAATGTAGCCAAAATGTAGCCAAAATGTAGCGCTGAGTGGACATTTAAGCCTTTAATTTTAAAATCTTATATCAGAATTGTCCAATATTACATAATGACAGTCTGGGATGTGTATACTATCACCCTGAGGTGAAATGAGTCTGGCTAAATAGGAGGTTTCGTTTTTAGAGCAGCCTGGAAAAGAGATACAATATGGCTTTAATTAGCAGCCAAAATGTAGCCAAAATGTAGCCAAAATGTAGCGTTGAGTGGACATTTAAGCCTTTAATTTCAAAAACCTGTATCAGAATGCTCGTAAATTACACATTGACAGTCTGAGATGTGTACACTATCACCCAGAGGTGAAATGAGTCTGGCTAAATAGGAGGTTTTGTTTTTAGAGCAGCCTGAAAAAAAGTTGCAATATGGCTTTAATTAGCAGCCAAAATGTAGCCAAAATATAGCTTTGAGTGGACATTTAAGCCTTTAATTTCAAAAACCTGTATCAGAATGCTCGGAAATTACACATTGACAGTCTGAGATGTGTACACTATCACCCAGAGGTGAAATGAGTCTGGCTAAACAGGAGGTTTTGTTTTTAGAGCAGCCTGGAAAAGAGATACAATATGGCTTTAATTAGACGCCAAAATGTAGCCAAAATATAGCTTTGAGTGGACATTTAAGCCTTTAATTTTAAAATCCTTTATCAGAAGTGTCCAATATTACACACTGACAGTCTGGGATGTCCATACAATCACCCTGAGGTGAAATGCGTCTAGCTAAATAGGAGGTTTCGTTTTTAGAGCAGCCTGAAAAAGAGTTACAATATGGCTTTAATTAGCAGCCAAAATGTAGCCAAAATGTAGCCAAAATATATCTTTGATTGGACATTTAAGCCGTTAATTTTAAAATCCTACATCAGAATAGTCTGATATTACCCAATGACAGCCTCCGATGTATATAGTATCACCCTGAGGTGAATTGAGTCTGGCTAAACAGGAGTTTTTTGTTTTAGAGCAGCCTGAAAAAAAATTGCAATATGGCTTTAATTAGCAGCCAAAATGTAGCCAAAATATAGCTTTGAGTGGATATTTAAGCCTTTAATTTTAAAATCCTATATCAGAATTGTCCAATATTAAACAGTGACAGTCTGGGATGTGTATACTATCACCCTGAGGTAAAATGAGTCTGGCTAAAAAGGAGGTTTTGTTTTTAGAGCAGCCTGAAAAAAAGTTACAATATGGCTTTAATTAGATGCCAAAATGTGGCCAAAATGTAGCCAAAATATAGCGTTGAGTGGACATTTAAGCCTTTAATTTTAAAATCCTATATCAGAAGTGTCCAATATTACACAGTGACAGTCTGGGATGTCCATACAATCACCCTGAGGTGAAATGCGTCTAGCTAAATAGGAGGTTTCGTTTTTAGAGCAGCCTGAAAAAGAGTTACAATATGGCTTTAATTAGCAGCCAAAATGTAGCCAAAATGTAGCCAAAATATCGCTTTGATTGGACATTTAAGCATGTAATTTTAAAATCCTACATCAGAATAGTCTGATATTACCCAATGACAGCCTCCGATTTATATAATATCACCCTGAGGTGAATTGAGTCTGGCTAAACAGGAGTTTTTTGTTTTAGAGCAGCCTGAAAAAAATTGCAATATGGCTTTAATTAGCAGCCAAAATGTAGCCAAAATATAGCTTTGAGTGGACATTTAAGCCTTTAATTTTAAAATCCTATATCAGAATTGTCCAATATTAAACAGTGACAGTCTGGGATGTGTATACTATCACCGTGAGGTGAAATGAGTCTGGCTAAATAGGAGGTTTCGTTTTTAGAGCAGCCTGAAAAAGAGTTACAATATGGCTTTAATTAGACGCCAAAATCTAGCAAAAATATAGCTTTGAGTGGACATTTAAGCCTTTAATTTTAAAATCCTACATCAGAATAGTCTGATATTACACAATGACAGTCTGGGATTTGTATACTATCACCCTGAGGTGAAATGAGTCTGGCTAAATATGAGGTTTCCTTTTTATAGCAGCCTGGAATAGAGATACAATATGGCTTTAATTAGACGCCAAAATGTAGCCAAAATATAGCTTTGAGTGGACATTTAAGCCTTTAATTTTAAAATCTTATATCAGAATTGTCCAATATTACAAAGTGACAGTCTGGGATGTGTATACTATCACCCTGAGGTGAAATGAGTCTGGCTAAATAGGAGGTTTCGTTTTTAGAGCAGCCTGGAAAAGAGATACAATATGGCTTTAATTAGCAGCCAAAATGTAGCCAAAATGTAGCCAAAATGTAGCGTTGAGTGGACATTTAAGCGTTTAATTTCAAAAACCTGTATCAGAATGCTCGGAAATTACACATTGACAGTCTGAGATGTGTACACTATCACCCAGAGGTGAAATGAGTCTGGCTAAATAGGAGGTTTTGTTTTTAGAGCAGCCTGAAAAAAAGTTGCAATATGGCTTTAATTAGCAGCCAAGATGTAGCCAAAATATAGCTTTGAGTGGACATTTAAGCCTTTAATTTTAAAATCCTACATCAGAATAGTCTGATATTACCCAATGACAGCATCCAAAGTGTATAGTATCACCCTGAGGTGAAATGATTCTGGCTAAACAGGAGTTTTTTATTTTAGAGCAGTCTGGAAAAGAGATACAATATGGCTTTAATTAGACGCCAAAATGTAGCCAAAATATAGTTTTGAGTGGACATTTAAGCCTTTAATTTTAAAATCCTACATCAGAATAGTCTGATATTACCCAATGACAGTCTGGGATTGATGTGTATACTATGAACCTTAGGTGAAATGAGTCTGGCGAAATAGGAAGTTTCGTTTTCAGAGACGCCTGGAAAAGAGATACAATATGGCTTCAATTAGATGCCAAAATGTAGCCAAAATATAGCTTTGAGTGGACATTTAAGCCTTTAATTTTAAAATCCTACATCAGAATAGTGTGATATTACCCAATGACAGTCTGGAATGTGTATAGTATCACCCTGAGGTGAAATGAGTCTGGCTAAACAGGAGGTTTTGTTTTTAGAGCAGCCTGAAAAAAAGTTGCAATATGGCTTTAATTAGCAGCCAAAATGTAGCCAAAATATAGCTTTGAGTGGACATTTAAGCCTTTAATTTCAAAAACCTGTATCAGAATGCTCGGAAATTACACATTGACAGTCTGAGATGTGTACACTATCACCCAGAGGTGAAATGAGTCTGGCTAAACAGGAGGTTTTGTTTTTAGAGCAGCCTGAAAAAAAGTTGCAATATGGCTTTAATTAGCAGCCAAAATGTAGCCAAAATATAGCTTTGAGTGGACATTTAAGCCTTTAATTTTAAAATCCTATATCAGAAGTGTCCAATATTACACAGTGACAGTCTGGGATGTCCATACAATCACCCTGAGGTGAAATGCGTCTAGCTAAATAGGAGGTTTCGTTTTTAGAGCAGCCTGAAAAAGAGTTACAATATGGCTTTAATTAGCAGCCAAAATGTAGCCAAAATGTAGCCAAAATATCGCTTTGATTGGACATTTAAGCATTTAATTTTAAAATCCTACATCAGAATAGTCTGATATTACCCAATGACAGCCTCCGATTTATATAATATCACCCTGAGGTGAATTGAGTCTGGCTAAACAGGAGTTTTTTGTTTTAGAGCAGCCTGAAAAAAATTGCAATATGGCTTTAATTAGCAGCCAAAATGTAGCCAAAATGTAGCCAAAATGTAGCGCTGAGTGGACATTTAAGCCTTTAATTTTAAAATCTTATATCAGAATTGTCCAATATTACATAATGACAGTCTGGGATGTGTATACTATCACCCTGAGGTGAAATGAGTCTGGCTAAATAGGAGGTTTCGTTTTTAGAGCAGCCTGGAAAAGAGATACAATATGGCTTTAATTAGCAGCCAAAATGTAGCCAAAATGTAGCCAAAATGTAGCGTTGAGTGGACATTTAAGCCTTTAATTTCAAAAACCTGTATCAGAATGCTCGTAAATTACACATTGACAGTCTGAGATGTGTACACTATCACCCAGAGGTGAAATGAGTCTGGCTAAATAGGAGGTTTTGTTTTTAGAGCAGCCTGAAAAAAAGTTGCAATATGGCTTTAATTAGCAGCCAAAATGTAGCCAAAATATAGCTTTGAGTGGACATTTAAGCCTTTAATTTCAAAAACCTGTATCAGAATGCTCGGAAATTACACATTGACAGTCTGAGATGTGTACACTATCACCCAGAGGTGAAATGAGTCTGGCTAAACAGGAGGTTTTGTTTTTAGAGCAGCCTGGAAAAGAGATACAATATGGCTTTAATTAGACGCCAAAATGTAGCCAAAATATAGCTTTGAGTGGACATTTAAGCCTTTAATTTTAAAATCCTTTATCAGAAGTGTCCAATATTACACACTGACAGTCTGGGATGTCCATACAATCACCCTGAGGTGAAATGCGTCTAGCTAAATAGGAGGTTTCGTTTTTAGAGCAGCCTGAAAAAGAGTTACAATATGGCTTTAATTAGCAGCCAAAATGTAGCCAAAATGTAGCCAAAATATATCTTTGATTGGACATTTAAGCCGTTAATTTTAAAATCCTACATCAGAATAGTCTGATATTACCCAATGACAGCCTCCGATGTATATAGTATCACCCTGAGGTGAATTGAGTCTGGCTAAACAGGAGTTTTTTGTTTTAGAGCAGCCTGAAAAAAAATTGCAATATGGCTTTAATTAGCAGCCAAAATGTAGCCAAAATATAGCTTTGAGTGGATATTTAAGCCTTTAATTTTAAAATCCTATATCAGAATTGTCCAATATTAAACAGTGACAGTCTGGGATGTGTATACTATCACCCTGAGGTAAAATGAGTCTGGCTAAAAAGGAGGTTTTGTTTTTAGAGCAGCCTGAAAAAAAGTTACAATATGGCTTTAATTAGATGCCAAAATGTGGCCAAAATGTAGCCAAAATATAGCGTTGAGTGGACATTTAAGCCTTTAATTTTAAAATCCTACATCAGAATAGTGTGATATTACCCAATGACAGTCTGGAATGTGTATAGTATCACCCTGAGGTGAAATGAGTCTGGCTAAACAGGAGGTTTTGTTTTTAGAGCAGCCTGAAAAAAAGTTGCAATATGGCTTTAATTAGCAGCCAAAATGTAGCCAAAATATAGCTTTGAGTGGACATTTAAGCCTTTAATTTTAAAATCCTATATCAGAAGTGTCCAATATTACACAGTGACAGTCTGGGATGTCCATACAATCACCCTGAGGTGAAATGCGTCTAGCTAAATAGGAGGTTTCGTTTTTAGAGCAGCCTGAAAAAGAGTTACAATATGGCTTTAATTAGCAGCCAAAATGTAGCCAAAATGTAGCCAAAATATATCTTTGATTGGACATTTAAGCCGTTAATTTTAAAATCCTACATCAGAATAGTCTGATATTACCCAATGACAGCCTCCGATGTATATAGTATCACCCTGAGGTGAATTGAGTCTGGCTAAACAGGAGTTTTTTGTTTTAGAGCAGCCTGAAAAAAAATTGCAATATGGCTTTAATTAGCAGCCAAAATGTAGCCAAAATATAGCTTTGAGTGGACATTTAAGCCTTTAATTTTAAAATCCTATATCAGAATTGTCCAATATTAAACATTGACAGTCGGGGATATGTATACTATCACCCTGAGGTGAAATTAGTCTGGCGAAATAGGAGGTTTCGTTTTTAGAGCAGCCTGAAAAAGAGTTACAACATGGCTTTAATTAGATGCCAAAATCTAGCCAAAATATAGGTTTGAGTGGACATTTAAGCCTTTAATTTTAAAATCTTATATCAGAATTGTCCAATATTACATAATGACAGTCTGGGATGTGTATACTATCACCCTGAGGTGAAATGAGTCTGGCTAAACAGGAGGTTTTGTTTTTAGAGCAGCCTGGAAAAGAGATACAATATGGCTTTAATTAGACGCCAAAATGTAGCCAAAATATAGCTTTGAGTGGACATTTAAGCCTTTAATTTTAAAATCCTTTATCAGAAGTGTCCAATATTACACACTGACAGTCTGGGATGTCCATACAATCACCCTGAGGTGAAATGCGTCTAGCTAAATAGGAGGTTTCGTTTTTAGAGCAGCCTGAAAAAGAGTTAAAATATGGCTTTAATTAGCAGCCAAAATGTAGCCAAAATGTAGCCAAAATATATCTTTGATTGGACATTTAAGCCGTTAATTTTAAAATCCTACATCAGAATAGTCTGATATTACCCAATGACAGCCTCCGATGTATATAGTATCACCCTGAGGTGAATTGAGTCTGGCTAAACAGGAGTTTTTTGTTTTAGAGCAGCCTGAAAAAAAATTGCAATATGGCTTTAATTAGCAGCCAAAATGTAGCCAAAATATAGCTTTGAGTGGATATTTAAGCCTTTAATTTTAAAATCCTATATCAGAATTGTCCAATATTAAACAGTGACAGTCTGGGATGTGTATACTATCACCCTGAGGTAAAATGAGTCTTGCTAAAAAGGAGGTTTTGTTTTTAGAGCAGCCTGAAAAAAAGTTACAATATGGCTTTAATTAGACGCCAAAATGTGGCCAAAATGTAGCCAAAATATAGCGTTGAGTGGACATTTAAGCCTTTAATTTTAAAATCCTACATCAGAATAGTGTGATATTACCCAATGACAGTCTGGAATGTGTATAGTATCACCCTGAGGTGAAATGAGTCTGGCTAAACAGGAGGTTTTGTTTTTAGAGCAGCCTGAAAAAAAGTTGCAATATGGCTTTAATTAGCAGCCAAAATGTAGCCAAAATATAGCTTTGAGTGGACATTTAAGCCTTTAATTTTAAAATCCTATATCAGAAGTGTCCAATATTACACAGTGACAGTCTGGGATGTCCATACAATCACCCTGAGGTGAAATGCGTCTAGCTAAATAGGAGGTTTCGTTTTTAGAGCAGCCTGAAAAAGAGTTACAATATGGCTTTAATTAGCAGCCAAAATGTAGCCAAAATGTAGCCAAAATATAGCTTTGATTGGACATTTAAGCCGTTAATTTTAAAATCCTACATCAGAATAGTCTGATATTACCCAATGACAGCCTCCGATGTATATAGTATCACCCTGAGGTGAATTGAGTCTGGCTAAACAGGAGTTTTTTGTTTTAGAGCAACCTGAAAAAAAATTGCAATATGGCTTTAATTAGCAGCCAAAATGTAGCCAAAATATAGCTTTGAGTGGACATTTAAGCCTTTAATTTTAAAATCCTATATCAGAATTGTCCAATATTAAACATTGACAGTCGGGGATATGTATACTATCACCCTGAGGTGAAATTAGTCTGGCGAAATAGGAGGTTTCGTTTTTAGAGCAGCCTGAAAAAGAGTTACAATATGGCTTTAATTAGATGCCAAAATCTAGCCAAAATATAGCTTTGAGTGGACATTTAAGCCTTTAATTTTAAAATCTTATATCAGAATTGTCCAATATTACATAGTGACAGTCTGGGATGTGTATACTATCACCCTGAGGTGAAATGAGTCTGGCTAAATAGGAGGTTTCGTTTTTAGAGCAGCCTGGAAAAGAGATACAATATGGCTTTAATTAGCAGCCAAAATGTAGCCAAAATGTAGCCAAAATGTAGCGTTGAGTGGACATTTAAGCCTTTAATTTCAAAAACCTGTATCAGAATGCTCGGAAATTACACATTGACAGTCTGAGATGTGTACACTATCACCCAGAGGTGAAATGAGTCTGGCTAAACAGGAGGTTTTGTTTTTAGAGCAGCCTGAAAAAGAGATACAATATGGCTTTAATTAGACGCCAAAATGTAGCCAAAATATAGCTTTGAGTGGACATTTAAGCCTTTAATTTCAAAAACCTGTATCAGAATGCTCGGAAATTACACATTGACAGTCTGAGATGTGTACACTATCACCCAGAGGTGAAATGAGTCTGGCTAAACAGGAGGTTTTGTTTTTAGAGCAGCCTGAAAAAGAGATACAATATGGCTTTAATTAGACGCCAAAATGTAGCCAAAATATAGCTTTGAGTGGACATTTAAGCCTTTAATTTCAAAAACCTGTATCAGAATGCTCGGAAATTACACATTGACAGTCTGAGATGTGTACACTATCACCCAGAGGTGAAATGAGTCTGGCTAAACAGGAGGTTTTGTTTTTAGAGCAGCCTGAAAAAAAATTGCAATATGGCTTTAATTAGCAGCCAAAATGTAGCCAATATATAGCTTTGAGTGGACATTTAAGCCTATAATTTTAAAATCCTATATCAGAATTGTCCAATATTAAACAGTGACAGTCTGGGATGTGTATAATATCACCCTGGGGTGAAATGAGTCTGGCTAAATAGGAGGTTTCGTTTTTAGAGCAGCCTGGAAAAGAGACTAATTTCACCTCAGGGTGATGGTGTACACATCTAAGACTGTAAATGTGTAATATCGGAGCATTTCGATACAGGATTTTAAAATTAAAGGCTTAAATGTCCACACAAAGCTATTTTGGCAACATTTTGGCATCTAATTGAAGCCATATTGTAACCCTTTCTCAGGCTGCTCTGGAAAAGAAAGCTCCTGTTTAGCCAGACTCATTTCACCTTAGGCTTAATTGTCCACTCACTGCTATATTTTGGCTACATTTTGGCTTCTAATTAAAGCCATATTGTAACTTTTTTTCAGGCTGCTCTAAAACCAAAACCACCTGTTTAGCCAGACTCATTTCACATCAGGGTGATAGTGTACACATCCCAGACTGTCCCTGGGTAATATCGGAGCATTCTGTTATAGGATTTTGAAATTAAAGGCTTAAATGTCAACTCAAAGCTATATTTTGGCTACATTTTGGCTGCTAATTAAAGCCATATTGTATATCTTTTTCAGGCTGCTCTAAAAATGAAACCTATTTAGCCAGACTCATTTCACCTCAGGATGAGATTATACACATCCCAGACTGTCATTGGGTAATATCAGACTATTCTGATGTAGGATTCTAAAATTAAAGGCTTAAATGTCCACTCAATGCTATATTTAGGCTACATTTTGGCATCTAATTAAAGCCATGTTGTAACTTTTTTTCAGGCTGCTCTAAAAACAAAACCTCCTGTTTAGGCAGTCTCATTTCACCTCAGGGTGATAGTGTACACATCTAAGACTGTCAATGTGTAATATCGGAGCATTCTGATACAGGATTTTGAAATTAAAGGCTTAAATGTCCAATTAAAGCTATTCTGTGGGTATGTTCTGGAATCTAATTGAATCCATATTGTAACTCTTTCTCAGTCTGCTCTAAAATAGAAAACCTCTTGTTTAGGCAGACTCATTTCACTTGAGGGTGATAGTATACACATCCCAGACTTTCACTGTGTAATATCAGACTATTCTGATACAGGATTTTGAAATTAAAGGCTTAAATGTCCATTAAAAGCTATATTTTGGCTACATTTTGGCTGCTACTTAAAGCCATATTGCAACTTTTTTTCAGTCTGCTCTAAAAACAAAACCTCCTGGTTAGCCAGACTCATTTCACATCAGGGTGATACTATACACATCGGAGGCTGTCATTGGGTAATATCAAACTATTCTGATGTAGGATTTTAAAAGTAAAGGCTTAAATGTCAAATTAAAGCTATTCTTTGGGTATATTTTGGCATCTAATTAAAGCCATATTGTAACCCTTTCTCAGGCTGCTCTAAAAATGAAAGCTCCTGTTTAGCCAGACTCATTTCACCTTAGGATTAAATGTCCACTCACTGCTATATTTTGGCTACATTTTGGCGTCTAATTAAAGCCATATTGTAACTTTTTTTCAGGCTGCTCTAAAAACAAAATCTCCTGTTTAGCCAGACTCATTTCACGTCAGGGTGATAGTGTACACATCTCAGACTGTCCCTGGGTAATATCGGAGCATTCTGTTATAGGATTTTGAAATTAAAGGCTTAAATATCAACTCAAAGCTATATATTTTGGCTACATTTTGGCTGCTAATTAAAGCCATATTGTATCACTTTTTCAGGCTGCTCTAAAAATGAAACCTATTTAGCCAGACTCATTTCACCTCAGGATGAGAGTATACACATCCCAGACTGTCATTGGGTAATATCAGACTATTCTGATGTAGGATTTTAAAATTAAAGGCTTAAATGTCCACTCAAAGCTATATTTTGGCTACATTTTGGCGTCTAATTTAAAGCCATATTGCAACTTTTTTTCAGGTTGCTCTAAAAACCAAACCTACTGTTTAGCCAGACTCATTTCACTTGAGGTTGATAGTATACACATCCCAGACTGTCACTGTGTAATATTGGACAATTCAAATATAGGATTTTAAAAGTAAAGGCTTAAATGTCCGATCGAAGCTATTTTTGGCAACATTTTGGCTAATTAAAGCCATATTGTAACTTCTTTTTCAGGCTTCTCTAAAAACGAAACCTCCTATTTAGCCAGACTCATTTCACCTCAGGGTGATTGTATACACATCCCAGACTTTCATTGCGTAATATCAGACTATTCTGATGTAGGATTTTAAAATTAAAGGCTTAAATGTCCACTCAACGCTATATTTTGGTTACATTTTGGTGTCTAAGTAAAGCCATATTGTAACTTTTTTTCAGGCTGCTCTAAAAACAAAACCTCCTGTTTAGCCAGACTCATTTCATCTCAGGGTGATAGTGTACACATCTAAGACTGTCAATGTGTAATATCAGACTATTCTGATGTGGGATTCTAAAATTAAAGGCTTAAATGTCCAATTAAAGCTATTCTGTGGGTATATTTTGGCATCTAATTAAAGCCATATTGTAACTTTTTTTCAGGCTGCTCTAAAAACAAAACGTCCTGTTTAGCCAGACTCATTTCACCTCAGGGTGATACTATACACATCGGAGGCTGTCATTGGCTAATATCAGACTACTCTGATGTAGGATTTTAAAATTAAAGGCTTAAATGTCCACTCAATGCTATATTTTGGCTACATTTTGGCTACATTTTGGCGTCTAATTAAAGCCATATTATAACTTTTTTTCAGGCTGCTCTAAAAACAAAACCTCCTGTTTAGCCAGACTCATTTCACCTCAGGGTGATAGTGTACACATCTAAGACTGTCAATGTGTAATATCAGAGCATTGTGATACAGGATTTTGAAATTAAAGGCTTAAATGTCCAATTAAAGCTATTCTGTGGGTATGTTTTGGAATCTAATTAAATCCATATTGTATCTCTTTCTCAGGCTGCTCTAAAAAAGAAAAACTCCTGTTTAGGCAGACTCGATTTAATTGAGGGTGATAGTATACACATCCCAGACTTTCACTGTGTAATATTGGACAATTCTGATACAGGATTTTAAAACGAAAGGCTTAAATGTCCACTCAAAGCTATTTTTGGCAACATTTTGGCATCTAATTAAGGAAATATTGTAACCCTTTCTCAGGCTGCTCTAAAAACGAAACCTCCTGTTTAGCCAGACTCATTTCACCTTAGGCTTAAATGTCCAATCAATGCTATATTTTGGCTACATTTTGGCTGCTAATTGAAGCCATATTGTAACTCTTTTTCAGGCTGCTCTGAAAACGAAACCTCCTGTTTAGCCAGACTCATTTCACCTCAGGGCGATAGCATACACATCCCAGACTGTCACTGGGTAATATCAGACTATTCTGATATACGATTTTAAAAATAAAGGCTTAAATGTCCACTTAAAGCTATATTTTAACTCTGTTTCAGACTGCTAATTAAAGCCATACCGTAACTCTTTTTCAGGCTGCTAATTAAAGCCATACTGTAACTCTTTTTCAGGCTGCTCTAAAAACGAAACCTCCTGTTTAGCCAGACTCATTTCACCTCAGTGTGATATTATACACATCGTAGACTGTCACTGGCTGATTTTGGACAATTCTGATATAGGATTATAAAATGAAAGGCTTAAATGTCCACTCAAAGCTATATTTTGGCTACATTTTGGCTGCTAATTGAAGCCATATTGTAACTCTTTTTCAGGCTGCTCTGAAAACGAAACCTCCTGTTTAGCCAGACTCATTTCACCTCAGGGTGATAGTATACACATCCCAGACTGTCACTGGGAAATAATATCAGACTATTCTGATATAGGATTTTAAAATTGCAGGCTCACATGTCCACTTAAAGCTATATTTCAATTCTGTTTCAGGCTGCTAATTAAAGCCATATTGTAACTCTTTTTCAGGCTGCACTAAAAACGAAACCTCTTGTTTAGCCAGACTCATTTCACCTAAGGGTGATATTATACACATCGTAGACTGTCACTGGGTAATATTGGACAATTCTGATATAGGATTTTAAAATTAAAGGCTTAAATGTCCACTCAAAGCTATATTTTGGCTACGTTTTGGCTGCTAATTAAAGCCATATTGTAACTCTTTTTCAGGCTGCTCTGAAAACGAAACCTCCTGTTTAGCCAGACTCATTTCACCTCAGGGCGATAGTATACACATCCCAGACTGTCATTGGGTAATATCAAACTATTCTGATATAGGATTTTAAATTAAAGGTTTAAATGTCCACTTAAAGCTATATTTCAACTCTGTTTCAGACTGCTAATTAAAGCAATACTGTAACTCTTTTTCAGGCTGCTAATTAAAGCCATATTGTAACTCTTTTTCAGGATGCTCTAAAAACGAAACATCCTGATAAACCAGACTCATTTCACCTCATGGTGATAGTATACACATCCCAGACTGTCACTGGGTAATATCAGACTATTCTGATACAGGATTATAAAATTAACGGCTTAAATGTCCACTTAAAGCTATACTTTGGCTACATTTTGGCTGATAATTAAAGCCATATTGTAACTATTTTTCAGGCTGCTCTAAAAACGAAACCTCCTGTTTAGCCAGACTCATTTCACCTCAGGGTGATATTATACACATCGTAGACTGTCACTGGGTAATATTGGACAATTCTGATATAGGATTTTAAAATTAAAGGCTTAAATGTCCACTCAAAGCTATATTTTGGCTTAATTTTGGCTGCTAATAAAAGCCATATTGTAACTCTTTTTCAGGCTGCTCTGAAAATGAAACCTCCTGTTTAGCCAGACTCATTTCACCTCAGGGCGATAGTATACACATCCCAGACTGTCACTGGGTAATATTGAACAATTCTGATATAGGATTTTAAAATTAAAGGCTTAAATTTCCACTTAAAGCTATATTTCAACTCTGTTTCAGACTGCTAATTAAAGCCATACTGTAACTCTTTTTCAGGCTGCAAATTAACGCTATACTGTAACTCTTTTTCAGGCTGCTCTTAAAACGAAACCTCCTGTTTAGCTAAACTCATTTCACATCAGGGTGATATTTTACATGTCGTAAAGTGTCACTGGGTAATATTGGACAATTCTGATATAGAATTTTAAAATTAAAGGCATAAATGTCCACTCAAAGCTATATTTTGGCTCCATTTTGGCTGCTAATTAAAGCCATATTGTAACTCTTTTTCAGGCTGCTCTGAAAATTAAAACTCCTCTTTAGCCAGATTCATTTCACCTCAGGGTGATATTAAACATGTGGTGAATTGTCACTGGGTAATATTGGACAATTCTGATACAGGATTTTAAAATTAAAGGCTTAAATGTCCACTCAAAGCTATATTTTGGCTCCATTTTGGCTGCTAATTAAAGCCATATTGTAACTCTTTTTCAGGCTGCTCCAAAAACGAAACCTCCTGTTTAGCCAGACTCATTTCACCTCAGGGCGATAGTCTACACATCCCAGACTGTCACTGGGTAATATCAGACTATTCTGATACAGGATTTTAAAATTAAAGGCTTAAATGTCCACTTAAAGCTATATTTCGGCTACATTTTGGCTGCTACTTAAAGCCATATTGTAACTGTTTTTCAGGATCCACTAAAAACGAAACATCCTGTTTAGCCAGACTCATTTCACCTCAAGGTGATAGTATACACATCCGAGACTGTCACTGGGTAATATCAGACTATTCTGATATAGGATATTACAATTAAAGGCTTAAATGTCCACTTCAAGCTATATTTAAACTCTGTTTTAGGCTGCTAATTAAAGCCATACTTTAACTCTTTTTCAGGCTGCTAAATAAAGCCATATTGTAACTCTTTTTCAGGCTGCACTAAAAACGAAACCTCCTGTTTAGACAGACTCATTTCACCTAAGGGTGATATTATACACATCGTAGACTGTCACTGGGTAATATTGGACAATTCTGATATAGGATCTTAAAATTAAAGGCTTAAATATCCACTCAGCTATATTTTGGCTACGTTTTGGCTGCTAATTAAAGCCATATTGTAACTCTTTTTCAGGATTCTCTAAAAACGAAACATCCTGTTTATCCAGACTTATTTCACCTCAGGGTGATAGTATACACATCCCAGACTGTCATTGGGTAATATCAGACTATTCTCATATACGGTTTTAAAAATAAAGGCTTAAATGTCCACTTAAAGCTATATTTCAACCATATTTCAGGCTGCTAATTAAAGCCATACTGTAACTCTTTTTCAGGCTGCTAATTAAAGCCATATTGTAACTCTTTTTCAGGATGCTCTAAAAACGAAACATCCTGATAAACCAGACTCATTTCATCTCAGGGTGATAGTATACACATCCCAGACTGTCACTGGGTAATATCAGACTATTCTGATACAGGATTTTAAAATTAAAGGCTTAAATATCCACTTAAAGCTATATTTCGGCTACATTTTGGCTGCTAATTAAAGCCATATTGTAACTCTTTTTCAGGATGCACTAAAAACGAAACATCCTGTTTAGCCAGACTCATTTCACCTCAAGGTGATAGTATACACATCCCAGACTGTCACTGGGTAATATCAGACCATTCTAATATAGGATTTTAAATTAAAGGCTTAAATGTCCATTTAAAGCTATATTTCAATCCTATTTCAGGCTGCTAATTAAAGCCATACTGTAACTCTTTTTCAGGCTGCTAATTGAAGCCATATTGTAACTCTTTTTCAGGATGCTCTAAAAACGAAACACCCTGTTTAGCCAGACTAACTTCACCTCAGGGTGATAGTATACACATCCCAGACTTTCACTGGGTAATATCAGACTATTCTTATACAGGATTATGAAATGAAAGGCTTAAATGTCCACTCAAAGCTATATTTTGGCTACATTTTGGCTGCTAATTGAAGCCATATTGTAACTCGTTTTCAGGCTGCTCTAAAAACGAAAGCTCCTGTTTAGCCAGACTCATTTCACCTCAGGGCGATAGTATACACATCCCAGTCTGTCACTGGGTAATATCAAACTATTCTGATATAGGATTTTAAATTAAAGACTTAAATGTCCACTTAAAGCTATATTTCAACTCTGTTTCAGGCTGCTAATTAAAGCCATACTGTAACTCTTTTTCAGGCTGCTAATTAACGCCATATTGTAACTCTTTTTCAGGATTCTCTAAAAACAAAACATCCTGTTTAGCCAGACTAATTTCACCTCAGGGTGATAGTATACACATCCCAGACTGTCATTTGGTAATATTGGACAATTCTGATATAGGATTTTAAAATTAAAGGAATAAATGTCCACTCAAAGCTATATTTTGGCTACATTTTGGCTGCTAATTAAATCCATATTGTAACTCTTTTTCAGGATGCTCTAAAAACGAAACATCCTGATAAACCAGACTCATTTCACCTCAGGGTGATAGTATACACATCCCAGACTGTCACTGGGTAATAATATCAGACTATTCTGACATAGGATTTTAAAATTAAAGGCTTAAATGTCCACTTCAAGCTATATTTCAACTCTGTTTCAGGCTGCTAATTACAGCCATACTGCAACTCTTTTTCAGGCTGCTAATTAAAGCTATACTGTAACTCTTTTTCAGGCTGCTAATTAACGCCATATTGTAACTCTTTTTCAGGCTGCTCTAAAAACGAAACCTCCTGTTTAGCCAGACTCATTTCACCTCAGGGTGATATTATACGCATCGTAGACTGTCACAGGTTAATATTGGACAATTCTGATATAGGATTTTAAAATTAAAGGCTTAAATGTCCACTCAAAGCTATATTTTGGCTACATTTTGGCTGCTAATTAGAGCCATATTGTAACTGTTTTTTAGGATGCTTTAAAAACGAAACCTCCTGTTTATCCAAACTCATTTCACCTCAGGGTGATATTATACACATCCCAGACTGTCACTGGGTAATATCAGACTATTCTGATAAACGATTTTAAAATGAAAGTCTTAAATGTCCACTTCAAGCTATATTTCAACTCTGTTTCAGGCTGCTAATTAAAGCCATATTGTAACTCTTTTTCAGGCTGCTCCAAAAACGAAACCTCCTGTTTAGCCAGACTCATTTCACCACAGGGTGATATTATACACATCCCAGACTGTCACTGGGTAATATTTGACAATTCTGATATAGGAGTTTAAAAACAAAGGCTTAAATGTCCACTCAGTGCTATATTTTGGCTACATTTTGGCTGCTAATTAGAGCCATATTGTAACTGTTTTTTAGGATGCTTTAAAAACGAAACCTCCTGTTTATCCAAACTCATTTCCTCCTCAAGGTGATATTATACACATCCCAGACTGTCACTGTGTAATATCAGACTATTCTGATAAACGATTTTAAAATTAAAGGCTTAAATGTCCACTTCAAGCTATATTTCAACTCTGTTTCAGGCTGCTAATTAAAGTCATACTGTAACTCTTTTTCAGGCTGCTAATTAAAGCCATACTGTAACTCTTTTTCAGGCTGCTAATTAACGACATATTGTAACTCTTTTTCAGGCTGCTCCAAAAACGAAACCTCCTGTTTAGCCAAACTCATTTCACCTCAGGGTGATATTATACACGTCCTAAAGTGTCACTGGGTAATATTGGACAATTCTGATATAGGATTTTAAAATGAAAGGTTTCAATGTCCACTCAAAGCTATATTTTGGCTACATTTTGGCTACTAATTAAAGCCATATTGTAACTCTTTTTCAGGATGCTCTAAAAACGAAACATCCTGTTTATCCAGACTAATTTCACCTCAGGGTGATAGTATACACATCCCAGACTGTCACTGGGTAATATCAGACTATTCTGATACAGGATTTTAAAATTAAAGGCTTAAATGTCCACTAAAAGCTATATTTCAATTCTGTTTCAGGCTGCTAATTAAGGCCTTACTCTAACTCTTTTTCAGGCTTCTAAATAAAGCCATATTGTAACTCTTTTTCAGGCTGCTCCAAAAACGAAACCTCCTGTTTAGCCAGACTCATTTCACCTCAGGGTGATATTATACACATCCCAGACTGTCACTGGGTAATATCAGACTATTCTGATATACGATTTTAAAATTAAAGGCTTAAATGTCCACTTCAAGCTATATTTCAACTCTGTTTCAGGCTGTTAATTAAAGCCATACTGTAACTCTTTTTCACGCTGCTAATTAAAGCCATACTGTAACTCTTTTTCAGGCTGCTAATTAACACCATATTGTAACTCTTTTTCAGGCTGCTCTAAAAACGAAACCTCCTGTTTAGCCAAACTCATTTCACCTCTGGGTGATATTATGTACGTCGTAAAGTGTCACTGGGTAATATTGGACAATTCTGATATAGGATTTTAAAATTAAAGGCATAAATGTCCACTCAAAGCTATATTTTGGCTACATTTTGGCTGCTAATTACAGCTATATTGTAACTCTTTTTCAGGATGCTCTAAAAACGAAAAATCCTGATAAACCAGACTCATTTCACCTCAGTGTGATAGTATACACATCCCAGACTGTCACTGGGTAATATCAGACTATTCTGATATATAATTTTAAAATTAGAGGCTTAAATGTCCAATTCAAGCTATATTTCAACTCTGTTTCAGGCTGCTAATTAAAGCCATACTGTAACTCTTTTTCAGGCTGCTCTAAAAACGAAATCTCCTGTTTAGCCAAACTCATTTCACCTCAGGGTGATATTATACACGTCGTAAAGTGTCACTGGGTAATATTGGACAATTCTGATATAGGATTTTAAAATTAAAGGCATAAATGTCCACTTAAAGCTATATTTTGGCTACATTGTGGCTGCTATTTAAAACCATATTGTAACTCTTTTTCAGGATGCTCTAAAAACGAAAAATCCTGATAAACCAGACTCATTTCACCTCAGTGTGATAGTATACACATCCCAGACTGTCACTGGGTAATATCAGACCATTCTAATATAGGATTTTAAATTAAAGGCTTAAATGTCCATTTAAAGCTATATTTCAATCCTATTTCAGGCTGCTAATTAAAGCCATACTGTAACTCTTTTTCAGGCTGCTAATTGAAGCCATATTGTAACTCTTTTTCAGGATGCTCTAAAAACGAAACCTCCTGTTTAGCCAGACTCATTTCACCACAGGGTGATATTATACACATCCCAGACTGTCACTGGGTAATATTTGACAATTCTGATATAGGAGTTTAAAAACAAAGGCTTAAATGTCCACTCAGTGCTATATTTTGGCTACATTTTGGCTGCTAATTAGAGCCATATTGTAACTGTTTTTTAGGATGCTTTAAAAACGAAACCTCCTGTTTATCCAAACTCATTTCCTCCTCAAGGTGATATTATACACATCCCAGACTGTCACTGTGTAATATCAGACTATTCTGATAAACGATTTTAAAATTAAAGGCTTAAATGTCCACTTCAAGCTATATTTCAACTCTGTTTCAGGCTGCTAATTAAAGTCATACTGTAACTCTTTTTCAGGCTGCTAATTAAAGCCATACTGTAACTCTTTTTCAGGCTGCTAATTAACGACATATTGTAACTCTTTTTCAGGCTGCTCCAAAAACGAAACCTCCTGTTTAGCCAAACTCATTTCACCTCAGGGTGATATTATACACGTCCTAAAGTGTCACTGGGTAATATTGGACAATTCTGATAAAGGATTTTAAAATGAAAGGTTTCAATGTCCACTCAAAGCTATATTTTGGCTACATTTTGGCTACTAATTAAAGCCATATTGTAACTCTTTTTCAGGATGCTCTAAAAACGAAACATCCTGTTTATCCAGACTAATTTCACCTCAGGGTGATAGTATACACATCCCAGACTGTCACTGGGTAATATCAGACTATTCTGATACAGGATTTTAAAATTAAAGGCTTAAATGTCCACTAAAAGCTATATTTCAATTCTGTTTCAGGCTGCTAATTAAGGCCTTACTCTAACTCTTTTTCAGGCTTCTAAATAAAGCCATATTGTAACTCTTTTTCAGGCTGCTCCAAAAACGAAACCTCCTGTTTAGCCAGACTCATTTCACCTCAGGGTGATATTATACACATCCCAGACTGTCACTGGGTAATATCAGACTATTCTGATATACGATTTTAAAATTAAAGGCTTAAATGTCCACTTCAAGCTATATTTCAACTCTGTTTCAGGCTGTTAATTAAAGCCATACTGTAACTCTTTTTCACGCTGCTAATTAAAGCCATACTGTAACTCTTTTTCAGGCTGCTAATTAACACCATATTGTAACTCTTTTTCAGGCTGCTCTAAAAACGAAACCTCCTGTTTAGCCAAACTCATTTCACCTCTGGGTGATATTATGTACGTCGTAAAGTGTCACTGGGTAATATTGGACAATTCTGATATAGGATTTTAAAATTAAAGGCATAAATGTCCACTCAAAGCTATATTTTGGCTACATTTTGGCTGCTAATTACAGCTATATTGTAACTCTTTTTCAGGATGCTCTAAAAACGAAAAATCCTGATAAACCAGACTCATTTCACCTCAGTGTGATAGTATACACATCCCAGACTGTCACTGGGTAATATCAGACTATTCTGATATATAATTTTAAAATTAGAGGCTTAAATGTCCAATTCAAGCTATATTTCAACTCTGTTTCAGGCTGCTAATTAAAGCCATACTGTAACTCTTTTTCAGGCTGCTCTAAAAACGAAATCTCCTGTTTAGCCAAACTCATTTCACCTCAGGGTGATATTATACACGTCGTAAAGTGTCACTGGGTAATATTGGACAATTCTGATATAGGATTTTAAAATTAAAGGCATAAATGTCCACTTAAAGCTATATTTTGGCTACATTGTGGCTGCTATTTAAAACCATATTGTAACTCTTTTTCAGGATGCTCTAAAAACGAAAAATCCTGATAAACCAGACTCATTTCACCTCAGTGTGATAGTATACACATCCCAGACTGTCACTGGGTAATATCAGACCATTCTAATATAGGATTTTAAATTAAAGGCTTAAATGTCCATTTAAAGCTATATTTCAATCCTATTTCAGGCTGCTAATTAAAGCCATACTGTAACTCTTTTTCAGGCTGCTAATTGAAGCCATATTGTAACTCTTTTTCAGGATGCTCTAAAAACGAAACACCCTGTTTAGCCAGACTAACTTCACCTCAGGGTGATAGTATACACATCCCAGACTTTCACTGGGTAATATCAGACTATTCTTATACAGGATTATGAAATGAAAGGCTTAAATGTCCACTCAAAGCTATATTTTGGCTACATTTTGGCTGCTAATTAAAGCCATATTGTAACTCTTTTTCAGGATGCTCTAAAAACGAAACATCCTGTTTAGCCAGACTAATTTCACGTCAGGGTGATAGTATACACATCCCAGACTGTCACTGGGTAATATCAGACTATTCTGATAAACGATTTTAAAATGAAAGGCTTAAATGTCCACTTCAAGCTATATTTCAACTCTGTTTCAGGCTGCTAATTAAAGCCATATTGTAACTCTTTTTCAGGCTGCTCCAAAAACGAAACCTCCTGTTTAGCCAGACTCATTTCACCACAGGGTGATATTATACACATCCCAGACTGTCACTGGGTAATATTTGACAATTCTGATATAGGAGTTTAAAAACAAAGGCTTAAATGTCCACTCAAAGCTATATTTTGGCTACATTTTGGCTGCTAATTAGAGCCATATTGTAACTGTTTTTTAGGATGCTTTAAAAACGAAACCTCCTGTTTATCCAAACTCATTTCACCTCAGGGTGATATTATACACATCCCAGACTGTCACTGGGTAATATCAGACTATTCTGATAAACGATTTTAAAATGAAAGTCTTAAATGTCCACTTCAAGCTATATTTCAACTCTGTTTCAGGCTGCTAATTAAAGCCATATTGTAACTCTTTTTCAGGCTGCTCCAAAAACGAAACCTCCTGTTTAGCCAGACTCATTTCACCACAGGGTGATATTATACACATCCCAGACTGTCACTGGGTAATATTTGACAATTCTGATATAGGAGTTTAAAAACAAAGGCTTAAATGTCCACTCAAAGCTATATTTTGGCTACATTTTGGCTGCTAATTAGAGCCATATTGTAACTGTTTTTTAGGATGCTTTAAAAACGAAACCTCCTGTTTATCCAAACTCATTTCACCTCAGGGTGATATTATACACATCCCAGACTGTCACTGGGTAATATCAGACTATTCTGATAAACGATTTTAAAATGAAAGTCTTAAATGTCCACTTCAAGCTATATTTCAACTCTGTTTCAGGCTGCTAATTAAAGCCATATTGTAACTCTTTTTCAGGCTGCTCCAAAAACGAAACCTCCTGTTTAGCCAGACTCATTTCACCACAGGGTGATATTATACACATCCCAGACTGTCACTGGGTAATATTTGACAATTCTGATATAGGAGTTTAAAAACAAAGGCTTAAATGTCCACTCAGTGCTATATTTTGGCTACATTTTGGCTGCTAATTAGAGCCATATTGTAACTGTTTTTTAGGATGCTTTAAAAACGAAACCTCCTGTTTATCCAAACTCATTTCCTCCTCAAGGTGATATTATACACATCCCAGACTGTCACTGTGTAATATCAGACTATTCTGATAAACGATTTTAAAATTAAAGGCTTAAATGTCCACTTCAAGCTATATTTCAACTCTGTTTCAGGCTGCTAATTAAAGTCATACTGTAACTCTTTTTCAGGCTGCTAATTAAAGCCATACTGTAACTCTTTTTCAGGCTGCTAATTAACGACATATTGTAACTCTTTTTCAGGCTGCTCCAAAAACGAAACCTCCTGTTTAGCCAAACTCATTTCACCTCAGGGTGATATTATACACGTCCTAAAGTGTCACTGGGTAATATTGGACAATTCTGATATAGGATTTTAAAATGAAAGGTTTCAATGTCCACTCAAAGCTATATTTTGGCTACATTTTGGCTACTAATTAAAGCCATATTGTAACTCTTTTTCAGGATGCTCTAAAAACGAAACATCCTGTTTATCCAGACTAATTTCACCTCAGGGTGATAGTATACACATCCCAGACTGTCACTGGGTAATATCAGACTATTCTGATACAGGATTTTAAAATTAAAGGCTTAAATGTCCACTAAAAGCTATATTTCAATTCTGTTTCAGGCTGCTAATTAAGGCCTTACTCTAACTCTTTTTCAGGCTTCTAAATAAAGCCATATTGTAACTCTTTTTCAGGCTGCTCCAAAAACGAAACCTCCTGTTTAGCCAGACTCATTTCACCTCAGGGTGATATTATACACATCCCAGACTGTCACTGGGTAATATCAGACTATTCTGATATACGATTTTAAAATTAAAGGCTTAAATGTCCACTTCAAGCTATATTTCAACTCTGTTTCAGGCTGTTAATTAAAGCCATACTGTAACTCTTTTTCACGCTGCTAATTAAAGCCATACTGTAACTCTTTTTCAGGCTGCTAATTAACACCATATTGTAACTCTTTTTCAGGCTGCTCTAAAAACGAAACCTCCTGTTTAGCCAAACTCATTTCACCTCTGGGTGATATTATGTACGTCGTAAAGTGTCACTGGGTAATATTGGACAATTCTGATATAGGATTTTAAAATTAAAGGCATAAATGTCCACTCAAAGCTATATTTTGGCTACATTTTGGCTGCTAATTACAGCTATATTGTAACTCTTTTTCAGGATGCTCTAAAAACGAAAAATCCTGATAAACCAGACTCATTTCACCTCAGTGTGATAGTATACACATCCCAGACTGTCACTGGGTAATATCAGACTATTCTGATATATAATTTTAAAATTAGAGGCTTAAATGTCCAATTCAAGCTATATTTCAACTCTGTTTCAGGCTGCTAATTAAAGCCATACTGTAACTCTTTTTCAGGCTGCTCTAAAAACGAAATCTCCTGTTTAGCCAAACTCATTTCACCTCAGGGTGATATTATACACGTCGTAAAGTGTCACTGGGTAATATTGGACAATTCTGATATAGGATTTTAAAATTAAAGGCATAAATGTCCACTTAAAGCTATATTTTGGCTACATTGTGGCTGCTATTTAAAACCATATTGTAACTCTTTTTCAGGATGCTCTAAAAACGAAAAATCCTGATAAACCAGACTCATTTCACCTCAGTGTGATAGTATACACATCCCAGACTGTCACTGGGTAATATCAGACCATTCTAATATAGGATTTTAAATTAAAGGCTTAAATGTCCATTTAAAGCTATATTTCAATCCTATTTCAGGCTGCTAATTAAAGCCATACTGTAACTCTTTTTCAGGCTGCTAATTGAAGCCATATTGTAACTCTTTTTCAGGATGCTCTAAAAACGAAACACCCTGTTTAGCCAGACTAACTTCACCTCAGGGTGATAGTATACACATCCCAGACTTTCACTGGGTAATATCAGACTATTCTTATACAGGATTATGAAATGAAAGGCTTAAATGTCCACTCAAAGCTATATTTTGGCTACATTTTGGCTGCTAATTAAAGCCATATTGTAACTCTTTTTCAGGATGCTCTAAAAACGAAACATCCTGTTTAGCCAGACTAATTTCACGTCAGGGTGATAGTATACACATCCCAGACTGTCACTGGGTAATATCAGACTATTCTGATAAACGATTTTAAAATGAAAGGCTTAAATGTCCACTTCAAGCTATATTTCAACTCTGTTTCAGGCTGCTAATTAAAGCCATATTGTAACTCTTTTTCAGGCTGCTCCAAAAACGAAACCTCCTGTTTAGCCAGACTCATTTCACCACAGGGTGATATTATACACATCCCAGACTGTCACTGGGTAATATTTGACAATTCTGATATAGGAGTTTAAAAACAAAGGCTTAAATGTCCACTCAAAGCTATATTTTGGCTACATTTTGGCTGCTAATTAGAGCCATATTGTAACTGTTTTTTAGGATGCTTTAAAAACGAAACCTCCTGTTTATCCAAACTCATTTCACCTCAGGGTGATATTATACACATCCCAGACTGTCACTGGGTAATATCAGACTATTCTGATAAACGATTTTAAAATGAAAGTCTTAAATGTCCACTTCAAGCTATATTTCAACTCTGTTTCAGGCTGCTAATTAAAGCCATATTGTAACTCTTTTTCAGGCTGCTCCAAAAACGAAACCTCCTGTTTAGCCAGACTCATTTCACCACAGGGTGATATTATACACATCCCAGACTGTCACTGGGTAATATTTGACAATTCTGATATAGGAGTTTAAAAACAAAGGCTTAAATGTCCACTCAAAGCTATATTTTGGCTACATTTTGGCTGCTAATTAGAGCCATATTGTAACTGTTTTTTAGGATGCTTTAAAAACGAAACCTCCTGTTTATCCAAACTCATTTCACCTCAGGGTGATATTATACACATCCCAGACTGTCACTGGGTAATATCAGACTATTCTGATAAACGATTTTAAAATGAAAGTCTTAAATGTCCACTTCAAGCTATATTTCAACTCTGTTTCAGGCTGCTAATTAAAGCCATATTGTAACTCTTTTTCAGGCTGCTCCAAAAACGAAACCTCCTGTTTAGCCAGACTCATTTCACCACAGGGTGATATTATACACATCCCAGACTGTCACTGGGTAATATTTGACAATTCTGATATAGGAGTTTAAAAACAAAGGCTTAAATGTCCACTCAGTGCTATATTTTGGCTACATTTTGGCTGCTAATTAGAGCCATATTGTAACTGTTTTTTAGGATGCTTTAAAAACGAAACCTCCTGTTTATCCAAACTCATTTCCTCCTCAAGGTGATATTATACACATCCCAGACTGTCACTGTGTAATATCAGACTATTCTGATAAACGATTTTAAAATTAAAGGCTTAAATGTCCACTTCAAGCTATATTTCAACTCTGTTTCAGGCTGCTAATTAAAGTCATACTGTAACTCTTTTTCAGGCTGCTAATTAAAGCCATACTGTAACTCTTTTTCAGGCTGCTAATTAACGACATATTGTAACTCTTTTTCAGGCTGCTCCAAAAACGAAACCTCCTGTTTAGCCAAACTCATTTCACCTCAGGGTGATATTATACACGTCCTAAAGTGTCACTGGGTAATATTGGACAATTCTGATATAGGATTTTAAAATGAAAGGTTTCAATGTCCACTCAAAGCTATATTTTGGCTACATTTTGGCTACTAATTAAAGCCATATTGTAACTCTTTTTCAGGATGCTCTAAAAACGAAACATCCTGTTTATCCAGACTAATTTCACCTCAGGGTGATAGTATACACATCCCAGACTGTCACTGGGTAATATCAGACTATTCTGATACAGGATTTTAAAATTAAAGGCTTAAATGTCCACTAAAAGCTATATTTCAATTCTGTTTCAGGCTGCTAATTAAGGCCTTACTCTAACTCTTTTTCAGGCTTCTAAATAAAGCCATATTGTAACTCTTTTTCAGGCTGCTCCAAAAACGAAACCTCCTGTTTAGCCAGACTCATTTCACCTCAGGGTGATATTATACACATCCCAGACTGTCACTGGGTAATATCAGACTATTCTGATATACGATTTTAAAATTAAAGGCTTAAATGTCCACTTCAAGCTATATTTCAACTCTGTTTCAGGCTGTTAATTAAAGCCATACTGTAACTCTTTTTCACGCTGCTAATTAAAGCCATACTGTAACTCTTTTTCAGGCTGCTAATTAACACCATATTGTAACTCTTTTTCAGGCTGCTCTAAAAACGAAACCTCCTGTTTAGCCAAACTCATTTCACCTCTGCGTGATATTATGTACGTCGTAAAGTGTCACTGGGTAATATTGGACAATTCTGATATAGGATTTTAAAATTAAAGGCATAAATGTCCACTCAAAGCTATATTTTGGCTACATTTTGGCTGCTAATTACAGCTATATTGTAACTCTTTTTCAGGATGCTCTAAAAACGAAAAATCCTGATAAACCAGACTCATTTCACCTCAGTGTGATAGTATACACATCCCAGACTGTCACTGGGTAATATCAGACTATTCTGATATATAATTTTAAAATTAGAGGCTTAAATGTCCAATTCAAGCTATATTTCAACTCTGTTTCAGGCTGCTAATTAAAGCCATACTGTAACTCTTTTTCAGGCTGCTCTAAAAACGAAATCTCCTGTTTAGCCAAACTCATTTCACCTCAGGGTGATATTATACACGTCGTAAAGTGTCACTGGGTAATATTGGACAATTCTGATATAGGATTTTAAAATTAAAGGCATAAATGTCCACTTAAAGCTATATTTTGGCTACATTGTGGCTGCTATTTAAAACCATATTGTAACTCTTTTTCAGGATGCTCTAAAAACGAAAAATCCTGATAAACCAGACTCATTTCACCTCAGTGTGATAGTATACACATCCCAGACTGTCACTGGGTAATATCAGACTATTCTGATATAGGATTTTAAAATTAAAGGCTTAAATGTCCACTAAAAGCTATATTACAATTCTGTTTCAGGCTGCTAATTAATGCCTTACTCTAACTCTTTTTCAGGCTTCTAAATAAAGCCATATTGTAACTCTTTTTCAGGCTGCTCCAAAAACGAAACCTCCTGTTTAGCCAGACTCATTTCACCTCAGCCTGATATTATACACATCCCAGATTGTCACTGGGTAATATCAGACTATTCTGATATACGATTTTAAAATTAAAGGCTTAAATGTCCACCTCAAGCTATATTTCAACTCTGTTTCAGGCTGCTAATTAAAGCCATACTGTAACTCTTTTTCAGGCTGCTAATTAAAGCCATACTGTAACTCTTTTTCAGGCTGCTAATTGACGCCATATTGTAACTCTTTTTCAGGCTGCTCTAAAAACGAAACCTCCTGATAAACCAGACTCATTTCACCTCTGGGTGATATTATACACGTCGTAAAGTGTCACTGGGTAATATTGGACAATTCTGATAAAGAGTTTTAAAATTAAAGGCATAAATGTCCACTCAAAGCTATATTTTGGCTACATTTTGGCTGCTAATTAAAGCCATATTGTAACTCTTTTTCAGGATGCTCTAAAAACGAAAAATCCTGATAAACCAGACTCATTTCACCACAGTGTGATAGAATACACATCCCAGACTGTCACTGGGTAATATCAGACTATTCTGATATAGGATTTTAAAATGAAAGGCTTAAATGTCCAATTCAAGCTATATTTCAACTCTGTTTCAGACTGCTTATTAAGGCCTTACTCTAACTTTTTTTCAGGCTTCTAAATAAAGCCATATTATAACTCTTTTTCAGGCTGCTCCAAAAATGAAACCTCCTGTTTAGCCAGACTCATTTCACCTCAGGGTGATATTATACCCATCCCAGACTGTCACTGGGTAATATCAGACTATTCTGATATAGGATTTTAAAATTAAAGGCTTAAATGTCCACTAAAAGCTATATTTCAATTCTGTTTCAGGCTGCTAATTAAGGCCTTACTCTAACTCTTTTTCAGGCTTCTAAATAAAGCCATATTGTAACTCTTTTTCAGGCTGCTCCAAAAACGAAACCTCCTGTTTAGCCAGACTCATTTCACCTCAGGGTGATATTATACACATCCCAGACTGTCACTGGGTAATATCAGACTATTCTGATATACGATTTTAAAATTAAAGGCTTAAATGTCCACTTCAAGCTATATTTCAACTCTGTTTCAGGCTGCTAATTAAAGCCATACTGTAACTCTTTTTCACGCTGCTAATTAAAGCCATACCGTAACTCTTTTTCAGGCTGCTAATTAAAGCCATACCGTAACTCTTTTTCAGGCTGCTCTAAAAACGAAACCTCCTGTTTAGCCAGACTCATTTCACCTCAGGGTGATATTATACACATCATAGACTGTCACTGGCTGATTTTGGACAATTCTGATATAGGATTATAAAATTAAAGGCTTAAATGTCCATTCAAAGCTATATTTTGGCTACATTTTGGCTGCTAATTGAAGCCATATTGTAACTCTTTTTCAGGCTGCTCTGAAAACGAAACCTCCTGTTTAGCCAGACTCATTTCACCTCAGGGCGATAGTATACACATCCCAGACTGTCACTGGGTAATATCAAACTATTCTGATATAGGATATTAAAATTAAAGGCTTAAATGTCCACTTCAAGCTATATTTAAACTCTGTTTTAGGCTGCTAATTAAAGCCATACTGTAACTCTTTTTCAGGCTGCTAATTAAAGCCATATTGTAACTCTTTTTCAGGCTGCACTAAAAACAAAACCTCTTGTTTAGCCAGACTCATTTCACCTAAGGGTGATATTATACACATCGTAGACTGTCACTGGGTAATATTGGACAATTCTGATATAGGATTTTAAAATTAAAGGCTTAAATGTCCACTCAAAGCTATATTTTGGCTACGTTTTGGCTGCTAATTAAAGCCATATTGTAACTCTTTTTCAGGATTCTCTAAAAACGAAACATCCTGTTTATCCAGAGTAATTTCACCTCAGGGTGATAGTATACACATCCCAGACTGTCACTGGGTATTATCCGAATATTCTGATAAACAATTTTAAAATTAAAGGCTTAAATGTCCACTTCAAGCTATATTTCAACTCTTTTTCAGGCTGCTAATTAAAGCCATACTGTAACTCTTTTTCAGGCTGCTAATTAACGCTATACTGTAACTCTTTTTCAGGCTGCTCTAAAAACGAAACCTCCTGTTAAGCCAAACTCATTTCACCTCAGGGTGATATTATACACGTCGTAAAGTGTCACTGGGTAATATTGGAAAATTCTGAAATAGGATTTTAAAATTAAAGGCATAAATGTCCACTCAAAGCTATATTTTGGCTACATTTTGGCTGCTAATTGAAGCCATATTGTAACTCTTTTTCAGGCTGCTCTGAAAACGAAACCTCCTGTTTAGCCAGACCAATTTCACCTCAGGGCGATAGTATACACATCCCAGACTGTCATTGGGTAATATCAAACTATTCTGATATAGGATTTTAAATTAAAGCGTTAAATGTCCACTTAAAGCTATATTTCAACTCTGTTTCAGACTGCTAATTAAAGCCATACTGTAACTCTTTTTCAGGCTGCTAATTAAAGCCATATTGTAACTCTTTTTCAGGATGCTCTAAAAACGAAACATCCTGATAAACCAGACTCATTTCACCTCAGGGTGATAGTATACACATCCCAGACTGTCACTGGGAAATAATATCAGACTATTCTGATATAGGATTTTAAAATTGCAGGCTCACATGTCCACTTAAAGCTATATTTCAATTCTGTTTCAGGCTGCTAATTAAAGCCATATTGTAACTCTTTTTCAGGATGCTCTAAAAACGAAACATCCTGTTTAGCCAGACTAATTTCACCTCAGGGTGATAGTATACACCTCCCAGACTGTCACTGGGTAATATCAGTCTATTCTGATATACGATTTTAAAAATAAAGGCTTAAATGTCCACTTAAATCTATATTTCAACCATATTTCGGGCTGCTAATTAAAGCCATACTGTAACTCTTTTTCAGGCTGCTAATTAAAGCCATATTGTAACTCTTTTTCGGATGCTCTAAAAACGAAACATCCTGATAAACCAGACTCATTTCACCTCAGGGTGATAGTATACACATCCCAGACTGTCACTGGGTAATATCAGACTATTCTGATACAGGATTATAAAATTAACGGCTTAAATGTCCACTTAAATCTATATTTCAACCATATTTCGGGCTGCTAATTAAAGCCATACTGTAACTCTTTTTCAGGCTGATAATTAAAGCCATATTGTAACTATTTTTCAGGCTGCTCTAAAAACGAAACCTCCTGTTTAGCCAGACTCATTTCACCTCAGGGTGATATTATACACATCGTAGACTGTCACTGGGTAATATTGGACAATTCTGATATAGGATTTTAAAATTAAAGGCTTAAATGTCCACTCAAAGCTATATTTTGGCTTAATTTTGGCTGCTAATTAAAGCCATATTGTAACTCTTTTTCAGGCTGCTCTGAAAATGAAACCTCCTGTTTAGCCAGACTCATTTCACCTCAGTGTGATATTAAACACGTCGTGAATTGTCACTGGGTAATATTGGACAATTCTGATACAGGATTTTAAAATTAAAGGCTTAAATGTCCACTTAAAGCTATATTTCAACTATGTTTCAGACTTCTAATTAAAGCCATACTGTAACTCTTTTTCAGGCTGCTAATTAAAGCCATATTGTAACTCTTTTTCAGGATGCTCTAAAAACGAAACATCCTGATAAACCAGACTCATTTCATCTCAGGGTGATAGTATACACATCCCAGACTGTCACTGGGTAATATCAGACTATTCTGATACAGGATTTTAAAATTAAAGGCTTAAATATCCACTTAAAGCTATATTTCGGCTACATTTTGGCTGCTAATTAAAGCCATATTGTAACTCTTTTTCAGGATGCACTAAAAACGAAACATCCTGTTTAGCCAGAATCATTTCACCTCAAGGTGATACTATACACATCCCAGACTGTCACTGGGTAATATCAGACCATTCTAATATAGGATTTTAAATTAAAGGCTTAAATGTCCACTTAAAGCTATATTTCAATCCTATTCCAGGCTGCTAATTAAAGCCATACTGTAACTCTTTTTCAGGCTGCTAATTAAAGCCATATTGTAACTCTTTTTCAGGATGCTCTAAAAACGAAACACCCTGTTTAGCCAGACTAATTTCACCTCAGGGTGATAGTATACACATCCCAGACTTTCACTGGGTAATATCAGACTATTCTTATACAGGATTATAAAATGAAAGGCTTAAATGTCCACTCAAAGCTATATTTTGGCTACATTTTGGCTGCTAATTAAAGCCATATTGTAACTCTTTTTCAGGATGCTCTAAAAACGAAACATCCTGATAAACCAGATTCATTTCACCTCAGGGTGATATTATACACATCGTTGACTGTCACTGGGTAATATTGGACAATTCTGATATAGGATTTTAAAATTAAAGGCTTAAATGTCCACTCAAAGCTGTATTTTGGCTTAATATTGGCTGCTAATTAAAGCCATATTGTAACTCTTTTTCAGGCTGCTCTGAAAATGAAACCTCCTGTTTAGCCAGACTCATTTCACTTCAGGGCGATAGTATACACATCCCAGACTGTCACTGGGTAATATCAGACTATTCTGATACAGTTTTTTAAAATTAAAGGCTTAAATATCCACTTAAAGCTATATTTCGGCTACATTTTGGCTGCTAATTAAAGCCATACTGTAACTCTTTTTCAGGCTGCTAAATAAAGCCATATTGTAACTCTTTTTCAGGCTGATCTGAAAATGAAACCTCCTGTTTAGCCAGACTCATTTCACCTCAGGGTGATATTAAACACGTCGTGAATTGTCACTGGGTAATATTGGACAATTCTGATACAGGATTTTAAAATTAAAGGCTTAAATGTCCACTTAAAGCTATATTTTAACTCTGTTTCAGACTGCTAATTAAAGCCATGCTGTAACTCTTGTTCAGGCTGCTAATTAAAGCCATATCGTAACTCTTTTTCAGGCTGCTCTATAAACGAAACCTCCTGTTTAGCCAGACTCATTTCAACTCAGGGTGATATTATACACATCGTAGACTGCCACTGGGTAATTTTGGACAATTCTGAAATAGGATTTTAAAATTAAAGGCTTCAATGTCCACTCAAAGCTATATTTTGGCTACATTTTGGCTGCTAATTAAAGCCATATTGTAACTCTTTTTCAGGATGCTCTAAAAACGAAACATCCTGTTTATCCAGACTAATTTCACCTCAGGGTGATAGT
This sequence comes from Zingel zingel, assembly GCA_023566125.1. NCBI lineage: Eukaryota > Metazoa > Chordata > Actinopteri > Perciformes > Percidae > Zingel > Zingel zingel. The sequence continues at coordinate 7,861,965 of CM042329.1, read as the reverse complement.
ATACACATCCCAGACTGTCACTGGGTAATATCAGACTATTCTGATATAGGATATTAAAATTAAAGGCTTAAATGTCCAATTCAAGCTATATTTCAACTCTGTTTCAGACTGCTTATTAAGGCCTTACTCTAACTTTTTTTCAGGCTTCTAAATAAAGCCATATTATAACTCTTTTTCAGGCTGCTCCAAAAATGAAACCTCCTGTTTAGCCAGACTCATTTCACCTCAGGGTGATATTATACCAATCACAGACTGTCACTGGGTAATATCAGACTATTCTGATATAGGATTTTAAAATTAAAGGCTTAAATGTCCACTAAAAGCTATATTTCAATTCTGTTTCAGGCTGCTAATTAAGGCCTTACTCTAACTCTTTTTCAGGCTTCTAAATAAAGCCATATTGTAACTCTTTTTCAGGCTGCTCCAAAAACGAAACCTCCTGTTTAGCCAGACTCATTTCACCTCAGGGTTATATTATACACATCCCAGACTGTCACTGGGTAATATCAGACTATTCTGATATACGATTTTAAAATTAAAGGCTTAAATGTCCACTTCAAGCTATATTTCAACTCTGTTTCAGGCTGCTAATTAAAGCCATACTGTAACTCTTTTTCACGCTGCTAATTAAAGCCATACCGTAACTCTTTTTCAGGCTGCTAATTAAAGCCATACCGTAACTCTTTTTCAGGCTGCTCTAAAAACGAAACCTCCTGTTTAGCCAGACTCATTTCACCTCAGGGTGATATTATACACATCATAGACTGTCACTGGCTGATTTTGGACAATTCTGATATAGGATTATAAAATTAAAGGCTTAAATGTCCATTCAAAGCTATATTTTGGCTACATTTTGGCTGCTAATTGAAGCCATATTGTAACTCTTTTTCAGGCTGCTCTGAAAACGAAACCTCCTGTTTAGCCAGACTCATTTCACCTCAGGGCGATAGTATACACATCCCAGACTGTCACTGGGTAATATCAAACTATTCTGATATAGGATATTAAAATTAAAGGCTTAAATGTCCACTTCAAGCTATATTTAAACTCTGTTTTAGGCTGCTAATTAAAGCCATACTGTAACTCTTTTTCAGGCTGCTAATTAAAGCCATATTGTAACTCTTTTTCAGGCTGCACTAAAAACAAAACCTCTTGTTTAGCCAGACTCATTTCACCTAAGGGTGATATTATACACATCGTAGACTGTCACTGGGTAATATTGGACAATTCTGATATAGGATTTTAAAATTAAAGGCTTAAATGTCCACTCAAAGCTATATTTTGGCTACGTTTTGGCTGCTAATTAAAGCCATATTGTAACTCTTTTTCAGGATTCTCTAAAAACGAAACATCCTGTTTATCCAGAGTAATTTCACCTCAGGGTGATAGTATACACATCCCAGACTGTCACTGGGTATTATCCGAATATTCTGATAAACGATTTTAAAATTAAAGGCTTAAATGTCCACTTCAAGCTATATTTCAACTCTTTTTCAGGCTGCTAATTAAAGCCATACTGTAACTCTTTTTCAGGCTGCTAATTAACGCTATACTGTAACTCTTTTTCAGGCTGCTCTAAAAACGAAACCTCCTGTTAAGCCAAACTCATTTCACCTCAGGGTGATATTATACACGTCGTAAAGTGTCACTGGGTAATATTGGAAAATTCTGAAATAGGATTTTAAAATTAAAGGCATAAATGTCCACTCAAAGCTATATTTTGGCTACATTTTGGCTGCTAATTGAAGCCATATTGTAACTCTTTTTCAGGCTGCTCTGAAAACGAAACCTCCTGTTTAGCCAGACCAATTTCACCTCAGGGCGATAGTATACACATCCCAGACTGTCATTGGGTAATATCAAACTATTCTGATATAGGATTTTAAATTAAAGCGTTAAATGTCCACTTAAAGCTATATTTCAACTCTGTTTCAGACTGCTAATTAAAGCCATACTGTAACTCTTTTTCAGGCTGCTAATTAAAGCCATATTGTAACTCTTTTTCAGGATGCTCTAAAAACGAAACATCCTGATAAACCAGACTCATTTCACCTCAGGGTGATAGTATACACATCCCAGACTGTCACTGGGAAATAATATCAGACTATTCTGATATAGGATTTTAAAATTGCAGGCTCACATGTCCACTTAAAGCTATATTTCAATTCTGTTTCAGGCTGCTAATTAAAGCCATATTGTAACTCTTTTTCAGGATGCTCTAAAAACGAAACATCCTGTTTAGCCAGACTAATTTCACCTCAGGGTGATAGTATACACCTCCCAGACTGTCACTGGGTAATATCAGTCTATTCTGATATACGATTTTAAAAATAAAGGCTTAAATGTCCACTTAAATCTATATTTCAACCATATTTCGGGCTGCTAATTAAAGCCATACTGTAACTCTTTTTCAGGCTGCTAATTAAAGCCATATTGTAACTCTTTTTCGGATGCTCTAAAAACGAAACATCCTGATAAACCAGACTCATTTCACCTCAGGGTGATAGTATACACATCCCAGACTGTCACTGGGTAATATCAGACTATTCTGATACAGGATTATAAAATTAACGGCTTAAATGTCCACTTAAATCTATATTTCAACCATATTTCGGGCTGCTAATTAAAGCCATACTGTAACTCTTTTTCAGGCTGATAATTAAAGCCATATTGTAACTATTTTTCAGGCTGCTCTAAAAACGAAACCTCCTGTTTAGCCAGACTCATTTCACCTCAGGGTGATATTATACACATCGTAGACTGTCACTGGGTAATATTGGACAATTCTGATATAGGATTTTAAAATTAAAGGCTTAAATGTCCACTCAAAGCTATATTTTGGCTTAATTTTGGCTGCTAATTAAAGCCATATTGTAACTCTTTTTCAGGCTGCTCTGAAAATGAAACCTCCTGTTTAGCCAGACTCATTTCACCTCAGTGTGATATTAAACACGTCGTGAATTGTCACTGGGTAATATTGGACAATTCTGATACAGGATTTTAAAATTAAAGGCTTAAATGTCCACTTAAAGCTATATTTCAACTATGTTTCAGACTTCTAATTAAAGCCATACTGTAACTCTTTTTCAGGCTGCTAATTAAAGCCATATTGTAACTCTTTTTCAGGATGCTCTAAAAACGAAACATCCTGATAAACCAGACTCATTTCATCTCAGGGTGATAGTATACACATCCCAGACTGTCACTGGGTAATATCAGACTATTCTGATACAGGATTTTAAAATTAAAGGCTTAAATATCCACTTAAAGCTATATTTCGGCTACATTTTGGCTGCTAATTAAAGCCATATTGTAACTCTTTTTCAGGATGCACTAAAAACGAAACATCCTGTTTAGCCAGAATCATTTCACCTCAAGGTGATACTATACACATCCCAGACTGTCACTGGGTAATATCAGACCATTCTAATATAGGATTTTAAATTAAAGGCTTAAATGTCCACTTAAAGCTATATTTCAATCCTATTCCAGGCTGCTAATTAAAGCCATACTGTAACTCTTTTTCAGGCTGCTAATTAAAGCCATATTGTAACTCTTTTTCAGGATGCTCTAAAAACGAAACACCCTGTTTAGCCAGACTAATTTCACCTCAGGGTGATAGTATACACATCCCAGACTTTCACTGGGTAATATCAGACTATTCTTATACAGGATTATAAAATGAAAGGCTTAAATGTCCACTCAAAGCTATATTTTGGCTACATTTTGGCTGCTAATTAAAGCCATATTGTAACTCTTTTTCAGGATGCTCTAAAAACGAAACATCCTGATAAACCAGATTCATTTCACCTCAGGGTGATATTATACACATCGTTGACTGTCACTGGGTAATATTGGACAATTCTGATATAGGATTTTAAAATTAAAGGCTTAAATGTCCACTCAAAGCTGTATTTTGGCTTAATATTGGCTGCTAATTAAAGCCATATTGTAACTCTTTTTCAGGCTGCTCTGAAAATGAAACCTCCTGTTTAGCCAGACTCATTTCACTTCAGGGCGATAGTATACACATCCCAGACTGTCACTGGGTAATATCAGACTATTCTGATACAGTTTTTTAAAATTAAAGGCTTAAATATCCACTTAAAGCTATATTTCGGCTACATTTTGGCTGCTAATTAAAGCCATACTGTAACTCTTTTTCAGGCTGCTAAATAAAGCCATATTGTAACTCTTTTTCAGGCTGATCTGAAAATGAAACCTCCTGTTTAGCCAGACTCATTTCACCTCAGGGTGATATTAAACACGTCGTGAATTGTCACTGGGTAATATTGGACAATTCTGATACAGGATTTTAAAATTAAAGGCTTAAATGTCCACTTAAAGCTATATTTTAACTCTGTTTCAGACTGCTAATTAAAGCCATGCTGTAACTCTTGTTCAGGCTGCTAATTAAAGCCATATCGTAACTCTTTTTCAGGCTGCTCTATAAACGAAACCTCCTGTTTAGCCAGACTCATTTCAACTCAGGGTGATATTATACACATCGTAGACTGCCACTGGGTAATTTTGGACAATTCTGAAATAGGATTTTAAAATTAAAGGCTTCAATGTCCACTCAAAGCTATATTTTGGCTACATTTTGGCTGCTAATTAAAGCCATATTGTAACTCTTTTTCAGGATGCTCTAAAAACGAAACATCCTGTTTATCCAGACTAATTTCACCTCAGGGTGATAGTATACACATCCCAGACTGTCACTGGGTAATATCAGACTATTCTGATATAGGATATTAAAATTAAAGGCTTAAATGTCCAATTCAAGCTATATTTCAACTCTGTTTCAGACTGCTTATTAAGGCCTTACTCTAACTTTTTTTCAGGCTTCTAAATAAAGCCATATTATAACTCTTTTTCAGGCTGCTCCAAAAATGAAACCTCCTGTTTAGCCAGACTCATTTCACCTCAGGGTGATATTATACCAATCACAGACTGTCACTGGGTAATATCAGACTATTCTGATATAGGATTTTAAAATTAAAGGCTTAAATGTCCACTAAAAGCTATATTTCAATTCTGTTTCAGGCTGCTAATTAAGGCCTTACTCTAACTCTTTTTCAGGCTTCTAAATAAAGCCATATTGTAACTCTTTTTCAGGCTGCTCCAAAAACGAAACCTCCTGTTTAGCCAGACTCATTTCACCTCAGGGTTATATTATACACATCCCAGACTGTCACTGGGTAATATCAGACTATTCTGATATACGATTTTAAAATTAAAGGCTTAAATGTCCACTTCAAGCTATATTTCAACTCTGTTTCAGGCTGCTAATTAAAGCCATACTGTAACTCTTTTTCAGGCTGCTCTAAAAACGAAACCTCCTGTTTACCCAAACTCATTTCACCTCAGGTAGATATTATACACGTCTTAAAGTGTCACTGGGTAATATTGGACAATTCTGATATAGGATTTTAAAATTAAAGGCATAAATGTCCACTCAAAGCAATATTTTGGCTACATTTTGGCTGCTAATTAAAGCCATATTGTAACTCTTTTTCAGGATGCTCTAAAAACGAAACATCCTGATAAACCAGACTCATTTCACCTCAGGGTGATAGTATACACATCCCAGACTGTCACTGGGTAATAATATCAGACTATTCTGACATAGGATTTCAAAATTAAAGGCTTAAATGTCCACTTCAAGCTATATTTCAACTCTGTTTCAGGCTGCTAATTAAAGCCATATTGTAACTCTTTTTCAGGCTGCTCCAAAAACGAAACCTCCTGTTTAGCCAGACTCATTTCACCACAGGGTGATATTATACACATCCCAGACTGTCACTGGGTAATATTTGACAATTCTGATATAGGAGTTTAAAAACAAAGGCTTAAATGTCCACTCAACGCTATATTTTGGCTACATTTTGGCTGCTAATTAGAGCCATATTGTAACTGTTTTTTAGGATGCTTTAAAAACGAAACCTCCTGTTTATCCAAACTCATTTCACCTCAGGGTGATATTATACACATCCCAGACTGTCACTGGGTAATATCAGACTATTCTGATAAACAATTTTAAAATGAAAGGCTTAAATGTCCACTTCAAGCTATATTTCAACTCTGTTTCAGGCTGCTAATTAAAGCCATATTGTAACTCTTTTTCAGGCTGCTCCAAAAACGAAACCTCCTGTTTAGCCAGACTCATTTCACCACAGGGTGATATTATACACATCCCAGACTGTCACTGGGTAATATTTGACAATTCTGATATAGGAGTTTAAAAACAAAGGCTTAAATGTCCATTCAACGCTGTATTTTGGCTACATTTTGGCTGCTAATTAGAGCCATATTGTAACTGTTTTTTAGGATGCTTTAAAAACGAAACCTCCTGTTTATCCAAACTCATTTCACCTCAGGGTGATATTATACACATCCCAGATTGTCACTGGGTAATATCAGACTATTCTGATAAACGATTTTAAAATTAAAGGCTTAAATGTCCACTTCAAGCTATATTTCAACTCTGTTTCAGGCTGCTAATTAAAGCCATACTGTAACTCTTTTTCAGGCTGCTAATTAACGACATATTGTAACTCTTTTTCAGGCTTCTCTAAAAACGAAACCTCCTGTTTACCCAAACTCATTTCACCTCAGGGTCATATTATACACGTCGTAAAGTGTCACTGGGTAATATTGGAAAATTCCGATATAGGATTTTAAAATTAAAGGCATAAATGTCCACTCAAAGCTATATTTTGGATGCATTTTGGCTGCTAATTAAAGCCATATTGTAACTCTTTTTCAGGCTGCTCTAAAAACGAAACCTCCTGTTTAGCCAAACTCATTTCACCTCAGGGTGATATTATACACGTCCTAAAGTGTCACTGGGTAATATTGGACAATTCTGATATAGGATTTTAAAATGAAAGGCTTCAATGTCCACTCAAAGCTATATTTTGGCTACATTTTGGCTGCTAATTAAAGCCATATTGTAACTCTTTTTCAGGATGCTCTAAAAACGAAACATCCTGTTTATCCAGACTAATTTCACCTCAGGGTGATAGTATACACATCCCAGACTGTCACTGGGTAATATCAGACTATTCTGATATAGGATAATTAAAATTAAAGGCTTAAATGTCCAATTCAAGCTATATTTCAACTCTGTTTCAGACTGCTTATTAAGGCCTTACTCTAACTTTTTTTCAGGCTTCTAAATAAAGCCATATTATAACTCTTTTTCAGGCTGCTCCAAAAATGAAACCTCCTGTTTAGCCAGACTCATTTCACCTCAGGGTGATATTATACCAATCCCAGACTGTCACTGGGTAATATCAGACTATTCTGATATAGGATTTTAAAATTAAAGGCTTAAATGTCCACTAAAAGCTATATTTCAATTCTGTTTCAGGCTGCTAATTAAGGCCTTACTCTAACTATTTTTCAGGCTTCTAAATAAAGCCATATTGTAACTCTTTTTCAGGCTGCTCCAAAAACGAAACCTCCTGTTTAGCCAGACTCATTTCACCTCAGGGTGATATTATACACATCCCAGACTGTCACTGGGTAATATCAGACTATTCTGATATACGATTTTAAAATTAAAGGCTTAAATGTCCACTTCAAGCTATATTTCAACTCTGTTTCAGGCTGCTAATTAAAGCCATACTGTAACTCTTTTTCACGCTGCTAATTAAAGCCATACTGTAACTCTTTTTCAGGCTGCTAATTAACACCATATTGTAACTCTTTTTCAGGCTGCTCTAAAAACGAAACCTCCTGTTTAGCCAAACTCATTTCACCTCTGGGTGATATTATACACGTCGTAAAGTGTCACTGGGTAATATTGGACAATTCTGATATAGGATTTTAAAATTAAAGGCATAAATGTCCACTCAAAGCTATATTTTGGCTACATTTTGGCTGGTAATTAAAGCTATATTGTAACTCTTTTTCAGGATGCTCTAAAAACGAAACATCCTGATAAACCAGACTCATTTCACCTCAGTGTGATATTATACACATCCCAGACTGTCACTGGGTAATATCAGACTATTCTGATATATGATTTTAAAATTAGAGGCTTAAATGTCCAATTCAAGCTATATTTCAACTCTGTTTCAGGCTGCTAATTAAAGCCATACTGTAACTCTTTTTCAGGCTGCTCTAAAAACGAAATCTCCTGTTTAGCCAAACTCATTTCACCTCAGGGTGATATTATACACGTCGTAAAGTGTCACTGGGTAATATTGGACAATTCTGATATAGGATTTTAAAATTAAAGGCATAAATGTCCACTTGAAGCTATATTTTGGCTACATTTTGGCTGCTATTTAAAGCCATATTGTAACTCTTTTTCAGGATGCTCTAAAAACGAAAAATCCTGATAAACCAGACTCATTTCACCTCAGTGTGATAGTATACACATCCCAGACTGTCACTGGGTAATATCAGACTATTCTGATATAGGATTTTAAAATTAAAGGCTTAAATGTCCACTAAAAGCTATATTTCAATTCTGTTTCAGGCTGCTAATTAATGCCTTACTCTAACTCTTTTTCAGGCTTCTAAATAAAGCCATATTGTAACTCTTTTTCAGGCTGCTAATTAAAGCCATACTGTAACTCTTTTTCAGGCTGCTAATTGACGCCATATTGTAACTCTTTTTCAGGCTGCTCTAAAAACGAAACCTCCTGTTTAGCCAAACTCATTTCACATCTGGGTGATATTATACACGTCGTAAAGTGTCACTGGGTAATATTGGACAATTCTGATAAAGAGTTTTAAAATTAAAGGCATAAATGTCCACTCAAAGCTATATTTTGGCTACATTTTGGCTGCTAATTAAAGCCATATTGTAACTCTTTTTCAGGATGCTCTAAAAACGAAAAATCCTGATAAACCAGACTCATTTCACCACATTGTGATAGAATACACATCCCAGACTGTCACTGGGTAATATCAGACTATTCTGATATAGGATTTTAAAATTAAAGGCTTAAATGTCCAATTCAAGCTATATTTCAACTCTGTTTCAGACTGCTTATTAAGGCCTTACTCTAACTTTTTTTCAGGCTTCTAAATAAAGCCATATTGTAACTCTTTTTCAGGCTGCTCCAAAAATGAAACCTCCTGTTTAGCCAGACTCATTTCACCTCAGGGTGATATTATACCCATCCCAGACTGTCACTGGGTAATATCAGACTATTCTGATATACGATTTTAAAATTAAAGGCTTAAATGTCCACTTCAAGCTATATTTCAACTCTGTTTCAGGCTGCTAATTAAAGCCATACTGTAACTCTTTTTCAGGCTGCTAATTAAAGCCATACTGTAACTCTTTTTCAGGCTGCTAATTAAAGCCATACTGTAACTCTTTTTCACGCTGCTAATTAAAGCCATACTGTAACTCTTTTTCAGGCTGCTAATTAAAGCCATATTGTAACTCTTTTTCAGGCTGCTCTAAAAACGAAACCTCCTGTTTAGCCAAACTCATTTCACCTCAGGGTGATATTATACACATCGTAAAGTGTCACTGGGTAATATTGGACAATTCTGATATAGGATTTTAAAATTAAAGGCTTGAATGTCCACATAATTCATCTCTCTTTGAGGCTGCTAATTAAAGCCATATTTAACTCTTTTCACTGCTGCTCTTGAAACAAAATATCCTGTTTAGACAGGCTAATCTCACCTCAGTGTGATAGTTTAAAGATCCCAGACTGTCACTGGGTAATATCGGAGCATTCTGATACAGGATTTTGAAATTAAAGGCTTAAATTTCCAATTCAAGCTAAACTTTGACTATATTTTGGCAGCTAATTGAAGCCATATTGTAACTCTTTTTCAAGCTGCACTAAAAACGAAACCTCCTGTTTAGCCAGACTCATTTCACCTCAGGGCGATAGTATACACATCCCAGACTGTCACTGGGTAATATCAGACTATTCTGATATAGGATTTTAAAATTAAATTCTTAAATGTCCACTTAAAACTATATTTCAACACTGTTTCAGGCTGCTAATTAAAGCCATACTGTAACTCTTTTTCAGGTTGCTAATTAAAGCCATATTGTAACTCTTTTTCAGGCTGCTAATTAACGCCAAATTGTAACTCTTTTTCAGGCTGCTCTAAAAACAAAACCTCCTGTTTATCCAAACTCATTTCACCTCAGGGTGATATTATACACATCGTAGAGTGTCACTGGGTAATATTGGACAATTCTGATATAGGATTTTAAAATTAAAGGCTTACATGTCCACTTAAAGCTATATTTTGGCTACATTTTGGCTGCTAATTAAAGCCATATTGTAACTCTTTTTAAGGATGCTCTAAATACGAAACATCCTGATAAGCCAGACTCATTTCACCTCAGGGTGATAGTATACACATCCCAGACTGTCACTGGGTAATATAAGACTATTCTGATACAGGATTTTGAAATTAAAGGCTTAAATGTCCAATTAAAGCTATTCTTTGACTATATTTTGGCAGCTACTTGAAGCCATATTGTAACTCTTTTTCAAGCTGCTCTAAAAACGAAACCTCCTGTTTAGCCAGACTCATTTCACCTCAGGGTGATATCATCCACATCCTGGAGTGTCACTGGGCAATATTGGACAATTCTGATATAGGATTTTAAAATGAAAGGCTTAAATGTCCACTTAACTCATCTCTCTTTGAGGATACTAATTAAAGCCATATTTAACTCTTTTCACTGCTGCTCTAAAAACGAAACCTCCTGTTTATCCAGACTCATTTCACCTCAGGGTGATATTATACACATCGTAGAGTGTCACTGGGTAATATTGGACAATTCTGATATAGGATTTTAAAATTAAAGGCTTAAATGTCCACTTAAAGCTACATTTCATCTCTGTTTCAGGCTGCTAATTAAAGCCATACTGTAACTCTTTTTCAGGCTGCTAATTGAAGCCATATTGTAACTCTTTTTCAGGCTGCTCTAAAAACGAAACCTCCTGTTTAGCCAAACTCATTTCACCTCAGGGTGATATTATACACATCGTAAAGTGTCACTGGACAATTCTGATATAGCATTTTAAAATTAAAGGCTTGAATGTCCACTTAAAGCTATATTTCAACTCTGTTTCAGGCTGCTAATTAAAGCCATATTGTAACTCTTTCAGGCTGCTCTAAAAACGAAACCTCCTGTTTAGCCAGACTCATTTCACCTCAGGGTGATAGTATACACATCCCAGACTGTCGCTGGATAATATCAGACTATTCTGATAAACAATTTTAAAATGAAAGGCTTAAATGTCCACTTCAAGCTATAATTCAACTCTGTTTCAGGCTGCTAATTAAAGCCATACTGTAACTCTTCTTCAGGCTGCTAATTAAAGCCATACTGTAACTCTTTTTCAGGCTGCTAATTGACGCCATATTGTAACTCTTTTTCAGGCTGCTCTAAAAACGAAACCTCCTGTTTAGTCAAATTCATTTCACCTCAGGGTGATATTATACACATCCCAGAATGTCACTGGGTAATATCAGACTATTCTGATATAGGATTTTAAAAATAAAGGCTTAAATGTCCACTTAAAGCTATATTTCAACTCTGTTTCAGGCTGCTAATTAAAGCCATACTGTAATGGCTAGTCATCGGAGCTAGCCGCATACTTCCGGTAAGCAAAGCATTCAGGTAGTTGTAGTCCAGTGCAGAGCAATGAAGGAAAGACAAGACACTAGAATGGAAAGGACCAGTAGACTCATTTTACAAAGGATTTTTTTATTTTGTAATCATGGATAAAACATACGTGACCACAGAAAGAGCTAATTCTAGTGAAAAGGTAAGGTATAAAAATTGTCTACTGAAACACTTGTTTTAATGGGTTGAAAGCCACATACAGTAAACTGCACCAATTTTAACCAGATTTGTCCAAGTGTTTGTATTAGCAAAAAACGTGTTATGCCACAAGTATAATTTGGTGGTACAATATACACACAAATTAAACTTGCAGGGGCTTTAATGGATCTGAAAGAATCTTGTAAATTCTTGAAAAATGTGCCCAGACATGGCCACTAGTTATAATACATACTACATCACATGTCAGATTAAAAAACAACCACTGTCAACCAAAAACTAATCACTACTTCACAACTGTAGTTATATTTGTATTGTCCAAAGTAAATTGGTGAATTCATGACAAGAATGTGTTACTGTTTAAAAAGACAAATATAAACATAAAGTCTGTGAGTAGGCTAGAATATGTTTTTTGGCAGATTAGATTCAAGTTTTGTGCATTAACATAATGACATCATTTCTCTCTGTATGTCAATGGGGAGTGTGGTATTCTAGTTTAACTTAAACTACTGTATCGGCAACGACTGTGTCATCTTACATTTTAAAATAGACATCAAGAAATAAAAATGTATGCGAGTGATTCAAGAGCTCCCTTCTTTCTGATATCGACCTGTATTATGAAAACGCAAGTTTGACCATTAAATCCTTTGTTGAAATATCTCATGATTGTTTTTCTGTCTTTACACAATAAAACTCAAAAGTAGTTAATAACCTCCTCCGTATGACACAAGATTTATAAGAAGAAACGTCACAATGACAGTTTTGAAGAGACTAATTCTAACAGCTTTAATGTTTCCAGAGACTTGAGTTGGTCTCTGGCAACACATGTTAAAAAAAAACATCCGTATCTTAGTGATTATTTAAAGTTAACCTGGGCAGAATAAAACTGCCACCTAAAAACCTGGGCAGAATAAAACTGCCACCTAAAAAACATCATTGAATAATAATAATAATAATAATATATATATATATATATATATATATATATATATATATATATATATATATATATATAATGAAACAGTGCTTGATTACATATAATTTCATATTACTGTAACAGTGCTTAAGAATACAGTCACATTTTCTACAAAAAAAACCCAAAAGCCTTTTAATTTTTTACATTCCAGACATTAAAAAATTGGTTTGACTTTTCAAGAATAAAAATGACATTGATACCTCCCCTGAAGTGCCAGTGCCACCAGGGGTCCAGGGGAGTCCTACGTTCTTCTTGGTCAGTGACACAGTTTCATTGTGTTGGCTCTGTACTCCAGTACATTTGATTTGAAATTTAAAAAAAAAATAAAAAAATTACATTAAAAAGGTAATTTTTATACAGTCCTACAATTTTAGGAGAGTAAACATATCTGTGATTCTAATTATGCAATTTTAGTCAAATCCTTTGCAATCATAGTATAGAACCAACACGAACAAAAACCTACGACTGTCTTACTGTTTTCTGACTGCACTGTATGTTTGTTACAGTATCTAGATGGTGCTTTCACTGCCTCCTTTCTTCTTCCCAACACAAACTCTGAGTAAGATAAAGACCAGGACCGCTGCAAGCTGGAGGATAAAGAGAAAGAGAAGTGTTCCCCACGCTCCTGGGGTTAGGGCCTTCCTCAGCCCCACCGTCTCTGCCGGCAGTAAACTGCTCAAACTCAGCATGTAGCCCAGAGCCCAACCCACCGAGGCATCCCCTGCCTGGAGGAGAATCAGCGAGTCATTACTGCACGTTAGTGGAAAATGTGTCTTGAGTATATACTTTTACGTAAAAATGATAATGAAGTTCTCACCTTCTTCTGGAAGGAAATGCGTGGGAACGACGTCTCATCGAAGCTGTAACCTCTCAACATGAGAACCTTAACAAACACAGAGGAAGCACAGTAGTCCTGCAAACGAGACTTTTGCTGTGGAGCCAGAAGCAGCAGCTGGAATAAAAACCAAGACTGGGTTATAATGTTGAAGAATACAATATATATATAAAAAAACAACATGAATTGGAATTACCAGCAGGCGGTTAACTGACTTTGCCAACCAGTCAAGTTGCAATTCACATCCATGTCTGTCCGGTCCAGACTCATTTAATCCTTGTGTTGTCTTCCCGTCGACTATACAAATTGTTGCTTCTCTGGGTCAAAATTTAAACTTAAAAAAAATGTCAACGTTTTGGTCGTCTTTTTTTGTCACTTTTTCAACGTTTTTTTCACTTTTCCCGATGTTTTTGTTGATTTTTTTACTGCAACTTTTGACGTTTGTGTTTTTTTTTCCCCCATGTTTTAAAAAACATTTCCAACATTTGTCACTTTTTTTAACGTTCTTTTATCAATTTGTTTTCTCCAAATGCTATAAAATTGAATAAAACACCCAAATTCAATGAAAGTACTGAACTGATCATTTATTTAACTTGTGAAGAGCGTTGTACGGAACCATCCACGTTATTTTGTTTTAAAATTTGGTTGAAAGAAAATGATATAGAAACTTGTTGAAAATGGGTCAGATTTGACCCGATGACAACAGGAGGGATGATATATGTAGTGTAGGCTTTGAAGGAGTTTAATTAAAAAGGTATTAAGTCTATTTTTTGGCAAAATGTGAATGCTTCTCACACATCTTACATATATCGCTACAATCACCACAGTTTTAAGATTAGGGTCACCAATTTAGTATCTGACCAAATGCCCCCCCACCCCCCAATTTGTAGCATTGAATAATATTTTGCAGACTAATATGATGCCACAATAAAGTTGGCCTTTGGGATATAAAATGTCATCACTTTATACTTTTTATCCTATTAGACATTTGTGTGAAATGTTGTCATAATTAGCATATTCATTCTTGAGTTATGGCCAAAAGCACGTTTTGTGAGGTGACCTTGACCTCCAGAATCTTATCAGTTCATCCTTGAAACCAAGTGGATGTTTCTACCAAATTTAAATGAAATTCCCTCCAGGGGTTCCTGAGATGTCATGCTCACAAGATGTCATGCTCACAAGAAGGGGACGGATGGACGGATGGACGGACAGATGGACGGACGGATGGACAACCCAAAAAAACACAATGCTTCCGGCAACAGCTATCGCCGACTACTATAGACTCACATCCACGGTAAATGCTAGATTGGAGCCACTCGACGTGTCGACGTGGTTGGGATTAGGAATGAGCAGTGGGGATTGGTTAGGGTTAGGGTAAGAATACCAGGGTAAGCCAATCAGAGGCAGAATAAGGCCGGCCACGAGGCACCTCCTTTGACGTCGACACATCGAGGGGATCCGATCTAGTATCTACCCTTATCCACCCAAATGTATATGGGGTACAGAGTGTGCCACTAGAATACGTCTGAAGAGTCATGCTAGTGGCTCTGTTAGGCTGTGCTTTGAGCTAAATGCTAATTGGAGCATGCTAACACGCTCCCAATTACAATGCCAACATGCTGATGTTTAGCAGGTATATTGTTTACCATGTTCACCATCGTAATTTAGCACGTCAGTATGCTACTATTGCTAATTAGCACTAAATACAAATTCCACCTGAAGCTGATTGGAATGTCAATAGTTATGCAGGTATTTGGTTATGATCCACACAAACTCCACGCATGCACAGACACAAACAATATATTTTAAATAAATGGAACATAAATAGAAAAAAAAACATTACTTGGTTGAAAGTCATCGTGCACACAGTTTTGGCTGCTTCCTCCAGATGTGAAGGAGTTTTCACTGTGATACCGGTGGTGTGCTGCAGGAACGAGTGAACGTAAAAGAATGCAGAGAACGCCTGATGTACAGAAAAAAAAAAGACAAAATATAAAGTCAGACTGGGGCAACAATAGTACATGGAAAATAATTTAGCAATGAAAGCGACAGAATGACAAGTAAATAATGGTAATATTATAAATGTGATGAGCTGATATAGATATAAACTCCTCAACAGTACAATACGCAGTTTCACTTAAAATACTTTTACCCGATAGCATTTCTGAATGCAGTACTTCTACTTGTAATGTTATATTTTCATATTGTGGCGTTGCTACTTTTACTGAAAGAACAGTTGTCACATCTTGTACTCTTAAAAAAGCAGTGTGTAGGATTTAGGGGGATTGTTAGGCAGAAATGGAATATCATATTCATAACTTTCATTAGTGTATAATCCCCTGAAACTAAGAATGGTTGTGTTTTCGTTAGCTTAGAAGGAGTCCTTCATAACTCCATAGGGAGTGGGGGTCCTTTACAACGGAGCCCAAGCCCGCCATGTTGCATGATGCACAGCCACGTTGCACCGCCATGTAGCCCAGAACAGACAAACCAAACACTGGCTCTAGAGAGGGCCTTTTGCATTATTACATTACCTGAAGGCCACCGTAGGTTCTGCTGCATGCTGGGAAATTGAGGGGTGAGCGGGATATACAGCTGGTCGCAATCTGCAACCTCACCTCTAGATGCCACTAAATCCTACACACTGCTCCTTCAAGTCCATTCGGCTCATGGGTTTCCATTTAAAGTGTGCAATTTCTAACTGCTTATCCAATTCTAACGGTCTTTTATGCTTTTGTTTGTGTGCTGTATTGTGTTGGCTTTGTATATAGTCTTTGACAGAGTACAGTATGAAAATGCTAAAAAAAAGAAAGCATCACTAACACTGTCTGCATTCCTTGTCGACAGACCGAACTTTAGTCTACAACGCTACCAGTGTGTACAACACCTCTGTGTCATCTACTCCCTGCAGCCTTTCCTACCATGAAGCTGCCGGCGACATTGGGCTGGAAGACTTTATCAAAGGAGCACTGGGAGAAAGGGCAGCTGTCGAAGGAGAAGATCTCAGACACGTTGCTCAGACAGTGTTCATAATGTCCACTGCCTTGTACTGTCAGGGAGGCCTGGGAGTTGTAGGAGCTGGGTTTATACTCTGCTGTACACGGAGAATTGAATATACTGTTCAACTTTAAAGTTCGATTGTGGCCTGCAGGATAGCAGGGGTGAGTGACTGACCCGGAGTAGCCCTGAGACTGAGAGAGAGACAGAGAGAGACATACACAAAGTCATACGACACATTCATGTAACAAACCCATTAAAAATATTTTTAGATTTATTTTATTTAAAAATGTATAATTAGGTACTTTGTATACTACCATACAATGATTGTGGAATGTTGTCTTACATGATACAGTATTTAGAACCCAACCAATATTGACATGGCTGATCTATTGGGTGTGTCATGTTACACTACCTTCACTATATGTGCCAGCAGTCTCTTGAGGACCTGGTCCTGCCCATAGCACAGGAAGCTGTGTGTGTACAGAGAGTATTGCTGCCCATAAAGACGCAGCTTCATCATGTCATGTTCGTCTTCTATTTCCTCCTGAGTAGCAAATGTTATCTGGGTGGATGCCCCGCCTAAATCAAGCGCTCCCACTGTGGGCCTGCCGGGGCTGAACCAGCGCCCCACAAAACCATACTGTGGAGATATAATAAAAGGAAACAGTAGCAGAATATCTTTTTCCTGGTCAATTATCTTAAGAACAGTTGCCTATTTCATACCCTGATAACAAGCAGACATAAGAGGGAATAGTGATATATGATCATTAGTGTTGCAGAGGCCACTAGGTGTCAGCAGTCACCCATTTAAATAAGCTTTGAAGAAACAAAGACATCCAGTCACATAGTCTTTGCAACAATTAAGTGTTAAAAACTAGACAAAAGTTTTAAATGGTCATTAGACACTAGTATAGTTGATTTAGATTTTTAAAAAATTCAACAGATTTAAGATGCTGACTACAAAAACAAACTTCATACAAGTTATGGTACCTTTATAAAGTTCTCTAAGAGATAGTTGACGGTGACCCAGCCGTATGCCCCCTCCTCCTGACCGCTCAGTATGGCCGCCCCCTGGTAGCTGAAAGGGTAGGACTGGATTTTGTGGCCCACTTCCTGCAGAATCTGAGCTGCCATCTCTGGGCTTGAGATGCTTGTTGGGAGAAACAAAGGCCTTATTTTACTAAATGTGTTACAAGTCACAGCTGCAGTAGGTAACTTTTATGGACGTTCAGTCAGAGGTTGTATGAATAAAATGCTACATTTAATGGTCAAAAAATAGTTTTCACAAACCACCACACAAAAGATTACGGAGAAACTACTGGCTCAATTGTCATAAAATTTGGTGGAAGGGTGTAGCATGGCATACGGAAAAAGTCATTTAATTTTTAGCGCAATTCGCTTTCGTTAAATTTTGAGACAGGGTAAGGAAGAGGTCTGCAATCTCAGAGTGCTCTTCTAGTTACTCTCTGTCAGAGGTGTCAAGAAACAAAGTACAAATACTTCGTTACCTTACTAAAGTAGAAATTTTGGGTATCTATACTTTACTGGAGTAATTATTTTACAGCAGACTTTTTACTTCTACTCCTTACATTTTAAAAACAGCCTTGTTACTCCTATTTCAGTTCGGCTTGTCATCGTTCAAAAAAAAAAAAAAACTAAATTGCACCATCCGGATAGAGTGAATTTGATTGTGGTTAGATGAGAAGTATAAACATACAGTGAGGAAAATAAGTATTTGAACACCCTGCTATTTTGCAAGTTCTCCCACTTGGAAATCATGGAGGGGTCTGAAATTGTCATCGTAGCTGCTTGTCCACTGTGAGAGGCATAATCTAAAAACAAAAATCCAGAAATCACAATGTATGATTTTTTAACTATTTATTTGTATGATACAGCTGCAAATAAGTATTTCAACACCTGTCTATCAGCTAGAATTCTGACCCTCAAAAACCTGTTAGTCTGCCTTCAAAATGTCCACCTCCACTCCATTTATTATCCTAAATTAGATGCACCTGTTTGAGGTCGTTAGCTGCATAAAGACACCTGTCCACCCCATACAATCAGTAAGAATCCAACTACTAACATGGCCAAGACCAGCAAGCTGTCGAAAGACACTAGAGACAAAATTGTACACCTCCACAAGGCTGGGAAGGGCTACGGGGAAATTGCCAAGCAGCTTGGTGAAAAAAGGTCCACTGTTGGAGCAATCATTAGAAAATGGAAGAAGCTAAACATGACTGTCAATCTCCCTCGGACTGGGGCTCCATGCAAGATCTCACTTCGTGGAGTCTCAATGATCCTAAGAAAGGTGAGAAATCAGCCCAGGACTACACGGGAGGAGCTGGTCAATGACCTGAAAAGAGCTGGGACCACCGTTTCCAAGGTTACTGTTGGTAATACGCTAAGACGTCATGGTTTGAAATCATGCATGGCACGGAAGGTTCCCCTGCTTAAACCAGCACATGTCAAGGCCCATCTTAAGTTTGCCAATGACCATTTGGATGATCCAGAGGAGTCATGCGAGAAAGTCATGTGGTCAGATGAGACCAAAATAGAACTTTTTGGTCATAATTCCACTAACTGTGTTTGGAGGAAGAAGAATGATGAGTACCATCCCAAGAACACCATCCCTACTGTGAAGCATGGGGGTGGTAGCATCATGCTTTGGGGGTGTTTTTCTGCACATGGGACAGGGCAACTGCACTGTATTAAGGAGAGGATGACCGGGGCCATGTATTGCGAGATTTTGGGGAACAACCTCCTTCCCTCAGTTAGAGCATTGAAGATGGGTCGAACCTGGGTCTTCCAACATGACAATGACCCGAAGCACACAGCCAGGATAACCAAGGAGTGGCTCTGTAAGAAGCATATCAAGGTTCTGGCGTGGCCTAGCCAGTCTCTAGACCTAAACCCAATAGAGAATCTTTGGAGGGAGCTCAAACTCTGTGTTTCTCAGCGACAGCCCAGAAACCTGACTGATCTAGAGAAGATCTGTGTGGAGGAGTGGGCCAAACTCCCTCCTACAGTGTGTGCAAACCTGGTGAAAAACTACAGGAAAAGTGTGACCTCTGTAATTGGAAGCAAAGGCTACTGTACCAAATATTAACATTGATTTTCTCAGGTGTTCAAATACTTATTTGCAGCTGTATCATACAAATAAATAGTTAAAAAATCATACATTGTGATTTCTGGATTTTTTTTTTCTAGATTATGTCTCTCACAGTGGACATGCACCTACGATGACAATTTCAGACCCTTCCATGATTTCCAAGTGGGAGAACCTGCAAAATAGCAGGGTGTTCAAACACTTATTTTCCTCACTGTATACCATTCCGACACCCTACACGATCCATCGACATGACACAAATCATGTCACACTCCAGCAAGTAAATAGCAGACGTATGTAGCCTAGTATGAAGATCTCCGTGTCAGAGACTCAAGAGAACTCAAGCGAAATGTCCCAACCAAGCGCCAGAGAGGAGGTTGGTAGCCAGGAAGACCAGCCAACCCTTCTACATCCCTGGCCGTACCTGGAAGAATTTTTCGAAATGGTTGGCTGCAAAAACAACTCCTTTCGAATGCGCTGAAAGCTCTGCGCACCAAAGTACCACAAGCTAATTGTTTCCAAAACTCACGTCTAATTTGAAAAAGCATATTGATTTTATTTTTTCCCCCTTACATTACTTTTATACTTGAAACCAGTACTTTTACATGTTTACTTTTATTGCCCTGCGCTTCAGGTTTCACTCCTGACCTCTAAAACTATAAAAGATTCAACTGACCTGGAACATAAGGCTGGCATTAGTCTCGCTTTGCCAGACCATCCACACGCTGCGGAGCGGAGGAGGGTCTGTGCAACAGAAAACAGATGGGTGAAAAATTAACTTTTTAAAACTTTTGAAGGATTCCTTTTAGGGTCCGGTGTGTAGACCTACCAGGTCAGCCTGTCGAACGTATCGAGTGCTCAAGAATCCCCCACTTTTACCACTCATACTGCCCATGCACTCACTGTTATAGTAGAGCAGGGCTCAATGCTAACTTTTAAAAGTGGTTGCCAGGCTTGGCAATCAGGCATCAGCTTATGGTTGCCGAAATTGACAATACGGTTGCCATGTTTTAAACTGCCTATATTAGGAGCAATTTCTTATTTAACTATACCACACATTTTAATAATGAAACAATGAGAGAATGGCTTGCAATATAATTTCCCATCCCTCTCAAATAGGGGTTCAACGGATCACAAAAAAAAGAAAAAAAATCACGGTTTGGAGTCACGGATCGGATCAATTTTCGGATCAGCATAAAAAAGGGGGGAATTTAAATGATTATTAAAAATGTAATAACAATAATGTTTAACAATGATTATGTCTTTCACCAGTAAATTGCTGTTAAACGACAAAAACAGATGATAAAAGGGTATTTTACAGACTGCTGTATGTCCCGTTGTTGGAATCCTCTACAGTGAAATACAGTCACACTTTACACTGTAGCTGTCAGCATTTAACCGTGTTTAATCCAGCTGCTAGCTAACGGTAGGCTAACGTTACCTGCTGCCAAGTGTAAAGTGTTATTAGTGTTTACTAGCGTGACATGCAGTGATGCTTCTGTTTCCGCCATCTGTCTGTTGGACAAGGGGATAAGTGAGCATCTGGAAAGCGTAGGTCCTATGGCGCCATTTTGATGCTACCTAGCTATTCAATTTGACGTCACTTTGACAGCGAATAACTTTACATCTGAAGCGTTTAAAGACTGTTTGTCCATTGTTTATTTCTTAAGAAACACGACAATGCATACAAGGCTCCATTACCTTGTATCTCACTTTACGGCTCCGTAGCAGACGTTTTTGTAAAAATAGGCTAACGATTGTGTCATAACCCCGCGACTTACTGTCGCATATTAGAGGAATTACTGTATAGTACAGGAGAAGCTCGCAGGCAGTTTCAACTTACATTAGCTGTTTAAGTTTAATTACTAATGTTAACTAGCATTTTAGTTAGCAATAATTAGCCTGTGCCTATGTTATCTCCTTAGATATACCTACGCTCTCCATCTCTGCAAGATTGGGAATGATTGAGAAGCAACATTGGAAAAAAAAAAACATTGGAAGCAGGACAACCAATGAATGAGGGGGAATCATTGTCTCGAACGAGGACGTCAGCGAGTGACTCAAGTCAAGACCGCCTGGCAGCTACTCACTGAACAAGACCAAATGGAATGAACCCGTAGGAGTTGGAGTCTGCTTAATGGATGAATGGCAACTTGGGCGAGTTTTCTAACAGACCTGCGCCTCCCAGCAGCGGCCTCCAAACTTCACATCATGAGACTGCAGAGTACTCAGTTAGCAGTTAAATTGACTGTTTTCTTGACAAATCATTAAGGACAATGGTAACACTATTCAGACAGGATATTCAGACCAGCCCCCTCTAGATATACCAGTGGCGACAAATGCTGGTACAGTAATTAACAACCCAACAGAAATGCGGGGTGATTTCTGGGTGGAGACAGCCTGGCAGCTACACTCACTGAACGAGACCGAATGAACCGTCCTCTCAAACTAGAATGTCTAATTCTCACCCTCCAAAAGAACAACAGGTAACATTTACATGTATCGCATATAACAGATATCATATTGAGCTTACATAGCCTACCTACATACCGGTGGTATGCTGAATCAATGCATTCAAATGAATATTTTATCTTTATTATGTCAACTTATACATGATGACTCGTAGTGCTTTGAAGAGAAGTTTAGTGGGGTGGGCAGCACTAGCTGTTGAACATGCATGTACTATAAAAGAGTGTCACAGAGAAACGGACGCCATATTTTGCACAAAAAAAAAAGTATCAAAGCTCGAAAGGTTCGATACATTTACATGTGCCAACTCAAAGGAACCAATTCTGTGAAAAGAATTGGTCTGCCAATCACTAAACAACAGGTAAATTAGTTAATTTATGTACAATGTATGAAGTTACATTAGTGGCAACATTTTATGAGTGTAAAGGGATGTTTTGAGTGCACAGATAAACAAATAGAAAAAGGCAAGACTGTTTTGCCTCTCATTCTCATTGTTGCTTTTAGACACATTTGCATTTAGCAAATTATTTACATATTCAAATTTCTCATTTTTGCTGCATATTCGCATAATAAAATAAACCTCATGGCGGGATGTTGACAGTGTCTGGGCGCTCTGTCAACACCATTACTTTGTGTTCTCAGAGCTTCATGCACTCACACTGTCTTTAATCAATCAGAATGCTAATTGGAACAGGAGGTAGTTGTAGATCGTGTGAAGAAAAATGTCTTGCCAAAAACTATGCCAAGAGAGCAAACCTCATGAATAGTTAGTTATGTTTTGTTTACAGCATACTACCAATTTCTACTGACTATGACATTCATTATTATACTGTAGCCCCGCTGAAGAACTTTTATAAGTACGAAAATTGTTGAAGGACAGACTTTATACAGCGGGGAAAATAAGTATTGAACGCGTCAACATTTTTCTCAGTAAAGATATTTCTGCTGGGGCTATCAGCATGACATTTTCACCAGATGTCAGTAACAACCCAAGTAATCCATACATACAAAGATATCAAAACAAGTAAGTCCATAAATTAAGTTGTGTGTAATAAAGTGAAATGACAGAAAAAAAGTATTGAACACACTTGCTGAAATTTATTTAATACTAGTAGAAAAGCATTTGTTGGTTTCAAGATGCCTCCTGAATGAAGAATCTAGTCACACATATTGCTCAGCTGTGATTTCTGCCCAGTCTTCCAGACAAACTGTCTTCAATTCTTGAAGGTTCCGGGGGCATCTTCTATGAACTTTGATCTTCAGTTCTTTCCAGAGGTTTTCAATTGGATTCAATTCGGGTGATTGACTGGGCCATTCTAACAGCTTGATTTTCTTTCTCTGACACCAATTGAGAGTTTCCTTGGCTGTGTGCTGAAATGTCCACCCTCGTTTCATCTTCAGCATCCTGGTGGATGGCAGCAGATTCTTATCAAGAATGTTACAGTACATTTCTCCATTCATCCTTCCTTCAATTATATGAAGTCTGCCAGTGCCAGATGCTGAAAAACAGCCCCACACCATGATGCTCCCACCTCCAAACTTCAGTTGGCCATGGCGGTTGAGTGCATTACTAATTGTTTTCTTTGAAACAACTGTACCTGCTTCTTCCAGGTCTTTCTGAAGATCTCCGCGAGTGGTCCTTGGTTCTTTGACAACTCTTCTAAGTATTCTATGGACTCCTCTGTCAGAAATATTGCGAGGAGCACCTGGTCGTGGCCGGTTAATGGTGAAATTATGTTCTTTCCACTTCCGGATAATGGCCCCAACAGTGCTCACTGGAACTTTCAGAAATTTAGCTAATCATCTTTCACCAATGCCATCCATATTTTTTTCTACAATAAGCTTGCAAATGTCTTGGGACAGCTCTTTGCTTTTACCCATCATGACATGCTTCTGGAGTGACACCTTGGTAATGAGAAATCTTTTTATAGGCCATCAATTATGACTAATCCAGCTGATATTAATTTGCACTAATAGGCGGCAGGATTGCTTCCTAAATACTGACAGATTTCAGCTGGTTTATTGGCTTCCCATGCGTTTTTACATCCCTTTTTCTTCATGTGTTCAATATTTATTCCC